>CM040123.1:350811610-351411610 GCA_022559845.1 Amorphophallus konjac | reverse complement strand
TCGTGCGCGGTTGAGGAACCGGTAGTGAGTCTCGGGTATTCGGCTCTTTCGCGTGTACTCGGATTGAGTCACGGGACGGGACTCGCTCTCTCTCGCAACGGTGATGAAAGTAAAGCGAGCTAATATCCTATCACTAGCAGCGGCATACAAACATATACGAGATAAGCAAAGTGCCTACGAGGAGGGTGGCGAGTGTACCTCCACGCTCCGGGTATAGGGAAGACGACCCCGGTCAAGTACAGTAACTCCCGGTAAAAATAATTATTCACTAATTACAACAGTGATTTCTTGCCCACTCCACGCAGGGAGGTAAAGGGCTACAAGTGGGGCCCAGGAGGATCGATCCTGGGTTGACGGGCAGCAAGCCAGAAGGGCTCTAGGGGTGGAACCGGGCTGCTGGTCCGACTCGGTGCTGCGCCGACTCAGTTCTAAGTTGCAGGACAGAAAGTAAGGGGCTTCCAAAGGAACGTCGTCCTCCTTGAGTCTTCTGAAGGCGGCGCTTGGCTGGGACGATGGCGAGACGTCACTGGTCGACTCCCTGAAGTGGCGGTTCCTGAAATTGAGCTTTGATATTTTTGCAAGATTTATTTTGTTGTTGCCTCTGCTGGTCTGTTCACGGAGCAGATTTGTGCGCCTCCACGACCGGAATTTTTGTGACTCAGATCTGGAGGCGGATCGAGGCGTGGTTGGTGTCTTTGGAAAGAGGACTCATAGATCTACAACATATATTTTTTTCGATTGAAAATTAAAATGACTATGCCATAAATGTTTTTGCTGGCTCGGACTAACAGATAGATAGGAAAGACTAAGTTGACCCTAAAAATGAATTTTGACCGAAGGGAAAAAGAAATATCTTGACTCCATAAATTTTATGGTGGAAGGGGAGGTACGTGAGAAACACTTGATAATTTTTGGGGATTTTCTAGAGAGAGCTAAGGGGGTGGGAAAAATACGACAAGGAGACACTGTCTCGCATATCTGTAAACTGGCAGATTACTGGGGGGAAGAACAAAAATATGGGAAAAATATCAAACGAAGGTCAAATGGCATGAAATTTGAACTGGAGATTAGGGGTGACAGGGAGAACAAACCCTCAAAGTTTTGGCTCGATCAGACTACAGGAGAAAAAGATAAAAATATAGCTTTGAGGTGCTGTCCTGATTTGGACAGAACTCCGGCGATGGCGGTGGCGGTGCGATGGCGGCACGAACGGAAGCGACGGCGGCGGGGTTGAGCGTCACACTCAAAGAGGTGGTGGTGGAGATGCTTCACACGTCTAAAATCAGAGCTCTCACAGCTCTAGAGGGGAAGAGAGGGGCGCCCTTGGGCCTTGTGAGCATAAATGAATTTTTTCTCTCATTAATGCTAAGTAAATCACAAAATATAAGGTATATATAGAAAATGTAAAAAGATCTAAACTACCCTCGGATCTAGGTTAGGGAGGGGTATACAAGGGATAGAAGATATTTCACTCATGTGGTCAAAAAAAATAAAATAAAAAATACTTAGTGGAAGGGGGTGTCCCCTTGACTAAGGGGAGGGGAATATTGACTTTTTAAACCCTTTGTCCCCTTGAATGGTCAAGTCTTCTAGAAGCCCACCTAGGATATTTAACCAGCCCCACATGGGTCCTAGAGTCTAGGTGGACTAACGGGGAAGAAGGTGGGGGCCCCTTGCTGGACCTACTGAACTTTTACAAATAAACCCACTAAAACCTAAAGACTCACATTTTGGCTTATACTTGCCATACAATTGCGTACCCAATTACACAAGGGTATAAATGTAAATAAAAAAGACATAAATGTAAAATAAAATGTACATGCTCGGAGTTGATTCCCATCAAACATGCACTGGGAGAACTATGTAGGTTCCACATAATATAAAGATCACATGTTTTATCTACGAAGCACACATAATGTCAGATTGTTTAGAGATGGGATGTGGCCAAATTTGGGCCCATATGATTAGTAGTATGCATCATTTGCATATATTTGTACGTAACTGTAAATTAAACGTTTATTTCTTCATGTCTTGACTTTTGCACTTGCCCTTCAAGTTACTAATGCAAAACTATTCAGCACTTGCAGGTCATCATGGATGGATGACACCACTCTTCATGGGAGCACGGATACACTCTCAAGGGTGTTCAACATGTGCACTATAGATATTGACAGCATCACGTCACCGGCATACATAGATTTGCAGACCACCTGGCAGGAGTGGGATGAGATTGCCGTGCATACTCCTTAGTTGTAGAGGATGTCTGATATTACTTTTGTGCATAACTATAGGAGGAATATATTTCTTACAAAAGAGCGAGGACATCATTTTCTACGTTTAGGGTTCCCCCACCAGCAGCACTGGGCCGATCAAGATATTCCTTCATGTTCAGAGTTCGAACATGTCACGCCCCGAACCGATAGCAGCGGGAAGCGATGCTCGGAACGTGGCAATTAACAGTCATGATAACAAGAGTGAAAATAAATAACCACAATTAAACACATGGTGGCCACATACAACCTTAAAAATACGAGCTCTTATTAATATTAAAAATATCACTTAACAGTATTAGATTCAAATTAAAGGAGGAAATAACAAGGGAAGGAAAAAGAAATAACCAGACTCACGACACTAGCAAGACTTAAGAAGATAAAAAAGACAGACTCCGATCTCTAGGTTCCAGGTTCACTCGATCACACTGATCTGATTCCCGTTTGCAACGTACCGTTTACTGCGTTACCTGAAAAGGATTGGAAGTAGGGGTGAGCAAGAAGCTCAGTAGGAATTATACTCTATTGTCAGGCATAGTTTAAGTGATTAACCAATTAATGAATATGCATGATTAACGCGATAAAATAAGCAGAACTAAATAATCACTAAGATAGAAAGAGTAACAATAATTAAATGAAGAAATAGTTGCATGTCGAGATATCAAGCAAGATTAACAAGATTTTCTAGTGAATAGCCATTTACAAGTCAATTTCGAGTCATGTCAAGCAAGCAAGCAAGTACTTCATACTTTAAGCATGAATAGCAAGTTTCACGAGAATGTGGAATGTCATAGACCCAACATGCTAGATAGTACCGGTGCCAAATGCCACACCTAGTCATTCACCTCCCCGGGGATCAAGTACTTTTCGGGTGCTCCTCCCAGGACTAGACTGGGCCCTTCATTTGTTTGCCTTGGCATTGATTTTTGTTTGGATCACAAGTCCCACGAATCTAGACATCCATAATATTTAATGGCCAGGAGTTCCAAGGTCAAGTTCATGTAGTTCAAGGTAAAGGACGTAAAAATAATGATTCTTAAGAGTCCAAACAATAAGCTCCTTAATCGAGAAGAATAGTTGTCCCTAAGGACTATAATTAGTGATCAATGGACCTAACAATAAGTCAAATCATGAAATTCCATAGCCTACATAGGCTTGGTTAGCTCACACAATTCGAAATTCATGAAATAATCACTTTTCGAAAAATTGTCATATAAACGGTCAGACAAGGGCCGCTCAATATATATACGGTTAATACTGGGCCGTGCATGTCCAGAAGACATTAAGACCCAAGAACATGATATACGGACCATACTGGGCCGTATTAAAGATATGCGGTCGTTATTGGGCCGCCTATAAGGATATGCAGTCCACTACTGGCCGCACGTGTCTCTTTAGCCCAATTCGATCCAAGACTTAAAACCAGCGGTTCAATCACGTAAAACGATGTTCTGGTGGTCCAATAGGTTCTTAGCAGGGATATACAGAGATCCCAAGATAATGGTAAGTCCGCCGGATGGAGTGTCCGGGGGTATGTTCAAGACTAGCACCCTTAATAGAGCTAATGACTTACTAGAAGTCAGCAACTAGGTCACACCATTCTACTGAAATAGAGTGGCTATTCAGCAACCTAATAATCACTTTTAGTCCTAATCTCCATGTTAATTTATCAAGTATCACAATTTACATTCATTTGTATGCCAAAAAGATGATTCAAGATGATAAAGAGAATGAACAAGATCATGTAGGAATGAAATAGCATGCATTTTACAAAAATTTACTTGCATAATTAACCACTTATCATATGGGTTTCTAATTTACTAATTAACCATTAAGATGCTAATATGAATCATATAGAACTAATACTAAGTCACTTACTGCAGGGATAAACGGTTCTGGAAAGACCTTTCATCTACTAGGCAAACAGGGGCTGAAGGGGGTGTTGTGTGGTCTGCTGGGAGTTGGGCGGCCATGGGCAGACTGCCCATGGGGCTGGGCGGTTCTCTGGGAGCCTCCCAAGGGGTTGGGCGGTCAGGTAAGAGTCGCCCATCCCCTGGGTCCTGGGTTATGTGGTCACCAGAGGGCCGTTCATCCTGCCAGGGGATATGTGGTCACTTAGGAGCCGTTCAACTGGATATATGGTTAGATGAGGGCCGCTCAACCCAGGATGTGTGGTCATTTAGGGACCTCCCATCCCGGTTATGTGGTCTTTGAGAGACCATTCATCTAGGATATGTGGTCTATCGTAAGACCGTCCAACTCTGGGTGTATTCCGGTCACCCTTTCCACGTCCGATGAACGCCGGAAGGTTGAGGGTTGATGGGGTTGGATCTAAAACACTAATTTCTCATGGAAACGGACTTGAAACAAGGGGCTTTTGGTACCGTTGGAAAGGTTATGAAAAATACTACCTAACAGCAGGGTCAATTTCATAATTACTTCCTGAAATCACGATTTATAATAGCAGGAACACTATAAACCCTAATTTAGACATGCTGTTACTAAATCACGAAATTCTCACAATATACACAATAAAAATTGGGGCTTTTTATATCAAAAGAAAGCTTACTCGACGCTGATTCCATCCATATATGACATGCTATATGGGGATCAAGATTAACAACTCGAAATCACAAGTTAACTCAAAAGAATATATCAAAAACCAAGTCTAGACATATTCTTACTCAAATCGGAAATTCTCTAAACATGATCCATAAAATTTAGGGCTTTTATAATCAATGGAAAGAGCATAAAAAACTCTACAAAATGTATGAATCAATTTCTTATTTACTCTCTTAAGTCTCTACTTAAATCGAAGAGGAACAAAGTTAACCCTAATTTGACATGCTTCTACTAAACCTCAAAATACTCGCAGGATATTACATGATATTTGGGGCTTTATATATCAAAAGAAAGAGGACTTGATGCTGAACATTTTGATATATTACTTGAGATTTGAGCCTGAGAGAACCTACCTCAATTAGGGAAGAAAGGAAGAAGAACGGACGCCGACACGTCACCACTAAACACCAGAGATCTCCCTTGATCGATCTCCACTGCGGCCGCCGCTGCTACCAAAGGATTCTAGGGTTGCAGAGCTTTATTTTTATAGCTCATACACCTTATGGAGCCATCGGTGCTGGGAGAATTCGTCGAAGCAAGCTGAGTGATTGAAACGGCGCCGTAATGGTTGACCTCACCAAAGCTCGGCCGACTACAAGTTTTAGGGTTTGGGTTTCGATGAATTGGTAGAGGGGAAATGATCTTTAGATCGTGGCCTTTCATTTGCCACCGATTTGGGCTCATTTGATGGAGTATTAAGATCTAATTTTGCAGTTTAAGTTAAGGTAAGGTAAGTGTGCACTTTGGGCTTAATCCACTAATTAGACCTAGTTACATATTTTTGTTGGGTCGATCACAGAAGATAAAGTTGTTAAATAAATCATCATTTATCATTTTACTATTTTTCTAGATTTTTATAAGGTAGTCAAAAATTTCACTAGTTCTATTTACTAAGGAATTAAATATTAAATTCGAAATTCATTCATTTCAATTAAAATTTAGATTTTTAAAACCGGGGTATTACATCCTCCCACGCTTTAAGGAATTTGGTCCCCAAATTCGTCGGGTATTACCAATTATTTGAATATTTGAACTAAGATGATCTTATTTATCAAAATAACATGTTAATCATACAACTAATGACGAAAGAATTTAGCTATAGCTAGGGATAAAAGAGAATAATACCATATATAATTCTTCATTCGATAGAAGTTGGTTCCGATCCTTCTTATATTTTTGCTTGTGGAAGTAACTTAGGACAGTTAGCCATTTTATGATCCTGATCTCCGTAACGTAGACACGCTCCACTCCTTCGCCAGCACTCCTTTGCGAGATGACCAAGTTTGTGACCGTACAAACATTTCATTTGCGTAATATTACTCTTCTTCTTATTATTACTTCGGGTTTCCTTACGACGGACTCGCCAGCCTCTAGTAGAACCGAATCTTAGCTTACCCATGGACCCACTCGCTTTCATTTTAATAATGACTTAGAGACCTGCAAAATAGTTATATGGTTAACTTTTTCATTACCCTTACGCGTAACACAACGCAATCTTGCATATATTTTATTACTTAACCCAAGATATTACACAATCTCGCCAGGTGACAAGGGATGACACGGGTCTTAAGACTTAGGGAAACATATACTCCAGGACAAAAACCTAGGACTCAGGCAATGGAGGCTCTGATACCACCTCTGTCACGCCCCGAACCGATAACAGCAGGAAGCGATGCTCGGAATGTGGCAGTTAACAGTCATGATAACAAGAGTGAAAATAAATAACCACAATTAAACACATGGTGGCCACATACAACCTTAAAAATACGAGCTCTTATTAATATTAAAAATATCACTTAACAGTATTAGATTCAAATTAAAGGAGGAAATAACAAGGGAGGGAAAAATAAATAACCAGACTCACGACACTAGCTAGACTCAAGAAGATAAAAAAGATAGACTCCGATCTCTAGGTTCCAGGTTCACTCGATCACACTGATCCGATTGCCATTTGCAACGTACCGTTTACTGCGTTACCTGAAAAGGATTGGAAGTAGGGGTGAGCAAGAAGCTCAGTAGGAATTATACTCTATCATCAGGCATAGTTTAAGTGATTAACCAATTAATGAATATGCATGATTAACGCGATAAAATAAGCAGAACTAAATAATCACTAAGATAGAAAGAGTAACAATAATTAAATGGAAGAAATAGTTGCATGTCGAGATATCAAGCAAGATTAACAAGATTTTCTAGTGAATGGCCATTTACAAGTCAATTTCGAGTCATGTCAAGCAAGCAAGCAAGTACTTCATACTTTAAGCATGAATAGCAAGTTTCACGAGAATGTGGAATGTCATAGACCCAACACACTAGATAGTACCGGTGCCAAATGCCACACCTAGTCATTCACCTCCCCGGGGATCAAGTACTTTTCGGGTGCTCCTCCCAGGACCAGACTGGGCCCTTCATTTGTTTGCCTTGGCATTGATTTTTGTTTGGATCACAGATCCCACGAATCTAGACATCCATAATATTTAATGGCCAGGAGTTCCAAGGTCAAGTTCATGTAGTTCAAGGTAAAGGACGTAAAAATAATGATTCTTAAGAGTCCAAACAATAAGCTCCTTAATCGAGAAGAATAGTTGTCTCTAAGGACTATAATTAGTGATCAATGCACATAACAATAGGTCAAATCATGAAATTCCATAGCCTACATAGGCTTGGTTAGCTCACACAATTCGAAATTCATGAAATAATCACTTTTCGAAAAACTGTCATATAAACGGTCAGACAAGGGCCGCTCAATATATATACGGTTAATACTGGGCCGCGCATGTCCAGAAGACATTAAGACCCAAGAACATGATATACGGACCATACTGGGCCGTATTAAAGATATATGGTCGTTATTGGGCCGCCTATAAGGATATGCAGTCCACTACTGGCCACACGTCTCTTTAGCCCAATTCGATCCAAGACTTAAAACCAGCGGTTCAATCACGTAAAACGATGTTCTGGTGGTCCAATAGGTTCTTAGCAGGGATATACAGAGATCCCAAGATAATGGTAAGTCCGCCGGATGGAGTGTCCGGGGGTATGTTCAAGACTAGCACCCTTAATAGAGCTAATGACTTACTAGAAGTCAGCAACTAGGTCACACCATTCTACTGAAATAGAGTGGCTATTCAGCAACCTAATAATCACTTTTAGTCCTAATCTCCATGTTAATTTATCAAGTATCACAATTTACATTCATTTGTATGCCAAAAAGATGATTCAAGATGATAAAGAGAATGAACAAGATCATGTAGGAATGAAATAGCATGCATTTTACAGAAATTTACTTGCATAATTAACCACTTATCATATGGGTTTCTAATTTACTAATTAACTATTAAGATGCTAATATGAATCATATAGAACTAATACTAAGTCACTTACTGCAGGGATAAACGGTTCTGGAAAGACCTTTCATCTACTGGGCTAACAGGGGCTGAAGGGGGTGTTGTGTGGTCTGCTGGGAGTTGGGCGGCCATGGGCAGACCGCCCATGGGATTGGGCGGTTCTCTGGGATCCGCCCAAGGGGTTGGGCGGTCAGGTAAGAGCCGCCCATCCCCTGGGTCCTGGGTTATGTGGTCACCAGAGGGCCGTTCATCCTGCCAGGGGATATGTGGTCACTTAGGAGCCGTTCAACTGGATATGTGGTTAGATGAGGGCCGCTCAACCCAGGATGTGTGGTCATTTAGGGACCGCCTATCCTGGTTATGTGGTCTCTGAGAGACCGTTCATCTAGGATATGTGTTCTATCGTAAGACCGTCCAACTCTGGGTGTATTCCGGTCACCCTTTCCACGTCCGATGAACGCCGTAAGGTTGAGGGTTGATGGGGTTGGATCTAAAACACTAATTTCTCATGGAAACGGACTTGAAACAAGGGGCTTTTGTTAACGTTGGAAAGGTTATGAAAAATACTACCTAACAGCAGTGTCAATTTCATAATTACTTCCTGAAATCATGAGTTATAATGGCAGGAACACTATAAACCCTAATTTAGACATGCTGTTACTAAATCGCGAAATTCTCACAATATACATAATGAAAATTGGGGCTTTTTATATCAAAAGAAAGCTTACTCGACACTGATTCCAACCATATATGACATGCTATATGGGGATCAATATTAACAACTCGAAATCACAATTTAACTCAAAATAATATATCAAAAACTAAGTCTAGACATATTCTTACTCAAATCAGAAATTCTCTAAACATGATCCATAAAATTTAGGGCTTTTATAATCAATGGAAAGAGCACGAAAAACTCTACAAGATGTATGGATCAATTTCCTATTTACTCTCTTAAGTCTCTACTTAAATCGAAGAGGACCAAAGTTAACCATAATTTGACATGCTTCTACTAAACCTCAAAATACTCGCAGGATATTACATGATATTTGGGGCTTTATATATCAAAAGAAAGAGGATTTGATGCTGAACATTTTGATATATTACTTGAGATTTGAGCCCGAGAGAACCTACCTCAATTAGGGAAGAAAGGAAGAAGAACGGACGCCGACACGCCACCACTAAACACCAGAGATCTCCCTTGATCGATCTCCACTGCGGCCGCCGTTGCTACCAAAGGATTCTAGGGTTGCGAAGCTTTATTTTTATAGCTCATACACCTTCTGGAGCCTTCGGTGCTGGGAGAATTCGTCGAAGCAAGCTGAGTGATTGAAACGGCGCCGCAATGGTTGACCTCACCAAAGCTCGGCCGACTACAAGTTTTAGGGTTTGGGTTTCGATGAATTGGTAGAGGGGAAATGATCCTTAGATCGTGGCCTTTCATTTGCCACCGATTTGGGCTCATTTGATGGAGTATTAAGCTCTAATTTTGTGGTTTAAGTTAAGGTTAGGTAAGTGTGCACTTTGGACTTAATCCACTAATTAGACCTAGTTACGGATTTTTGTTGGGTCGACCACAGAAGATAAAGTTGCTAAATAAATCATCCTTTACCATTTTACTATTTTCTAGATTTTTATAAGGTAGTCGAAAATTTCACTAGTTCTATTTACTAAGGAATTAAATATTAAATTCCGAAATTCATTCATTTCAATTAAAATTCAGATTTTTAAAACCGAGTTATTACAGAACACCACCAATACCAGTCTTACCAGTAGCAAATGATAGACATACATGTATAAATATAGTTAGAACTTTTTAAGGAAAATTTTATGTACCTTCCACTACTGCACATGACCCATTATTTGTGGAGATAGTTACATATTTTCAAACTCACTCACAGGCACCTTCACCCACTAGGATAGAGCTAAATTATAAGGGTCATGAGTCTCATGTATATGATTCTAATTGGATACGAGATTCACAGATAGGTCAGATGAGTGACTTTCGAGTACTTTATGAGTAGAGTAGAATGCTATCGTGAGTAAAATTAATTATGGATATGTTCACTTTAACTTATATTTTTTCACTTTAAATATGATGTTTAATTGAGAGGTGTAATAGATTATTACAATAAATAAGATAATAATTTACTCTATGTAATTAAATTTAGTTATGTATATGAAATTATATATTCTTATTGTTACATAATGAATTTACTAATGCATAAATAATCATGTTTGCATATTATTAATAGTTGGAAGAGTAAGTAAAATTAATTATATATAACTTTGTACGAATATATGATCACAAAAAAGGAACAATACATTCTATTATTCTTTAGATGAATATATTATTTTACAACTTAAATGAATTAATATCAAAATTTTATTTTTAAAAACTTATAAAATAATTTAAAAATTAAAAATAATTTAAAAAATAAAAAATCCCTTTCATCCCGTATCAATACGGTGCCGTATCAATCGTACCGTCCCATAGAGCCGTGATCAGTACGACTAGTATAGCTAGTTCGGCAAACTTTGTTCAAGACCATGTGGTCTCATTGTAATCCTCTAAAATTCCACTTTAAAAATTATCTTTCAACATTTAAACTGCACTTAGTGTAAAACTTCACTTGAGTGTATAACTTTAACTATTTGGATACATCATAAGTCAAGATTTACAGGACCGAGCCGGGACGGCCTGACCCGCACGACCCGACCTGACCTAGGCAGTGAGTGGGACACCCGGGCCGTGGGTCGTTATCGGGATGCTTCATATATTTAATATTTTATTTTAAATATAAAATATATTATAGGTAAGATGGTTAAGTGTCTTTATTGGTTCGGGGGTAGTTTGGGTTCGAAACTCACCAATTACATGTGTTATTTTATTTTTTTAAGATTTTTATATAAACAACTCAAAATCTGAAAGGTGTTCACTCGAGACGTCTTAAAATAAACCAAGCACACAAATCACTTAATCAACTGAGTTAAGAATTTTGTTATATCATTTTATATATATTATAAATATAAAAAGTCTTTTTTTATTTTAACATTTTACGGGATGGACCGAGCATCCCATCTCGGGCGGTGACCAGGACGGCCAAGACGCCTGGGGCGGCAAACCTTGCCACAAGTATCCTTGGTAATTCATATAAATTAGAGGTATATATACAAAATATAAAGATTACTGGGGTATATAAAAAATCTAATAAAAATCTCCTTGACCAATCACCAATGATCATTTTTCCCTCCCGGGGCGGGGCGTCACCGGCTTCCCACCGAACTCATGTTGACCGAGGAAAGAAAACAAAATAACATGGAGAAACCCAAGACCAAACCAGAAGACAAATGAAAACCCCTCTCTCTCCCTCTTCTTCTTCTTCTCGATCTGGTACTCTGGTGATGGCCACCGGGGCCAGCGGCAGCAGGAGCGGAGGCAGGGCGTGAGTGGTGCTCCGTCTAACTGTTCTTCCGCCTCTCCTTCGGTTCTGCGGGCCGTAATTGTGGGGAAAGGAGGTGTAGGCATGTCGAGGGTGCTGCCGTATTCGATGCGAGATGTGGACTACGACAACGCCAAATTCCGTCCCCGCTCCTGCTTCCAGGTCCTTCCCCTTCCTTCCTACTCCTCCTCTTCTTCTTCTCCTCCTTCCCCGTCCATGTTTTGCCACTCACATCAGAACCGCGTCTTCTCTTCTTCTTCTTTTTTAACTTTTTAGAAGTATCAGATTTTGTGGGTTTTGTCTGGGCGTTCTCGGGTGTATTCGCCACGCGATGGGATGTTTCTCTCCTCTGGGTTTTGATTCTAGTCCGTGGTATCTGCAATACCTGCCATTTGTCGTCTCAATTGTTTTGTTTTAATCTGCGGCATGGTGGGTGGCGACTTGATTTCAGAAGTTTTTCTTCTCTTCTGTTTGATTATAATGATGTTTGCGTGGAGGCGGTGCAAAATTATGCGTTGATGGAAGTTGGATGTATAGTTTCGATGGCACTGGATCTGGGTTCTGATCCTCTTGTACACCGTCTCATTTTCATCATCATCATCGTGATCGTCATCAATCATACTTGAAAAGAATTTGTGCACGTAGTCGGTGTGTGTGGCAATCTACACGAGCAGTTGCATGCGGTAAACTGCATCCAAGTCGAAACAAAGTCTGAACCATTGCGTCATTTTGTCATATGGACTACATCGCTGTCACTGTAGATCATTAACACTCACAATGCATGGGCTACACACCTTGGGCTGTTGATTGGCTGACAACACTACATGGCATAAGATTATATGTGGAGGATACTGACAACAGTAGATGGACTATACCAGAGCATACAATGTGTTCGTTACAAATATGATTAATTCTTGGCAGGAAGTAGTCCTTAGTTGCGGAACAAGTTTTGGTGATAGTTGGATGATAATTCAGAATTAACAAGGTCATTGATGGAGAATAATTTTGGTAAACATATTGCCATGGTTTCCCAACTTTGGTGCATTTCCATTATCTGATGACATGTTCATTGGAATCCATCAAGGGCATTAAAGGTTTAAGGTACTGGTGCTGACACTTAAAATTGGACTGGTCTGGTTGATTCAGGATCTAAAGAGCTACTGATGATTTTGTCATCTTCATACAATGTATACAATGAATTATAAAGATCTTAGGAAGAGAAGACTTGGTGACATATTAATTGGTATGAAGAGCTGGATCTAATGATGCATGCCCATTATATTTCGTTATTTGGATGGCACCGAGCTCTCCGTTAGTAGAATATAGAACAAGTTTGTGCAATTTCTGAATGGTGTCCATAAACAATATATGTAAGCTGTACATTTTTCTTTTTTAAAAATGAAGAAGCATTTTGCAATATAATTGCCATATTTGTTAAAATATTGCATATCGCTGCATGTTTACATTTTTGTAAGTTGCAAGAAGATAAACATAAGGCCAACCTGAAAGTTATATAAGATGATGTGTTGGAGCTTTCTCATGGGATGATCTCCACTTAAAGGATCATAGTGATTTTTGGTGAGGTAAAATATAACACTGCACTCTTTTGATTTCTTTGGGAAAAAATTGATAGTATTATTTTTGATCAAAGGTGGTAGTCTATCCATATATTATAAAACTATTGATAATATAATCCAAAGTGGCAAAATGAGATGGCGTCCTCTCTCTTTCTGTTCAACCCTTGCATCAATCTCCAAGTGAACTTTAAGGAGGAGAAAATAAGAAAGAGGAAAGGCCCCAAAACATCCCAACACTCTTAGACCAATCTATGCAACAGACAGTGTATACGACCCCTGTTACACTTCACATCCTTACCCACCATTGACAAAAATTAGCACTTCAGGTGTGTTGACCCTCAGAACATGTTCCCCCCAGCTAGAAGTATATGATCTTTCCATTTTAAGATGGTCCTTGTGACCCAACTCAGTATGCAAAATTTTGTTTGTATCCCTCATCAAAACTACAAACTAAGAGAACATCATTGTGAGAAATATTGTCTCAATCACCTAGACGTGAAAGAAAAGGAAGAACATACGACTCTGAGAAAAGAACAACCCAACAGAAAAGAGTTTTTTTTTTTGCTCTAATGTCCATATAAATACCAGCAGGTTCCCCGAAGGATAAGGTTACCATATTTCTTTGTCTTCTATTATTTCATCTATTCTGGATTCTGGTGACTCTAGCTGATGATGTGGCCAAAGTAGTTAAATAGCCAGGGTTTTGAAGTATACTTTTCAATTTTATTAAACCTTCCCCTTAATTAATCCAGCCAGTACTGATTTTGTCTTTCCCATCTGGCGTGTTGAACTTCCAATCCAGAAAAAACACACACCTGTCTTTGATAAGAGCCTTCCATCCCCAGAAATGCCTCCATTGCTTGCATGTCTTCAGAGTTCTGCATGGCTCATCACAGAAAGGTTTATCCACGACTACCCTTCCACCGTTCGGTGACCAGTTTAGCATTTCTGTGCATAATTCTCTGTAGACCCTCCATCCTATGTTCCTCCATCCTCTGATCAGAAATGTTCCTTTTGAAGTTTGAGACATAAAAATATCATTGTTGTGTTGATCCTTCATATTGTCATACATGGCAGCCTTCATGTTGTGTGAGCCTGTACTTCCCCGTCCCAATGTCACCGCATTTCCAAGTTTTCAATCTCTTTCATGGCTGCCCCCGTCTCTTGTCAGTTTGTGGGATAACATTTTGCCCTTTCCTCGTAGCACTGTCAATGTCTCGGTAAGTTTCACATGTATCGCTCAACTTATCTTGGTGACACAATAGAGCATCCTAAATAGTTAGAAAAAGTAAAAACATAAAATCAAAACTAATGTTTTAAATATCAAATCGGTGATCGAATCGAATCGGAGAGGTCTTCAGTCGGAGCAATTTTTGATTGACTTTTTCAAATCGCTGTTCAGACCATATTGCTTTATCTGATTAAATAACATATATATTATATTTATATTTACTTTTTGACATAAGAATTCTTATGGCATAGTGATGTGCACATTTTATACTTGAGTGATGGTCTTGAGTTCAAATCTGTAATCTTGATGGTTGGTCAAGTTCAAATTTGTAAGGGGAAAAATTATAGTATTTGACTTTGAGGAAGCTGATTTTCATATAAATCAAAATAAACCGATCAATTTTTGGCCTGTTCACTCCATCCTTTTAGGTTTTTCCAGTTTTCCGATGAATAACACTGAAATATGATGATTCAATTTTTCGAGCTGATTGGCTGGTTCAATCCAATTTTTACAAACACTAATTAAAACCATCATTGATTCTTTATTATTATATTATTATTCTTGATTTATCACAATAGTATACAATCATTGCAAGTTTTTATAGAATTATTGGTTGAATCAGAATGCAAAGAATAATATTAATAGAAAG
Organism: Amorphophallus konjac; assembly: GCA_022559845.1. NCBI lineage: Eukaryota > Viridiplantae > Streptophyta > Magnoliopsida > Alismatales > Araceae > Amorphophallus > Amorphophallus konjac. Next base: position 351,396,471 of record CM040123.1, on the reverse strand, counting down.
ATTAAGTTGGCCCACTCCAAAATCCTTGCTCCACCCCTATGTATAGATCTGGTAGTTGAGCCCTCAGAGAATCATAGAATGTCTTCTTCTCCCTCCCCTAGATTCCATTATGCATTTATGCCTATCCCTCAACGTTTATGGCCAACTGGCCACCATATATATGTATATATAAATATATCTGTGTGTGTGGCCACTATTTATATATACACACATATTGTGTGTGCATGCACGTGTGTGTGTGTCTCACACATATATATACATTAGGAGCTTCGTTTAGAATCCGGTCTTGCTCATCACTGCTGGATGAGTGGATGGCAATCTTCATTCCTTTATAAGAATCAAAGTAAAGCATGCTGTCTTATGTTTACCATTAGTCACAGAAGATAACAGAGGAAATCATCAAAGTTAGCATGTTCTTCCCTTATGATGCAAGTATAGACAATTTTTTAGATGTCTATGGCAATAAAAGCATATCTAGTTGGATTGAATACTTGATAAAGATTGTTTAAAATATTTTAAAAATAAAATAAAAAGGTGTTTTTAGATTGGGATAATTGCTTATATACCCTAGAATCTTGCATATTCCATTGTTTCCCTATATTCTTCATGTTGTCATATATACTCTCATAAAAACTGTATTTCATCATACATACTACTGAGTCACCTACTGTCTTTTTAAGTTATTTTGGGTAGATTAAGACGAATAAAGACTAATCTACCCTTGTTTAATGGTCTCACTTAATAAAAATAATGCCACGTATACCCCTATAATCTTTCATAATATCTTTTATACCCCTCTAAAATCATATATTTCACATGTTCAATGGAATATTTTGTTAACTTTGACGGTTTAGAGCATGAGGGGTTAACCAAAACAATATTCCTTAATATGGGGGTATAAATGACAATATCAAGGGTTTAGGGGTATGAATAGAATACACAAGATCCTAGTGGTATATATGTGATTACTCATTATAGATTCAACCCTCACATTGTGTCATATTTAGGGATTAGCCTCCTCCAATTCCAATATATATTTTTGACCCCCCATAATTATGAATTTATTTGGTTAACACTTTTTTTAGGGTTTTTCTCCCCCAAAACTTGGAGGACTTTTTCTTAATTTCTAGGACATTCACCAGATAACTCAAGATTGAGAGAAGTAATAGATAAATATCAGGACTCTAGGAGACAATCAATAAATATGATAGGTTTTTGGAGGTTGTTTCTCAAAAGATCTTAGCTGTCCGCCTAGGCAATGAAGGTGTCTACCACCCTGCCTAGTGTTTTTAGAATATTGCCGTCCTCGTACTCTGACTGGATCAACTTTTGATTCCTTATTGGGTGATTGACAATGAAAGAAACCATTTTGATCTACTGTTATTTGGTGCTGTTTTGTTTACATATTTTCTTGTTAGCATTCTTCTGTTTGCACTTCTCTTGCTTATTTGCATGAGTAGGACCTCTTTGGTTTTTAAAAAGCCTGTATACGGAAACAATCAGGTTTATCTTTTCTTCAACAGTTTGTAAACATCATATGCCAATATAGTCTCCTATCTTATTTTTGCACTTTCTCTCTCTCTCCAGGTGATAAGTCATGTGCTTGTTATCAAAGGCATTAAACACAGTTGTAGAAAATGTACTACTGGAAAATTTTTGTTTCTATTGATGGTCTGTGGTCTAACATATCTTGTTATGGCACGTAAAAGTCCAATTCATTCTGCTTCCAATGCAAATCTAGATGGTCTTGCTACTGACGGTCAAGATATCCAAGCAAATGGTGGTGGTAACAAAAGTGGAAGGATTTGGAGAAAACCTCCTCGGCTTCCTCCACAACTTCCACCTGATAAAGTTCAGAATAAAAATTTAATTCCTGGCACGAGCGAGTCAAATTCTTCAGCAGTATGGGCATCCAGACAAAAAATGGTTAAGAAGGCATTTATTCATGCATGGTCTGGCTATCGAAAATATGCATTGGGCTATGATGAACTTATGCCATTGATTAAAAGGGGTACAGATGGGTTAGGAGGCTTAGGTGCTACAATTGTTGATTCCTTAGATACAGCCATGATAATGGGTATAGATGAAATTGTTTCTGATGCTGGATCCTGGATAGAAAGCCATCTTTCAGAGAGGATTAATCAAAAAGGGCAGGTCAATTTATTTGAAACTACTATACGTGTTTTAGGAGGCTTACTTAGTGCTTACCATTTACGGGGAGGAGACCATGGAACCATGACTGATCTGGGGTTCCCTGTTCCTGTTGAAGGACCCAAACCTGAAGTCTACCTGGAAGTGGCGAGAAACTTGGCTGACCGGCTCCTATCTGCTTTTACATCAAGTCCAACATCTGTTCCTTTCAGTGACGTGATTCTTCATGACCGCACCGCACATCCTGCCCCTGATGGATTGAGTAGTACTTCAGAAGTTTCAACTCTACAGCTTGAATTCAACTACCTGAGTACTGTTTCAGGAGATCCAAAATATGGGTCAGAAGCTATGAAGGTATTGGAGCATTTGAGGACACTTCCTAAGGTGGAAGGTCTGGTTCCCATCTACATTAGGTATGAGGTCATTTAGCCTATGCATTGCAATTTTTATGACTTCTTTCTTTCTTTTTTCATGTAGTTTAACATTGTGTTGTATATTGGATGTCGTATGTAATTGACTATTAAAGTCAGTTGTTGTTTGTCATTCTCAGTGATCCTTATATTTTTTCAATCCTATGGAGTGCACTTTTAATGCTGTTTTTAAGGGGAAAACATGGAAACAGAAATGTTTCATTGAACTGTTCTCTTTTAACTGCTAACACTTGTTTACCTTTTCAGTTTTTGGATGTATATTCTCAATTTGATCTATTATCAACACCTTTCTATGCCACTGCATCTATATATTTCTGTTGCCACTTTTTTGGCAAAATCAGTGCATGTATTGTTGTCTTTGAGTCACCAGAATAGGACTAAAGGGCTGGTTGAAGTTTTCACTTACACTGGCTGCCTGATTGTCCTTCTCACTGTTCCTTAATGTTGCTCTTTTTCATTCTGAAATTCAGAGATGCCTGAATATCTGCAAACCTGACTGGTTTAAGCCTTCCACATGCATGCATTAATAAATACCAGAAGTCCTTTCAAGCATATGATATAATACAAAGTGCAGCAATACCTGAATAGAGTAAACCTCAAATTCTGCATGTGAGGATCCCTTTTGAGTGCACTTCATGCTAAGTTATTGAATGATCTGGTTGTTGAACTCTTGATAATTCATGAGATTGTCAATTTTGGAACTTGTCCCAGTTTGTTGTGTCTGTAAGTTTAACTGACTTGCTGCATGTTTGATATTAAAAGGTTGAAACTCGGACAATGATACAATCATGATTGCTTTACTCCCAGTGCCGAATTATGGAAGAAGCCCCAAACTGATTTCTATTAGAAGTTTCAAACTTGAGTGATCCTATTGATGGTTGCATTTCAAAAACAATAATTGGAATGATACTAACAATTTTGGCAGCCACTTGTTTTAGATACATGGTTCAGCATGCTTGGTGCTTCACCGGTAGTTTTCTTCCATTGGTGTTTTGAGAATGATGTGGATAGGTTCAAAGACTCATAGAATCACCCTCAAATAAATGGCTTATGTTGGCTGGATTTGTGGTTTGCTTTTGGAAAGTTGCGTAAGAATGTAATCCATGGATCTTCTTAAAACATCACGTTGACCATAGATGATCATTTCCATGAATGTATTTCTTGGCATTCAATTGTTTCGTATACCAGCATGTGGCTCTTTTTCACATATCTGTTTCAAAATCCTTGATTTTCTGATGGCTTGCAACAAAAAGGCAGCTGCTTGATTTGCTTTCTGCAAGATTGTTATAATCTTTGAATTGTTGCATTTTTAGTATATTGGATCTGGTATTTTGATGAATCGTATGCAGACCATGGAGTCCTAATAGGATCATGCCATGTGTGGTTTTGTCAACAAGTCAGGACTCAAAATCTCAAACCAGTTGCTTCTTTTCAATCTATCTGATTGGAATTCAGATATGGCATCCTCCTATTGGGAAGAACACAGCCAGCAACACAATTTTAGAACACCTGATCCAAACTCCATTTCAGAGGCAGGGTAAACTACAGTTGATCTTTCTCTCTCTCTACACCCCCACCCCCAGATGACTGAGATGCCATGCTTATGAATAGTTGATCCCCCTCCTCTCTCTCCTCCTCTCTCTCTCTGTCTGACTGCAGTCTCTGCCTGGTGATTTTTTGTTTAAGGATATGGCATACATGCCACTTCTGTTTAGTAACTATTCTTATGCTCTTGGATTCTTTAGCTTATCCATTTTTGCATTTTTTAGTGTTCTCTATAGCCGATGGCCTTTTCTCAATGTTCCTCTAAATGTCTACTTCTGTTTGTCTTTATGACCACAGTCCCCACTCTGGTCAGTTTAGTGGAGAAAACATTCGTCTGGGGTCACGTGGTGACAGCTACTATGAATACCTGATAAAGGTTTGGCTTCAGCAAAGAGACAGCCGTAGTGGTCATCTTAAGTATCTGCATGATATGTATGAGGAAGCAATGAAAGGGGTCAGGAATCTTCTTGTTCGGAGATCAATTCCCAAAGGATTGGTATTTGTAGGGGAGTTACCTTACGGATCTACTGGTGCATTTAGTCCAAAAATGGATCACCTGGTATGTGATGCTTCTTTACATGGATGTTCACCATCTCTACAATCTTTTTGAGGTTCATAGTTTTATGTTCTTTATTTTTTTTCACGTTCACTAGGAAAGGGTTCTGACATTTTTAAACAAGTTCTTCACAGTTTACATTTGTTTGGGTGGATAATTCTACCCAATGCATAGAAGACCCAGTATCCTTAATTGCAACTGATTTGTTATTGGTGTCAGAAGTTGGCTGACAGTGGAGTTACGAGGCAAATAAGTAAACTTTTGGCATTTATTGGTAAAATCGACTAGGAATATGTGAATCTCTGATTTTTCATCATTTGTATAAGCAGGTCTTTCTCCACTGCCACGTGGAGCACTGCCAAAGAGGGTCATAGTGGAGTGACCAAACTGGAATGGGGCCATGATAGAATATACATGTGATATGCGTGCGGGGAACTGATAGCTCAAATATATTATTAACAGATAAATTTCATGGAGAGCCTATTTGTGGATAGGTGTTTGTTGAACCCTGAAGCGTGTAAACAGTGTTCCACTGTATACATTTTGATCCTTCAAGTTCCCCTGTACACATTTTGATATTGAGCCTATTCTGAAATTTGTCATCCTTTGTTAGCTTGCAAATACAAAGAAAAAGTCATCCAAAGTTTTTCCTGACCCACTTCATCTTTGCAAGGAAAAATAAAGTCTTTTAATCCACCTGGTGAATAAAGCTCAAGATAGGTCTTGGAAACCTGAAAGTCTGACGCAGCTCATGACAGTTATTTCTAGTAGTGTTACACTTAGGTTACATGGTCAGAGAGTCCAGGTAATCCTCTTTGGATGGCCTTGTCAAAGGCACATTAATCTGTCTGTTTGCATCATGTACATAAATGTAGCTGAGACCATAACTGGTTAGCAATTATCGGTGCATAGGTTGTGCTCACTTCGTCATAACTTGCATGATGGAAATGTAGCCTATGATGTCATCTTAGAGTTGTAGTAAAAACATGTCAAGCCTTGCATGCCTTTGAGGTATTTAGTAGATGCTTTAATGCACCTGTTATTCAGAGGTATGAGGCCAGGCTGGCGGGCTGGAAGGCGAGGCTCCTATCTTTTGGGGGTAGACTAGTCCTATGCAGGTCGGTGCTAGATAGTTTACCTATCTAGTTTCTCTCGGTGTTTTGCATTCTTAAGACGGTGTTCAAGAAAATTTAATCTACTCAGGGCAAGTTTTTTTGGCACGGTAGTGGTGGGAGGTGTAGGAGTTGGCATGACATTGCGTGGGGGAGGGTGGCTACTTCTAAGGAGCAAGGGGGTATCAGCATCAAGAATGTGGGGGACTTCAATACGGCTCTTTTGAGTAAATGGATTTGGAGGCTGGGCGTAGGAGATGAGAGTCTTTGGACGCAACTCATCAGGCTTAGGTACTTTGGGAGGTGGAGAGTTTGGGATATGGATTTTCCACCTCCAGCCCAAACGTCTCCTATTTGGTGCGACATCTTCTCTTGCAGGGATTTTTTCACTTTCGGGGTCCGGGTCCGTCTAGGGAAAGGCAACCAATGCCTTTTTCGGAAGGATAGATGGTGCGGTGACCTCACTTTAGAGGACTATTTTCCTAATCTGTTTGCGATCTCGACAAACCCTATTGGGATGGTTGACAGTGCTTTCGACCCCCACCTTTCGGGGATACCTGGGCGCCGACTTTCAGGAGGGGTCTCTCGAGTGCCGAGTTGGAGCGGTTTCAAGACCTCCTTACCTTCCTCCTGGACTTCGCCCCTCGCCCCTCTCCCCCTCCGGGAGGATGCATGGTCATGGAGGTGGGACATGGAGGGGATCTTCTCGATGAGGTCTCCTTACATCGTCATTGCGGATGGCAGCCTGCATCATGGCTACTATTCATACATTTGGAGACTGAAGAGTCCTTTGAAGGTGAAGGTTCTTATTTGGAGGATCTCCCATGGGAGGCTTCCCACTAGAGACAAGCTCAGGTGCTTCCTTCCGGACATATAGCCCTCCTGTTGTTTATGTGGCCTAGAAGACGAGTCAGTGGACCACCTTTTTGTTGGTTGTCAGTACGCATAGGCTGTGTGGGAGGGGCTGGCTTCCGGAGCCGGATGTGTCTATGACCATCAGTTGGAGATTCGGTCCTTCATCAGGTTGTGGGGTAGGAGTTGGCCCATCAGAGATGATTGTGTTGTTTGGTGGCTTATTTTGCATGTCACTCTTTGGTCCCTTTGGGGTGAAAAGAACAACAAAATATTTAGAAGGGAGGCTAGAGTGGAAGAATCTCTTGTTTCTTTCATTTGTACTACAGTGAGGAAATGAGCGGAATTGTCTTGTAATGTGAACGCCCTTAACCTCCTCTTTTTGCTTTGTTGGGAGGGTAATTGGCCCCACACCGCCTTGGTGTGTTTTGTATTGGATCTCTTTTTGGGAGTTTTCTTACACTTGTACACTTCATTTTCTTTTATACAATCAGTGGTATTACCCGCTTTAAAAAAAAAACTCCTGTTATATTGCTCCCTGTGCCTGGTAATCCATATTCTCTGTTAGCATGGAATGATATCCCTTACAGCCATAGCTGAATTTCTGAAGGATTTGCGGTCATCACTAAAGCAAAACTCTGGAGGAACCTCACACTTAAAGGACATTTCCTTTGCTCTACTAGCTCAGTAGAATATGGTGCTGCCCTCTTTGGTTGTGTCTATTTGTCTTGTAAGGTCCCTCGTGTTGAAGAGGCTTGTTTTGCCTCTTGTGAGGTCCCTCTTGTGTTGAAGAGGCTTATTTTGCCAAGTGTTTTTTGTGTCTGAGGGGGAATTCATATCCTCCCTACTCTGTACTTGAATTGTGGCATCATGTCACCTTCTCAAAAAACAGCCACAGCTGAATCCAAGGTAGCATGTAAGATTTGGGCCTTTTTGTCCTCGGATGATATCAATTACTTCGTGATGAGTTGCAAGAGCGGATTGGTTGGAAGTATCCAACACCTTGTTAAAATGCTATTGGAGTTTCTCCTCAGTTCTTACATTGGATATGTTGTCCTTAAAATTGCATGACAGTCTCTACGGAAAAGGAACCATCAATTCTCATAGGTCCACTAATGCAAAACCTTATCAATGTTTATCCAAAGTTTGAGCATAATTTTAGTATGTCATTTCTTCTCAGAACTTTGAATTCCGCAACCAAAGATCCATGGATTGTTTAATGCACCACAACTGTGCGGCTTTCTCTCCCCAAAGGTGACAAATCTCACTATTCATTAAGTAAATAAATACCAGAAGATGAACTTTGGTGAGAGATGGATAGCTTGGGTTCGTGCTTGTATCTCTTCAGCCTCTTTTGCTGTACTTGTCAACGGGAAGTCGACTACTTTCTTCCTCAGTGGAGGGGATTTCGCTAGGGGGACGCCTTGTCCCCTCTCTTGGTTGTTTTGGTGGCCCATATCTTGAGCAGGGTGTGGTTGAGAGTGGAGGTTGCAGGTTTGATTAGGGGCTTTCAGGTGGGGAGAGATGGCCCATCGGTGTCTTACTTACAGTATACAGATGATACAATTTTTTTTTCTTGCAGAGAATAAGCATCAGCTTCTTATGGCTAGGCTTTTGTTGATACTACTGGAGGAGGTCAATGGGCACCACAAGGGCAACTTTGACAAGAGTCTCCTAGTGCGGGTGAACTTAGATGACACGACTTTTTGGTGGGCGGCACATATCTTGAGCTATAAGATAGGATTTTTCCCTATATCTTACCTGGGGCTCTCTCTGTCCCCAGGTGTTGTTCGCTTTGCACACTGGCAGTCTTTAGTGCAGAGATATGAGTTTAGATTGGCAGGCTGAAAGGCAAAGCTGTTATCTTATAGGGGAAGGCTGGTCTTTTGCAAATCAATATTGGATAGTCTTCCCACTTACTTCCTATCTATTTTCAAGATTCTCAATACAGGGTGTGAGGAAGGTGGAAGTCATTCATGGGATATTTTTTTTTGCATGGGAGTGGAGGTAGATATAAGGGGTGGCATGACATCAGGTGGGGTAGAGTGGCTACCAGCAAGGAAGTGGGAGGGGTGGGCCTGAAGGATATCATACACTTCAACCTAGCTCTCTTGTGTAAGTGGCTATGGAGGTTGGGGCAGGGGAGCAGGGGATGTGGGTGCAGGTGATTGGGCAGAGATATTTTGGCAGGGCCGGGTCTGGGATCTAGCCCCACCCTCTCAGCACCATATTTATCCCATTTGGCGAGGTATCTTGACTTGTAGGGATATACTCTCTTCCGGCATTCATGTCTGACTTGGGAAAGGTGATCAGTGTCTTTTCTGGAACGATCGATGGTGTTGCAATTTCACCTTGGTGGCCTCTTATCCACATCTCTTTGTAGTTTCGGCTGCTCCATAGGGGCCTGTTTGCCGGGCTTTTAATGCTCAGCTATCTAGTTGCACCTGGGCACCGACATTCAGGAGGAACCTCAGGTCTGAGGAGATCGAGTAGCTCCAAGACTTCCTACGTCTCCTCACCGACTTTGCTCCTTAGCCGGATAGAGCGGGCGAGTGGGTTTGGAGGTAGCGGAGGGAGGGTACCTTCACAGTCCAATTAGCCTACTCCTTCATTTCTGATGGAGGGACCTATCACAACCTCGCACTGCAGATTTGGCAGCCTAGGTCCCTTTTGAAGGTAAAGATTTTCGTTTGGAGGATTTCTCATGGGAGGCTACTCACTCGGGACAGGCTGTTCTAGTTCCTTTCGGACATCCAGCCGACCTGCTACTTATGTGGTATGGAGGTAGAGACCCTAGACCACCTGTTTGTAGGCTATACCTACTCACAGGAGGTGGGCTGGGGGGTGGTTGCCAGAAGGGCCCATTATGTCATTGACCGACGTAGAGAGGTGCATCACTTTATTGCTTCGTGGGGCAGGAGGTGGTCCCTTAGAGGAGATGGAGTTGTGTAGTGACTGATCCTGCATACCGTCCTTTGGTCTTTGTGGGGTGAACGGAACAATAAGACTTTTAGGAGGGAGTCAATAGCTGAGAATTCTGTTGCATCTTTCATTTGTGATAGAGTGAGGGAATGGACAGAGTTACTTTGTAATGTGAATCCCCTCAATTATCCTCTTTTTGTTTTGTTGGGGGGTTAGTGTGTATCACCCTGTCTTGGTGTGATCTTTTGTACAGGGTTTTTTTGGGAGCTCATTGACTATAGTTGTACATCTCTTTTTTCCAATTTAAAATAAATACCAGAGCACAACATGGAAACCAAAGGGAGCAGGAAGACAACATTCCCACATACCCAAAAGAATGAAAAAAAAGGAACAAATAGTGACAATGCCCACGGCTGGGAGGGAGAACTGATGTATCAAGATGTATACCTGCACACCTGACACATCCTAAAAAGAGGGGACCAGAAACTAAGAAAAAAATTGTTCCAGCACCTCAATTTCTGAGGAACAATGGAGCATCCAGGTTCTGGATAGAACCTTCACTGGCCAGTCATCGGCTGCTTGGATGGACACCTTAATTACATAAAAAGAATTTCCAAACTCCCCTCTAAATAGTCTACAAGTTCTCGTTCTCCATATGGATGAAAGCACAGCTGGTAGAATTATAGACCATCAATCTTCTGCCTTTCTCATTGGGCCAGAATACATAATCCTGAAAAGATTTGCTATCCTTTTGCCCTTTTTCTAGGCAATTAAAACATGGTGCTCTGTGGATAACTTGTCAGCACTACCTCACATCATTATCGTTATTACAAATGGCCTTGCCATAAAACAGTTTCGGCCAAGGTTTTCAAATCTGGCACCGGGCAGGGCCGGTGCCGGTACCGACCGGTGTGGTACCGATTCCTCCCCTCCCCTCCCAATTTCACCTCCCCCATATATGTTATATATATCCTATCAAAATTAATTAATTATTTATACAATTAACTTTTGTTATGAGGGCCATTTTATAAATAACCAAATCCCTTTAAAACCAACCCCAATTGAGGCTATCGAGCAGGCTTAGGGCAGAGGTGATGTTGGCGAGCACCATCGCCACTACTGCCGCCGTTGTCACTTGATGCCACTGCCGCCGCCACCGTCGCTTGAGGCTGCCGCCAGCACGCCACCATCCTCGCCTGAGTCTGCTGCCACGTGTCCTCACCTGATCCCGCTGCTGCCGGAGGGGATGCGGCTCACAGACTCAAGGTCCCACCTTGTTCTCTCTCTCCCCTTCTCCCTTCTCTCTCTCTCTCTCTCTCTCTCTCTCTCTCTCTCAACAGGGAGATGAGGGTCTGAAGGAGGCAGCCTCCGGTTTTTATTTTTTTAATTTTTTAATGTCTGTACCGGCTAGTACTGGGCTCAAATGGACGGATACTGGTACGTATGCGGTACTGAATACATTGGTTTCGGCTGTTAGATCAAGACTTGATGGCTGAGATTGAAAACAAAAAGTGAGAACATGCACTTTTTGAATGCACATGCTGTGCATGGGGAAGAACAAACACACTGCCCCTTCTGATCAGACCAGGTCTGCAATTGGATGGGCAGCATGTTTGCCAGCCCAACCGTGGTCCGTGGCTGCTGCTGCAGCAGACTTGGGTGGAGTTTCTTGGCAGTCTGATCTGCATTGGACGACTCTGCTATTGTATGGGCTGTGCCACTCCAAGTAGCCTGGCTGTGCAGTATATATACATGCTACTGTGTATATATGCACGTGTGCATACCTGTTCTCGGAAACCAGCTGAAGTGAAACTTCTGTCTGTATGTTTAATAAATGCGCATTGCAGAAACTGTAACTGAGGGACCAAGAATGGATTAAGAACTAAAGTTGCTGAACTGGATGCATGGAGAGAAGTGCCTGAAAGTAAAGGTTTCTATATCAGCTGAAGGAAAATAGAGTACACGAAATGCATATTTTGATAAGATGGTTCAGAAAATCAAGAAATCACACTCTATACAGCATTTGGGTATTTGAATTTTATTGTGCTCAGGATGAAGTAATTGATGCTGATGTTAATAACAGAATCAAAATAAGCTGGATGAAGTGGAGCAGGGATGGCAGTGTTGGTTTTGGACTCGGTTTCAGCCGAGTCTGAAACCGAAACGACTCGGTTTCGGTTTCGGCCGAAACTGGCCGAAACCCAGTGCGAAGGTTCAAAAAAACATCAACATAAGTCTAAAAAATCAAAAATAAATCAGAAAAATATAAATAATCACATAATAATCAGAAAATTCATCAGACATGCATTTGACTGTAAAGAAATTGGATTAAGTGCAATAAATATGAAGTAGGCATTGAAGTTCAAGCATTGAACATGTTAAACTAATATTCTTGAGTACATACTAAGCATGAAGTATGTTTAAGCAGTACAATAAACCTAATTAGACACAATAAATGTTACATAAATTAAATGATCCTTACCTAAATGATGATGTACTAATATGGATAATAACTAGAACCTTCTCCCTCATCGTGATGCTGATACCCATAAGAAGGTTGCATGTATTGTGTATATTCACTATAACTAAACAATGAGGTAGCCAAGTCCTGCATCCCTCTTTGGATCCCTATTGGAGTGTAAGGTTGTTGGCTTGATTCAAATCCAGAATCAACGTAAGAATCTTGAGGATGAGAAGAGGAATTGGATGGAACTGGAATTTTGGTTCATGACCCCACCCATAAATGGTTGCTTCCTGTTGGCCACCTCCGTAACCTGATGGATGCTCATATTGGCTCTGTGAATCTTATCCTTGCTCACTATGACTGTATCCTCGGCCTGTGTCTACGTGGAAGGAGGAAGTACCAACAACAGTGCCACCGCCCGTAGTAGCACCTACAGCATCTGCAGCTGCATTGGGATGATGATGATCATCATCACCATCACCATCATCATCATCATCAGAACCATAAGAAACCAGTCTCCTTTTAGCCTTTGGGGATGCTTTTTTCTATTTTGGTGTGATTTTTTCAGTCACCTTTGACATGAGTCCTTTTTTCCTTGGCGTGTGCCTCACATAAATTTACTTCAACTGCTCAGTTGCCGGGTCCTCTCGAGCAGCAGCACTAGTCCTCTCAAACATCCCATGCACTGATGTACTTCTTCTTAAGGATGGAGGTGGCTTGACCATTCTAGGAGTGACTGGCCTGCTATCTGATTCTAAGTGTCTAGCTGGCTCGATTTCAGGCTGTTCTTCAGTGTCATGAACAAACAAAGCTGGGTCCCTTATCTGGTGCGCATGAGTCTCTCTGACCCTCTTTGTTGCTCTTTTGAATTCTGGATCTCTTGGCTCATCTTCATCTAGTATGCCCTCTGCCTATGTTCTATCATCAACATCAAAAACATGCTCATCAACCTGCTCTCGTGTCTCCACCGAAGACTGCAAGGGATTGTCATCATCAAATAAAGTGTCCATATCAATTTATGGAGTTGCATCATATGCGATGCATTTGTCCCTCAACTGTTGTCTTAACTTCATGTTTTTTATTCTCAGTCTCATATTGTAGTGGCAGTAAACCAATTTTTCTAACCATTCAGCCTTTAGCCGATTGTGAACCTTTGAGTGTATAAGGCTGAACGTGCTCCAATTTCCTTCACATTGGCTTGCCGATGTTGTTTGACTAAGCACCCTAATTGCAATGAAAGCCAATACATCACTGCCCACATCTCGGTTGTTCACCATTATCCACCAGTCAGTTGTTCCACCAACCATAAACAAATAAATGTAAGATGTACTAATACATATTGAGGTTAAGAAAGCACAAAAATAAAATATATCTGGGCTCACTCTTCTCACATCGTATTGTAATTGGGAGTCAGAATATGTCATAGTCCTCATTCTATAATAGTTCATCTACAAAGATAAAGTAATAGATTAACATAATGACTTAAGTAAACTCTATACCTCTTAATGATAAAATTAATAAAGGCCAACCTCTACTTCGGCCTGAAGTCTCTTTTCTGGTGTCATCGATAAACGACCAATGAGTTTTAAAGTGCCTTGAAGCACCTCGCTATCAACATGTGCATTGGCATCGTACATAAATCGAGGGTTGAGGAAATAACCTGCATTTGTGTATAGTTAACTAAATGTTAGATATAAAATAACCTAGGGCGAGTTTGATAAACAGTTAAAGTCGACAGGGATGAGATATCCCTGGGCGAGTGACTTGCTCAAATTAAGAGACGGAATGGCTCACTCGAGATCGACCTATAGGCATTATCCCCCTGGAGGTGGAGCTGCCCCTGGCATACCTTGGGCAGGTCGACTTGGCCAGGTCCCAGGTCGACCTGGCCAGGTTCCCAGGGTTGCTGGGACCTATCCCCTCATTCCCCTGGGACCTGGGTAGTCAAATGTAATGTGTTTATCCTAACCGTGTTACTCTAATCTATCCCTGCGCTTATCTTAACCGTGTTACTCTAATCTGTGGTCAAACTCGGCCCTAAAGAACAATGTATCAATACAATTAATCACTCACCAGCTGCATGCAAGTCGTGGTGTAATATGTTGTCTCATCTCTGGTCAATAATTTTTCACCATTTTGCATATTCTCTGGGAAGGGAATCCCGCAACTCTAATTTGGCACGGTCCTTGACCTCGTACAGATATTTCATATCATTATTCTCGTCACCATCCACCATTCTTAGGACCTTCACGAGGGGTGTGACTACTTTCATGTACCGTGAGACCCTGCCCCAGAATTTGTTGTCTTCCACGATGTGGCAGACATCCAAATATTCCATCTGAGCATCAACATTAGACTTGTCGATGTATTCCCGCAGGGCATTGTGGTACATGAAAGCTTTCAGCTCATTCTTATACATGTGCAAAGAAATGAAATTTGAATCAAATACGGATCATATCTATAAGGATAAAATATCCAGAATTGAGCTCAATCTTATACCTATGCAAAGACTCCAAAGAAATGAAATTCGAAACAAATGTGGTTGGCCCTGCACGGATGATATCTCGCCCCCCACTCGCATGCTCCCTGAACATATTCAATATCCTAGGATGGTCATAAATATACTGTTTGATTTTTTGTGTTTTGTCAATTGTCTTCTTCACATGATTTTCCTTCTCTATGTCTTCAAGTATCAGATCTAGACAATGTGCTGCACATGGGAGCCAATATAAATGCCTGCGCTTCTGCATCAATTTCTTCCCTGCAGCCTTATAACTTGCTTCATTATCAGTCACTACTTGCACAACATTGTCCTCTCCAATTTGGTCTACCATCTTATCCATCAAACTAAGCAAATAATTGGCATTTTTTTTCATAATTTGATGCATCTACAGATTTAACAAATATTATACCTTCGATGCAATAGATCAAAAAGTTAATCATGGACTTCTTCGTGGTACCAGTCCAGCCATCACACATGATAGTGCATCATCTCTCCATCCATATATGCTTGAAGCTTTCAACCCAGTCATGGAGCTCCTCAACCTCTCCCTCAAGGCCACGTCCGTATATATCTCGACTTGACGGGCCCTTCAAGCCAGGGGTAGCATCTGCTATGGCATTTAGCATATGTTGGAAATATTCGCTTTCAGCTGCATGTGCAGGGACACCTGCATGGAAAAATCATTTGCAGATACTTTTAAATACATGCCCTGCAACTTTTGCAGATTTTTTTACCCCTCTCAATGCTTGCTTGATTTTAGGTTGCGTGGCATGGGGCCTTCTATGCAGATAGCTGTCCATGGGGCTTGCTCTCTGCGGGGCAGCACCAGTGTCAGGACGTCGTGCAACTGTACTGGAGTAGGTCCCTGAACCTATGGGTACCTTTCCTTTCCTTCGAGCGGCTTGTTCACGCTCCATTGCTTCAGTCAGCTTTGGATCTGAATCCTCAGTGCTTTTCTCATCATCATCCCTTCTTCCCCTTCTGGCCGAAATCTCCTCAGTAATTTCAGCCTCATCTTCTGCCCTTTGTTGCATCCTCTCCTTTTTGCCCAGAAGGCACTGACGCATTTCTTGTCGGACCTCTCGGGGGCATCTGTCACATTGTCTCACCTCTCCTCTTATCCCTGCCAAATGTTACTTTCATCTAGTAATTCCGCCATGTATCTCCTTACCACAATAATTACATTTCACTTTTCTTCTCCTAGCATCAACTAAGGAGAGGTGGGCCCACCTCGGATCCTCCTGCCCTTGTTGCTCCTGCTTTGTTCACGTTTAGGCATGATGTTGTATTAAGACAGTCAAAGACAAATAGTTGTAAGTACAATGAAAGAATTAGGGCTTAATTATCAATTAACCCTTAATCGCCCTTCATAAAAATTAATTACCAGCATGCTCCCAACCCAAATTCTTCAATGAAACTTAATTGAGCTTTAATTGAGCCTACGTAAACCAAATTAGACAAAAGCCCCAATTTTAAGGAACTAATTAGGGCTTAATTATCAATTAACTCTTAATCACCCTTCATAAAAATTAATTACCAACATGCTCCCACCCCAAATTCTTCAGTAAAATTTAATTGAGCTTCAATTGAGCCTAAGTAAACCGAATTAGATAAAAGTCCCAATTTTAAGAAACTAATTAGGGCTTAATTATCAATTAACCCTTAATCACCTTTCATAAAAATTAATCACCATCATTCTCCCACCCCAAATTCTTCAATGAAGCTTAATTGAGCTTCAATTGAGCCTAAGAAAACCGAATTAGACAAAAGCCCCAATTTTAAGAAATTAATTAGGGTTTAATTTGAAGTCTTAACTTATTTCATGGTTTAAAATTAACCTACAACAAAAAAAACTTTCAACCCAACAAAAAAAATAAAAAACAAAACAAACAAATCCCAAATTTATCTCAAGAAAACAACCTCTACACAGCAGCAACACCCAACACAGCAGCAACAGCACCCTTAGTAGCAGCAGCAGCAGTGGCACAACACAACAGCACGGCAGCAGCAGCACAACATAGCAGCAGCAGCCCCTGCAGCACAGTAGCAGCAGCAACATGCCCTTTCTCCCTCAGATATGAGGGAGAACAAGAAGTGAAAGGGGAGTTCACGTGCTTTCGGTCGAAACCCGACGGTTTCGGGCCAGAACCGTCCAGTTTCGGACCGAAACATGTAAGTTTCGGGCGAAACCGATAATGGTTTCGCTCGAAACCATTAAAACTATTTTTTTTAGTTTCGGACTTGCTATAGTGAGCAGGTCCGGTATCGTTTCGGTTACGGCCAAAACCGATACGTTTCGGCCGAAACGTATCGGTTTCGGCCGATACTGCCAACCATGAAGTGAAGTGCAGCATGTGGTCAAAAATAATGTGGATTATACTACCAATTTTAATCAAAAATAAATAGAGGAGTGCAACATGTGGTGTGATGTGTAATTATGAAATATCTTGAAAGGAAAATTCTATTAGGCAGCCATAAGCATGGTTTGCTGGAACGGACCGACTCAGTCTGATGAGTCCATATCATACTGTACAAGGTCAACTTGAGTGCATATACGGGATGTACGACTAGGCCGAGATGGCCTCCATTAAATGGCCTCCATTGTGCTACTTGGCTGAGTCGATCCGAGATGATTCGAGTCGGACCATATCGTACGGTACCTCTGTACCAGGGCTAGACCAAGTTGATCAGGATCACGGGTCTGGCGAGCCTGGCCATAAGGCATACTATGTTACAAAGGACAGAATGTTGGGCTGCTAAGGAGACCCAAAAGAACCAAATTGATAGTAAGGGAGATTCGTTTGATGAGTTGCTTAAGTGGTGGGGACACCGGGCCCACTACTCGGAGCCGACGCCGCACTGCCCCGACACCAAACTTGTGGCTCGGAGACTCACTCGAAGACTCGGCGTCCTGAGTAGATACTTGTGTGTATTTGAGTATTGAGTATGTACGCGTGTAAAATACATGTATTTACTACATGTATTATTTCCTTTTTGTTTTATTAGGCAAGGTTGGTCAAAAGTTATTGTATTTTAATCTTATTAAACCCACAAGTCAATAGTGGGTTGGTGGGCTTTATTTTATTAGGGTAGGATATATATGCAAATAAGTGAAAGTGTGAAGGTATGTGTGTAATGGACTTTCCCTATATAAAGGGGGGCGTACGAAGGATTGTAACATGATGAAGATTGAAAGAAGTTTGCATTACGTGAGAGGTATTTCCCTCTTGTGTGTTTTCTTCTCTCCTTTCTCCCTTGTGAGATTTGAGTGTGTCGCCCGGTGTGAGACCGTACGGCGTGAGGCCGAGCTGTGCGAGGTAGCAAGTTATCCGTCCTGTTCGTGATTCCAGAGTTGCCGTCGATCCGTCCTCCTACGCCGTCCTCGTCAGATTTGGTATCAGAGTCCAACAACGGCGTCTCCGACGATCCCGACGTCCTCGACGTCTCTCTCTTTCTCTCTCTAGGTTGCTAGAGTGAAAAAAACAAAAAAAAGGAGAGAAACATCAAAATCTCGATTGAGGAAGTTGAAAAAAAAAGAAGAGAAAAAAAAGAATAGGAGAGAAGCAGAATTTTTTTTTTAGAACCTCCTGTGAATCTCTCTCTGTTTCCCTCTTTCTCTCTCTCTGTTTCCCTCCTTTCTCTCTGTTCTCTCTCCCTCTCTCGGTCACGCATCTCTCCCTCTCCCGCTCTCTTTCTCTCTCTCCCTCAAAAGCTCCCGCGGCCGCAACGGTCGCCTGCTGCCCACTGCGCCACCATGCCCACCACCGCCAGCTGCTGCCTTCGCCCGGCCGCGCCCACCGGTAGTAGCAGCACTGCACCCGCACCCTGCCCGCGCTGCCTTGGCCCGCCTTCGCCCAGCCTGCCGCACGCCTTAGCCGTCGGACGCGCCCGCCCGCGTCCGCTGCCGCCAGGGCCCTCGCGGCCGAGTGACCCCACCAACCTCCGCCACCGGACGCGCCCTCCCGCCTCCCCGCACAGCCACGTATGCATGCCGCCGACCTCCACCTCCCATCTCACTCAACCCTCGTCGACTCCCCACGCCGCTGTCCTCTCCGTCTCACCACCTGCACACCACACCCCCCCCCCACAGGTCGCGCACACCAGCGGGATACCTCTCCCAGACCCTCTCCCTCTCCCATTCTCTCAGCCAACCACCGCAGGCCACTCCCCTCACTGCCACGGCCGCGACCACGCCGGACACACTCTGCAAACCCGGCCGACCTCCCTCGCCTTCATACCTGCGCCATCTCCTCCAGCCACACCGCAGCATCGGTAGCGCGCCTGCGCCCGCCAACGCGGCCGCGCTAGCACCGGATCGCCCACGAGCCCCCCCCCCGCCCCTGTCGCGCCCGCCTTGCGGCGACCAGCCAGGCGCCGCCCCCGCCCGCGTTGGCTGACCCAGGCGCGCCCTGCGTGAAGCACGCACAGGCCCGAAAAAAAAAGGTGTATGAAAAAAAAGGGAGAAAAGGTTTTGAAAAGTCAAAAAAGGTTTGAAAAACAAAAGTAAAAAAAAGAGTAGGTGAAGGTTGAAAAAAAAGGTTGAAAAAAAGGGGTTGAAAGTTGAAAAAAAAAGTGTGTTAAATATATATAATATATATATGAGATATATATAACATTATATATATCTATATATATATCTATATATATTATTTGATTTAAAAAAAAGAGGTGTTGAAAAAAAAGAGGATAACATTTGTTGAAATATATATATATAACTATTATATATATAATATCAAGGGATATATATATATATACTTTAAATTATATATCTATATCTATATATATTAATTGGGAATTGTGGCATTACAAGTCGACAACAACGGCCTGATCGACACCAGGGTCACCCGATAAGTCGACAGAAGATCCGTAAACTACGGAACGTACGTGCCACTGAGTCTCCCTGCGCGGGGAAGATTGGATTAATTTGTTCCCCTGCGTGGGAAAACTTTCAAATTGAGTGGTTTTGTAATAAATTAAATCATCCCTGCGTGGAGTGAATTCATTGTAACCGTGAAGTGTCGTCGACGCCGTGCTGGCCCGCACGTCCCCGCTCGCCTTCGTCTCCGGTCGGAGTTAAACTTTTCAGTCTAGCTAGGTACGTGCTCCAATCATTTGCTCATCTAGTATCTTTTCAATTGCCGCGCGACGAAGTGAGAGAGAGCCCGATCCATGCAGCCAGTATCCTGAGTGCATTGCTGTGGGCGGAAAGCGAGAGCTTGTATGCGCCTATCCGTAGGCCCTAGAACTATCACATTAGGGCCCCTAATTGTCAGGAGGTAGTTCCACAACTACTCCGCCTACGGGCAAACAACTCTCCCTAACTGGTCCCTTCAAATTGACCCTTTGCATATCAGCTGGGTCCACACCTTACTAATTGTCGGTCCTAGGACTGCATCATTTAGGTCCAAGCTCGTGCATGCCACGTCGGTATAGAAATTCATCAGGCCGACTAGAACACATTTCATCTCTACAAATATGCATGGAACAGGAAAGATATATGGCCGATCCTGACCTCATCACCCAATTTGAGGAAATGGATGTAATATTTGATGGCGCACATGTCGAGTACATGCAGGTAGGCGACATTGCCGAGAGTTCTAGACAGAAAAGATTGGGTGTAGTTCGCTGTATCTCAACATCCCAGGAGGACGATTGGCGTCGAACCTCCATCTTCCAAACCTACATCATGGTGAACTCTCATCCCTGCAAGGTAATCCTTGACAACGGGAGCTGTATCAATGCAGTCTCTTCAGATTTTGTCTCCCGTTTAGGTCTACCTACGCACCCTCATCCAAGGCCATACAACGTGACTTGGGTCGATGACACTTCTATCCCAGTCACCACCACATGTGTCATTCCCATCCAATTCCAGTCCTACCAAGGACAAATCTTATGTGATGTAATGCCTATGAAGGCCGGAAGCGTCATCTTAGGACGGCCATGGATCTATGATGTAGACCTCGCTACATTTGGTCGGTCCCATCAGTGTTCCTTCTCCCACAATGGGAGGACGATTCAGTTATACCCGACACCCCCAAAGGTGACATCGGGTAAGGGTTCCACCTCCACTCCCACTGGAACTCCCGAAATTCAGGAGAATCCCCAAACTCCCACTGAAGGGAAACCTCCCTTTCCCCCTTCTCCTGCATCTGTCACACCCGATTCTAAGGTCCCTAAGATTGGTCATGACCTAGTTAGGCGCCTTGACTCCATAAATGTCGGTGAGCTAAACAGAGAGGTTGTTGAGGCTGTTGACATCACCATCACACCCAAGGAGTCCCGAGTCTCAGTCCCAACTGAAGTCCCGGAAATACTGCAGGACTTCCAAGACATCGTCCCCGAGGACTTGCCTTCTCGACTCCCTCCCATGCGTGATGTACAACACGCTATTGAGCTTGCCCCTGGGTCCACCTTACCCAACCTTCCCCTCGAGTCTAGAATGTCCAAATCAGCCGAAGAGTTTGCACAGCACGTCAGTAGTCTGCATGAGTCAGCTGATTCGCATTGGCGTCACCATGAATTTCAAGAAGGTGACTTGGTTATGGAGCGTGGTCAACCCGAACGACTCCCCTCGGGATCCATTAAAAAGTTGCAAGTCCGTAGTGATGGTCCCTTCCCGATACTGCGGAGAATTGGCTCCAATGCTTATGTTGTGGACTTACCTCCCAAATATGGGATTAGCTCTACTTTTAATGTGGCAGACCTAGTGGCCTACAAGGAACCCACAGTGATTCCTAGTGACCCTTTCGAGCCTTCTCCTCCCATTGAGAGTGAGCCCACACTTGTGCGTCCCACAGCCTCGAGAGCACCGCGCGAGCAAATTGAGAGGATACTGGATGAGCAGGTGACCACTATACGGAGCAGGGTGTACCAGCGCTACCTTGTTCGCTGGCGGGACCGTCCACCTTCTGATGATTCCTGGATCAGTCGGGAAGATCTCCAGCGTCTCGATCCAGATCTGCTGGAGCACTACCACAGCAGTGTCCCCCCTTACTCGACGGAGTCGAGTTCCAGCCTTCTCGGGAGGGTTGGTGGGGACACCGGGCCCACTACCGGCCCACTACTCGGAGCCGACGCCGCACTGCCCCGACACCGAACTTGTGGCTCGGAGACTCACTCGAAGACTCGGCGTCCTGAGTAGATACTTGTGTGTATTTGAGTATTGAGTATGTACGCGTGTAAAATACATGTATTTACTACATGTATTATTTCCTTTTTGTTTTATTAGGCAAGGTTGGTCAAAAGTTATTGTATTTTAATTTTATTAAACCCACAAGTTAATAGTGGGTTGGTGGGCTTTGTTTTATTAGGCTAGGATATATATGCAAATAAGTGAAAGTGTGAAGGTATGTGTGTAATGGGCTTTCCCTATATAAAGGGGGGCTTACGAAGGATTGTAACATGATGAAGATTGAAAGAAGTTTGCATTACGTGAGAGGTATTTCCCTCTTGTGTGTTTCCTTCCCTCCTTTCTCCCTTGTGAGATTTGAGTGTGTCGTCCGGTGTGAGACCGTCCGGCGTGAGGCCGAACTGTGCGAGGTAGCAAGTTATCCGTCCTGTTTGTGATTCCGGAGTTGCTGTCGATCCGTCCTCCGACGCCGTCCGCGTCATTAAGTCCTTAAAGAACAAAATTCAAATAAGAAATGAATTATAAGATTGAATTCTGGTTTTGGTCAAATAGAGTTAAAGAATGGCAAAAGGAGATGGTTTTGGCCATGTCGTCATTGACCAGAGTCTTCAACAATTCAAGGAGGAACTTGTATTTGATGCGGAGCGATTTTGATCAATTGAGATGGACGGCCCAGATTGGCCCAGGTTTACTAACAGACTTCGCGATGACGACGCGAAGGAGGACGATGAGTGATCCAATAGAGTCATTTTTATTTTATTATGTATTTTTAAATTTTATGTAGGTCTGGTTTTAGAGTCAAAAAAAGTCCATTATGTTTATTTTGGGGGGTTTTTGTTAGATTTGAAGTTTACTAGACCTCATATGTTTGGGCCCTTTTTTATGCAGGTCATTTGGGTCACTCTGTAATTTTACTTTTGTTCGGTCAATTAGTCATTGGGCCTTGGTTCCCTATGGCCTATAAATGTTCATGTACCCTAATTTTGGAAAAGAACAGAATGGAAATGGAAACCCCAATTTTGGGCTGCCACTAGTGTCTTCGAGAGAGAGATGAGGGATCCCTGATAGAGGGAGGCCGAGAGGGTCTGGTTACCCCCCCCAAAAAAAAAACCCTAGGTGCCACTATAATCACCCCATCTCTTTCTTCCTCCTCTCTCTGCTACCCGACGATGCCAACCACCTCTCCTCTGCCCGTCTTCGCCAACCACTGCAACACCAGCAGCCCAGTCACAACCCTGCCATTGCATGACTGGCCGCCGGCTGCTCCCGCCGCCTCCTGCCGGTCTGCCTACGCACCAGCCCGCCTCGGCCGTGAATCCCCTGCTGCCACCACCCCGCCCTGCTCCTCCCTCCTTCAGCCCGCCGGTCACTGCCATCACCACGGGACACCACCCTTTGCCTGTAACTCTCCTTGGCATCTTTGGCCACTGCCACCCACAGCAGCCACCTCTGCCCCAGCCCATCGTGCCAACCCCACAGCCGCAACCCTCCTTCCATGAACAGAAACCCCGTTGGCAACTGCGGGCTCACCATCGTCACTTACTACTGACCGCCTCCCCTCCAACCACCGCCGGACACCCTCCACCACGGCAGCACTGCGTCGGCTGAGCCCGCCGCGACCCATTCCTTGATAACACCCTCGACCCCCCTCCCATCTGCCGTCCTCCTTCCCACTCCTCTCTCTCTTCGATATCGGGTGCCCAGCCCCTCTGACGCAGCCACTGTTCCCTCTGTCTGGTTCTCTTTTCCTCTCTGCTCTCTCTCTCTGCCCTTGTCTTCTCTCTCTCTCGTCACTTTTCTCTCCCTGTGTGGGTGCCCCAAAGGACGAACCAGGGCGCACTGCACTGCACTGAGCCCCACAGGCTGCACCCTCTCGAAACAGCAGCAGAAGCCCAGGACCTCTGCACCTGTTGCCCCCAAGCGGTCCACAGCGCCATCTCTCGCGGGTTTCCCCGGTCCAGCGTGGGACCAGCCCCACCAAGGTCCAAGAGATGCCCAACCGGCCCAACACCACTCTGTCCACCCTCGTCTGTCCATCCTCGTTCCGCATTAGTATTGCTGTTGAATGAATTGGAAGATGAAGGCCTAAACAAACCGGGACGAAAAATGTAATAGTATATTTGAAGGTGCAGCCGATATTGAACATTGAGGTGTTGAGATGTGTGGAGTATGCCCAAAGTTTCTAGTCACATGGCTCAAGACACATTTTTTCAGACTTTCCATTTGTACATTCTCTTCACCTTCCATCCCTTGTTTGCTAACCATATAGTTCTTTTGTTGTGAGTTTAGAATTATGATCTTTCAATTTAATTTTATAGATATATGTTATTTTTAATTTTTCTTATACTTTTGTATGATGTGTTATTATCTTGTTTTATTTTGTCAGTAGATACCGCTACCCGCCAACTAGCCAGAGCTAGGAACATGGCACCTTCCTTGTGTGGTATCCCATATGTACTAACTGGTATCTATTTGGATTATGGCACAATAAATGAGAGCCTGGTGTCAGATTGGCAGCCACCTAAACAAAACCGTCCTTCGAGCTGTTGAGTTATAAGCTGATCTGAGATTGATGAGATAAGGACTTACGATGATGCTTGAACTACTTGTGGATCTAGCTACTTATAATGGCCATAGTTTAGACATATCTTCAGTCATATTTGATGGGAGACCCTCACCATGTGCTTTGTAAATTGGGCTTCTTATTAGGCTACTTAAGGAACTATATTTTTTTCTTTTGGAGGATGGCCAGGCCACATTTCATTGAAAGGAAACAGTAGCATTCACGAGCACTAAACGCCAGCTCCCACAGAGATACAACATACACCACAAGCAATTTGTCAAGGCAATGAAACAAAAAGGGAAGCTACTACAAGGAAAAGCTATAAGAGGCAACATAGAAGAGGATTCTTCAAGTGACAAGAATCCTCACTGCATCAGTTTCTGAAGAACTACTGAACGATGTACATGCTCTACCCCAATGATTGACATCCAATCCTCTGCAAACATAACAGCTCTCTTCAGGAATTAATTCATCAAGCAGCAACTTTAGGAAACAGCATTCAGTATAGGGCGGGACAATTCTGCAAGTCATGGAAAACAACTAGCGAGGGGAATATAGTCTCTTCCAAACTGGGTAAGGGACTGCGAAGGATGCATGCAGTGAGGGAAAGCGCATAGACTTTGCAGCACATGCATTAGCTTTTTCCTTTTTTAGAATTTATGGTTGAGTGTCTATTTTGTTTGGGTTTATAAATAATTGTAAGACTGTTTGATTTTCTGTAATCCACAGTTGGTGAGGAACCTCTCCTCTACCTTTTTGATTGTCCTACATCTACTTATTACCCAATAAAATTGGTGGTACAATCCACTACTTTTCAGGGTAAAAAAGCTCTCTTCATGATTTCAAAGCCTGTGTTAAATCTCCTTGAACACTCTGCTGTTCCTTCTCCCCACACTGCCTGAAGCACTGCATGCAGGACAATTAGCCACTCTATCTTGTCCCTTGGCCTTGCACGCCTTTGTCTCCATCCACCCATAAGGCCTTGAGCATTTGTAAGATTCCACCATGTAATGCTTAGGACTTCAGATAGAATAATGCATAAAACCCTGATGCTCTCACATCCAACAAAATTATGGGCAATTGATTCTTTAAATAAAGCACAGAATGGACACTCCCTGTTAATGTTGGGAACAATTTTTCTTACAATATTGGGGAACTAACTTTACCTTTTTGAGTTATTTCAGCATAAAGTTTGTTCTGGTACACCGGGGAAATTATTTCATCCTTCCTTTAATACTTGGATTGCCATAGCCCATTGTAGTGGAAATTATACCCTGTCACTAATGTACTTCATATAACTTGATGAAAAACTTATACGAGCACTTTAACGCTTTAATCTCTCTGAAAACACAAATCAACCCACATAAGTTCAATAGGTTATTGCAGTCTTCTTATGGGCAATAGGTTCCATTAATTTGTCAAAAGCAACAGTTGCCATTAATAGTGGATTTTGCAAAGACTAGGTGTATAAATTATAAGGTCATTGCTTATGCCCAACCCAAGCATCTACAGACAACTGTGTTGCTTTCTTATTAGACTAGCAACATTCAATGCATAGAAGATAGCCATGGTTATATTTTGCAGGTACACTATCTGTCCAGTTTCACTAGATTTTCAGAAACCCAACATTCAATATTTTGGTTAGATGGTGAGGCCTAAGTCGAAACCTGTATGCTACTTAGCTTATATTTTTTTAGAGCTCTAGTAATTGCATTAAGGCTGCAAATGGAACCCGATATTCCAATATCCCGACCCGATTTCAATTTTGAAAATCGGATTCTGATAGGTAAAATGATGCTGATTAGCTATAGGGATTTCTGATAAGTTAACAGAATCGGAATTGGAACATGTACATTCCTTATCCGGTTTTCCGTTTCCTGATATATTTTCAACCTTCGGATACAAATGATGTGAGGGTTGGTATCTCACACGTAAGAAGGTTATAAGAGACAACCCTAGTTCTTTCCCAACCCCATCCCATCCGTGAGCAGGAGCAGCCAAGGCAGCTGCCCCCCATCACACCCATCCACCCCCATCTCTGCCAGCCCCCATCACCGCTGGCCACCCCCCATCGTGAGCAGCCATGGGCATTGGCTGGCAACCCCATCGCAAGTAGGAACGCAGCCATCACAGCAATCTCCATCGCCGCCGGCCACCCAATCTCAGCCAGCCCCCATCGCTGTAGGCTACCCCACATCCCGGCCAGCCCCTGTCGCTGCCAGCCACACCTCATCATGAGCAGCCATCACCGCCAGCCAACCACCCCATCGTGAGCATGAGGGCAGTCATCGCAGCCACCCCCATTGCCACCGACCCCCCCAATGTGAGCAGGAGGCAGCTGTCGCAGCCACCCCACCGCCGCCGACCACCCCTTCACAGGCAGCCATTGTGGTCAGCCACCCCCTTGCTGCCAGCCATCCTAGTGCCGGCAACCATTGCGGCCAGCCACCCCATTGTGAGCAGGAGCTGCCATTGCTGCCGGCCGGCCACCTCATCACAACCATCCCCCTTGCCGCTGGCCATCCCATCATGGCCACCCGATAGTCATTCAAATTAGATTCCGATTTCAATTGTTAAATTGGAATCAGAACGAAATCTAAAACATTGTGTTTTTTTTTTTTTGAAGGGGGGAGGGATTAGCGGGGAAACCCGCGCCTCACGGGGGAGGCGCTTTTAACCCGTGCCCTTCCCCAAGAGTGGGGGGGGGGGGGAGGGTGTACCACTGCACTACGGCACAGAATTCTCGAAAACAATGTGTTCCATTTTAACGGTATCAGAATCGGAAACCCTTCATCACTATCGGAATCAGAAACCACTGTTTCCAGGTTTGTCTCTGACTCGTTTGCAGTCCTAACTTGCATCCATAGAATTTCTGTGATAAAGGAGTTCATCTATTGAATTTTTGTGATAAAGTTGTGAATCTTGTCCTTATAAAGTTGTGAGAACTGGGCTGTGCCAAGAACTCATTCAGCTGCAGTCCCAATTTCAGAAAAATGGACAATTAGTCAAGTTTGCTAGATTATTGTTTCGCAATGCCATTTGGAAAATTTGGAGGGAAAGATGTACAAGAATATTTGATGATACTTCATCTACCAAATCAAGTATTCTTATCCAAATAATTGAGGATGCTAGAAGTTGTATGGAGTTCCAAGGGCAGAAGAGGCTAACTAGAAGAGAGAATAACATTTTTAGTAGATTCATTCTTTTCTCTTAATTAGTTATGAGTCCACAGCCTGTGTGGTCCTGAGCTTTTTAGTTCTGCACTGCAGACTTATGATGTACAGTTTCTTCTTCATTTAATACAAGCACCATACCATTACTTACCAAAAAATAGAGTATGTACTTTTTTGATTGAAATGTGGTTTACCCACATTCAAGCGGAGGGAAAAAACTGATCTATTCAGTTCTACTAACATTTTTCTTTTAGGTCTGCTTTCTTCCCGGAACACTCGCTCTTGGTGCTACTAAAGGTATTACAAGGAGAAGAGCATTGGAAGAAAATTTGTTAACCACTGATGATGTCAAGAATTTACAGCTTGCTGAGGATCTGGCAAAAACATGTTTTGAAATGTATGCGGTCACCTCAACTGGTCTTGCTCCTGAAATTGCTTACTTCCATGTTGAGGTGAGGTTTGATTGTTTGCTTATTGAGTTGGAAAGGATGTCATACTTAGGATTGATACGAGTCTTGACGCATCTTTGGATTTGTCCTCATTCCATCAATACTGTAAGTTTATATGCATGTGTTCCTCTGACCATGCAGATGTTTGACTGATCATCTTGATTTTGATTCAGGGAGGTTCTGAAGACGACCTTGGTGGTGGTAACAAAAGTTCAGAATATGTTAATGATATCATAATTAAACATGCCGACCGTCACAATCTTTTGCGTCCTGAAACGGTGGAATCATTGTTTGTCTTGTATCGTATTACAGAAGATCCCAAGTAAGCTCTAGAAATTCCTTCCGTTCGGATTGTTTTGATTCTCTTCTAGTTGCTAACTCTAATGGGTATATCATTTAATATGACATTCCTGTTTTTCAACTTCTGTAGATATCGAGAATGGGGTTGGCAGATATTTGAGGCATTTGAGAGGCATACGAAGGTTGATTCCGGAGGTTACACTTCTCTGGATGATGTCACCACGATTCCTCCTCGTAGAAGAGATAAGATGGAGACTTTTTTCTTAGGGGAAACATTAAAGTATCTATACTTATTGTTTGCAGACGTGAACGTTCTCCCACTTGACAAATTCATTTTTAACACAGAAGCTCACCCTCTGCCAATCAGGTAGACCAGCCATTAGACATCCTATTCCTCATTAGGATCTCCGGTTTCTCCGTCGGCAAAACTGTGAGAATCCTGCATTTGTTTGGGTATGATCAGGTCTAACTAGATCTGCCTTGTGCATCCTTGGGGTGTTTGATATTCCCGACCCAGGATCGGCTGAGGTATGTACGCACAAGGAAGGTTTACTCCCACCACCTAAACATTGCCCGGAAGTTTGTCAAGAAGATTATATCTTCTGGTCATTGACAAAGCTCGCGGTAGTCTCATTTCCTTTATTTTGATCTCATTTTTACCTCAATATTCGTTTCACTCAAATTAACAAATTTTGCAATTATCATACAATTGTATGCAGCTGAAGTGGCATGTATTTATATTTTTGTAAAATCAAGGCACATCCGGATATAATTTTGATTTTGACTCCCTTGGAAATCATGACTGCTATTGAGTAGAGAGTTGGTCTCAATATTTGAATATGCCCTTTCATCACGTCGTATAAATTTCACCCAGTTTACATATGTCTACGCCCAGTTATGCGTTCAGTCATTTCTCCAAGTCTGGTAGTCGGTTACTCACAGGAGTACGAATTAAGTGCTCCTCATATGTAATGAATCTAAAGGCATCCATTTCTGCAGTTCGGTGATTACAATTTTCATGGGATGCTGGCCGTGAGCTTCCACTCGATATAATAAATACTAGGGAAAACAGACCACCATACGGGACCTTTTGGTTCATCTGCAAAACCGGCCATAGGGAAACCTTTTGATTCATCTGATTTTTGTTTTTGTTTCGGTTTTTAGAGTATGCCTCCGTTCAGTGATTCTCGTTCTTTTATATAGGTATATGTTAACAGAATAGTTGCGGACTCATACTCACTGCACACCCGAGGTGTATTTGCGCATCCGGGGTGTGCAGTGATTATTTTAATTTTAAGTTCTTTTGTAAAAATATAGGGAGGTCAGCTCCAACCTCACGGATCCATCTGCACAGCCCAATCCATGATCTGATGGTTCAAAAATAATACAAAAAATAAATATCTAACATGGATGCCTAAGATATCTGGTCTTTATTTTTTTTGCATGTTTTGGTTGGGACTGTGAAGTAAAAAAACCGCTGGACGCCATAAATATACCGGTGTGTGCAGCAAGTAGTACTCTTATTTGAGGCTGTAGCGAAAGGAATTATAACTGCACCACTACGACCTCATCATAAGTTGAAGGAATTATAAGTTTTGCTACTTGGTCTTCGTTATGAAATCATCTGTTGTTTCAACATAAAGCACATATTTGGAAGAGATCTTCCAATGAGCCTGGTGGCATTATCAACTTTCAGTCTTGTCTTCGAATACTCCTGGCGTTGTCTTGGCTGGAAGGTCATTGATCAGACGAGCTGCAGTATCCCGCTGATGACGACTACCCTAACGCACGCGCGCAAAAAAAGAGCTTGTCTTGCGCAAGAAGATTATTTTGTTGCTCCTCCGGGAGCAGGGGGGAGCTACTTGTCGATGCTATAGTCAGTCCATTGTCAGCCTACTTAGGTTTCGTTTGGAACGGATGTTTGGATCTGGAGATTTTTTTTTAAATTTTAGAGAGAGAGAGTTATCCTTTGGAACGGATTGAGTGAAGAGATTTTTTTCAAAATTTCTTAGATAGAAGAAACATCTTGCGAGTAGATTTTAAAGAATTTTCAATTTTATTTTCTTTCTTTATCTCTCTCTCTTTAAATCTCAAATTATGTCCTAAAGTAAAAGTTGACGAGACGTTGAGATCTTTGAAAATATTTTTGGAGAGGCGAGATTCTAATAATTGGAGTGTCTAAAATTTCTCTCAATCCGTTTTAAATGCTGCCCGAGACAGCTTTTAGAGATTTTGAGCTCTCATCTATTTTCTCCATATCTCTATCTAAACCTCGAAATTTGCATAAAGTAAAAATTAATGAGACGTTGGGACATTTAGAAATAATTTTGAGAGGGTGAAAATTCTAATGATTGGAATTCTCAAAATCTCTCTCCAACATTCGTTTCAAATGTTACCTTAAATAGAGTTGTCTTCTTGCTCAAGTGGATTTAGAAAAAAAAAAGAATAAGAATGACGACATTTTAGGTTGGAAATGTAAACATAAATTAGGATTATAAAATTTTGTAAGGTATTTTTGCATAAAAATCATGCTTAGAAACGTATTTGCGAACATGTCATTCCTATAAGTACATTAGTAGGGATATCATTCATTTTGTCAAAAACTTACAAAAATGTTATTGCTGTAACTCCCCGTTACCATCCATCAACCTAATCATGGTTACCCTTAATTAGATATGATAAAAGATAATAATATCTGAGGAGGGTAAAATCGACATGGGCCATGTACGACCCATCGACTCCAGGCCTGCGTCGGCCCAAGGTCCGTCATACACATGATGGACCCCCGATGGTCACGGCCCACGACAGGCGACCCAACAGAGCCGGCCATCGGATTCGCCAATCCACAACCCGGGCATATCGGACATTGGACGACCCTCCGACGACCGAACGTTACTCCTGCCATCATCGGCCACGACTTCAATAACGGCGAGCACGCCCCACGGAGGTAGTCAGACTCGCCTAAAGGTCGCCCGACTCCGGAGGAACGGATGCTCAACGGGAAACTCCCCACGATCGTGGGGAGATGTTATCCCACGACTCACACCCTTCCCTGCTAAGGGATAGGCCTCCACCGCCAAGACAACCTCTATAAAATGGACCTCTCACCAGGAGGATGGGGGAGAGAGAGACGAACAAGGCTAGGGAGACCCAGACACATGTTGCAGTAGGCTAACGGCCACATAGAGCGACTTCTCCATGGGAGGGCCTCTGTCTGCTCTCGAGCACTCTCCGAGCACTCGCTGGGCGTGGCGAGCACTCCTCCAGGAGTCTGACCATCGCTCCAGGCTTGATCCAACGACTCTCATTCTCCTCTCTCTACCCTACCCTCTCTTGATCCTCATTCACCGAGGTCCTAATTTAAGCATCGGAGGGTTGTCCCATGGGGTAACGCCCAACGCTCCTTCTGACGCTGTTTCTTTGGTGTTTGCAGGCTTCCACGGGTGGCCGGATGATCTTCCACAACAATAAAATACTAAAAGTGTGGTACGGGGTTCGAGAGACCATTTTCTCGCCTCTACATTTTTTGGTGTCGTTTGTGAGAATCTGATCGAAAAGCCATGGCACCCCGTGAGAGCTATCGCAACACCAACAATCGGGGTCGAGGGTCCCACCAGGGACCCAGTTCCCACCGAGGATCACAAGAGGCATCTTCTTCCACATGACCACATCGGGATGTCGCTGTCGACGAATTGGCAGAGATGTGTCGTCAACTTCAGGCCTTGACGGACCTCTGCCAGGGCCTCCTTAACCGGCCAACAGGGCAGGAACGTGCCCCGACGAAGCAACCTCTGAACGGGGGCCTCCTACTGTGGCAGACTCTCATCGAGTGCGGGGGACCTCCCATGCCTCCGCCGAGCTGGCTAGACGTCTGCGTAGCTCGCCTGCACCAAGGCCACACAGTCCGCTCCACTCCAATCCAGAAATGGTCCAGCGGGTGCGTTGCTATGAAGAGGTGGGGCGCGAGATAGAGGGCAAGGTCCGATTCTTGGACGATGTCCTACAAGCCGCGAAGACTCGCTTCCTCATCGATGACAACAAGGATTTCCATGCTCCCTTCTCTAGGGATATCATGGAGGCCCCCATCCCTCCGAAATTCCAACTGCCATCCTTCACCCCCTACGACGGCACCATTGATCCGACTGATCACATGCACAGCTTCGAGTCCAACTTGGTGTTCCACCAGGCCTCAGACGCTGTAAAGTGTTTGGCCTTCGTCACCACTCTCCGAGAGAACGCCCGGACATAGTTCGAGACCCGACTGACTGGAACCATCACCTTTTTTTTTTACTGGGACCATCACCTCCTTCCAACAGTTGAAGAAGTTGTTCAAGGAAAACTTCATAGGATACCGGAAGGAGGCCAAATCCGTGGTGAGCCTGCTCGCCATCAGGTAGGGACCAGAGGAGATGCTCTGGGACTACGTGTCCCATTTTCGGACAGAGGCACTACGTATTCCCTGCCTGGATGTCAGCAATGCTACCACCGCCTTGACACAGGGCACCCAGGACTCCATCCACTGATTATCGCTTGGAGTAGAAGCCCCAACAACCTTGATGGACCTCCTCGCCCTGGCCTAGAAGCACGCCCATTGCGAGGAGAACACTGCGGCCCTTGGCCACATGGCCGGGACTAGTCAACCCGACCGAAAAAGATCCGCCGACTCTCCTCGGGAGGGGCGGAACAAGCAGGAGCGGCGAGACCGCGACCGCCGCGACCGCTCGGAGACCAGAGAAAGGGGCCAATATCAGCACTACATGCTCCTAACGGCCTCACCCGAGCAGATCCTCATGGAGATCCGTGAGGAACCCTTCCTCTAGTGGCCTCTGAAGATGAAGTCCGACCTGAGGACTAGGAGCAAAAGGAGGTACTGCCGCTTCCACCGCGACCACAGGCATGACACGACCGACTGCATTCAACTCAAGGATGCCATCGAGGACCTCATTCAGTGAGGATTTCTCGATAAGTTCGTTGCCAAGGCTACATAAAAGCAATAGCGTGAGCGAACCCCTCCGCCCATTGACAATCGACCCAACGGGAAGGAGATCATGATGATCTCCGGTGGGCCGATATCAGGCGGAGACAATTCCAGGAGACGCCGCCGGTACGCGTTGGAAATCAACTCCGTGGACCAAGGTGACATGAGCCGCCGTGAATCCACCACCCGGGAGCACCTCAAAGATCCGATCATCTTTTCAGATGAAGATCTTGAAGGTGTAACCACCCCTCATTCTGACGCTTTGGTGGTCTCAACGGCCATCAACCAATGTACTGTGCGACATATTCTTGTCGATAATGGAAGCCGACCTGATGTGATTTCTTACGATTGTCTCGTACTGATGGGTGTGGATTTATCTCGAAGAATGCCATTGCACACACCTCTGTATAGCTTCTCCGGCACAATCGTCCTCCCCGAAGGGCGTATTTCATTACTGGTCACGTTCGGGACCGCGCCCAGAGACGTGACGTTCCAAGCGGACTTCACGGTTGTGCGCAAGATGACCGGGTATAATGCGATAATAGGGCGAGGCATCCTCGGCACCCTAAGTGGTATCCCCTCATCATACCACTAGAAGTTGAAGTTCCCTACTGCTCACGGAGTGGGAGAGGTCCGGGGGGAGCAAAGAGAGTCAAGGAGATGCTACTTGATCTCCACACGCGACAGGCAAGTAGAGGAGACTCCTCCCCAAAAGAAGGAGAGGATAGATGACCCAGGGCCCAGTGGGAGTACCCCAGCCAAGGATCTGTACCTCATATAGGTGGGGGAGGACCCGAACAGGACCCTTTGCATCGATGCCACATTGTCCGAGTAGGAGAAGGAAGCTTACAAGAGTCTCCTGGTAGCCAACCAGGACGTGTTCCCGTGGTCCGAGGACGAGCTCCCAGAATCCCACCAGAAGTCATAACCCACCAGCTGAAGCTGGACCTAAGCTGCCGCTCGGTACATCAACACAGGAGGCGCTGCAACCCCGAGCGACATGCTATCATCAAAGAATAAGTAAGCGAGAAACTATGCTCAGGGCTACTGCAACCCACCCAGTACCCCGACTGGGTCGCCAACGTAGTTTTGGTGCTAAAGAGCAACGAGAAATGGCGAATGTGCGTGGACTACACCAATCTCAATAAGGCCACGCCCAAGGATAGTTTTCCTATGCCATGGATCGACCAGTTAGTCAACGCTATGGCCGGCCATGAGATGCTGAGCTTCCTAGATGCCTATTTTGGGTACCATCAGATCAACATGCATAGGCCCAACCAAGATAAGACAGTCTTTGTCACCGACCATGGGTTCTACTGCTACACACGAATGCCCTTCGAGTTGAAGAATGCCGGGGCTACTTACCTGCACCTGGTCAACCACATGTTTGATGCTCAGATCGGCCGCAACATGGAAGTCTATATCGATGATATGCTTGTCAAGAGCCTCAGAGCGATTGAGCATTTGGAGGACCTGGAGGAAACATTCGCGACGCCCCGGAAGTATAATATGAAGCTCAACCCTATAAGTGCGCTTTCGGGGTCAGATCGGGTAAGTTCCTTGGATTTCTTGTCACTCATAGGGGAATCGAAGCGAACCCCGATTAGATCCAAGCGGTGTTAGAGATGAAACGCCCGACGCGAGTAAGGGACGTCAATGCCTTACCGACCGTAGTGCTGCACTTACCAGATTCCTATCTTGCGTGGCGGAAAGATGCCTACCCTTCTTCCGGCTTATAAAGCAAGCGAGCAAAGCACCAGAAAGGAAGGGGTAGTGTTGAACACATGTGCACCATGATTACTATTATGATTTTGATGATAGCAACTACTATAAGTCACATTGTGTTTGCATATGATGTCATTGTGTATCTGTTTAAGCAGTTTGTCATTTCATCGAACAGGTTGCGAGCATGTGCACTGCATTCCAAGTCTATACGTTGGACAAAGTCTATACGTTGGACAAAGTCTATACATTGGACGAAGTCTATATGTTGGACGAAGTCTATACGTTGGACTAAGTCTATACGTTGGACTAAGTCTATACGTTGGACAAAGTCTATGCGTTGGACAAAGTCTGTACATTGGACGAAGCTTATACGTTGGACAAAGTCTGTACGTTGCTGAACATGAAGTCTGTACGTTGGCTGCCTAACACAACTCAAAGTCTATACGTTGCTGCACACAAAGTCTATACATTGCTGCAGATGAAGTCTGTACGTTGGCTGCATGCACAACTCAAAGTCTATACGTTGCACAACACGAAGTCTGTACGTTGCGGCAGATGAAGTCTGTACGTTGCTGTCGATGAAGTCTATACGTTGGCTGCATGCACAAAACAAAGTCTGTACGTTGCACAAGACAAAGTCTGTACGTTGGCTGCTAGCAGAACTCCAAGTCTGTACGTTGGTAGATGGCTGCAACACAAGTCTATACATTGGCCGGCTACTTCACACGCAAAGTCTATACATTACGTTCTGTTGTGTTCGTGCATCAAGTTACCAAGTCTGTACGTTCATGAAGCAAGTCTGTACAGGCTCATGCATGCTCAAGGTGCAAAGTATGTACAGAGTTCATACATGCACACAAAGTCTACACGTCCAAGCCTTGATGCAAAGTCTATACAACAACTACAAGCTTCATTCAAATAGCCAAGGCCACTGCACAAGATGAGAGTCAAAAGACAAAGATTCAGTTGGTACTTTCTAGACCAACAAGGATGAAGTTACAGACATGAACAGGTTGCTAATGGACACAAGCGACGGAGCTGAAGCGGCTAACGGACCGACCCAGGCTGGACCGGGGGCTGCCCAGCTGGCGGTCGACCGCCAGCCAGTAGCGGTCGACCGAAAATCCCAGGGACCGCCCGTTTGCAGATTTCTCAGTAGAGGTCGACCGCCAGAAGCCACAGGTCGACCGCCAACCCCGATGTAGCCATGTTTGACTTCAAAATCCACCTCGTGGCCAGCCCCTTTCCATGGATTTGTTTAATCAAAACTCACCTAATCTCCCATAATTTGTGGATCTGGTCTGGGGGGTGTCCAAGGACCATTCAAGGTCTATAAAACCAACACATGAGGGGTTGGAAACCCTAACACTTCAAGGCTTCAAGGGAGATCAAGGGAGGCCATTTTTGAGGTACTGTAGCACCTCCGTGAACAGTGTTTCGGGAGGAAGTTCTTCATCCATCCAAGGTGATTCAAGTCCAGATCTGAAGCCATCTCAACCTCCATGGAAGAAGAAGCAATCAAGGCTCTCATGGGTAATCTAAACTGCATCCTTCTTCCTCTTCATCAACTCAAGCAGATTCAAGGAAGCACAACTCACAAGGAAGAAGAAGCCATTGCTGTTGAATCAAGAAGGGAGCTTTGTGAAGAAGATAGAAGCCTCTATTGGTGATCTACATCCATAGAAGAATCCGAATCAAGCTCCAACAATCTCAGACAAGATTTTTCTTCTTGAGCTTATTTCATATATTGTTTGAATAGCTTGATATTTATTCTTTCTTCTTCATTTCATTCGAACAATCAAAACTGAAGATCGTCCCTACCGGTGGTTAGTAGGAAGGTAATCGGAAGTTGTCCGATCTGTGGTGTTGACGTCCCTACCGGTGGTTAGTAGGAAGGCAGTCGGTGGTTCTCCGATTTGCGATTTGGTGTGCTGCACTAGTGAAGCCTCATTGGATTTGGTGAGGGGTGGACGTAGGACTGGAGATTCAGTCCGAACCACCTTAAAATCTCGTGTGTTGTGGTTTGCTTGTGCGATTGCTTTATGTTAGATGCATGCTTAGGTTCAATATCTATATTGCGTAATCATCTTGCCAAGCAAATTATTTGTGTTCTTCGTCAAGCTAGTTATATTCCGCTGCTTATTTCATCATCTAACTTTAAAGAGGGTTGCATTGCGAAAAGAGGGGCAGATCTATTCACCCCTCCCCTCTAGATCTGCTGTCCACTACACAACAAGTGGTATCAGAGCCTAATCTCTCATTATGGGGTCCAACGACCTTGAGGGAAATGGTGGATCAGCGTCTAAGGGTTATTTACCTGAAGGACACTCTGTGAATAGACCTCCTTATTTCACTGGATCTAACTATCCTTATTGGAAACATCGCATGCAGGTGTTCATTCGTGCTCAAGACTATGAACTTTGGCGAGTGATCAGCAAAGGTCCGTATGAGCTTACGGATAATGAGGACTTGTGGACCAAAGAACAAATAAGATAATCCACTGTCAATTGGAGTGCCAAACACATCATGCAATGCTTACTCCATCCAGTAGAGTTCTCAAGAGTGGCGACCTGCGCAACTGCAAAACAAATGTGGGACAAGTTAGAGGTAATCTACGAAGGAACATCTCAGGTACGAGAAACAAAAGCTAATATCTTAGTTTCTGAATACGAAATGTTCCGCATGAAGCCTGATGAATCAATTCGAGATATGTATGCTCGATTAACTGTGCTTACTAACAGTTTGACTGATTTGGGAAAGAAATATTCAGAACAGGAAATTGTAAGAAAGATTCTCAGATCACTGACTCCTGCATGGCACACAAAGGCTACTGTTGTTGAAGAATCAAGAGATCTCACAATAACTAAGGTAGATGAACTCATTGGTTCATTAATGACATATGAGATCAACCTTAAGAACAAAGAAGCTGAAGTACCTAAGAAAAAGTCCTTAGCTCTTAAAGCTGGACCTAGCGGTCAAGGCACTTCGGATGAAGGTGAGGATTCCGCAAGTGAGCGAGATGAGAATGATGTAGCCATGCTCACACGTAAGTTCAAAAAATTCCTGAGAAAGGAAGGTAAGAGCTTCATGAGAGGAAGGTCAAAGGTAAGAAATGGTTTCAAATCTAATTCTGAAAACTCTAAGAAATCTGACAAAATCATTTGTTATTCTTGTAACAAACCAGTGCATTTCAAGATTGATTGTCCTGACAGATTCAAAAAGGCCGACAAATGGAAGGGTAAGAAGAAGAACAAGGCCATGGTGTCCACATGGAGCGATGATAAGGAAAGTGATAACAAAATCAGCTCCTCGGATAAAGAAGAAGAAGATTTCTGCCTTATGGCCAAAGGCGACGAAGAAAATGAGGTAAACTCTCCTTTTGAAAATTATACAATTGATGATTGGGAGGATGCATATATACAACTCATGGAAAAATATGAAATGTACAAAAAGGAGAATAAATCATTGAAAAAGAAAATTAACTCATTTGTGCATGCTCATGATATGAATGATAAGAATGCTCTACTTGAGACTGAAATTGAAGATCTTAAGAAAATGATTGAGGATTTGGAGGAAGGAAGAAAAGAAATGGTTGACTTGAAAACTGAAAATGAAGACTTAAGAAATGAGGTTGATAGCATGAAGCTCAAAATGTAAACTTATGAAAAGGATAGCAAATTGAGCAATGAAAAGTATGAAGTTGTCAAACATGTCAACACTCAACTCTTGCAAAACATTGAAAACCTACAAAAAGAGTTAAAGGACAAACAACAATCTTTAGAAAAATTTGTGGATGGAAGAGAAAACCTAGATGCATTGCTAGGAACTAGAATGAACCACAACAAAGATGTGTTGGGTTTTGATCCAACAAATAAAAGGCCATTTGGGCTAAAAACAGTCACATTTGTTTCATCTTCCGAAGCTTCCACCTCAAACACAACTCCCACACAAAACCAGCAAAAACAAAAGGAAAAAGGAAAAAGGGAAAGAGTAGATTGAAGAGGCAGTCACCAACATTCCCAAAAAGCATGTCCAAAAGTCTAAGAAAGGTCGACCTTCCCCGCAGCATAGGTCAACACATTCTTGGCCATTGCATGCTCAATCTTCCAGATATCACCAAAACTGGATTGCCCATTCATATAGGCCAACACCACCATACTTTTGGAGAAATTGTGATTCATGTGTTCATCAATCCTATAACTTTTAATCTCTTAGGTGGCAGAACAATCACTTTCAACTCAAAAATAACCAATGGCCACAAAGGGTTAAGAAGCCAACTTCATCAAACTTTCACAAAATCCAACAAATAGCCTCTAAACAAAAAGGAAATGTCAAGGCTGAAAAGAAAAACCAAATCCCTGCTCTAAGCAAACAAAACATGAATGTTAGAAAGGTTTGGATTACAAAAGAAATGGTTTCATGTTTTGAAAATCTTAAGAGTTTGATGGGACCCAAAATTGGTTGGGTTCCAAATACAATTGCTTAATTGTTTGTGCAGGAATGTCTTGCAGCCATGCATAACAGGTGGTATCTTGATAGCGGCTGTTCAAGACACATGACTGTGGATAAAATAAAATTTTGTCTCTTGGAGGAAAAGGAAGGAGGATACGTTACGTTTGGAGGGAATAACAAAGGAAAAATCATTGGAACAGGTAATGTAGGTAAGAACCTCTCCAATTCCATCGAAAATGTGTTGCTAGTTGAAGGTTTAAAATACAACTTGCTTAGTATAAGTCAATTATGTGATAAGGGTCACAAAGTGTTGTTTGACTCTCATGAATGCAGAATTCTTGAACCAAAATCTGACAAGGTAAAATTTTCTGATAAGAGAGTCAACAATGTTTACATGATTGACTTAGATGATCCTACTCATTTAAATCTTTGTCTTGCTGTACCAAAATCTAAAATTACTTGGTTATGGCATCGTAGACTAGGGCATGCTAGCTACAATGTCTTACATAAACTGTTAAAGCATTCAATGGTGAAAGGGTTGCCTGAATTATCATTTAAACAAGAAAACAAGTTACGTGATGCATGTGCCCTAGGTAAACAAACAAGAAAATCTTTCAAGGGAAGATCAGAAAATCCATCATCCAAACCACTCGAGCTAATTCATATGGACTTGTTTGGCCCAACCAGAACTGCTAGCTTAAGTGGTAAAAAATATGGATATGTCTTGGCGGATGACTTTTCTAGGTTCACATGGGTTTTCTTTCTCACACATAAAAATGATACGTTTGATGAGTTTCAGCCACTCTACATGAAGATAAAGCAGGACGGTGAGTTTAAAATTTCCAAGATTCAATCTGATCATGGTGGTGAATTTGAAAATGCTAACTTCTATAATCTTTGCAGAGCTGAAGGCATTTCACACCGATTTTCTTCACCAAGAACCCCAGAGCAAAATAGTGTAGTTGAAAGGAGAAACCGAACACTTGTAGAGATGGCAAGAACCATGCTTGCTGAACGGCAACTTCCAAGGAGGTTTTGGGCTGAAGTGGTAAACTCAGCATGTTATATTATCAACCACTCTATGGTAAGGCCACACATCAAAAAGACTCCTTATGAGTTGCTGAAAGGTAAAAAGCCATCTCTCTCACATATGAAAGTGTTTGGATCTAAATACTTCATCCACAATAATGACAAAAGAGATTTAGATAAATTCGAGCCCAAGAGTGATGAAGGTATATTCCTTGGATATTCTGATAGATTTAGGGCTTATAGAATTTATAATATCAAGAGTCAAACTGTGGAAGAATCACCACATGTTTCCTTTGATGAATATCATGATTCTAACAATGATAACTCTTGCAGGAAAAACGATGAAGATGGGGAATTCCTAAGTATAAAGGATAAGAGTGATCCTCCACAAGAAGAAATAAAAGAAGCTGGTGACCTAACTGAATCAAGCAATGCAAGGGATCAAGCTCCAGGAGAAGGTAACGATTCTACAAACATTAGAAATCTTAAGGATCATCATTTAGAAAACGTCATTGACAGCTTGAATGATCCACCTAGAACAAGGTCACATTTTAAAATTGTGGAAAAATTAGATCAACTTGCTCTTGTCTCGCAGCATGAACCCAAAAATATTGATGAAGCATTAAAAGATGAAAACTGGATAAATTCAATGCAAGACGAGTTAAACCAGTTTGAAAGGAATAAAGTTTGGCATCTTGTTCCTAGACCTTCATCACAATCTGTCATAGGCACTAAATGGGTATTTAGGAACAAACTAAGTGAGGATGTCAAGATAATAAGAAACAAAGCTAGATTGGTGGCTCAAGGGTATAATCAAGAGTTTGGGGTAGACTTTGATGAATCTTATGCCCCAGTTGCTAGACTCGAAGCCATCAGAATTTTACTTGCCTTTGCATGCTCCCTTAGAATAAAGCTGTATCAAATGGATGTCAAAAGTACTTTCTTGAATGACTTGATCAAAGAAGAAGTCTATGTTGAGTAGCCCCCTGGCTTTGAGAATTCTAACAATGCAGATTTTGTATACAAGCTAGACAGGGCGCTTTATGGACTTAAGCAAGCACCAAGAGCTTGGTATGAGAGACTAAGCTCGTTCCTCATTGAAAAAGGGTACACACGAGGTAAGGTAGATCAAACACTTTTCACCAAGAAGCAAGGTAAGAACATCTTGATTGTTCAAATTTATGTTGATGACATTGTGTTTGGTTCTACAAAATCTGAAATGTGTGAGGAATTTGCTAACCTCATGACTAGCAAATTTGAGATGAGCCTAATGGGAGAACTTCAATTCTTTCTCGGTTTGCAGGTCAACCAAGGAGAAGATGAGTGCTTCATAAATCAATCCAAATACATCAAGGAGCTACTGAAAAGATTTGGCATGGCAAACAGCAAAATCATTGCAACTCCTATGAGCACCACAACATCATTGGATTAGGATGAAAATGGTAAATTAGTGGATGCAAAGATCTATAGAGGTATGATTGGCTCTTTGCTTTATTTGACTGCATCCCGACCAGATATCCAGTTTAGTGTATGCCTTTATGCTAGATTTCAAGTTAGTCCTAAAGAATCTCATTTGACTGCTGTTAAACGTATCCTTCGATATCTTGCCGGCACTCAAGATTTGAGATTGTGGTATCCGTCATCATGTGATTTATCTCTTATATCTTATTCTGATGTGGATTACGCTGGATGCAAGCTGGATCGTAAGAGTACTAGTGGCTATTGCCAGTTTCTAGGCGGGTGTTTAGTTTCTTGGGCTTCCAAGAAATAACACTCGGTTGCCCTCTCAACTGCGGAGGCAGAATATGTTGCTATGGGGAGCTGTGGTACCCAAGTGTTGTGGATTAAACACCAACTCCAAGACTACTTGGTGGATCTTGGTTGTGTCCCGATTCTGTGTGATAACACTAGTGCTATCAACCTTGCAAAAAAATCCAGTCCAGCACTCTAGGACTAAGCATATTGAGATTAGGCATCACTTTATTAGAGACGAGGTCAGTAAGAAAAATTTTGAACTGCATTTTATTGATACTCTAAATCAAATTACTGATATTTTTACTAAGCCCTTGTGTAATGATATGTTTTCAACACTCAGAAGGGAGCTTGGTCTTTGCCGACCTCAGGCCACTAAAAATTGAAATGATGATCATGTTCAATTTAGTTGTGTGTTTTTGCAGATTGGTGTGTTCATGCATTGTTTATATGTCAATGTGTCATTTTGCATATGTGTCGTATTGCATGGTTTGTGTAGCATCATTCTTGCATGGCCATGGTATATCAAATGTTGATGTATGGAAAGGCAGGTTATGCTTGACTAGACACACTCAATATGCGTAAGGTTTCACCTCCGCCAAGTACCATGAGTCATTGTCGCATATAGGCCATATAGTAAGGGGGAGTTGTCACTTTGCAGCATTCATGCATATGTTTCATTTAATAAATGTACAACCATGTGTTGGGTCATGCATTTCATGCCTGCCAAATTCATGTTTGATCAGGTCAACCCCTGCATGGTTCTACTCTCTCACTCCTTGACGTTTGTCCTTACATTTGCTTGCAAACATAACTCCTTGAGTGCATTCTCTGCATATCTTTAGGGGGAGTTTTGTTACTTTTCTTATCTCTTGCAATCTGAACTTCACTGGCTTCCAGTTTGACAATACCGTTCATGAGACAAACGGACATATGGAGTAAGAGCTTTCTATTATGTGCCCTGATGATTATCCATTCAATGAAATCGGTTCAGATTTAATGATTTCCTTGAAGTTCTGAAATATTGGTTCTGAAATCATCTATGTTCTTAGTTTTAATAGACCTTAACTAGAGACTGCATATTATGCTTTGAATGACTATCCTGCTATCTAAAAATCCAAATTTCATGACAATCTTGGTGATACTCTAGAGCTTAGTATTGGTGTTAAACATCTTGATGAGCTGGAATTCTTGAAAAATAAATTTGACAGAGTAATGATATTGTTGCACGGAGAAATATGTCCCGTCATCAAATCAAGTGACAAATGACATGTCATGATGTGCCCCTGTTATCTCTGTCTTAATACATTTGGCCTCTAGGCAGAGCAATGGCATAATCACTGAGAAACATATCTTCCCATCACAGAAATGAGTTTGGATATGTCATGACGTGACTTTACTATCTCTGTTCATTTTGAAGCATCATAGTTAGTCTTACCAAATACCTAGGAATACTGGCGTCTAAACAACGTGTATTCTTATGGCTAGGAGGCATGTACTAGACTTGATTGCTCGTAAAATATGAGTCTTGTGCCTTCAAATGTAAAAAATACTGAAAATTACATTTGCTGCGATCATAACATTCCATGCTCTACTCATGTCTGTTTAGTCTCAATACTAGTTTTTGTGTTATTCCCTTAGCAGTTATTGAATATAGATATATAAGATAAGGGAAGGTTAAACATTACAATGATATGCACCTTTGGTTCATTTCTATTAAATATTCGATGTAGATGCTCTTCGAACTCTGTTGATGATATCGGATTTCATTAGCTTTGACCCGTACACGTTGCTCGCGATATGTTTCAGGTTTGCATATTATGGCTTGCTCTTCCCTCTCCTTCACCTCTGGTCTCACCGACCTTTGTCACCTACTCTACTTTATCCATCCTTTTTGCTGTTGGCAAAGGGGGAGAATTCTTTGTGTGAGTCCTTTGTAAGAGCTATGGATGAGTGAATGGTGTACGGGGGAGATTCACTTTGTGCATCTCATTTGTGTATCCAATGCATAGCATTCATATCTGCATTCATAATTGCATTCACATGCTATTACTATCATGGATCTTGAGCTGCATATGTTACATATATCATACACTTTGCCATCTAGGCTATTTCTGCCATATAATGACTCACAGTGTTGCCATCATCAAAAAGGGGGAGAATGTTGAACACATGTGCACCATGATTACTATTATGGTTTTGATGATAGCAACTACTATAAGTTACATTGTGTTTGCATATGATGTCATTGTGTATCTGTTTAAGCAGTTTGTCATTTCATCGAACAGGTTGCGGGCATGTGCACTGCATTCCAAGTCTATACGTTGGACAAAGTCTATACGTTGGACAAAGTCTGTACATTGGACGAAGTCTATACGTTGGACGAAGTCTATACGTTGGACAAAGTCTATACGTTGGACTAAGTCTGTACGTTGGACAAAGTCTATGCGTTGGACAAAGTCTGTACATTAGACGAAGTCTATACGTTGGACAAAGTTTGTACGTTGCTGTGGATGCACTTTTTATTCGTCTATTACGCTCGTCTATTCGGGAATGGTTGATTCGTTTATTAAGTGCGTGGGCGTGCCAGTCACTAAGTGAAAATTTGTTCAGGCTCCGAAGAGCCCATGGTGCGCTCGATCTGACTTCGTCAGACGATTGTGTAG
The DNA here is from genome assembly GCA_022559845.1 of Amorphophallus konjac. Classification (NCBI taxonomy): domain Eukaryota; kingdom Viridiplantae; phylum Streptophyta; class Magnoliopsida; order Alismatales; family Araceae; genus Amorphophallus; species Amorphophallus konjac. The sequence goes on along the minus strand of CM040123.1, from coordinate 351,351,719 downwards.
TTCGTGTCGGGACCAAAATCCGTCGCATCATAAAGGTCACGGCATCATTTACATCCCCCATACGAGGGAACACCCTTGATTAATCGCCAGGATTCAGGGCCTCATGGCCAGGAAATTAATTGCATGAAAGGTCTATTACGAGGTATTGAGATCCTCGCGCGAGGGCGAGAAGAAAACCATTCGCGGTCATGTCGGTCGTGTACTGACCATTTAATGTTCGGACGAATGTCCGGCTGGAGAAAATCGCGATTGTCGCTGGAAAACCGGAATGCATGTATGCTGAGGTACGGATAATTTATTGTTCGGAAGAACGGAAAATGTTCGGCTGAGCCTCGGTTGGAGCGGTCGAAAATCAGTAAATCTGTTGGCCCGGTGCAAGAGCAAGCTGCGACCATACTACGGTGGGCCCCCCGCGGTCGAAACAAGACTTGTATGAGCGTCATTAATATGTCCGGTGCCAAGGGGTAACAGGGGGGTATCTCTTGAGTCGGCTGGAAAGCCCTGTGTCTAGGGAAGCGAACGTTCGAAGGTCATTCAGGAGACCGTTTAATGTTCGGACGGGTGTCCAGTATTAGGAATATCGTAATCATCGCGGGAGGACCTGGAACATATGTATGCCGGGATACGGCAAATATATATTATTCCGAGACACTGAAAACATTCAGTTAAATCTCGGTTAGTGTAGCAGGAAACTAGCGAATTTATTGGCCCGGTGCGAGATCGAGTCGGGACCATACCGGGGGCACCTCCCGCGGTCCAAACGGGGCTTGTGTGGGCATCATTAATGTTCCCGGTGCCGGAGGGCAACGGGGAAGAGTCCCGGGACTAGATTCCAAAACCAAAACATGTTCGAAGGAAGTGAGCTATAGGCCGAGGGTGTGGGTCAGACAATGACTATAATCGGGACGGAACCTAGGTCCAAGCACAGCCCACAAAGGCCTTATTGATATTCCCATGTATAGGGTCCAGGGATGACAGGAGCCATCTCGTTTTATTTAGATTTCTGTCGGTTACTTGCGGACCACTTGATATTCGGACAAGGGTCCGTATTGAAGGTTCGGCGTAGACAGGCACAACCCCGTATAAATGCATGCCGAGTTCACGGCAATTTCAGTGAAAGAGCGGGAATGAATCCCAATGGGAACGGGTCGGAATTGATGAACTATTGGCCCAGAGCAATGCCGGATTACGACCATGTCGGGATGGGAGCCATCGGCCACGTCGGCCATTCACGGGCCTTTTCATTTTCGGACGCAAGTTCATAATAGAAACGCGACGAAAATCGAGGTGAACCCGTTCAAATGTCTGCCAAACGTGCGGCAATTTTAGTAGCGGCTCGGAAGGGATCCGGCCTGAGAAATGAGTCCGGTTTAATCGGAATATCGGCCCGAGGAGAGATCAGGTCGTGGCTATTTCGGGATAATTCCCAAGATTCTGACCCAACATAGGAGGGCGACATTATTGTTCCTTCAGCATCGGGTCACGGGAGAGACGGGGCTGCAACATGGGTTTTACCATTTTTTTTATCTGGGCTTTAAATTATAAGCATATATATTTTATTGCTTATTTCCCTTTTATGTGTTTATTGTGGATGATTTCTCCATTTTTCGTTTACTGTTATTAATATTATATTTTCCCTTTTTTACTATTATTATTATTATTTCACATTTTTATTTGTTTCTTTTATATTTATATATATATTCAGGTTTGTTTATTTGTCATAATTTTTTTATTAATTTATTATTATTATTATTATTATCATTATCTTTATATTAATACATATATATGTTTTTTTTTGAAGAGAGAGAGTGGGCCGCTGGAGGGCTAAAAGGGGTTAAATGAGGGCGTGCCGGCGAAGGGTCTGGCCGAGCATGCCGGCGAAGGCGCGAACGGGCGTGCCGGCGAGGGGCGCGAACGGGTGTGCCGGTGAAGGATGTGTAGGCGTGTCGCTGAGCGTAGGGGGGAGCGTGCCGGCGAAGGGCCTAGTCGGGCGTGCCGGGGAGACGTCGGTCGGAGCGTGCCGGTGGGGGGTTGGCTGGAGTGTGCCGCCCGGGGGTTCAAAGGGGTGTACCGGGGAAGGCCCCAAGGAGGTGTGCCGCTGAGAGGCTCAAAGAAGTGTACCGGGGAAGGCAACAGGGGGTGTACCGCTGAAGGGCTCAAAGAGGCATACCGGGGAAGGCAGCAGGGGGATGTACCGCTGAAGGGCTCAAAGAGGCGTGTACAGGGGTGTGAAGGGCGTACCGGGCTGGGAGCGTGCCGGTGGAGGATGATGGAGGGTGTGCCGGCGAAGGATGATAGAGGTGTACCGGCGAAGGGCTGGGTTAGGCGTACCGGTGAAGGCCCACTCCTCCTCCACTTCTTTTAAGGCTTTTCTTTTCTTCTTTTCTGATTTTTTATTAAGTTTGCATGGGTTTCTTCTTTCCTTCTCTTGATTAATTTCCGTTCCTTCTCCCACGAGGACGAGTGTTCAAGTTGTTTAGTTTTCGTTCGATTTGGCTCTCTTTGGGTTGATTACGGTTTCCTTGCCTTGGTTAAAGCGTTTTTACCGTTGCTCTTTTTGTTTGTTTGTTACTTTCTTCTATCTTTTTAATATGTTATCGTTTCTAACAAAAATTCGGTAGCACCTCCCCTTGACCCGAGCGTAAGGGAGATAAAGGGAACGCGCCCACATGGAGTGGCAGAACCCGACAACTGGAGGTGGGCGCCCGAGAGCGGCAACACCTTTAATGAAACTTCGGAAAACTCGGTGAAAACAACGGACCGGAGACCTCCCTAGGGCCGGCTAAGGAGTGCATCGGGCAAGGAGGGACTGGTGGTTAGTGTGCCGGCCAGGGAGCCTCAGCAGCGTGCCGGGCTGGGGGAGGCCAGGGTGTGTGCCGCTGAGGGGCTGTGCCGGGGAAGGCCAAGGGCGCCGGGCAAGGCGCCCAGGGGCTGTGCCAATGAACGGGGGCCAAGGCGTGCCAGGCAAAGGAGGGAAAAAGGGCATGTCGGGCCAGGGTCCGAGGGACCGTGCCGGGGGAGGCCCTAACAAGGGATGTGCTGGTGAAAGGGCGGCCAAGGCTCACCGGGGAAGGCCTATAAGGGGCGTGCCGCTGGGGACACAACCGGGGCGTGCCGTTAGAGGCACGGCTGGGGTATGCCGCTTAGGGCACCCAGGGGTGAGCAAAAGCAAGAATGCCCCGGGAGGAAGCAAACCCTAGCAAAAGGAAAAGGGGAAAGGGGCGTGAAACACTGAAGGATGCAAACACGGAAGACACGCGTTGGAGAGATATCCGAGGAGACATTTGCAAGCCTTCCACTTTTATTCTCACAAGAGGAGTGGCCCGAGGGGGCTAATACATTGCAACGTCGGCAAAACAAGAAATGAAAGGAAAGAAAGAGGAAAAAGAAATACAGTGGGGGGAACGGAGCGTGGACTCCTCCCCTCCCGGGCCTCACTCCCTCTCTCCACCCACTCTTCTTCTCTTCTTCTCTTCGCACAGACGCCGAGAGCCGGAGTGGCAGCGGGGAGGGGAAGGGCAGCAGGCCCTCTCCCCCTTTTCTTCTTCTCTTCTTTCTCTTCCTCTTCTTCTTCTTCTCTTCGCACGGACGGCGATGGACGGAGCAGCAGGAGGGAGAGAAAGAGCCTCCCCTCCCCTTCTTCTCTTCTCTCTTCGCACAGACGGCGACGGTGGGTGGAACGGCGGGGCCTATCCCCTCTCTTCCTCTCCTCCCTCTTCTTCTCTTCTCCTCTTCTTCTTCTTCCCTTCTTCTCTTCGCCCTCTACCTCTGTGTGCGTGTGTGTCTGCCTCCTCCTCCCTCTTCACTGGAAATGGGAGTCATTTTATACTCCCAGCAGCGGGAGCCCTTGAGCACGGCGGTCGGAGGTGGGAAGTGCTGGGGTCATCATTGCGTTTGACTTCTCTCATCCTGGGCGTCAGGGGAGTAGCTTGCATGGCCCAACCCCTGGCCGACACCTCGGACAGGCTACTGCGCGCCGAAGACGTAGGGCATGGGCGGCACGTCGTTCGGCCGTTGAAAAAGCCTTCACGCTGTGCCGCTGACGGGCTTAAGAAGTGTGTCGCTGCAAGACACCATAAGCGTGCCGCTGAAGAGGGCAAAAGGCATGTCGCTGGAAGTTGCCTAAGCGTGTCGCTGAAGGGGGCAAACAGCGTGCCGTTGAAGGCCCTGAGGAGCGTGCCGCTGAAGCCCCAAATGGGCGTGCCGCTGAGGCTTCCTGGGGTGCGTTCCGCTGAAGACCCAAATGGGCATGCCGCTGAGGCTTCCTGGGGTGCGTGCCGCTGAAGACCAAGGGGCTATGCCGCTGAAGGGCAAGGGGGCTGTGCCGCTGAAGGCCAAGAGGCTGTGCCGCTGAGGGCCAAGGGGGCGTGCCGTTGAAGGGCAAAGGACCCTGTGCCGCTGAAGGGCAAGGGGGCTGTGCCGCTGAAGGGCAAGGGGGCTGTGCCGCTGAAGGCCAAGGGGCTATGCCGCTGAAGGGCAAGGGGGCTGTGCCGCTGAAGGGCCAAGACTTGGTAGATGAGTGTATAGACTTCGCGTGCATGAACTCTGTACAGACTTGCCACATGAGTGTATAGACTTCGCGTCTGAACTCTGTACAGACTTGCCTTACGGGTGTATAGACTTTGGCAAGGCAACTGGACAATGTACATACTTGAGCAAGGAAGGTCTGTACAGACTTGAGAGTTCACAATGTATAGACTTTGGCAAAGCAAGGGCTGTACAGACTTCAACTTAGCTGCAATGTATAGACTTGCAGGGGCAACGTCGGTAAAGCTACCATTGTATAGACTTCCAATGCTTCACCGATGTATAGACTTGGAAGTTGACGGCTGTATAGACTTCGTGTGCAACTGCCAACGTACAGACTTGGGCTGACGCCTGTACAGACTTGGTGAAACCCTGAATGAAGCGTGCCGCTAAAGGGCCAAATGGCCGTGCCGCTGAAGGGCTGAAGGGCCGTGCCGCTGGGAGCTGAAATGCCCTGCCGCTGAAGGGCCTCAGGCCCGTGCCGTTGGAGGCACCAAAGGTGCCGTTTTGACAGGGGCCTTTGCTTTTGCTTCGGGAACTTGAAGCTGTGCATTCTGAGATATTTCTTCACCGTTAGGGGCCCGAGGGTGGGTCCGTAGCAGTGTGTTAAATCAGGAGGACATCCCGTGACTTCTCGGTCTCTTAATGCGCCCGTGCAAATGCGGGGATTTGCCGGGCGGTAGTATCTTCCCGGAGCCCTGGATGGCCAGTCTCTCCGGGTCCTCTTCCTTTGACTTTGACATTAATGCGGGGCTCAGCGGGACATATGGACGTGCAATTTTTTGGTGTCCAAAAATTCCCCCCACCCACGGGTAGCGCAGGCGAAGGATGAGCCGGGCGGTGCCCGCGGGTGTACTGGTCTCTTTTTCTTTTCGTCGGTGCCGACGGAGTGTCGGGAGCTGACATGGTTTATTGGTCTCTTCTTCTCTTCTTCAGTGCCGACAGGGTGTCGGGAGCTGACATGGTTTATTGGTCTCTTCTTCTCTTCGTCAGTGCCGACAAGGTGTCGGGAGCTGACATGGTTTGTTTGTCTCTTCTTCTCTTCGTCAGTGTCGACAGGGTGTCGGGAGCTGACATGGTTTATTGATCTCTTTGTCTCTTCGTCAGTGCCGACGGGGTGTCGGGAGCTGACATGGTTTGTTTGTCTCTTTTTCTCTTCGTCAGTGTCGACAGGGTGTCAGGAGCTGACATGGTTTATTGATCTCTTTGTCTCTTCGTCAGTGCCGACGGGGTGTCGGGAGCTGACATGGTTTATTGATCTCTTTGTCTCTTCATCAGTGCCGACGGGGTGTCGGGAACTGACCTGGTTTGTTGGTCTCTTTGTCTCTTCATCAGTGTCGACGGGGTGTCGGGAACTGACCTAATTTGTTGGCCTCTTTGTCTCTTCGTCAGTGCCGACGGGGTGTCGGGAGCTGACATGGTTTATTGATCTCTTGGTCTCTTCATCAGTGCCGACGGGGTGTCAGGAACTGACCTGGCTTGTTGTCTTTTGGTCTCTTCGTCAGTGCCGACAGGGTGTCGGGAGCTGACATGGTTTGTTGTCTCTTGGTCTCTTCGTCAGTGCCGACAGGGTGTCGGGAGCTGACCTGGTTTGTTGTCTCTTGGTCTCTTCGTCAGTGTCGACAGGGTGTCGGGAGCTGACCTGGTTTGTTGTCTCTTGGTCTCTTCGTCAGTGCCGATAGGGTGTCGGGAGCTGACTTGGTTTGTTGATCTCTTGGTCTCTTCGTCAGTGCCGACAGGGTGTCGGGAGATGACATGGTTTGTTGTCTCTTGGTCTCTTCGTCAGTGTCGACAGGGTGTCGGGAGCTGACCTGGTTTGTTGTCTCTTGGTCTCTTCGTCAGTGCCGACAGGGTGTCGGGAGCTGACTTCGTCAGTGCCGACAAGGTGTTGGGAGCTGACCTGGTTTGTTGTCTCTTGGTCTCTTCGTCAGTGCCGATAGGGTGTCGGGAGCTGACTTGGTTTGTTGATCTCTTGGTCTCTTCGTCAGTGCCGACAGGGTGTCGGGAGCTGACTTGGTTTGTTATCTCTTGGTCTCTTCGTCAGTGCCGACAGGGTGTCGGGTAGCTGACCTGGTTTGTTGTCTCTTGGTCTCTTCGTTAGTGCCGATAGGGTGTCGGGAGCTGACTTGGTTTGTTGATCTCTTGGTCTCTTCGTCAGTGCCGACAGGGTGTCGGGAGATGACATGGTTTGTTGTCTCTTGGTCTCTTCGTCAGTGTCGACAGGGTGTCGGGAGCTGGCCTGGTTTGTTGTCTCTTGGTCTCTTCGTCAGTGCCGACAGGGTGTCGGGAGCTGACTTCGTCAGTGCCGACAAGGTGTTGGGAGCTGACCTGGTTTGTTGTCTCTTGGTCTCTTCGTCAGTGCCGATAGGGTGTCGGGAGCTGACTTGGTTTGTTGATCTCTTGGTCTCTTCGTCAGTGCCGACAGGGTGTCGGGAGCTGACCTGGTTTGTTATCTCTTGGTCTCTTCGTCAGTGCCGACAGGGTGTCGGGTAGCTGACCTGGTTTGTTGTCTCTTGGTCTCTTCGTTAGTGCCGACAGAGTGTCGGGAGCTGACCTGGTTTGTTGTCTCTTGGTCTCTTCGTCAGTGCCGACAGGGTGTCGGGTAGCTGACCTGGTTTGTTGTCTCTTGGTCTCTTCGTCAGTGCCGACAGGGTGTTGGGAGCTGACCTGATTTGTTATCTCTTGGTCTCTTCGTCAGTGCCGACAGGGTGTCGGGAGCTAACTTCGTCAGTGCCGACAGGGTGTCGGGAGCTGACCTGGTTTGTTGTCTCTTGGTCTCTTCGTCAGTGCCGATAGGGTGTCGGGAGCTGACCTGGTTTGTTGTCTCTTGGTCTCTTTGTCAGTGCCGACAGGGTGTCGGGAGCTGACCTGGTTTGTTGTCTCTTGGTCTCTTCGTCAGTGCCGACAGGGTGTCGGGAGCTGACCTGGTTGGTTGATCTCTTGGTCTCTCTTTTTTTCTTTTTGTCTTCTCTCTTTTTTTTTCTTCTCTTCTTTTCCTTCTCTTCTCCTTTTTTGTTATCTTTTTTTTCTCTTCTCTCTTTTGTTGTTTTTTTTTCTTCTCCTCTTCTTCCCTTCTTTTCTCTCTCTTTTTTTTGAAGAACTCCGGGTGGCTGCTGCCATGGATGCCAATGATATAAGAGCTGTCAGCACATCGGCCGATAATTGAAAGCTGTTGACATGGGAGCCAATAATTGAAAAGCTGTCGACCCGAAGGCCGATGATTGAAAGCTGTCGGCTTAGGGGTCGATAATTGAAAGCTGTTGGCACGGGAGCCAATAATTGAAAAGCTGTCGCCCCGAAGGCCGATGAGTAGAAAGCCGTCGGCTCAGGGGCCGATGATTGACAGTTGTCGGCTTTGGAGCCGATAAGGGAGGTCAAAGCAGTCAAGGCTGGGAGCGGGCTTAAATAGCCGAAGTTGGGGATTAACGAGCCGCGAGGGCAAGAGGTAGGCCATGAGGGCCAAGATTGGGCTCTACGAGCCGGAGCTAGGAAAGTAGGCTTTGATGGCCGGAATTGAGTTTATTATATACGCACATTCCTGTTATTTTATTATTATTTTTTTATGTTATTTTTTTTATCATTTCTTCCCTTCTTTTTCTCCTCTCCTTTTTTTTTGTAAGCATGCAAGCATTCATTAGCAGGCATAACATAAATATAAGTAAGGCAGCTCCCTCTATAGGGGATAGGATAGGAACGTCGCCCGTAATTCGTAGATGCGGTGCGGGCCGCGAGGCACAATTGAGGGGTGGTGCACCCGTCAAGAGGATATCGCATGTCTTGCATGCATAGCCTAAATTCACGCATTTCACCTGAAGCAATTCTCTGTGGCGTGGCAGTGCAAATGTGTGAGCAAAGAGCCCTGACCATAGGGATATGCAGGTTTTCCTGGTAACACTCGAGGATCACTCTAGCGCCTGCACATTAGTTCCAGGCTTTCGACTTTCTGTAGCTTCACACAGCCCCCCATCTGTTTATTTTGGTAGCGGATTTCACCGTTCAGCGCGAGTCTCCTCATGTGTCTCAATGGGGATTCCCGGCTACTAGGATTCGTCCTTATTGTGATTCGCTTCACCATTTCGCTCGAGTCTCCTCATTTGTTTCAGTGAGGATTCCCGGCTACTCGGCTCCGCGTTTCTCTCTCTTTTCTTTTTTTTTCTCTCTTTTTTTTTTACAGTGGGGGTAGGCAGTTTTTTCCTCACGATTACCTTTCATGCGAGTGCAGGAATTCGAGCATCCGTAGAGTGCTAAGAAGAAATTCGGGCAATCCCTATAGTCGAAGGCTATTGAACACATTAAGTGCTAAGTGTGGGAGCGTTGCCTCAGGTTTATTTTGTGAGCTGGGCTTAGCGATTCAGCCATGACTCTTCCCCTTGACGTGTGCACCCGCCATAGTTGGGTTCCCTTCGAGCGTGCGTCATGACGCCAGTGGATTCGGAATCAGGGCGATATTATTTAGCAAGGAAGCGCGGTCCTAGAAGATTCCGAAATGGTGTATTATTCTATATTAAGCAAACATGCAAGCAGGGTAGCGAAGCAATTCTTATTTTTCTTTCTCTTCTTTTTTCTCTCTCTCTTTTTTTTGCATAAGAACATACTGTCGTTACGTATACGTATCTTGTATATGCATATAGAATCAAAGCAGCAGCCAAGGTGCTGAGGAAGGAGGCCGCGAAGGGCCGAAAGGACATTGGGGAAGCGAGCTATAAAAGCCGAAGTTGATATTGGAAGTAGGCCACAATAGCCAAAAATCGAGGAGAGCGGGCTGCGAGAGCCAATTTATGAGAAGCAAGCTGCAGGAGCCGAAGTTGGGAAGCGGGCTGCAGGAGCCAAATTTACGGGAAGCGGGCCGTGAAGGCCGAATCATGGGAAATAGGCCGTAAAGGCCGAATTCTGGGGAGCAGGCTGCAAGCGCCAAAGATATTGGGTAGTGGGCTGCAAGAGCCGAAATTATGGGAAGCGGGCCGTGAAGGCTGAATTTTGGGAAGCAGGCCGTGAAGGCAGAATTTTGGGAAGCAGGCTGCAAGAGCCAAAGATATTGGGAAGCGGGCTGCAAGAGCCGAAATTATGGGGAGCAGGCTACGGAAGCCAAATCGGGGAAGCGGGCTATGAGAGCCAAAATTGGAAGCGGGCTGTGGGAGCCGAAATCATGGGAAGTGGGCCGTGAAGGCTGAATTCTAGGAAGCAGGCCGTAGGCCTGTCAACGGAGCGGATACGAAGCGAATATATGACTATCCGTATCCGCTCCGTTTTCTGATTCGAATTATTCGATTTTGATCCGCTCCGATTTGACTCGGATACGAAGCGAATATCCGACTATCCGTATCCGCTCCGTTTTAAAATCCGAATTATCCGATTCAAATTTAAAAATATATAAATATAATTATAAAATATTAAAAGTATATAAAATATAATTATAAAATGTCAAAAATATATAAAATAAATTTTAAATTAAAATACAACTATAAAATATCTAAATTTCTCTATAATATCATTTATTTTATAATACATTATTTAAAAATATGTATTATATGATATATAATATTACGAACGGATATTTTTCGAAGCGAATATTATAATATCCGTATCCACTCCGATTCGAATTCGGATATTATCCGTATCCGAAAAAATGAATATGAATCGAAGCGGATCCGGATAATATCCGTATCCATTGACAGGCCTAGCAGGCCGTGAAGGCCGAATTCTGGGAAGCAGGCGGTGAAGGCCGAATTCTGAGAAGCAGGCGGTGAAGGCCGAATTTTGGGAAGTAGGCCACGAGGGCCAAATTCTGGGAAGTAGGCCACGAGGGCCAAAGGTGAGCAGGCTGCGAGAGCCAGAATTGGGGAGCAGGCCACGAAGGCCAAAGGTAAGCAGACTGCGAGAGCCAGAACTGGGGAGCAGGCCACGAAGGCCAAAGGTAAGCAGGCTACAAGAGCCAAAGTTGGGAAGCAGGCCGCGAAGGCCAAAGGTAAGTAGGCTACAAGAGCCAAAGTTGGGAAGCAGGCCGCGAAGGCCAAAGGTAAGCAGGGTACAAGAGCCAAAATTGGGAAGCATGCTATAAAAGCCAAAGGGAAGCAGGCTGCAAGAGCCAAAGTTGGAAAGCAGGCCACGAGGGCCAAAGGTATTGAAAAGTAGGCTAAAAAGTCAAGGGATATTAGGAGCGGGCTGACAAGCCGAGAGATGTTAGAAGTAGGCTATAAAGTCAAAAAGATATCGGAGAGCGCGGTGGGACGGATGGATTAATCCTGATAGTGGGCCTTGGCCGACATGGCTGAGCCGAAGGGCGTCGGGTAGCAGGCTGCGAGAGCCGAGGTGAAGGGTTTGTGAAGCGGCGGGTTCAAAGACCACATCTGCCTCATGTCTCTTTTTTCTCTTCTTCTTTTGTGTGGGGAGGCAGGTGCGAAGATCATGTTCGCCTTGTGACTCTTATTTCTCTTCTTCTTTTGTGTGGAGAGGCGGGTGCAAAGACCATGTCTGTCTCGTGACTCTTCTTTCTCTTCTTCTCTTCTTCTTTTTTCTTTTCTTTTTTTATTGTGAAGAGGCGGGTGCGAAGACCATGTTTGCCTCTTGACACTTCTTTCTCTTCTTCCTTTGTATGGGGAGGCAGGTGCAGAGACCATGTTCACCTCGTGGCTGTTCTTTTTCTTCTTCTCTTCTTCTTTTGTGGAGGGACTGGTGCAAAGATCACGTCTGTCTTGTGGCTGTTCTTTTTCTTCTTCCATTCTTCTTTTGTGTGGAGAGGCGGATGCAAAGACCATGTTCGCCTCGTAATTGCTTTCTCTTTTCTTCTCTTCTTCTTCTTTTCTTCTCTTTTTTATTGTGAAGAGGCGGGTGCAAAGACTATGTTTGCCTCATGACTCTTCCTTCGCTTATTCCTTTGTGTAGGGAGGCAGGTGTGGAGACCATGTTTGCCTCGTAATTGCTCTTTTTCTTCTTCTCTTCTTCTTTTGTGGAGGGGCAGGTGCAAGGACCATGTTCGCCCCGTGATTATTCTTTCTCTTCTTCTCTTCTTCTTTTATGGAGAGGCGGGTGCAGAGACCGTATTCGCCCCGTGATTGTTCTTTCTCTTCTTCTCTTCTTCTTTTATGGAGAGGCGGGTGCAAAGACCGCGTCTGCCCTGTGACTATCTTTTTTTTCTTCTTTTCTTCTTTTGAAGAGAGGCAGGTGCAGGGACCATGCTCGCCTCATGACTCTTTCTCTTTTCTTTTTTTTGTGTGAGGAGGCGGGTTCAAGGACCACGTCTGCCTCATGTGTATTCTTTCTTTTCTTCTCTTCTTTTGTGTGATGAGGCGGGCTCAAGGACCACGTTTGCCTCACGTGTCTTTTCTTCTTTTCTTTTGCGTAATGAGGCGAGCTCGAGAATCACGTCTGCCTCATGTGTATCTTTTTCTTTATTCTGCTCGTCTTTTCTCATTAATGCTTCCGCGCTGGAGTGTATTTCTCTTAATGTGCCCCCGGGTTGGGGTGTAGCTTCATTTGGTATGCATCCCCCCTGAGGGGTGTGTTTCACCTCTTCGCTTCTGCGCCCCCAGGTGGGGTGTATTTTTTTTGGGTTCTATGTCCCCAGACTAGGGTGTTTTTTTTTTAATGCCCCTGAGGTAGGGTGTACCTCTCTTCAAATGCCCCCATGGTGGGGTATACTCTTCACAGCTTCTATGCCCCCAGGTGGGGTATGTTTCTTCTTCAAATACCCCTAAGCTAGGGTGGACTTCTCTTCATATGCCCCTGAGCCGGGGCGTGTTCTTTATAGCTTCTAGGCCCTTGAGGCGAGGTATGTTTCTTCTTCATATGCCCCTGAGCCGAGGCGTGTTCTCTTCAAATGCCCCCAAGCCGGGGTATACTCTTCACGGCTTCTATGCCCCCAGGCGGGGTATGTTTCTTCTTCATATGCCCCTGGTATGGGGCGTAGCTCTCTTCAAATGCCCCCGGGACGGGGGTGTATCTTTTTCTTCTTATGCCCCCCCTGAGGCCGGGGTGTATCTTTTGCTTCTTACGCCCCCCTGAGGCGGGGGTGTATCTCTTTACGGCTTCTGTGCCCCCGAAGCAGGGTATGTTGCTTCTTCAAATGCCGCTTGGGCGGAGTATATCTTTCTTATTATGCTCCCAGATCAGGATGTATGTCTCTTTGTTTCTGTGTCCCGGGTCGGGGTAGATGCTTCTGCTTCTTATGCGCCAAGGGCGGAGTGTATTTTTGTGCCCCCAGGCTGGGGTAGGTGCTTCTGCTTCTTATGCGCCAAGGGCGGAGTGTATTTCTTTGTGCCCCCTGAGCGGGGTGGATGCTCTGCATGTGTCCCCGGGTCGGGGTGTAGCTTTGTCTCCCATGGAGGGGGTGTGTTGTTTCTTCAGAAGCCCCCAGACCAGGGTGTATTCTTCTCTTTCTTATACTCCCGAGGCGGGAGGGGTTCTCTTCATGTGCCCCCGTGGCGGGATGTGCTTCTTTCTTCAAGTGTCCCCAGGCCGGGGTGAATTCTTTTCTTCTTCCCAGACACACCGGGGGGAATGTTTGCTTCTTGTGCTCCCAAGGTGGGGTGTATTGCTACTTTTGATGCCCCCAAGGTGGGGAGTATTGCTGCTTCTGACGCCCCAGAGCGAGGTATCCCCCCTTTTTTTATATGCCCCCGGCACGGGGTGTATTCCGCTTCTAGTGCCCCCAGAGTGGAGTGTATTGCCGCTTTTGATGTGGGGTGTAGTTCTTGCTTTTTATGCACCCGAGGCGGGGTGAATTCTTCTTCTTTATTTACGTGCCCCCATATCGGGGTGTATTCCTCTCTTCATATGCTTCCCTAAGCCGGGGGATGTTGTTTGTTCTGCTTCAGATGTCCTCCCCGGGGGGGGGGGGGGGTGCATGTTGCTTCATGGACTCCGAGCCTGGGGTATGCTCCTTCAAAGGTCCCTAAGCCGGGGTGGATTCTCTTTTCTTCTCATGCTCCCAAGGCGGGATGTAGCTTCTTCAAGTACCCCTAAACTGGAGCGTATTCTTTATGGCTTCTATGTCCCCTGGCGGGGTATGCTTCTTCTTCAAATACCCCTAGGCCGGGGTGGACTTCTCTTCATATGCCCCTAAGTCGGGGCTTGTTCTTTATAGCTTCTAGGCCCTCGAGGCGAGGTATGCTTCTTCTTCAAATACCTCCGAGACGGGGGTGTGTTTCTTGGCTTCATATGCCCCGGATGTGGGGTATATCTTTTATTTCTTATGCTCCCGAGCCGGGATGTAGCTTCTTGGCCTCATATGCTGCCGAGGCGAGGGGTATGTTGCTTCATGTGCCCCCGGGTGGATGCATTTTGCCTCTACTGCCCCGTGGCGGGGTATATCTCTTGGCTTCTTACACCCCCAAGGTGGGGTGTGTTTTCTTCTTGTGCCCCCGGGGTGGGGTATATCTTTCGCTTCTTATGCCCCCCCCTTGAGGCGAGGTGAAGTCTTTACTTCAAATGCCCCTAAATCGGGGTATAGTTTTATCTCATATGCCCCTGGAGTAGGGGTGTATTTCTTTTCATGTGCCCGTGGGAATGGGATGTATTTCTTTTTTTGCCTCCTATGCCCCCGTAGCAGGGTATATATCTTCTTCTCATCCCCCATGGCGGGGTATGTGCATGCTCTCTTCGGGAGTGGTGGCCGTGCTTGGCCTCATTGCTATAAAGCATTCCCCACAGTGGGCAACCATTCACCAAGCTACAATTGTGGCTCGCTGGGTCTTTTAACAACCACTCGGGGGCCGTTTTGTGCCGGATGGAGGCAGTAGGAAGGAGGAATGAGCGGGGTCATTGCACCGCGGACTCGGGACCTCCTAGAGTCGGGCGGGATGCCGGGTTTCTTCTTGCTCTTTCAGTCGGCGATGCTAGCCAACTTTTCTTCCTTTCTTTTTTATCTCCCCCTTTTTTGTATGATTGACCAGGGTGGAGGTGCAGGAGAGCGCTCACCCCCTTAGGGAGGGGATGAGTGGTTCGCTCCACCGCATCAACCCCACAATGGTAATCTTTGTTCAGCACGGGTCTCGACGGACGTGGCCGTACAACCCTCTCTTGCCAATTCTTTCTCTTTTTTTTGCTTCTTTCTTTTCTCTTTTTCTTCTTTTCTTCTTTTCTTCTCTTCTTATCTTCTTCTCTTCTTCTTTTCTTATTTTCTTCTTTTCTTTTCTTTCTTTTTGAGGAAAAGGGGGGTTTGATTTCCCCTCCCTTCTCTTCTCTTTCTCTTCTCACTTTTTTTTTATAACAGCCCCCATGATTCTTGGAAGCTACATATGTTTCGAAGCAGCGTCCTCGAGGCCACGAAGGCAGCTGCGTCGAGTCTGGGTTTTCTCCCCATAGGGCAGGCGAAGACAGCACATGCAATTCATCAAAGCAGGCAAACCTTGTTTATTAGGGGGCCATGAGGCCCTGAATCCCGGTGAAGAGATGAAGGGTAGTTTCGGTCCCACCGGGCGTGCCAGACTTGTGGACGCACTTTTCGTTCGTCTATTACGCTCGTCTATTCAGGAATGGTTGATTCGTTTATTAAGTGCGTGGGCGTGCCAGTCACTAAGTGACAATTTGTTCGGGCTCCGAAGAGCCCATGGTGCACTCGATCTGACTTCGTCAGACGATTGTGTAGTTCGTGTCGGGACCAAAACCCGCCGCGCCATAAAGGTCACGGCGTCATTTACATCCCCCATACGAGGGAACACCCTTGATTAATCGTCAGGATTCAGGGCCTCATGGCCAGGAAATTAATTGCATGAAAGGTCTATTACGAGGTATTGAGATCCTCGCGTGAGGGCGAGAAGAAAACCATTCGCAGTCATGTCGGTCGTGTACTGACCATTTAATGTTTGGACGAATGTCCGGCTGGAGAAAATCGCGATTGTCGCGGGAAAACCGGAATGCATGTATGCCGATGTATGACTAATTTATTGTTCGGAAGAACGGAAAACGTTCGGCTGAGCCTCGATTGGAGCGGTCAAAAATCAATAAATCTGTTGGCCCGGTGTAAGAGCAAGCTGCGACCATACTGCGGTGGGGCCCCCACGGTCGAAACAAGACTTGCATGAGCATCATTAATATTTCCGGTGCCAAGGCGCAACGAGGGGTATCCCTTGAGTCGGCTGGAAAGTCCTGTGTCTAGGGAAGCGAACGTTCGAAACGTGTCGGTCATTCAGGAGACCGTTTAATGTTCGGACGGGTGTCCGGTATTGGGAATATCGTAATCGTCGCGGGAGGACCTGGAATATATGTATGCCGAGATACGGCAAATATATATTATTCCGAGACACTGAAAACATTCGGTTAAATCTCGATTAGTGTAGCAGGAAACTAGCGAATTTATTGGCCCGGTGCGAGATCGAGTCGGGACCATACCGGGGGCGCCTCCCGCGGTCCAAACGGGGCTTGCGTGGGCATCATTAATGTTCCCGGTGCCGGAGGGCAACGGGGAAGAGTCCCGGGACTAGATTCCAAAACCAAAACATGTTCGAAGGAAGCGAGCTATAGGCTGAGGGTGTGGGTCAGACAATGACCATAATCGGGACGGACCCTAGGTCCAAGCACAGCCCACAAAGGCCTTATTGATATTCCCATGTATAGGGTCCAGGGATGACAGGAGCCATCTCATTTTATTCAGATTTCTGTTGGTTACTTGCGGACCACTTGATATTCGGACAAGGGTCCGTATTGAAGGTACGACGTAGAAATGCACAACCCCGTATAAATGCATGCCGAGTTCACGGCAATTTCAGTGAAAGAGTGGGAATGAATCCCAATGGGAACGGGTCGGAATTGATGAACTATTGGCCCAGAGCAATGCCGGATTACGACCATGTCGGGATGGGAGCCATCAGCCACGTCGGGCATTCACGGGCCTTTTCATGTTCGAACGCAAGTCTATAATAGAAACGCGGTGAAAATCGAGGTGAACCCGTTCAAATGTCTGCCAAACATGCGGTAATTTTAGTAGCGGCTCGGAAGGGATCCGGCCTGAGAAACGAGTCCGATTTAATCGGAATATCAGCCCGAGGCGAGATCAGGTCGTGGCTATTTCGGGATAATTCCCAAGATTCAGATCCAACCTAGGAGGGCGGCATTATTGTTCCTTCAGCATCGGGTCACGGGAGAGACATGGCTGCAACATGGGTTTTACCATTTTTTTATCAGGACTTTAAATTATAAGCATATATATTTTATTGCTTATTTCCCTTTTATGTGTTTATTCTGGATGATTTCTCCATTTTTCGTTTACTGTTATTACTATTACATTTTCCCTTTTTTTACTACTATTATTATTATTTCCCATTTTTGTTTGTTTCTTTTATATTTATATATATTCAGGTTTGTTTATTTGTCATAATTTTTTTATTAATTTATTATTATTATTATCATTATCTTTATATTAATACATATATATGTTTTTTTTTGAAGAGAGAGAGTGGGCCGCTGGAGGGCTAAAAGGGGTTAAATGAGGGCATGCCGGCGAAGGGTCTGGCCGAGCGTGCCGGCAAAGGCGCGAACGGGCGTGCCGGCGAGGGGCGCGAACGGGCATGCCGGTGAAGGACGTGCAGGCGTGTCGCTGAGAGTAGGGGGGAGCGTGCCGGCGAAGGGCCTAGTCGGGCGTGCCGGGGAGACGGTGGTCGGAGCGTGCCGGCGAGGGGTTGGCTGGAGCGTGCCGCCCGGGGGTTCAAAGGGGTGCACCGGGGAAGGCCCCAAGGAGGCGCGCCGCTGAGAGGCTCAAAGAAGTGTACCGGGGAAGGCAGCAGGGGGTGTACCGCTGAAGGGCTCAAAGAGGCGTACCGGGAAAGGCAGCAGGGGGATGTATCGCTGAAGGGCTCAAAGAGGCGTGTACAGGGGTGTGAAGGGCGTACCGGGCTGGGAGCGTGCCGGTGGAGGATGATGGAGGGTGTGCCGGCGAAGGATGATAGAGGTGTACCGGCGAAGGGCTGGGTTAGGCGTACCGGTGAAGGCCCACTCCTCCTCCACTTCTTTTAAGGCTTTTCTTTTCTTCTTTTCTGATTTTTTATTAAGTTTGCATGGGTTTCTTCTTTCCTTCTCTTGATTAATTTCCGTTCCTTCTCCCACGAGGACGAGTGTTCAAGTTGTTTAGTTTTCGTTCGATTTGGCTCTCTTTGGGTTGATTACGGTTCCCTTGCCTTGGTTAAAGTGTTTTTACCGTTGTTCTTTTTGTTTGTTTGTTACTTTCTTCTATCTTTTTAATATGTTATCGTTTCTAACAAAAATTCGGCAGCACCTCCCCTTGACCCGAGCGTAAGGGAGATAAAGGGAACGCGCCCACATGGAGTGGTAGAACCCGACAACTGGAGGTGAGCGCCCGAGAGCGGCAACACCTTTAATGAAACTTCGGAAAAATCGGTGAAAACAACGGACCGGAGACCTCCCTAGGGCCGGCTAAGGAGTGCACCGGGCAAGGAGGGACTGGTGGTTAGTGTGCCGGCCAGGGAGCCTCAGCAGCGTGCTGGGCTGGGGGAGGCCAGGGTGTGCCGCTGAGGGGCTGTGCTGGGGAAGGCCAAGGGCGCCGGGCAAGGCACCTAGGGGCTGTGCCGACGAACGGGGGCCAAGGCGTGCCGGGCAAAGGAGGGAAAAAGGGCATGCCAGGCCAGGGTCCGAGGGACCGTGCCGGGGGAGGCCCTAACAAGGGATGTGCTGGTGAAAGGGCGGCCAAGGCGCACCGGGGAAGGCCCGTAAGGGGCGTGCCGCTGGGGGCACAACTGGGGCGTGCCGTTGGAGGCACGGCTGGGGTATGCCGCTTAGGGCACCCAGGGGTGAGCAAAAGCAAGAATGCCCCGGGAGGAAGCAAACCCTAGCAAAAGGAAAAGGGGAAAGGGGCGTGAAACACCGAAGGATGCAAACACGGAAGACACGCGTTGGAGAGATGTCCGAGGAGACGTTTGCAAGCCTTCCACTTTTATTCTCACAAGAGGAGTGGCCCGAGGGGGCTAATACATTGCAACGTCGGCAAAACAAGAAATGAAAGGAAAGAAAGAGGAAAAAGAAATACAGTGGGGGGAACGGAGCGTGGACTCCTCCCCTCCCGGGCCTCACTCCCTCTCTCCACCCACTCTTCTTCTCTTCTTCTCTTCGCACGGACGCCGAGAGCCGGAGTGGCAGCGGGGAGGGGAAGGGAAGCAGGCCCTCTCCCCCTTTTCTTCTTCTCTTCTTTCTCTTCCTCTTCTTCTTCTTCTCTTCGTGTGGACGGCGATGGACGGAGCAGCAGGAGGGAGAGAAAGAGCATCCCCTCCCCTTCTTCTCTTCTCTCTTCGCACAGACGGCGGCGGTGGGTGGAACGGCGGGGCCTCTCCCCTCTCTTCCTCTCCTCCCTCTTCTTCTCTTCTCCTCTTCTTCTTCCCTTCTTCTCTTTGCCCTCTGCCTCTATGTGCGTGTGTGTCTGCCTCCTCCTCCCTCTTCACCGAAAATGGGAGTCGTTTTATACTCCTAGCAGCGGGAGCCCTCGAGCACGGCGGTCGGAGGCGGGAAGTGCTGGGGTCATCATTGCGTTTGACTTCTCTCATCTTGGGCGTCAGAGGAGTAGCTTGCATGGCCCAACCCCTGGCCGACACCTCGGACAGGCTACTGCGCGCCGAAGACGTAGGGCATGGGCGGCACGTCGTTCGGCCGTTGAAAAAGCCTTCACGCTGTGCCGCTGACGGGCTTAAGATGTGTGTCGCTGTAAGACACCATAAGCGTGCCGTTGAAGAGGGCAAAAGGCGTGTCGCTGGAAGTTGCCCAAGCGTGTCGCTGAAGGGGACAAACAGCGTGCCGTTGAAGGCCCTGAGGAGCGTGCCGTTGAAGCCCCAAATGGGCGTGCCGCTGAGGCTTCCTGGGGTGCGTGCCGCTGAAGACCCAAATGGGCGTGCTGCTGAGGCTTCCTGGGGTGCGTGCCTTTGAAGACCAAGGGGCTATGCCGCTGAAGGCCAAGGGGGCTGTGCCGCTGAAGGGCAAGGGGGCTGTGCCGCTGAAGGCCAAGAGGCTGTGCCGCTGAGGGCCAAGGGGGCGTGCCGTTGAAGGGCAAAGGACCCTGTGCCGCTGAAGGGCAAGGGGGCTGTGCCGCTGAAGGCCAAGAGGCTGTGCCGCTGAGGGCCAAGGGGGCGTGCTGTTGAAGGGCAAAGGACCCTGTGCCGCTGAAGGGCCAAGACTTGGTAGATGAGTGTATAGACTTCACGTGCATGAACTCTGTACGGACTTGCCACATGAGTGTATAGACTTCGCGTCTGAACTCTGTACAGACTTGCCTTACAGGTGTATAGACTTTGGCAAGGCAACTGGATGATGTACAGACTTGAGCAAGGAAGGTCTGTACAGACTTGAGAGTTCACAATGTATAGACTTTGGCAAAGCAAGGGCTGTACAGACTTGAACTTTGCTGTAATGTATAGACTTGCAGGGGCAACGTCGGTAAAGCTACCAATGTATAGACTTCCAATGCTTCCCCGATGTATAGACTTGGAAGTTGACGGCTGTATAGACTTCGTGTGCAACTGCCAACGTACAGACTTGGGCTGACGAGTGTACAGACTTGGTGAAACCCTGAATGAAGCGTGCTGCTGAAGGGCCAAATGGCCGTGCCGCTGAAGGGCCAAATGGCTGTGCCGCTGATGGGCTGAAGGGCCGTGCCGCTGGGAGCTGAAATGCTGTGCCGCTGAAGGGCCTCAGGCCCGTGCCGCTGGAGGCACCAAAGGTGCCATTTTGACAGGGGCCTTTGCTTTTGCTTCGGGAACTTGAAGCTATGCATTCTGAGATATTTCTTCACCGTTAGGGGCCCGAGGGTGGGTCCGTAGCAGTGTGTTAAATCAGGAGGACATCCCGTGACTTCTCGGTCTCTTAATGCGCCCGTGCAAATGCGGGGATTTGCCGGGCGGTAGTATCTTCCCGGAGCCCTGGATGGCCAGTCTCTCCGGGTCCTCTTCCTTTGACTTTGACATTAATTCGGGGCTCAGCGGGACATATGGACGTGCAATTTTTTGGTGTCCACAGTTGCTGAACATGAAGTCTGTACGTTGGCTGCCTAGCACAACTCGAAGTCTATACGTTGCTGCACACAAAGTCTATACGTTGCTGCAGATGAAGTCTGTACGTTGGCTGCATGCACAACTCAAAGTCTGTACGTTGCACAACACAAAGTCTGTACGTTGTGGCAGATGAAGTCTGTACGTTGCTGCAGATGAAGTCTATACGTTGGCTGCATGCACAAAACAAAGTCTGTACGTTGCACAAGACAAAGTCTGTATGTTGGCTGCTAGCAGAACTCCAAGTCTGTACGTTGGTTGATGGCTGCAACACAAGTCTATACATTGGCCGGCTACTTCAAACGCAAAGTCTATACATTGCGTTCTGTTGTGTTCGTGCATCAAGTTACCAAGTCTGTACGTTCATGAAGCAGGTCTGTACATGCTCATGCATGCTGAAGGTGCAAAGTCTGTACAGAGTTTATACATGCACACAAAGTCTACACGTCCAAGCCTTGATGCAAAGTCTATACAACAACTACAAGCTTCATTCAAATAGTCAAGGCCACTGCACAAGATGAGAGTCAAAAGACAAAGATTCAGTTGGTACTTTCTAGACCAACAAGGATGAAGTTACAGACATGAACAGGCTGCTAATGGACACAAGCGACGGAGCTGAAGCGGCTAACGGACCGACTCGGGCTGGACCGGGGGCTGCCCAGCTGGCGGTCGATCGCCAGCACAGGGGCGGTCGATCGCCCCAGCCAGCAGACTCCCATCTGCAGTTCTGTCAGCTGCAGGTCGACTGCCAGCCAGTAGCGGTCAACCGAAAATCCCAGGGACCGCCCGTTTGCAGATTTCTCAGTAGAGGTCGATCGCCAGAAGCCACAGGTCGACCGCCAGCCCCGATGCAGCCATGTTTGACTTCGTAATCCACCTCGTGGCCAACCCCTTTCCATGGATTTATTTAATCAAAACTCACCTAATCTCCCATGATTTGTGGATCTGGTCTGGGGGGTTTTCAAGGACTATTCAAGGTCTATAAAACCAACACATGAGGGGTTGGAAACCCTAACACTTCAAGGCTTCAAGGGAGATCAAGGGAGGCCATTTTCGAGGTACTGTAGCACCTCTGTGAATAGTGTTTCGGGAGGAAGTTCTTCATCCATCCAAGGTGATTCAAGTCCAAATCTGAAGCCATCTCAACCTCCAAGGAAGAAGAAGCAATCAAGGCTCTCAAGGGTGATCTAAACTGCATCCTTCTTCCTCTTCATCAACTCAAGCAGATTCAAGGAAGCACAACTCACAAGGAAGAAGAAGCCATTACTGTTGAATCAAGAAGAGAGCTTTGTGAAGAAGATAGAAGCCTCTATTGGTGATCTACATCCATAGAAGAATCCGAATCAAGCTCCAGCAATCTCAGACAAGAATTTTCTTCTTGAGCTTATTTCATATCTTGTTTGAATAGCTTGATATTTGTTCTTTCTTCTTCATTTCATTCAAACAATCAAAATTGAAGATCGTCCCTACCGGTGATTAGTAGGAAGGCAATCAGAAGTTGTCCGATCTGCGATGTTGACGTCCCTACCGGTGGTTAGTAGGAAGGCAATCGGAAGTTGTCCGATCTGCGGTGTTGACGTCCCTACCGGTGATTAGTAGGAAGGCAGTCGGTGGTTCTCCGATTTGCGGCTTGGTGTGCTGCACTAGTGAAGCCTCACTGGATTTGGTGAGGGGTGGACGTAGGACTGGAGATTCAGTCCGAACCACCTTAAAATCTTGTGTGTTGTGGTTTGCTTGTGCCATTGCTTTATGTTAGATGCATGCTTAGGTTCAATATCTATATTGCGTAATCATCTTGCCAAGCAAATCATTTGTGTTCTTTGTCAAGCTTGTTATATTCTGCTACTTATTTCATCATCTAGCTTTAAAGAGGGTTGCATTACGAAAAGAGGGGCAGATCTATTCACCTCTCCCCTCTAGATCCGTTGTCCACTACACAACAGGTAGATCGACTGGGATCAGGAGTGCGAGCAGGCCTTCAAAGAGCTTAAACGATACCTAACGTCCCCTCCCGTGCTCTCCAACCCTCAAAAAGGAGAATAGTTACTCCTATACCTGTCCGTGACCCTGAGCACCCTGAGCGCTGTGCTCGCCCGGGAAGAAGACATGGTGATTGTCGACATGTTTTTCCTTACTTTTCTTTTTGTATCCCTCCAACCCTCTACTATATCAACATAACAAATGAATGAAATGCAAAGTGGAAAAGGATAGGGGGGTGTGAGTGTATGTGTGTGTGTAATCGCCACCAAGGTGCCAAGTGTAATGAATACACCGTACCTTGGAAAAGAGGGAGAGCACTCACCTGTGAACAGCGCTGCAAAATTACGCGGTTCTTGAAAAACCGCCCTGAGGGTGAGCGGTCGCCCGACAGACCGCCGAACAGCACTGGGAAGGACGCGGGAGGAAGCCTGGCCGACAGATGCATGGTCCAAAGGATGCCGCCTAAGAAAGAAGAACGATTCAGAAGAAATTGATCTACGATCCAAACGGACAGGGAGATGACCGCGCAAAGTGACCATAACTTAAGTGGTGGAATCTGAACCTCCACCCCTTCCGACCGACCAGAGGGGATGGGCCTCGTGCTAGTATGCTGCTGACCTGCAAAACACAGTATAAAACACAAAGGAAAGCCCAAGATCAATACTGCGAAGTGTGGAAACTATAAAGGAACACGAGAAATAAACTAACCAGCATGAAATGGGGGGATACCTGGGAGTTTTTAAACCCCTAAGGACGTCAAAAACGTAGGAGGGTGTGTGGAAATGATGTATGAGAGTAAAACAACGTGGAAGAAATGTGGAAGAAGAGATGCATGCAAATAAAAGAGAACGGTGGGGCTAAATGAAATGATGACTCAAAATACGACTACTACCTGAACCGGAGGCCTATGCGGACGTAGAAGGCCTCCCTCCCTGACTGTAGGTCACTTGAAAATTCAGTAGAGCTTCGCCGTGACCTTAAAATCTCCCCCCTTTCAAAACCTGGACTTAGGGTCCTATTTAAAGAGCCCATAAACCCCACCCTGAAATTAGGATTTTCAGTGAAAATTAGCTTGAGATATCAATAGATAATACATAGATAATGGAATTATCTTCCAACCAGTTCAAACGGCACCCCATTTGGTGGAGTATCCGCGGAGAAATGGGTGGAATAAGTTGAGGATAAAATCACAGATGGAGAGATAAAAACCCTTAAATCCTTCAGAGATTGGACCATGGAGCGGTCGTGCGATAGACCGCCCCGTCCATTGAGCAGCATGTTGCCGACCGTCCAATGCTGTCGGTGGAAATTAAGTAAATAAGCTATTTTATCCAAATATCCATTGAACTGACCGACTATTTTGCCGTTGGACTCTCATGGATTGGACGGTCTTTAATGGACCGCTCAATCATGGAACGATCACAAACAAACCGCTCAATGCCTGTCGGTGATAAATCAGAATAAGTTAGATAATTAGATAATTATCTGAACAACCAATGAATCTGGGGACTCTGGGGCTGGACGGCCATATTCCTACCGTTCCATGGATCTGGACGGCTATACATAGACCGTGTAACAGCTTGTCGGTGGAAATTCCAAAAATCACCTTAATATCTAATAAATATTTGAACGGTTCAATGGCAACCGCTCATTGACTGAGCGGCCGGAGTGGAGACCATGCAAAAGCTGGACACTTGAATTTGATAACAATGTGATAATTTAAGCAAATCAAGGCCCATTAAGCCCCGAATTGAAGCCAACTGAGTCAAGGAGGAAGGTACCCATAAAATAAGCCCACGATTATGCCTGAAAATAGCCCAATGAGTAACGGACAACTCGAGGCATCAATAAATAATGGTAAAAGGAATGACTCAATTCATAGGCAAAAAATGGGTGTCAACAGATGCCCCTCCTTAACGTCCTCTTTGTAGGGGAGCGAGCGGAGGTGGAGCGAAAGTGAAATGGAACATGGAGATGAAGCGAAAAATGTAGCGGAGCGGACTGAAAAGCGGGCGTTAAGGTAAAAGACACCCGTTCTATTGCCAACGAGCGATAGGAATCTTCCGAAAAACTCTGAACCAAGCACAAGGAATGATTAGACCAAAATGACACCAGTCTGGAGGAACTAACTAAACGAAAACACAATCAACCTCATGGGGGACACAATCCCGCGGTCCAATGAGGAGATCAAAGCAAGCAGCAAAAGTAAAGGAAACGGACTAAAACTCCAGACAGGGACCCTCAGTCAATCAAACTAGGTGAACAAATCAGAGAAAATCTTCCAACTCTGATTGGAATTGTTCCTCTTACTCAAACACTGAACGCATAGCCATCCATCACTGGTGGGACATTTGTAAGCAAACCATGGGTCATGAATGCTTAAAAGATGCGCATGATGCATGCTGGGCTAAAATAAAAGAAATCATTAAAACAAATGCAAAGAAAGAATAAAATATAAAATACTCGAGAATAATATTACTAGACTGGGAGAATCAGAGTCAAGACACTATCTGCAATCACGGCGTGCAGGATAGAACCATCCTCCCTGGAAATTCTCAACCTAGTGACCTATCCGATGGTTAAACACGTGAACCTGGATCATCATTATTTTTGTTAAAGGGGAACATCAGATCCTGGAACTCGTAGATAACCAACTGGTTCTTGAGATAATAAAGCTTAGAACCATATAGTAATGCAATAAGGGATGTAGGGATAGAAAGCCATACCTGACTTACCTGGGTAGGCGAAACGGCAAGTTTGATACTGCAAAGAAAATCATAAACATGATTTGCAATATATGAAATGAATTCATCAGTGAGTCATATAATGCAGTACCCAAGAGGGGGGCAAACCACATCATTCAAACACATGAACGGTTACAAGTAGACCGCTCAGAACATAGGACGGCTCACCCAAAACTGTGCAATGATTGATGATTTGAACATGAACGTGAAGCTACGCGGTCCATATGTAGGCCGTGCAATAAAATGAACGGCCAGACTCTAGAGGCTCAATGTAAAGTACCATTAGAGGATAAACGGTCCTATTTGGACCGCCCATATACGGAACGATCCATCGATAGACCGCTCCATACCTACGATGTTTAAAAAAAACAAAACCTTTCATCTCCCTCCCTCCCCACCGTAACCGACAGTGGGTGGGAAGGAAAAACGCCACCGGGCTCCCCTCTCAACTCCCCCTCTCAAGCTCTCTCATTCTCAATCTCCCTCCCACCCCTCACTTTGGTTCATGCGCAGCAAGCACCAAGTCTCATGCCTGCAGATGGCCGGAGAAGGAGAGGACGTGCCGCCGTCGACCGCCGTGGCCGTGGGAGAAGCGCCCCCAGCGGAGGAGATGACGGCACCGCCAACGGCCGAGGGAGAAGCACCGCCGTCGCCGTCCGAGGCCGGAGAAGGAGACACCGGGGAGGAAGCACCAGAGACGGCCACCGTGGCGACCAAACCCCCAAAGACCGACGAGGTAGGCCCCTTAAACCCCCCCCATTTCTAGTTTTTAAAGTATGCATGTTAGTCTAGGGGTATAATGGGGCATTGGACCCCTTAGGAGCCGGTTTGGGGGCCATGGCGGCCCTTACCGCCGACGGGGAGGGCTTTCACGTCATTGGGAACGATGGTAATGGCGCGTTTCAATAGTGACCGCTCAAACAAACCACTCGATTCTCATAGAACCGTTCAAACAATACACAGCCCAAGGGTGGCCGCTCAAAGAAGCTGAACCGACAACATAACGCGGCTTTAGTACGGCCGTGCTCTACCAGAGCGGTCCACCTTGGACCGTTCAGAAGTTGAAACATTCAAAAAAGGAACGGTCTCCACAAGACCGTGGAGACTTAGGATGGCCATACATGGTCCGCTCAGAAACTGAAACACCCAAGATTAGAACGGCTTGAATCAGATCGTGGGATGGAGGATGGCCCAGAAGTGACCGTTTGGTGAGCAGAGAGTGAATTTATTGCATAAAATGCAAGACTGTAAACTAAAATACAATTACCCTAAATGTATGCAGGGGAAGCGTAGGCCAGGATCTCATGGCTGCAGGTTAGGGCAGTGTACCTTGCGCTACCCGACTTCCAGCGTGAGAGGCTGAGAGTCATGGGATTCCTAGAGTTCCTGAGCATGGAGGTGAGTCGGTTTGACACATC
The DNA here is from genome assembly GCA_022559845.1 of Amorphophallus konjac. Lineage (NCBI taxonomy): Eukaryota > Viridiplantae > Streptophyta > Magnoliopsida > Alismatales > Araceae > Amorphophallus > Amorphophallus konjac. Next base: position 351,325,070 of record CM040123.1, on the reverse strand, counting down.
GCTACTCTATGCTCTGCACGACCACTGGGACCCAGTGAGTCGCACGTTTCTCTTTCCGTGGGGACACATGGCCCCACGCTTATGGACGTGGCCCGACTTACTGGCCTTCGCGTGCATGGGTCTCCAGTCAGCGGGAGCACATACCCCGACTACCGGGAGATGGCCCAGGAGCTCCTGGGACTGGACTTGCTGCACCCCGAGCGGCAGTCCACCACCCTGACTCGGGCAGCGCTTCAGGACAGCCTGGGGCTTCGGCGAGCTGGGATCGTAACAGGAGAGCTGCCCGAGTAGCACCTTGAGAGATTCGTGGAGCGAGTCAGACCACGGGTTGCAGCGGAGGCGGGACCGGAGGCAGACCGAGTACTGCGGAGGTTCTTGATGCTGCTGTTCGGCCGACTACTTTTTACGACGCGAGGGGACGTCATCAGCTGCCGTTTCTTGCCGCTGCTCGAGGACCTCAGCCACGTGGGTGACTATGCATGGGGAGCTGCTGTCCTCGCGTTTCTCTTCGACACCCTGAGCTCCACGTCCCGACGGACGATGCTTGGGGGCTTCTCTCCTCTACTTCAGGTACTACTCTGACCCCTAATATGCATTTAGCCATAGGACTCCTATGACTGCTATATGCTAACTCTTAGTGAAATGCAATGCAGGTATGGGCCTACGTGCACTTACGTGGGCTCGGACGAGGCGAGGAGACTCACCCAGATCGACTACCGATTGCCAGGAGGTGGACCGCACCTCGGGAGACTGGGGGCCTTCGGAGACAGGTCCGAGAGCTCCACGACAACCTGGACACCCTACCGTACACCTTGGTACGACTCTAAACTTAAACTCTTTAATTAAATGCAATTCTATATGATTATGATGCTGATGGGATTTCCTATCTTGACAGGTACGGTGGACTCCTTACACAGAGGAGGGACACGAGGGCCAGCCCTGGGTGGCAGAGGTCCTCGCCTTCTCGGGACGTGATGTGTGGCTTCACTGCATGAATGTGGTGGAGCCACTCTACTTCAGATTGGTGATGAGAACGACTAGCGTCCACCAGCCAGTGGTAGAGTTCCCGGCGACGGTGGAGCTCATGGGGCGACACCCACATGGTGCAGCGATGGTGCTAGACTGGAGAGAGCGAGCCGCTGAGCAGATTGCATATTGGACAGCACGCGGGCGAGTTGTGACCGCCCGTGCGGAGAGTGATGCGGCGTACTACACAGCGTACGTCAGGCACTACCGGGACCAGGTGTTCCGTGGTGCCCGCCGACCGGTATGACTTGTAAACCCTAATGCCTTTCTATCATGCTTTCTATATGATTATGCACTTGATGTTTGAACTTCCTAAATGCAGATCGACCCTGAGGGTCAGATCGCGGAGCTACAGGGGCTCCTTTACGCAACGATCTGCGAGCGAGACGAGGCCCGCCAGGCCCTAACCCTACTAGTGAGTTTTCTAAACCCTAAACTCTTAAATTATGCAAATACTTATGATTACAATTATACATGTGACTGACTGACTTGGAGTTTTGGATGCAGCGAGCCGAGGGGACCCAGCTCCAGGGGACGGACGCTCCTTCCTCTTCTTCCCAGACTCCCGCAGGCCGAGCCGAGCGGGATGCTGAGTTTACGCAGATGGTGGCTCGAGCTGAGGCAGCCGAGGCCGCACTCACTGAGAGGGTACGCAAGCACTACACTTTTCCATTAATGCTTATGTTTATGATTGTGAAATGCAATTGACTGACCACGAACTATGTATGCAGATGACCGAGCTGACCGCGTCACTGAGCGAGGCCACCCGACAGAGGGAGGACGCAGAGCGGTTATGTGCAGAGGCCGCAGCTCTACGTGCAGACATAGTAGAGGCTTCACGCCGCTATGCAGAGATGGAGCGCTCCCGTGCCGGGACAGTGGAGACGGAGCTTCTTAGAGCGCGGGTAGCAGAGGCAGACCTTTACCGAGCTGAGGTTTCTCATCTCTGGGAGGAGGTAACGCAGAGCTGATCGGCAGATACGGTCGAGACGACGCTCCTTCACGCAGAGTTAGAGCGCCTCCGAGCTGGAGTCGTGGAGGTGGAGCATTACCGGGCAGAGGCGTTAGAGCTGAGGGGAGAGCTGCGGGCATATAAGGAGATGAGCCGACGATCAGCGCGCAACGGGACTCCACGCGGCAGCACCCATGGTACCGTTAGGAGCTATTTTACCGGTTCCTCCGGTCACCGGAGGAATGAGGAGGACGAGCGGCGCCGACGACGTCGCGATGAGGCGACCTTAGCGATGCCTCCACCAAAGAGGTATGAGGGAGGTGGAGACAGCGACGGGGGCCAGGGAGAGGGACAGGTCTGACTCTCATACTTGGGAGTCGACCTTGTACATGATATGATATGATAGTGATATGATACGCTTTGTTTTGTTTTGATTCTATGAGTAAATGTATGAATGTGTGAATGAATGCAAATTCTACTAACTAACTAACTACGACTACTGACTGGACACGAGTGAGATGGACACGTGTGAGAGAGAGATGACATGAGTGAGGGAGAGACGCCAAACTGAGAGAGAGAGAGAGAGACGCCAAACGGAGTGAGAGAGAGACGCCAAACTGAGTGAGGGAGAGACGCCAAACGGAGTGAGAGAGAGATGCCAAACTGAGTGAGAGAGAGATGCCAAACCGAGTGAGGGAGAGACACGACGATAGGTTGAGTGACACAGGTGCAAACATGTTAAACAGGGTTTCAGATATCTAAACGGTCGCAAGGGGACCGCTCAGTCACAGTACATGGTCTTCCAGTAGACCGTTAAAAGCCACCGGGCCAAAAACTCACAGATATGATTAAACGGTCCATTATTGGCCGTTCAACAAATGGAACGGCTCCTATGTGGCTGTGTGATGATTAGGAAGGTCTCTTCTCGACCGTGCCACTTCCTAAGTGGTCTCAAATAGACCGTTCAATGATTAGAGCGGTCTATCGATAGACCGCGCAAACTACGACTTGAGAATTCGAACGGAACTCTCTAGGAGAGTCCTAGCCTAAAGGTAAGGGCTTCAAGCCAATCCAAACTTCGTCCTAACCCGTTCTAGACTTATCCAACCTCAATTCTAGCGGGCTCAAGCCTTTAACCAAGTTCTATAAGTAAGAGGGGACTCCAAATTCATCCTTCACACATCAACCCTCTTTTAGCCTTAAAATCTCCCTCAATTCTTCTCCAAATATCATGAAGAGGGCCTTTGAAGGGAGTTCCATGGGAGAGGTGGCCTACCAAGGTCAAAAGCCGACGAGAAAGGAGCACTGCGTGCTACAACGGCTGACCACAATCCCAGGGCATTTGAGCTCTAGCCCTATGAGAGAGGTGGGTTTGATTCAATTCCATTCATTTTCTTATCAATTCCTCCAAAACTTATATGTTCTTCCTCTCCTTTGTCTCCTTTTTTTTTCTTTGCTTCAGCTTCTCCCCGATCTGAGACGATATGCCACCTTGAAGTGGATGGCTCCCATGGTCCATGCATTGCCCCTAGGAGTGACATCCAGCCTTAAATCCTGGCACCTACATCCACTCTTGGTATTAGGCCAAAATTACCCAAAGTTGTCCTTAGACTAGCATAGCATCTCAGCCCTTGTAGAAATCTGGCACCCTTAGACACATACGTTCATATTCCCATCTTTCAAGGCCACTATCCTACTGGAGGAGGTAGAGACCTATTTCTCCTTTCCTAGGTCCAAGGTGGGTGAGGAGGACTTAATGTGTCACACTGTGGCCCCTATAGATCCTAGGCTTATCTTAGGAGGGTTCATACCAGATAGCAAGGACATCCACACCTTCATAGGCCCACGTCAGATCCACCTTCTTCCTCTTAGCCAATGGGTAGTTTACATTGTAGAAATAGGTGTGGGTGGGATGAGGCCATAGCCAAGTACGCGTCTATTTGCCTGTGCTGGGTCATCTTGTTCCCCTCTGTCGACCATGTGCTAGAGACTCCTATCCTTAGTACCATCAGTGGCCTGTGGCAGGGTCTTTCTATCTCCCAGGCCATCCTTGCCTATTTGTACGAGGGCCTTACCTCAGCAGCTCTAGGAGGTCCTCTCTTTGGCTCCATGATACTTCTAGAGTGTTGGATGGGTGTTAGGATGAAATTCATTTATCAGGAGGATGTTATCTCAGCCAGCCGGATCTTTGGGAGCCACCCCCTCTTCTTCATAGGTGGCGCCTTCGGGTTTTCTCCACAGGTAGAGTGCAGGATAGCAGAGAAGAAGGCAAGGGACGAGTGGCGACTATACCTCAACAGACTGCCCTTGGATTGATTTGTGATGCGCCCTGACTTCCTCCACGACACTGCGGTCAGGGTACTTAGGAGGCCAGGCTTGGATCTGAGGCTTGTGAGCGACACTGCACTGGCGATGTACAGCCCGCACCGGTGCTACCTACAAGTTGGACTACCCAGGACCGTTCTACCCGCACTACCCCACCTTCCCATACAATAGGTGAAGAGGATTGGGACGGAGGAGGACGAGCAAGCGGTCAGGAGTGCATTGATCATGTGGGAGGTTAGCAGGGTGCTTACCCTACCGGCGGAGGTTGCAGAGGTTCCGGCGACACGTCAGGCTTATATTAGAGAGCTGAGAGAGATTAGGCCTCGTGGGGATGCCCAGCGGAGGATTGAGTGATTTTTCTTTTTTCACGATGTTGATGTTGAAACTTATGCCTAGAAAGTTTGGTACATGGATGAATAAATCTGATGGCTTGGTTGACTTGAGTTTGGCTTTCTTATGCAATTGAGATATGACCTTAGGATTCACACGGTCACATGCGGACTGCTCGGTTGAGTAAACGGTTTGGAACTGTCCGTTCAAGGAATAAAACGGCTCTATTAGGGCCGTGCGTTAGATTGACAGTAGAGTTGAGGATAGAGAATTGAACGGCTTATCTGTAGGCAGTGAACCTGGTTAAACGGTCAAGGATCTACCATTCATGTCATTGAACGGTCTAGTGAGGACCGTAGATCTTTGGAGGAGCTTGAGGTTGGAATGGTTTGGAGAGAACCGTGTGAATAATAGGACGGTCTGATTGTGGCCGTTTAAGGGAATGGCACGGTTATCAATGGACCGTTTACTGATTGAAGTACTGAGCCTTGAATTTCAACCTTCCCATGCACGCATACAAATAACGAAAATAAATTAAATCTATTTTTAGGCTTAACCCATTGTCGGTAGCAAGTTAGGAAATGACCAGTTCTTGATTTTTGGTCAAGGGGGTAAGCCTTATCAAACAGGTAAAAATGAAAATAAATGTAATGTATGCCATGAAATGCAAATGACGATGGAAATATTTTTGTGATTTTGAAAATGTTTTGATTTTTTTGGGATTTTGAAATATTTAAATTTTTTGGATTTTGAAATATTTAATTTTTTGGATTTTTGAAATATTTGATTTTTTTGGATTTTGAAATATTTGATTTTTTGGATTTTTAAAATATTCGATTTTTTTGGTTTTTGACATATTTGATTTTTTTTAGATTTTCAAAATATTCGATTTTTTTTGGATTTTGAAACCAACTTGAGCCTGACGACGGGGAACCTCATATCTCCCTAGGGGTTTCCTGGGTCCAACGTGCGTCAAAAATGACCACTCGTGGCCGGGGTCCAACCTTGCTTAACGGTGCCTCTACCGAGGCCACACCCGGGGTATGATCAGTCCTTGGAAAGTAAAAAGAATTTGAAGGGAAAGCCGACAACAGGTATAGTGGTTTCTAGGGCTTGAGTTCTTTACACGACAACCCCTTTTCAAATAATTTGGTCTGTTGCACCGAGGCTTTGTGCCCGTCATCGAACCTACATCCGCTCTAGGCACGCATACGACCGGGCTCATAATATCCCGCGGGGAAACTGTACTGCCACTCTTGCCATGCCTAGCTTCATTCTTTGTGGGGTCTTTTAGACTTTTGAGCTTCGAGCTTTTGGATGAGCTTTTAGCTTTGTCTTTGATTTTACCCCTTTTCTTTATTTCTTTTATTTCTTTTTTTTTGTTTTTGAGTGTGGAATAAGGTCATAACGGACTGCCCCTATTTGAGACCTCTTTTATCGGGGTGTCGAGATTAGTCCTCGCCCCCTTTTTTCACCACTTGCCCCTATTTTCAGCCGAGAGAGGATAAAAACAAGGGTTTTCACTTTCCCCTAAGCATGGCCCAGGGAGAAATGGTGTTGCGCGAAAGAGGAAAACCAAACCACAGGAGGCTGTGCAGTGTGTGAATATTGAACCGGGGATCTCCCTTCGCGATCAAATAGAGGCACATCCCACCGCCGGGCCGTTGTTGGCTTGACTCTATGGGTAAAAATGTTTTAAATACAGCCCATTCCATGGATTTGGTAATTCTTCACCCTCCGCGTTAACTAAACGGTCCGCGTTACCAGGATAGACTTCTTTGATTATAAACGGCCCTTCCCAATTAGGTTGCAGCTTGGACCTAAGACCTGCTGATCTGATGAATTTGCATTTCAAAACCATATTACCCACCTGAAATTTTCTTTCAATAACCTTCTTTTGAAAATACAGTGAGACACAGTTTTGATAAACCGAGACGTGATTGGCCGCATTAAGCCTCTTCTCATCTAAGAGTTCCAGTTGGACTAGCAACGCCTCTCGACGCTCGTCGAGATTAAGTTCTTTGTCTAGCTGCACTCTTAAGGAAGGAATCAAGATCTCGTACGGGAGTACCGCCTCCATCCCATAGGTGAGAGCAAAAGGAGTTTGCCCCGTGGGAGTACGGACGGAGGTGCGATAAGCCCATAAAGCTTCTATTAATTTGTCGGCCCAATCAGCAAATTTGTGTGACTCACATATTTTCTTAATGATTTTAAGAAGGGTCTTGTTCGTGGCCTCGGCTTGGCCATTGCCTTGGGGGTAGTATGGTGACGAATGATGCAATGAAATAGTAAATCTCTTACAGAGGTCCTGGGAGTTCTTGAGATACAAATTGAGGCCCATTGTCGGTAACAATATCACTTGGCACTCCAAACTGTGAGATGATGTTCTTGAGGATGAAGCGGCATACTATGGTGACTTTGATTTCTGCATAAGCTTCAGCTTCCGCCCACTTGGTGAAGTACCTCCGTAGCCGTCAGAATGAAGGACTTCTGTTTAACCTGAGCATTAGGGTCACCAAGTGGTCCAACGATATCAAAGGCCCACATTGAGAATGGCCAAGGAGCAGAAAGTGGATGGAGAGAAGAAGCCAGAGCATGAATTTTGTTGGCATGAAGCTGGCACTGAAGACACCTACGGACATAGGTGGAACAGTCTTCTTCTAGGGTTGGCCAGTAATAGCCCTGCCTAAGAATCTTCTTCGCCAAAGCTTGTCCATGAACGTGCCCTCCGCACTCACTGGAGTGAGCGGCTTCTACTACCTTCCAAGCCTCATCGTCATCCAAACACCTCATTAGAATCCCATTGAGAGCCCCCCTATATAATTCTCCAGTAATAATTGTGTATCTGGAGGCGACTCTTCTAATGGCCTTGCACTGCTCGGCATTTACCATCTCTGGGAAGGAACCATCCCTACAATATTGCTCTATCTCGTGATACCACGGCAATTCCTCTTCTTCTATGATCTCCTCAAGCTCAGTCAATGATACTTCCTTCAATTCCTCCTTCTCTGCCTTCTTCTCTACAGCCTTCCTAAGGCTATCAAACCAGGGATCCTAAAGGGAAGGATCGTCTAACCGCTGGACCACAATGGTCTCAGTGGCGCTACTGAGGGGGAATGAAAGAGAAGAGGCAAGCGATGCGAGTGCATCATCAAGAATGTTCTGGGAACGAGGAGTATGGATATAGACAAGCTTGCGGAACTGCCTAGTCAAGAGTGTGACCAAATCTTGATAAGGTTTGAGTTTGGGGTCTCTGGTGCGGTAAGTGGAAAGAACTTGACGCATCACCAATTGAGAATCTCCTATGATGTTTAGGTAGCGTGCGCCCATGAGGTAGCCGTGCTTCAGTCCAGCAAGGAGAGCCTCATACTCGGCTATGTTATTTGTGGCAGGAAAAGAGAGTTGATAAGCGATGGGGATGGTTACTCCTTCCGGAGTGAGGAGAACGGCATCGATTCCATGGCCCTGAGAATTAAGAGCACCATCGAAATAATGAGACCAAAAAGGAAGATGAGTGATTACAGCCAAGTGTTCATCAGGGAATTCGTCCTGGATCGAATCAGTGCGAGGGATAGGGGAATGAGCAAGATGTTCAGCAATCACATATCCCTTGATCGCTTTCTAAACAATGAAGGTGATATCAAATTGGGAAAGAAAGCTCTGCCAGCTAGCTAATCTGCTAGAAAGGACAGTTTTTCTAAGAGGTAGCGATCGGTCCATTCTAGAGATCAACTTAACCTCATGGGCAAGAAAATAGTGCTTGAGTTTCTGAGCTACCCATACTAATGCTGCGCAGGTCTTCTCCATGGCAGTATACTTGGATTCAGCTAGATTAAACAGCCTCGAAAGGTAGTACGCTGCCCTTTCCCTTCCTTCATCATCCACCTGTGCCAGGACAGCTCCTAGGGAGTCCTCAATAACTGAAATGTATAAGATCAGGGGTTTCCCAGGGACGGGTGGTTGCAGAACCGGGGGATTAGAAAGATAAACCTTAAGATCCTCGTAGGCCTTCTGACATTGTTCATTCCATTCAAATTTGGCTCTCGCCTTCAACAGTTCATAGAATGGGTAGCACCTTTGCGAATGTTGAGATATAAATTTCTAATGAACTGCAGACGCCCAATCAAGCCTCGAAGTTCAGTGATGTTCTTCGATAGGGGCATATCCATAACGGCCTTTGCCTTATTTGGATCAATCTGAATCCCCCGTTTACTAACTATAAACCCTAGCAACTTCCTGATGCAACTCCGAACACGCATTTCTTTGGATTCATCTTCAATTTATACTCCCTAGCCCTTTGTAACACCTTGGCTAAAATGGCGGGGTGTTCTTCCTTGGACCTCGACTTTACCAGATATCGTCCACATAGGCTTCCATATACACATGCATCATATCATGGAAATAGCCATCATTGCCGTTGGTACGTGGCACCTACATTCTTTAATCCAAATGGCATAACGACATAGCAGTACGTGCCCCAGGGCGTGGTGAAAGAGGTCTTCTCTTGATCCTCGGGAGCAAAACGGATTTGATTGGAACCAACATATCCATCCATAAATGAGAGTGCCTCATACCCAGTTGTGTTGTCCACCAACACGTTGATGTGAGAAAGCAGAAAATCATCTTTCGGACATGCGTTATTTAAGTCCCTGAAATCAATACAAATTCGAATCTTTCCATCTTTCTTCATTACCGGGACTATGTTCTCCACCCATTGTAGATATAATACAACTCTAATAAACCTGGCCTTATGCAATTTATCAACTTCCTCTTTTATCCTCAAGGCCATTTGTGGGTGGAATCTTCTTGATTTTTGTTTAACAGGTGTTGCCCCTAGTTTAAGAATAAGTCGATGTTCAACCAAAGCGGGGTCAAGACCCGGCATGTCCTCATAGGACCAGGCAAATGAATCGTTGTACTCCCTCAAAACCTTGATCAGCTCCTCTTCAACCTGAGGAGGGAGATTAGCAGAAATAATTATGGGCCAGGGGTCCTCTTCAGTTCCAAGGTTGATCTCTTTAGTGGGTTCATCCACTGCCATCGACGGTTCATCAAACCTCCTCAAACCTTGTGCGTACAGATCGACAGTGTCCTCCACATCACTTTCCTCATCATCGGCTGGGTCCTTCTCATCTACGATTTCATACACACCTAACCCGTCATTGCTCCACACCCTTTCTACTTCCTCATCATCCTCTAAAACTATCGCGGTCTCTACAAACTCAGGGCATTTGAGAAGGGCATGACATCTCTGAGCTAAATCTCGCAGAAACCTATCTGGGACAGATTTGGAATGACGCATCAGAGGGTGCACCGCAGATGTGGATGGGTTGTCTACGCTATAACTAGACTCTACCCCAACTGACTCAACTAACCTAGGAGACTCTGCACACTGCACATCTAACCTAGGAGATAAAAAATCTACTGGGAAATGAGCAGGGGTCTCATGCCCCTAGGAAGATGGACATAACATAGCGTAATCTTCCACTGAAACCTCAGTTTTAAAATTGGCATTTTTTTGGAGGTCGGAGGAAATCATGAGGCAAGACGGACTAGAGGAGGAAGGAGGAGGGGGAAGTTGCATGGGAAATAGAGAGGGGAAGATGCAATCGAAGAAGGGGTCGGAAGATGAAAATCACATCTCGTGGAGTTCGGTAGTGGGAGAAGGAGGGGTAAATAGAGTTGACAGATCAATGGGTGGGCAGCGCCCACATGCACAAGGAACAAAAAAAATTTCAGGTGGTCTTTCCGTAAAGTACGTGTCGACCATAATCGGAGGGGAAGGGGGAATAAACCCCAATTGTTGAAACCAGGAGGCAAGACGGGACGGGGAAAAGGAAAAGGTAGTGATGGAGCTCCCCACTTCCCGCGACCTTCGGCATACTAGCTCCATCGGAGAATGCTTCACTAGCTGCATCTCCATCTCTTTCGAACAAGCTTCCTCTTCATGGAACATCTTTTCAAAACAACTGCAGAAATCATCCATGTCACCCACCAACCCCTTCGGCGGCGGCGGCGGGTTAACAATAGCAAACGCGGCATCGGTCTTCTCATCAGAACATGGTGGCGGCTTCTTCAAAGTACCAGGCTGCAACGGGCCTTTCACAAAGTGTTGATGGTAATCCTACGTCCGTGGCCCGGAGTCTCCTAGTATAGACAGTGCTGACTCCTTGTAGCCAAGGCCTCTTCGACTCATCTTTCTGCCCTTAGGGATGGGCTTAGTCCGCCCTTGCAGTTGCGTGCCGAGGCCCAAGCCCGGCTGATAGCCCAGTTTCAGAATCATGTGCCACCCTTTTAAATCTCGAATCTTGGACTTAATTTTAACATTTGTTGGCGCAGTGGCGGGCTTACGTGACGCATATGCCCATGAATAGTTTAAATCCATAACAGAAAGAACTGGCCGGTTGCTTGGCCACAAAGTAGGAAGAATCTTGTCCGTAATTGCATCAACATATTGGACTGTAGAGATACTCTTCACCTTAACTACCCAGCCTTGGAATGGGAACTTAAGGTATTGTTGGACAGTTGAGGGCACAACATTCAAGCTATCTATCCATGGACGGCCCAGAATTGCCTTGAACATCGGATCTATGTCCAGTACGTAAAACTCCACATCCATTTTCAAAGGCCCTAGCTCGGCCTGAACTGTCATAACCCCATAGCAAGCCCACCTGGAGTTATCATAAGCTGCAATCGTGGTTGGCGTTGGCCTAAGCATGTCTTCTGAAATATTACAGGCTTGCAGGGTACTTAGGGGACACACGTTTATCGAGGCTCCTGTGCCCACAAGGGCTGACTCAACTGCCACTTTGTTCAAGGAAATAGTAATGCAGAGTGACATCTGCCGTGCCTCTGGGGGTGCCAATTCTGACTCAGAGAATGAAATGGAAGGCCCCCTTGGGATAGTGGCTAACACTGACGGCAAACTATCTACCGCCATGTCCTCACTAACCATCACTTTTTGCAAAAATGCCCTTAGGGCATCTTGGTGTAGCGTGGACCTCTTTATTAACTCCAGGACAGAAATCTTGGCCGGCATCCAGTGCAAATGCTGTAGCAAGTCATATTTTGTGCCCGGCACATGGTCTACTTCTTCTGCTTCAACTATTGAGGAAGGAACTTGAAGGTTGGGTGTAGATGTACCGGGGAAAGGGTAACTCCTGTGGAAGGGACACTTGCTCCGGGGGGCGTAGTGTCGTGCCGGCACGGCCTCAGATGGACCCCCAATTGGCCCGATGGGGTAGGTGGAAGGGGTAGAAATAGGGGTGAGGATAGCGGAGGCTGGCCTGACGGGCCCTGGCGGAGTGGTGATTGGTGAAGGGTTAAGTGGAGGGGTGATGATGGAGGGTATGGAGGGAGATGGGGGAAGGACTGGCGGAATGGTGGGAAATGTGGTGGGTGGAATAGGCGGTCGGGAAGGGATAGTGGACGGAATGGTAGTGACGGTGGTGGTCCGGAGAATGGAGGGAATAGAAGACATGGGGGAGTTAGTGTGGTGGAAGGCCAAGAGATGAGCGGGGGTCTCATCATCAAAAGACCACCCAGCATTAGGGGCTGGGTGGTGGACTACATTCACTTGAGCCGGTGTCGGTGGCTGTTGTTGCTATTACTGCTGAGGAGCGGGCGGATGTTCTGGCATGGGATTCTGATGAATCCCGAGGTCTTGCTGTTACTGCTGTTGCTGTGGGGTTGCTGTTGGGGAGGCTGCTGGAACTGCTGCTGCTGGGGTGTCGCCTGCTGCGGCCTCGCTTGTCTTCATCTCTCCTTGATATCTTCAATTAATTTGTGCATTTAGGCCCAATCGATCCTCTGGCCCTCATGCAAATCATACACCAGATCTCTGAACTGGTAGCATCTCTCTATGGTGTGCCCGGGCTGCCGATGGTATATGCAATACCTTGACTGATCAGCTGTCGGATTCCAATTCTGACGTTCCGGCGGGAGCTGTATGTCACCAGTGTACATTAGGGCGGAGAAAATGTCAGGGACAGTCTCGGGGAGTGGAGGGTAAAGGACTCTCTTCGGACTCGGTCTAGCAGGCCCATAACCAGCAGGAGGAGGAACGTTATGGTACTGGGGTGGCTGTTGAGGCTGTTGTGGTGGTGGTGGTGGCGGCTACTGTGGGTGCTGAGGAGTTGGGTACGTAGGTCGGGGAGCTTGTGGAGTGGAGAACTGGGGGTTGCGTGGGGGTTACTAGAAACGGGGTGGCACGGACTGGTTGGGAAACTGAATAGCCTAGACCTGCTCGTTGATTTGAACTTCCTCGGTAACTGGGCCTTGGGATTTTTTGGTGGTTTTAGATTTCTGGGCCTCGAATAGGGAATGGATAGGGGAGTCTTTAAATTGGGTCTGGATGAACCGGGCCCGACTGTACAGCTGGTGCATGTTAGATATGTCGTTCATTGCCAAGATACTCCGGAACGTCGGAGTAGCATTAGAAATCAACAACTTAACCTTTTCTTCTTCCGAGATCTGCCCGGGCACATGCGAGGCCATCTGCCTCCATCAGTCGGCATACGTAGCAAAATCCTCGTCTACCTTCATTTTCTCTGCAATTAAGTATGTAAAAGAGTATTCGGGACCAACCCAGTCCTAGAATCTCTGGATAAACTTCTCCTTCACTGTCTTGAAACTTTCGGCCTCCTCCAGAGGCAAGGTGTAGAACCATTCCAGGGCGACCCCGTCCAAGGATCGGCGGAATAGATATGCCATCAAGCGGTCGTCATGCTGGAACTGTGCCGACTCATAAAGGAACTCCCTGATATGAATAAACGGGTTGCCGTTCCCGTCGTATTTCCGGTATATGGGGAGGTCAGACTGGGGAGTGTAGACATGCCAAAATTCATGTTATGTTGAGCAAATTTCATGTCACCATATGACGTCCCAAAGCGGACTTCAATATTGGCTTAATATGAAGTTTTTCTATTTTTCATGAATTAAATTTTTTTGCCTTTTTTTTGGAATTAACGCCTTAAGTAGGGGCGTCTTTTAAATTGACGGCATTGACGAGGGCGCCTCTTTTAAAAATGGATGACTGTCAATACATGCGTCATTTTCTGGATTTACTGTAAATTGCGGATCGCAAATTAAATGAAAATTGAGGAATTGACGTCTCCATTGAAGGCGTTGATTATTTGACGTCCGTCTGACCGGCGTCAGTTCATCATTTTAAATAAGGAAAGTTAATTGTTTCTATAATTAAATCCAGGAATTGACGACTTTATGGGCGTCGTTATTCTACTTAACGCCTTTGGTCGTGTCGTCATTTTTAATTGACGCCCTTAAAAGGGTCGTCATTTTCAATTCCGTCTCCCTTTTGTCTCCTTCTTTCCATTAATGATTCCTTCCCCGTTTTGAGCCTCCTGTTCGATTGGGAAGAGGGTTTCTTGATGGAGGATTATTACCTTGTTTTAATCCTTGTTTAGCAAGGATTTTTGGCCCTATAAATACACCTCCTGGGTCTCTTCGTGCGGGGGATGAGGAGAAGGAGCAAAAGGCAGAGAGAAACATACAGAGTTAACAGAGAAGAGAGCTGTTGTTTTGCAGGTTTCTTCTTCATCCGAACAGGCTTTTTCTTCCAGGAGGATTCTTCTTCTTCCACAGACGAACTTCTGCCGCTACACCACCACATATTGAAGCTCTCCCTCTCTCCCCTTTTACTGCTGCACGCACAGCAGAAAGGATCTTTCTCTTTAATTGCTTAGTTTGTTTTTTTTGTTTTTTTATCATTATCATCACACATTCTCTCTTCTTCTAGTTCTTGCTAGATAGCATATCCGATATATTTTGCATTAACATATCGTTGCATTCACATCTTCTAAACCTTGTTACTCCTCTTAGGGGTTTAAGACCAAAACACACAAGGTGTGTTCATGTTCATGTTTAATTTGATTAATTTCATAATCTTAGAACTTTGATACTACACCCTTTGGCTAATCCACTCTTTTATTTGATTTGTGTGTTCTTGCAAGGTAATCAAGACTAAGAACCCCCTTCATCGGCCGGTCGGTGGAAGGAGGAAGAAAGGGTTCACAATCTCCCCCGCTTAACAAGGTACTCGCGATCATCCTTTTTCTTATTTGAGGTAACCCCTCTGACGATCACATTCCCCTTTAGCATCCCACGCATGCTCTTCCTTTCACCTATTAATTTTTAAGCTTTAGAAACTTGAGTTTGGGTTTCATCCCCCTTTTTTTCCCATTAAGTGAATTTTTCATAATCTACAGGGAGGAAAACGAATGTCCCTGAAGTTAGGAATAGGGACATCGGCAAGGGACTGCGGGCTGACCCGCTTGTGGAGGAGGTCAATCTACTGCTGCATGGCAGCCCATTTGTCGAGAAGCTCCCGTTCCCGGGAAGGAGGAGATACAGCAGGAAAAATAGAACCAGAGTATGGAGCAGAAGGATAAACTGACTGAGGCGGCAGCCCGTAAGATGGGTGATAGGCCAAGGAAGGGCCCACATCCGCATGAGCCAACTGGGCGGCCCCTGGTTGCAGACGAATGAAATCAGCCGGGGCCACGAGGGCCTGCGGCGCTAGAGAGACAGTGGTGTAGGGATCAACATAAGAACCAGAGGGGATCTGAGTCTTCCCCTTGTCAAGTGACTGATGGGCCGAGGTAGAAGCCTAGCCCGCTTCCATGGCGGGGAACCGGAGGACTTAAGGATGAATCGGAGTGAGATCAATGGGGGCCGAAGAGGTGGCCCCTAATCCAGTAGCCGGAGATGTAGTGGCGGTAGCAATCATGCCATGAGAAGGAACTGAGGATGGGGCATCTGCCCCCTGTAGAGCTTGCCAAATAAGGTGAAGCTGGGTTGGATCAAGCTGGGCCATCATGTTAAGAATCTGATTGGCCGAATTCAGTGAAGAGGAACTAGAAAGGGAGGGCTGAGGACCCTCGATGACAACGGTCGGGAGAGGAGAGGCAGTCCCCTCTCCTCCCTGCACATGGGCGACCCTAGGTGGGTCCTCGAGAAGTCCCCGATGGAGAGAATCCTCATGGGAGTGGGAGAAGTTGTAGGACGACATGGGGGGTGATGAATCGAACATGGGATTGAAATAAGAATAGAAATGCGAGCTGCCCCTAGGAGATGATCCTGAGGATGTGAAGCAACTCCACATGCACTGATGACAATGGGGGAAGAGAAAACAAACAGTCCTAAGCATAGAGCTAAAACAAACAACTCAAATGAGATGCACACAATGGAGGGGAGAGATGAGAGAAGAATCAATCAATTAAGCAACCAAGCTTTTAAATGATGTGCGAAAATTTTTATAAGTTCCTCTCCAAGACCTTTGTGGATTAATTAAAGTATGAATTCACTTGATCACAAGGTACCTAATGGTAACGCGAAAGTTTGTCGTTTAAAATACACGTATCAATCTTAAAAATTTCAACTCGTACTAGATGAAAGAAAGACGTAATATGGTGGCGAGAAGGGTCGAATCCACAGGGAAGAAGAGATTTTTTAGAGTTAAAAATCTTGGAGTCCTTTGGAAAACACTTGTGATTTTGCTTTGCTTAAAGAAAATAGTGAAAGGTTGAACGAACCAAACACTTAATTAAAAACAACTATTACCATGAGCTTATGCTTTAAAAAATAATTACATAAAGTGGAGAAGAAGAGGTAGTAGAAGTAGGAAGAGGGAGAAGATGAACAAGATCTAATAAAATGAACACTTCTTTCATTAACATAAAGAAATAAGTACATGAAATGTAAGACAAACTTACAATAAAGATGTGACGAGATTACAATGAAGTAAAATGAAACTAAAGTAATAACAACAAGAGGAGCATGAGGTGTGAAGGTGGTAGTAGCAATGGTGATGATGACGCCATCATTTCCTCCTCGTCGAGCCTTGGAGAGGATCGCTCCGCCTCGAAAGAGATCGCCGTGGAAAGAGATGGATGAAAAAGTCATCGTCGTCCACGTCACGAGCCTTGGAACGTCGCCTACCTTAATGTGCACGCCGACATGAAAGGAGAGTTGTGGAGGACAAAGTTTGGAGAGAAATATAGAGAGGAATGTGGAAGGGTTTGTGTGGAGATGGAGAAGGAAGAAGATGAGAAAGTAAAACAGTGAGAAAATAAATATAACTCGTAAAATAAGAAGAATTGGAGGAAGTGATAGAAGAGGAAAATCTAGCTATACCTGAGAGGAATAACTTTGATGAAAAACTTAGATAGAAAAGAAGAGTGGAAGGACTTTAAAATGGAGGGATAACAGAAGCTAGCACCTCGGTTGAACAGTAAAATCACAGGAAAATAAGTTGAAAAATGAGAAATAACTTACCAACCAAAAAGAATTAGAAGATGCTGTAGAAGAAGAAATTGTAGAACACGTAAAAATAAAGATCTTTCATGAAGACAACAAGGGGAGAAAATGACGAGAAGGGGGAGAAATAAGAGAAAGAACAAAGAGAAATACTGGTTCACAGATGAACAAGATAGTACAGTGAAAAACATAAAATAACTTGAAACCTAGAGGGAATTAGAAGATGATGCAGAAGAAGAAGTTGTAGATCATTTAAAATTGAAGAACTTACATGAATAAAATTGGAGGAGAAGAGGAACAGAAGAGGGTGAAATCGACGGCCTAAGATTGGGAGAGAAAGAGTGAGAGATTGTCAAAAGAAGAACTCCCCTTCTCATCCTTGTCATGTGACATTTATAGGGAAAGTTGGGTCAATGGAGGGTGGAGATTGTATCAAAAGGAGATTGATGGCTGGGATTTAGATAGAAGATGGTATATGGGGAAAAGGAAAAGGAGGTGGGCACCCCCTTTCTTAGACTTTGGGCACCCCCTTTCCAACTTTAAATCTCATTTTCAAACTTTGAACGTCCTTTTCCTCCTTTTCAAACTTAAACTTTGAATTCTTCCTTTTCAAACTTTGAATTCAAAAATTTGAACTTTCTTTTCCCTCCAACGAAAATATTTTGAATTCTTTATTTGACTTGGTCAAAGTGGTGATGACAGTTTTGCCCCTGGCTTCTTTTGTAATTACCTTCGGTGTCCTACACACACATAATTATGATTTAGTTCAGAAAAATTATCATAATATGCACATGAATCTCAATTGCTCATTTTTATGCAATGGATAATTAATGTTCATGACCCTCAACTCTATTTTATTAAATAAAATCTCCAAATTAATTAATTTACGTGAAGGGTCCAATCTGCATGCGAAGTTGAGATTAACGATAGAACATGCATAATTACCGAATTATATACACATAAAATAGTGTACATGCGATGAATTACCATAGAAAATGGACACTTATCACATCCCCCAACTTACTCATTGCTACTCCCTTAGCAATGCAAATAAATTAAAATTTAGGACTAATATGAGTTTGTAAAATTCATAATCTTATATCGAGCTCTTTCTTTATAGAATCAATCCAAAGATTAGGAATCTGGAATCATTAATGCACACTAGCCTTATATAGGAACTTAATAGTACATGATCAAGAATTCAAATCAAAGCTCAATAACGCTTGTGTATGTATTACTACCAAATCCATAGCTTAGACAATTACATCTCCCATTCGCTATTCCAAGCAAATGCCTTTCAACTCTGCACCTCTTAGATCAGAGCATTAAGTATATTAGTTTTTTATCTGCCTTATTGCTTTGTCCCTTTGTGATCTTTTATATCACACATGATGCTGCACTACCCTTCGCTGCTCAACGCGAACCTCGACTCTTGCCTTAGGAGAAGCAGGCCCGGTTTCACAGATCAAGATTCCCTTTTCCGTTTTACGCGAACCTCAACACGTCTTAGGTGAAGTAGGCCCGGTTACTAAGACTAGGGACATTTTTCATGATATTTTTTTTCTTTTTTTTGCACTTATTTGATAGATAATTTTGGAAGAAAACTTTTATATATTTTTTGCACTTATTTGATAGATAATTTTGGCTGAAAATTTTTGTAAAAAGATCTCTTTTCTTAAGAAGTACAGAATATCAGACAATATACCAAAAATAGCAGAGGGCTTGTCATGCTTATTTCATTAGTATGCAACATGAATTTCTTTTTTCTAAAGTGCACATGAACTTTAAAAGGACTCTTATATCAATTTTCCATGGCTAGATTGACTAAACTTTCTATCATCTTTCTCCCTAGTCTTTTCTATTCCAGAATTACTTTTAAGGTTTTTTGTATGGAAATCATTGTTAAAAGTGAATTTACAAAAAAACCATTCCTAAAAATATATTAGCATGTATATCACTGTGTAATCTGAATTGTGCAAAAATGCCATATTTATTTGCATGCATATCACTTCTTTTTACCAATAACTTGCAAGAAAACCACGCTTAAATGGCATTTACGAACTATTTGAATTAACTTAGTGATTTACCTGCTAATGCATTTTTAGGAATGGTTTTTTTGTAAATTCACTTTTAACAATAGTTTTCATGCAAAAAACCCGTACTTTTAATTTAAGCATGAATCATGAAAACTTAGTTGGTTTTTTTTTTAAAGAAAAATGAGAGTTTTTTTTGAATAAATAAGATTGTATATGAATGCAACATGAGCAACATGATTACCGTCCCCCCAACTTAAATGATATTGCCCTCAATGGCATGAACAATGTGGATTAATAGAACAATGTACACATGAAATTTGTGAAGGAACGGGACAATCTGACGAGAGTGAACTTCGACGGGCATCCTTGCTTTTGAATAAAAGGTGGTACTTGATTGTTAAAGGCGAGACATAGGTGCAAGCAATATTCTCTCTCCCCCCAACTTATCCTTTATTCACACCTGTAAAATAAAAAACAAAATACAAGAAAAACTTGGGTGGCCTCCCAAGAAGCCATTTATTAGCACACAAAAATTACTAAAACTTTGGGTTGCCTCCCAAAACGCGCTAAATTTAACGTCTTTAGCCAGACGCAATATAGCCCAATAACCAACGGGTGGCATTCAGAATGAGCCACCAAGTAATCTTGTCCTCCATCAAATTCCAGCCCTTATGCCATTGGAAGACAAGAGTAAGTAGGTACGTGCTGGGGCTAGAAATAGGATGGGCTCGCACACTATTGATTTAAACTTTGACCATATGTGGGAGCCAGTTATTTTATTTGGGGATAATGAAATGATCAATGGCCAATAATCTGTCAAGATAATGGTGGAACCTTTCCACACCATCTACCCAATGGTCTTCTTGTCTTGTATCTTCCCTCCTGACTATCCCTTTAGTAACGATTTCCTCTATGGTAACTTGGTCAGGTCCTGGTGGCTTAGGAATAGGATTGTTATTCTTAGCCACATTCCTCTCAGTAATAGCCTCATGAGCTTGAAGGGCATTAATCAACTTTTCTTCCTGATGGGAAGTCAAATCAAAGGTGAATATTGTTGGTACGTCTCTCTCATGTCCTAGAAGTTCATATTGGAGAGGTTGTACTATCAGAGGAATCATATTGGAAGGAAGCATGAGCCCAGAATCTAACTGATAAGTGTCCATTTCTTATGACAATTCATTGCATATACACCATTTTATGTGCATATAATTAGGTAATTATGCATATTTCATAGTTAACCTCAACTCCGCATTTAAATTAGAGCTTTCACGGAAATTGATTAATTCGATTATCTTATTTAATAATAAATTAAAGTTGAGGGTCATGAGCATTAATTCTCCATTGCATAATCATGAGCATTAAAGATTTATGTGCATAATGTGGTAATTTTTATGGACTAAAGTGCAATTATGTGTGTGTAGGACACCGAAGGTAATTACAAAAGAAGCCGGGGGCAAAACTGTCACCACCATGTTGACCAAGTCAAAAGTACATATTTTGATTGGAGGGAAAAGAAATTCTAAAAGTTTGAAATTGAGTAAAAGAAACACATATTTCGGTTGGAGGGAGAATTGAATTCAAAGTTTGAAATAAAGGAGAGGAATGATGAGTCTTGGGAAGGGGGTTGTCCAAAGCCCAAGGAGGGTGTACTCACCTACTTTTTCTCTTCCCCATGCATCATATTCTACTTAAATCCCATCCATCCATCTCCTTTGATACAATCTCCACCCTCCATCTACCCAACTTTTCCTATAAATAGCCCATGACAAGAAGGATAAGGGTGTTCTTCTTTTGGCAATTTCTCTCCCAACCTTAGGCCTCCGAGTTCTCCCTTGTAAGTTCGTTTTCAATTCATGCACTCTTCATCAAAGTTCTTTATTTTTAAGTTCTCTACAACTTTTTCTTCTGGAGCATCTTTTAGTTCCTTCTAGTTTTTAAGCTATTTCATATTTTTCACTGTGCTATCCTGTCCATCTGCAAACCCATGTTTCTCTCTGTTCTTTCCCATATTTCTCCCCCTTCTCATCATTTTCTCCTCTTAATGTCTTCATGAAAGTCCTTTATTTTTAAATGTTCTACAACTTCCTATTCTACACCATCTTCTAATTCTCTACTGTTTTTAAGTTATAATCTCTTTTTCAAGGTGCTGTCCTGTGTTGTTACTGTTCATCCGAGGTGCTAGCTTCGGTTATGTCTCCATTTTGAAGCCCTTATTCTCTTCTTTTCTATCTGAGTTCTTCATTAAAGTTCTTTCTCTCTCCCTTCTCTTCAACTTCTTCTTCTTGGGCATCCCCTAATTCTTCTTGGGTTCAAAGTTATTCACCCTCCAAAGGCAGCTTCAACGACAAAGACGACTTCCTCCCGGTGTAGACGACATCTTCCACAAGGTGGTTCGTGATCCGAGGCCAAGAGAGGACGGCACCGTCATCACCATTGCGGCTACCATCTTCACATCTCAGGCTCCTCTTGTTACAATTGCTTTAGTTTCATTTTACTTCATTGTAATCTCGTCACATCTTTATTGTAAGCTCGTCTTGCACTTCATGTAATCGTTTCTTTATGTTAATGAAAGAAGTGTTCATTTGATCTAGAGTTTGTTCATCTTCCCTCTCTTCCTACTTTTTCTACCTCTTCTTCTCAATGTTATGCAATTATTTTCCATGGCATAGACTCATAATCATAGGTGTTTTTAATTAAGTGTTTGATTTGTTCTTCATTTTACTATTTTCTTCAATCAATCAAATCACAAATATTTTCCAAAGGAGTCCAAAGTTTTTAACTTTAAAAATCTCTTCTTCCTTGTGGATTCGACCCGTGCTTGCCATAGTACTACATTCTCTTTTGATCATTTTGCGTGAGTGCGGTTTTAAGATTGTTATACGCGTGGTTTAAACGACGAACTTTCGCGTTATCAATTTTTGGCGCCGTTGTCGGGGAGGAATGGCGATTTTTGACTTAAGAACTTTATTTTCCTTATGTATATAGTGTACTAATAAAGTTCTCTTTTCTTATTTTTACAGGAAAAGAAAAAAAGAAAAATGAGAAGCAACTTGAAAATTCAAAAAAAAAATTCAGAGGTAAGTCTCCACCTTTTCCTTAGTCTTTTTGTCATTGATTTTGAAAAAAAAAAAGAACGGGGGAACGCTTTTTAAGTAAGTATCCAAACTTTTCCTTCTTCATTTTAATTTCATTTCTCTACATTTTATATCTTGTGGTTAGATAGGTTCACTAAATAAAAACATAAAAAAAGCATCACTTGAACTTCAATAAAAATCTTCATTGCAAGAGTAGAAATCACACTTTCATGTTTTAAGTCATGCATCATTTAGGATAGAAGCTCTTTTCTTTATTGTCTAATTGTTGTTAATTACATTGTTGAAGATTGCGGGAGGCAATGTGAGTACTCTAACTTTTCCAAAAGCATGCTCATGCATTTTCATTCTTGCATAGAACTCCTTGTTTGAACTTGCTTTGTTGCATATTATTTCAAAATATCTTAAGGGCAACACCCATAAGCAAGATAAGGTGGGGATTTCATCACCCTTCCTTAGCCCACAAATCATAATTCTCTTGCATCTTTGCATCACCTAGACCTCAAATAAAATTCAGTAGACATTGGCCCTAAGTTCACACTGTGATTCTTGTGTTATTTGAGCTTACTCTCTTATGAAAACTGGTGTCTAAGGCAAGACGGTCGGACGGCAAACGCCTTAAGCGGGCTAGTGGTTTGGCATAATTAGGTCCCTACGAAAGTAGGGGGAACCTCCCACTACCCCACCCCTTACCTGGCTGGTAGAAATATTGAGGGTGAACTTAAGTTTCACGTTAGCCATTTTGTGAAACCCAATTTGTAGGTCTAGGTCACATCTAGGGCATTAAGTAATTTGTGTGATAACTTGTTTGTGTTTGCATAAAAAAAAACAAAAAATAAAAATAAAAATGAAAACAAGAAAAAAATATCCTCTTATCTCTCTTCGTCCTTATTTGAGTCAAAATAAAAAAAAATTTAAAAAAATATATACATCATAAAACGATTCTCTCATCTCTCATCTTTAACCTTGGTTTATGCAAGGGAGAAGATCTCAACACCTTGACTTAGTTGAGCCCATTAGTGAGATTGAGCGATTCATTTTTAATCCGGCTCAAAATCAAACCCAACCTATGGCTGAACAACACCAATTAGAGGTGCCCAAACAGATGAAGGAATATTTCATTCCTTCGAATTATCAGCCATCCACTTATATCCAACTGCCTAATGTCCCTGCTTTGTACTATGAGATCAAATCTAGCACCATTCAGATGCTCCCATCCTTTTATGGGAAGACCAATGAAGATCCCTATAAACATCTGGATGAATTTCTAGAAATTTGTTCCACTGTGAAAATTCAAAATTTCACAGATGATGCTCTCCGCCTAACCTTATTCTCTTTCTCACTTAAGGACAAAGCCAAATACTGGCTAGGGACCTTAGGGAAACCTATTGGCACATGGGCAGATATGCAACATGAGTTACTTAAGAAATTCTACCCCATCGGTAGAACCAACACCATGAGACGTGCAATCACAGGATTCGCGCAACTCCCAAATGAACAAATACATGAATCATGGGAGAGATTAAAGGAACTCCTCAGAAAATATCCACATCATGGGCTCTCCAAATGACAAATAGTGCAAGCTTTCTATGAGGGCCTAGATGATCAAGTTAGGCAGATTATTGATGCATCATGTGGTGGGGCCTTTATGAGCAAGAGTGAGGATGAGGCCTATGCCTTATTTGAAATGTTGAGCGAGAATTCAATCAACCATGCTTCCTTATCCTCATATGAGAGAACCATTGGGCCCTCTAAACGGGCCGGGATGTATCGGGTGGAACCTGAAGCTAGGGTGGATGTAAATTTCATCCATCAAAAATTGGACAAGGTGGACATCATGGCCCAAAAGCTAGAACATGTTGATATGCTAGCCCACAAGTTAGACCAGCTCCTGGCTCAAAACAAACAAGAAACCACCATCTTACCTACGTCCAACTCATACTCGGACCCAACACACCATGAGGTGTGTGCTTTATGTGCTAGCCCAGACCATCATGTGTCCGATTGCCCAACAGCAGCCCAATTACCACCTTTTATACAGGAGCAAGTCCAAGCAGCCCAGGGATTCTCTAAGCCCAACTATGACCCATTTTCTAACACCTATAATCCGGGTTGGAGGAATCACCCCAATTTCAATTGGAGAAATCAACAATCTCCCAATCAGCCCACCATCCCCTCTGCGTCTCAAACTCACAAACCACCCATCCAACACCAATTTCAAGCACAACCACCATTCCAAGGAAATGCTTATGGTCGGGGACCGCAAGCCCAACAACCACTTCCTCGATTTAACCAGGGTCAGGTCCCATACCAACCTCCTCAGCCCAATTACGGGCAATCTTCCAATTCCCACCAAATCTATCAACCTCCTCCGCAACACCACCAGGACTCCCAAAGTGATGATAGATTCCATCAGTTACAACAACTAATTCTGGCCCAAAATCAATCCTTCCAACAAACTATTCAAGCCTAAAGTCAATCTTTCCAACAGACCCTCCAAGCCCACCAGCAAACCATCTCTAAGTTGGAGACTCAATTGGGCCAATTGGCTGAAGCCACCATGAGAAGGGAAGTGGGCCAATTGCCAAGTCAGCCCATTGCCAACCCACGAAATAATCCTCCGGGCTTCCCACAACCGAACTTCCCCATTAACCAGCCAATTCATCCTCTCCTCCAGCACCCATCAGGCCAAATACCACAAAAAGGCCCACAACTCGAAAATGCAAAAGCAATTTTGACCTTAAGAAGTGGTAAAGTCCTCAAAGATCCTCAGGTGTCCACTCCTAGTTCATCAGTCCAGGCCCCTGACATATCTTCTGATAGTGAGGAGGAGCCCGGCCAGGAAGAGGATGTCAAGGGAAAGAGGAAAATAGAGGAAGGGCCCAGCACTTACCAACCTACAGTGCCATTTCCTAATGCCTTAAAGCCCAAAAAGAAACAACCAGCCCATAATGAGGAGATGATGGAGCTCTTCAAATAAGTACACATCAACATCCCTCTCCTCGATGCCATCCAACATGTCCCGGCCTATGCTAGATTCTTAAAAGAAATGTGCACTCAAAGGCGGGACCCACGAGTGACCCCGGAAAAGGTTCGACTCCTGGAGAACGTTAGTGCTGTGGTCCTCAACCAACTTCCAAGAAAGTTAAAAGATCCTGGAGCACCCCTTATCTCTTGCACTATTGGGGGTGTGACATTTGATAAGGCTCTCCTTGATTTAGGAGCTAGTGTGAATTTACTCCCTACCTCTATCTATGAGCAGTTTGACATCGGTGAGCTCAAGCCTACTCCCATTATTCTCCAGCTCGCCGATAGATCAATCAAGACTCCAAAGGGCCTTATTGAGGATGTCATTGTTAAAGTGAATGAGTGCTACTTCCCTGCTGACTTTCTTATTTTGGACATGGTTTCTCCCCAAGAAATCAAGCATACTCCTATCATTTTGGGTAGACCATTTTTAGCCACGGCCAGGGCTAATATAGACTGTGCTTCAGGAATTATGGACATATCTTTTGGGGACCAGAAAGTCAGCATCAACATTTTTAAGACATCCAAATTTCATGATCAAAAAGGAGATTGCTATGCTGTTGACACCATTGAGGAATTATTGGAGATTGAAAGAGACAGTAGGACTGGAATGAGAGAGGAAGTTGACATCTTGTCAACTCAACTTAGGACATGGCCCCTAGTTGAACCTTTGCCTCAGCTTAAATCTGAACCAGCTCTGCCCTCTTTGCAATCCCCTCCTCAGGTTGAACTAAAACCATTGCCAGCCTCCCTTAAGTATGCATTCCTAGGCCCAGACCAAACCTTGCCAGTCATCATAGCAAGTGACCTTGAACCTAACCACGAGGAGAAACTAGTTGAGGTCCTTAAATCTCATAAGGGGGCTATAGGTTGGTCTGTCGCTGATCTTAAAGGGATTAGTCCATCCATTTGTCAGCACCATATTTATATGGAGGAGAATGTAAAACCGAGTAGAGACATGCAGAGGAGATTAAATCCACACATGAAGGAGGTGGTCAAAAATGAGGTGGTCAAGTGGCTAGATGCCGGTATCATCTACCCAATTTCTGATAGTGAGTGGGTAAGTCCAACCCAAATAGTCTCAAAGAAATCAGGACTGACTGTGATTGCCAATGATCAAGAAGAGTTGATACCTACTAGGTTGACCACGGGATGGAGGGTCTGCATTGATTATAGGAAGCTCAACTCCATGACAAAGAAGGACCATTTTCCCCTCCCATTCATTGACCAAATTTTGGAAAAATTAGCAGGGCAAAAATACTTCTATTTTCTAGATGGGTATTCTGGGTACAATCAAGTGGCTATCTACCCAGAAGATCAAGAAAAAACCACATTTACATGTCCCTACGGAACATTTGCTTTTCGGAGAATGCCCTTTGGATTATGTAATGCGCATGCAACATTTCAGAGATACATGTTAGCAATTTTTTCTGACATGGTGGGTAACTTTTTAGAAATTTTCATGGATGATTTCTCTATTTTTGGGGACACATTTTATTCCTGCCTTGATCACTTAGCCAAAGTAATGAAGAGATGCATTGACACTAATCTTATCCTCAGTTGGGAAAAGAGTCATTTCATAGTTAAAGAAGGCATTGTTCTGGGACATATAGTGTCGACAAGAGGAATTGAGGTAGATAAAGCCAATGTTGAGCTCATTTCCAAACTACCACCACCCACCTCAGTAAAACAAATTCGATCATTCCTGGGTCATGCTGGCTTATATCGCCGGTTCATCCAAGACTTCTCCAAAGTTTCTAGGCCTCTCACTAATCTGTTGGCTAAAGAAGTCCCATTCCATCTTGACCTATCATGTCTTGAGGCTTTTGAATCGTTGAAAATGGCGTTGACCGATGCCCCAATATTGCAAACTCCCAATTGGTCATTACCTTTTAAAATTATGTGTGATGCCTCAAATTATGCTTTAGGTGCTGTTTTGGGACAAAGGGTAGACAAAAAACTTGTGGTGATTTACTATGCGAGCCGCACACTCGCTGATGCCCAACTTAGGTACACCACAGCAGAAAAGGAGTTACTTGCCGTTGTCTTTGCTCTTGAAAAGTTTCGATCCTATCTGCTAGGGGCCAAAGTCATTGTGTTTTCTGACCACTCAGCCCTTAGACACCTGCTGTCTAAAAAAGATGTCAAACCAAGGTTGATTAGATGGATCCTTTTACTACATGAGTTCGATTTGGAAATTTGGGATAAAAAAGGAAGTGAAAATGTTGTTGCAGATCACTTGTCCCGAATTATAACATCAGACACCACACCCTTACAGGACTCATTTCCAGATGAGCATTTCCTTAGTGTATGCCACATTTCACCCCCATGGTATGCGCACATTGTAAATTACTTAGTTGTGAAAAAAATTCCTGAAGGTTGGTCCAAACAAGAAAAAGATCGTTTCTTTGCTAAACTCAAGTACTTCTTTTAGGAAGACCCTGAGCTATTCCATTTAGGACCAGACCAAATCATTCGGAGGTGTGTCCCTGAGAGTGAGCAACATAGCATTCTGACATTTTGTCACACCTTATCTTGTGGGGGACATTTTTCAGGTAAGAAAACAGCAGCCAAGGTTTTGCAGAGTGGGTTCTACTGGCCAACATTATTCAAAGATGCATTCATATTTTACAAATCTTGTGAGCGCTGTCAGGCTGTAGGAAACATGTCACGCAGGGACATGATGCCTTTAAACCCTATCCTGGTTGTGAAAATTTTCGATGTATGGGGAATTGACTTCATGGGACCGTTTCCACCATCTTTTGGTTATGAGTATATTTTGGTGGCGATGGATTACGTGTCTAAGTGGATAAAAGCTATAGCCACAAGGACTAATGATCATAAAATTGTCATGAAATTTGTTCGTAAGAACATTTTCTCTCGGTTTAGGTGTCCTAGGGCTATCATTAGTGATGGGGGTTCACATTTCATCCATTCTCAATTCCGGACTTTGCTTAGGAAGTATGGGATAACACATAAGATTGCTACCCCCTACCATCCCCAGACTAGTGGCCAGGTGGAGATTTCTAATAGGGAGATCAAGAACATTTTGCAAAAGTCTGTTAGGCCTGATAGGAAAGATTGGTCAGAAAGATTAGATGATGCTTTATGGGCCTATCGGACCGCCTACAAAACTCCCATTGGCATGTCCCCTTATAGGCTCATTTTTGGAAAGCCATGTCATTTACCAGTCGAATTAGAACATAGGGCCTATTGGGCAATCAAGCAATTCAATCTTGATTCAGCACAGGCTAGTTCTCATAGAGCCCTTCAACTGAATGAGTTAGAGGAACTTCGCAATGAGGCCTATGAGAACTCTAAGATTTATAAAGCCCAGACTAAAGCATTCCATGATAAACACATTTCACGAAAAACTTTTCAAATCAACCAAAAGGTCTGGCTTTTTAACTCTAGACTGCGATTATTCCCTGGCAAATTGAAATCCCGATGGGATGGACCATATGTGGTAGTTAAAATATTTGACCATGGTGCAATAACAATTCTTGATCCTAAAACTGGTCAAACTTTCACTGTCAATGGTCAACGTTTGAAACCTTACATTGAAAATCTTCCAATGCTGCAGGAGGACTCTCTCAGGCTGAGTGACCCATTGTGAGCTACATTGCGTCTGGCTAAAGATGTTAAACTTAGCGCTTCTTGGGAGGCAACCCAATTATCCTGTCTCTTTTCAAAAAAAAAAATTGTGATTGATTTTCTTCTTTTATTTACGCAGCATGGAGCATGGAGCAATATTTCTTTGACGACGGCATCTCTCTCTCTCAGGTCGTATCTATCATTCCCTCTACTTTTTATGGCTTTATATCTTATTCATGTCATTAGGGACAATGTCACCTAAGTTGGGGGGTAGCTTGAGCTGCAATTTTCTCAAAATAATTGCAACATTTCATCACATCTCTAACAAGTGTTTCATGTTCATATTTCATGATGAGAAACTTTTCTTAAAATGATAGGACTTAGAGTCTTACTCGTGAAAGTTGCAAGTTAAAGGGATGATTTAATTGGTTATGTCTTTAGCCTTTTCCTCAGAATACACTTGAAAATTCTATTGAACTTGCACACAATTGCACAATAACAAGATTGGTGGATGACAAACATTAGGATGATGGGAATTTTGCTGGACACTTAGGTGATGATGAATATTATGCCCATTCGGTGAAAGTAATCGTGAGGAAAAAGCTACCTGCCAAAAAAAAAACATGGAAAATGCCCCTGAACTTAGTAACCGGGCCTGCTTCTCCTAAGGCAAGAGTTGAGGTTCGCGTCAAACGGCAAAGGGATGTGCAGCACCATGTGTCAAAAAAAAAAGAGAATAAACAGGCAGAGTGAAGCTACCTGTAATTCGAGAAGCTTAATTCAAGATGTGGGCAGAATTAAAAATCATCTTTAAGTGAAAGGTAGAAGACTCATTCATCTAGACTGTTTGGTAGTCATTAGTCAAGTTATATCACTCATACACAAAGAGATATTTAATTTTGAGTGTATCCTGGGGGAAGATCTAAACACATGGACTGATGAAATTTGTACGGAATATATTCTACTTGAACTTGTAATACTCCAAAGTCTAAATCATTACGCATAATGTTCTTGCCATGAACTGTGACACATGAGTGTTTGCTAGTCCTAATTTTTTAATTATTTACATTGCTAAGGGACTAGCAATGAGTAAATTGGGGGGTGTGATAAGTGTCCATTTCTTATGACAATTCATTGCATATACACCATTTTATGTGCATATAATTAGGTAATTATGCATATTTCATAGTTAACCTCAACTCCGCATTTAAATTAGAGCTTTCACGGAAATTGATTAATTCGATTATCTTATTTAATAATAAATTAAAGTTAAGGGTCATGAGCATTAATTCTCCATTGCATAATCATGAGCATTAAAGATTTATGTGCACATTATGGTAATTTTTATGGACTAAAGTGTAATTATGTGTGTGTAGGACACCGAAGACAATTACAAAAGAAGCCGGGGGTAAAACTGTCACCACCATGTTGACCAAGTCAAAAGTACATATTTTGATTGGAGGGAAAAGAAATTCTAAAAGTTTGAAATTGAGTAAAAGAAACACATATTTCGGTTGGAGGGAGAATTGAATTCAAAGTTTGAAATAAAGGAGAGGAATGATGAGTCTTGAGAAGGGGGTTGTCCAAAGCCCAAGGAGGGTGTACTCACCTACTTTTTCTCTTCCCCATGCATCATATTCTACTTAAATCTCATCCATCCATCTCCTTTGATACAATCTCCACCCTCCATCTACCCAACTTTTCCTATAAATAGCCCATGACAAGAAGGAGAAGGGTGTTCTTCTTTTGGCAATTTCTCTCCCAACCTTAGGCCTCCGAGTTCTCCCTTGTAAGTTCGTTTTCAGTTCATGCACTCTTCATCAAAGTTATTTATTTTTAAGTTCTCTACAACTTTTTCTTCTGGAGCATCTTTTAGTTCCTTCTAGTTTTTAAGATATTTCGTATTTTTCACTGTGCTATCCTGTTCATCTGCAAACCCATGTTTCTCTCTGTTCTTTCCCATATTTCTCCCCCTTCTCATCATTTTCTCCTCTTACTGTCTTCATGAAAGTCCTTTGTTTTTAAATGTTCTACAACTTCCTCTTCTACACTATCTTCTAATTCTCTACTATTTTTAAGTTATAATCTCTTTTTCAAGGTGCTGTCATGTGTTGTTACTGTTCATCCGAGGTGCTAGCTTCGGTTATGTCTCTATTTTGAAGCCCTTATTCTCTTCTTTTCTATCTGAGTTCTTCATTAAAGTTCTTTCTCTCTCCCTCCACTTCAACTTCTTCTTCTTGGGCATCCCCTAATTCTTCTTGGGTTCAAAGTTATTCACCCTCCAAAGGCAGCTTCAACGACAAAGGCGACTTCCTCCCGGTGTAGACGACATCTTCCACAAGGTGGTTCGTGATACAAGGCCAAGAGAGGACGGCACCGTCATCACTATTGCGGCTACCATCTTCACATCTCAGGCTCCTCTTGTTGCAATTGCTTTTGTTTCATTTTACTTCATTGTAATCTCGTCACATCTTTATTGTAAGCTCGTCTTGCACTTCATGTAATCGTTTCTTTATGTTAATGAAAGAAGTGTTCATTTGATCTAGAGTTTGTTCATCTTCCCTCTCTTCCTACTTTTTCTACCTCTTCTTCTCAATGTTATGCAATTATTTCCCATGGCATAGACTCATAATCATAGGTGTTTTTAATTAAGTGTTTGATTTGTTCTTCATTTTACTATTTTCTTCAATCAATCAAATCACAAATATTTTCCAAAGGAGTCCAAAGTTTTTAACTTTAAAAATCTCTTCTTCCTTGTGGATTCGACCCGTGCTTGCCATAGTACTACATTCTCTTTTGATCATTTTGCGTGAGTGCGGTTTTAAGATTGTTATACGCGTGGTTTAAACGACAAACTTTCGCGTTATCACTAACTCATCCAATGATTCAAATTTCATCGAGTAGGGCTCAAGGGGCAGATCAAATGTGAAATTTTCTAATAAAACCCCTTCATCACACTCATCATTCAACTGAAGATTATCAATCAAAATTTTCAACAATGGGGTTGGTTGATGAAATGTAAACTTTTCTAACAAGGCCCCATCGTCATGTTCTTCCAAGGGAGGATATTTAGAATTTGTTGTCATTAAATCAACAAGATTCTTAATCACAAAGCAATCCTCTTGATCTTGTATATCCTCAATTGAATTGTTTGGGCCATTATCCTTTACAGTGGTATTCTTAATTTCAAAACATTCATAGAATGGGGTAACGATATCATTTTGATCATCATTATCCTTGAAGCCATCCCCTACTTTCTTCCCTTCCTCCATCATGGTATTACTTGTGCATTCCCCCTCACTCTTAGTATTAATATACTGAGCCAAAATGACAGGCATGAAATCATCATCATCATCATTCACATGTTGAGAGGGTTGGTGTAATATTGAAGGAGGGCCATGGTAAGTAGACTGAGAGTACACGATTTGAGGTTCAAAGTAGTGGCCCAAAGAATCACCCTTAGTATCGATGTTGATTTTGAAGTTTGGGTGAGATGAGTTGAGTTGGAATTGATTGCACATGGGCTGCTCGTGAATTTCTTGGGGTGAAAGTGTAGACAAATGGATTGGAATTATTTTATCTATCCAAGGCAAATTTGGGTGATTGCTCCAGCCAAGATTATAATCATCTGAAAAGATATCACACTAGCGTGGAGAGAATCCTAGGGCATTTTGGACTTGAGCTTGGATGACTGGTGGGAGTCGGGCTAGAGTAGGACATTCACTCACATGGTGAGTGAGACTGACACAAAACTCACAGGCCTCCCTGAAAGTTTGGATTAGATTGTCAGCCTGTTTGATAGATCCTACAGATTATTTATGAGATGAGATTGAGGCATGATTCAACGAATTTTCACTCAAAATTTCAAACAGATCATAAGCCTCATCTTCACTTTTGTTCATAAATACCCCTTCGCAACATGTGTCCACCATTTGCCTATCATAAGCAGATAACCCATCATAAAAGGTAAACATAATTTGCCATTTTGGCAACCCATGGTGTGGGCATTGACATAACAAATCTTTCAACCTCTCCCAAGATTCATGAAGTTACTCTCCTGGAAGTTGAGTAAATCCCATAATCACTCTTCTCATCATGTGGGTCCGGACTATAAGGTAAAATTTTCTCAAAAATTTCAATTGCATAACTTCCCAAGTCCTGATGGTCTTTCCAAAACCCCTTAACCAACATTTTGCCTTATCTTTCAAGGAGAATGGAAATAAGATCAACATAAGGGCATCGGCACTAAAATTTTGAATTTTGATCAAGGAGCAAACTTCTAGAAAATCATCTAGATGTCTATAAGGATTTTTATTGAGATTCCCATAAAAGATGGGAGCATCTGGATGAGACTAGGGTCAATCTCATAATGATCTACCAGAATGTCGGGTAGTTCAATATAGATTGAGGGTTTATAAGTAGAAGGAAAAAAATGTTCCTTCATAGGCATGAATTTCCCTCTAATATGAATGGCCATGAAAAATAGGTTGGATCCCACAAAGATTTTTGTTAATTTATTTTTAATTTTTTTAATTTTTAATTTTATTTCCCCTTTATAGATCTCCCTTTTTTTGGTTTTATTCTTTTTTATTTTTATTTATTTATTTATTATGTTGGATTAGGATTTTTTTGTAATATTAAGATTAGAAACCCACAATTTTTTTGAAAATAACACTGACTAAGACGAAGATAGAGAAGATGAAGATTTTTTTATTTTTATTTTTATTCAAACATAAACAAGTTGTCA
Source organism: Amorphophallus konjac (assembly GCA_022559845.1). Taxonomy (NCBI): domain Eukaryota; kingdom Viridiplantae; phylum Streptophyta; class Magnoliopsida; order Alismatales; family Araceae; genus Amorphophallus; species Amorphophallus konjac. Next base: position 351,291,665 of record CM040123.1, on the reverse strand, counting down.
CACAAATTACCTAACGACCTAGATATGACTTGGACCTACAGATGAGATTTCACAAAATGACTAAAGTACAACTTAAGTTCACCCTCAATATTTTCACCGGCCAGGTAAGGGGTGGGGTAGTGGGAGGCTCCCCCTACTTTCGTAGGGACCTAATTAGTAAACTACTAGCCCGCTTAAGGCGTTTGCCGTCCGACAGTCTTGCCTTAGGCACCGATTTCCACAAGAGGGTAAATCCAAATCGTACTAAAATCATAGTGTGATCCTAGGGCCAATATTTACTGAATTTTATTTAAAGCGTAGGTCATGCAAAGATGCAAGGGAATTGTGATTTGTGGGCTAAGGAAGGGTGATGAAATTCCCACCTTATCTTGCTTATGGGTGTTGCCCTTAAAATACTTTGAAATGATATGCAACAAAGCAAGTTCAAACAAGGGGTTCTATGCAAGCATGGAAATGCATGAGCGTACTTTTGGAAAAGTTAGAGTACTCACCTTGCCCCTCGTAATTTTCCAAAATGAAATTAACACAAATTAAACAATAAGGAAGGAAGAACTTCTATCTTACTTGATGCATGACCTAAAGTATGAAAGTGTGGTTTCTACTCTTGCAATGAAGATTTTTGTTGAAGTTCAAGTAATGATTTTTTTATTTTTTATTTAGTGAACCTATATAACCATAAGATATGAAATGTAGAGAAATAAAATTAAAATGAAGGAGGAAAAGTTTGGATACTTACTTGAAAAATGTTCCCTCGTTCTTTTTTTTCTTTTTTTTTTGAAATGAATGATTAAATCACAAAGATGAAAGAAAGAAAGGCAAACTTACCTCTATTTTTTTTTGAATTTTCAAGTTATTTTTTCTCCATTTTTTCTGTAAAAATAAGAAAAGATAACTTTATTAGTACACTATAAACACAAGGAAAATAAAGTTCTTAAGTCAAAAATCATCATTCTTCCGCGACAACGGCGCCAAAAATTGGTAATGCGAAAGTTCGTCGTTTAAAATACGCGTATCAATCTTAAAAATTCCAACTCGTACTAGATGAAAGAAAGACGTAATATGGTGGCGAGAAGGGACGAATCCACAGGGAAGAAGAGATTTTTTAGAGTTAAAAACCTTGGAGTCCTTTGGAAAACACTTGTGATTTTGCTTTGCTTAAAGAAAATAGTGAAAGGTTGAACGAACAAAACACTTAATTAAAAACAACTATGACCATGAACTTATGCTTTAAAAAATAATTGCATAAAGTGGAGAAGAAGAGGTAGTAGAAGGAGGAAGATGGAGAAGATAAACAAGATCTAATAAAATGAACACTTCTTTCATTAACATAAAGAAACAAGTACATGAAATGCAAGACAAACTTATAATAAAGATGTGACGAGATTACAATGAAGTAAAATGAAATTAAAGCAATAACAACAAGAGGAGCCTGAGGTGTGAAGGTGGTAGTAGCAATGGTGATGATGACGCCGTCGTTTCCTCCTCGCCGAGCCTTGGAGAGGATCGCTCCGCCTTGAAAGAGATCGCCGTGGAAAGAGATGGATGAAGAAGCCGTCGTCGTCAACGTCACGAGCCTTGGAACGTCGCCCGCCTTGATGTGCACGCCGACATGTAAGGAGAGTTATGGAGGACAAAGTTTGGAGAGAAATATAGAGAGAAATGTGGAAGGGTTTGTGTGGAGATGGAGAAGGAAGAAGATGAGAAAGTAAAACAGTGAAAAAATAAATATAACTCGTAAAATAAGAAGAATTGGAGGAAGTGGTAGAAGAATAAAATCTAGATATACCTGAGAGGAAGAACTTTGATGAAGAATTTAGATAGAAAAAAAGAGTGTAAGGACTTCAAAATGGAGGGATAACAGAAGTTAGCACCTCGGATGAACAGTAAAATCACAGGACAACAAGTTAAAAAATGAGAAATAACTTACCAACCAAAAAGAATTAGAAGATGCTGTAGAAGAAGACATTGTAGAACACTTAAAAATAAAGATCGTTCATGAAGACAGCAAGAGGAGAAAATGACTAGAAAGGGGAGAAATAAGAGAAAGAACAGAGAGAAATATTGGTTCACAGATGAACAAAATAGTACAGTGAAAAATATAAAATAACTTGAAACCTAGAGGGAATTAGAAGATGATGCAGAAGAAGAAGTTGTAGAGCATTTAAAATTGAAGAACTTACATGAATAAAACTGGAGGAGAAGAGGAACAGAAGAGGGTGAAATTGGCAGCCTAAGGTTGGGAGAGAAAGAATGTGAGATTGTCAAAAGAAGAACTCCCCTTCTCCTCCTTGTCATGGGATATTTATAGGGAAAGTTGGGTCAATGGAGGGTGGAGATTATATCAAAAGGAGATGGATGGCTGTGATTTAGATAGAAGATGGTATATGTGGAAAAGGAAAAGGAGGTGGGCACCCCCTTTCTTAGACTTTGGGCACCCCCTTTCCAACTTTGAATCTTCTTTTCAAACTTTGAATGTCCTTTTCCTCCTTTTCAAACTTAAACTTTGAATTCTTCCTTTTCAAACTTTGAATTCAAAATTTTGAACTTTCTTTTCCCTCCAACCAAAATATTTTGAATTCTTTATTTGACTTGATCAAAGTGGTGATGACAGTTTTACCCCTGGCTTCTTTTGCAATTACCTTCGGTGTCTTGCACACACATAATTATGATTTAGTCCAGAAAAATTACCATAATATGCACATGAATCTCAATTGCTCATTTTTATGCAATGGATAATTAATGTTCATGAGCATCAACTCTATTTTATTAAATAAAATCACCAAATTAATTAATTTACGTGAAAGGTCCAATCTGCATGCAAAGTTGAGATTAACGATAGAACATGCATAATTACCGAATTATATGCATATAAAATGGTGTACATGCGATGAATTACCATAGAAAATAGACACTTATCACCTAACCAGGGTGGGAATTGGGGAACTGATTAACTCTAAGGAACTCTCTCTCTCACGGATGCAAACCCTAGACTGGGGTGGGTACGGTACAACCTGCCCGGCGTCCGTGTGGGAATCCACGGCGCACAGGGACTTACAGAGGCCCTTAGTAAGGTAACCTAGTCGGCTCCAAGGAATATGGAGATGAGAGGAAACTCTACGTCGGTAGGAATGCAACTACTATGAAGAGTATGTATGCCCCTATGCGCACCGGAGTGCATGCTAAGTCTAGCGTAGATCTAGCAAACGATGATCGAACAATTATGAGAAAAATGAACACAATGATGCAACAATATAGTGACAGCAGGGGAGTTCAATAGCACCAAATTAGCACGAAATGATGTGAAATGATAACCACAGTAAAGAGCTCGGGTGTACTGTAGCACAAATGGACGGTCTGTAACAGACCGCCCGGGGTGTGTCGACGGTCTAGGATGGACCGTTCAGGGAGCGTAGACGGTCTCAAATGGACCGTGCAGCAGCAGGGAGTAATCAAACAAAGCTAACACTTAGACAGAAACTGAAAGGGACGAAAAGGACTGGGACAGAAGCGCACCTGACAGAACGGTCTGCAGATAGACCGTTCCCAATCTGGGACGGACCTGAGAAGGCCGCAGGATATCAGTAAAATCACCAATGTGAACACAGAAACGTACCTGAACCAGCAGTGCTAAACGGTCTATATAAGACCGCAGGAGGAAGTGGATGGTCTACGTCGGACCATTGGATGTAATGGGCTGGCACGACTGCAGCACAGGGATGAGCACAAGACGGTCAACAGACGGCCGTGCTGATAGGTGAGCGGCTCTGAGGGAACCGTGTAACCTCCAGAGGACAGCAACGCAAGGTGGACCGGAGAGCAACCTGAAACACTCAAAGAGGAAAACTAACCAAGCACGAGAACAGGTCAGCAAAACACTAACACGATGGGCACTAGGAGTCCCACCGTGATCGCCAAAAAAGAGGGTGTAGACATGTTTTTCCTTACTTTTCTTTTTGTATCCCTCCAACCCCTCTACTAAATCAACATAACAAATGAATGAAATGAAAAGTGGAAGAGGATAGGGGGGTGTGAGTGTATGTGTGTATGTGATCGCCACCAAGGTGCCAAGTGTAATGAATACACCGTACCTTGGAAAAGAGGGAGAGCACTCGCCTATGAACAGCGCTGCAAAATTATGCGGTTCTTGAAAAACCGCCCTGAGGGTGTGTGGAAATGATGTATGAGAGTAAAACAACGTGGAAGAAATGTGGAAGAAGCGATGCATGCAAATAAAAGAGAACGGTGGGGCTAAATGAAATGATGACTCAAAATACGACTACTCCATGAACCAGAGGCCTATGCAGACGTAGAAGGCCTCCCTCCCTGACTGTAGGTCGCTTGAAAATTCAGTAGAGCTTCGTCGTGACCTTAAAATCTCCCCCCTTTCAAAACCTGGACTTAGGGTCCTATTTATAGAGCCCATAAACCCATCACTGAAATTAGGGTTTTCAGTGAAAATTAGCTCGAGATATCAATAGATAATCCATAGATAATGGAATTATCTTCCAACCAGTTCAAACGGCACCCCATTTGGTGGAGTATCCATAGAGAAATGGGTGGAATAAGTTGAGGATAAAACCACAGATGGAGAGAGAAAAACCCTTAAATCCTTCAGAGATCGGACCATGGAGCGGTCGTGCGATAGACCGCCCCGTCCATTACCGACCGTCCAATGCTGTCGGTGGAAATTAAGTAAATAAGCCATATTATCTAAATATCCATCAAACTGACTGACTATTTCGCCGTTGGACTCTCATGGATTGGATGGTCTTTAATGGACCGCTCAATCATGGAACGGTCACAAACAAACCGCTCAATGCCTGTCGGTGATAAATCAGAATAAGTTAGATAATTAGATAATTATCTGAACAACCAATGAATCTGGGGACTCTGGGGTTGGACGGCCATATTCCCACCGTTCCATGGATCTGGACGGCTATACACAGACCGTGTAATAGCTTGTCGGTGGAAATTCTGAAAATCACATTAATATCCAATAAATATTTGAACGGTTCAATGGCAACCGCTTATTGACTGAGCGGTCGGAGTGGAGACCATGCAAAAGCTGGACACTTGAATTTGATAAAAATGTGACAATTTAAGCAAATCAAGGCCCATTAAGCCCCGAATTGAAGCCAACTGAGTCAAGGAGGGAGGTACCCATAAAATAAGCCCAAGATTATGCCTGAAAATAGCCCAACGAGTAACGGACAACTCGAGGCATCAATAAATAATGGTAAAAGGAATGACTCAATTCATAGGCAAAAACTGGGTGTCGACAGTGATGAAGTCGATATACTATGTGAGTCGGGCACTCCAAGGGCTAGAGTTCCGGTACTCATGGACTGAGAAGTTCACGCTAGCTCTGGTCACGGCCGCACGAAAGCTGCGACCGTACTTCCTCTCTCACCCAATCGCGGTCCTCACCGACCAACCTCTACACCAGATCCTTCAGAACCCGGATGCATCGGGAAGACTTATCAAGTGGGCCATCGAACTGGGTGAGTTCGACATCAAGTTTCGCCCGAGGATGGTGATCAAAGCCCAAGCTCTCCCTGACTTTGTCACTGAGTGCACGTTACCAGAGGAAGAGTCGCCCGATCAATCCTCGGGGCCTGTATGAGAACTCTACATCGACGGTTCATCCTATGCCATTGGCAGCGGAGCAGGACTAGTCCTGTTATCCCCATAAGGGTAGAGTTGCAGTACGGCATTTGCTTCAACTTCCCGACCACTAATAATGTGGCCAAATACGAGCACTACTTTCGGGCCTACGAATGGCGAAGCACCTCGAAGGGATCAACCTGCGAGTCTACAACGACTCTATGCTCGTCGCCAACCAAGTCAAAGGAGAGTTTGAAGCCCGAGAGTCGACGATGATAAAGTACATCGAAAAGGCTAAAGAAACCACCTCGACGTTCTATCGCTTCGAAATGGTACACATTCCAAGGGAAGAGAACATCCGGATAGACGCTCTCTCTCACTTGGCTTCGTCAACGACCGCCTTTAACTCAAGGGCCATCCTAATAGAAAAATTATTGGCACCAAGCATCGAGGAGATGGCCCCCCAAGTGAATGCCATCGATTATGAGCCATTATGGATGGATCCGATCCTGGTTTTCCTCCTGCGACAACAACTCCCCAATGATCGTGTCGATGCCTACATCACACAAGCGCGTGTGGCGCACTTTACGATCATCGATGGCCGCCTGTTCCGACGCTCACTCTTGGCCCCGCTGTTGAAGTGCCTATTCCCTACGGAGGCCAAGCAGGCGATCCAAGAAGTCCATGAGGGACTCTGCGGATGCCATATTGGTAGGCGAGCACTCGCAAGGAACCTCATCCGACAAGGATACTGGTGGCCAACGCTACAACAAGACTGCCTTGACTGCGTCAGGAGGTTTCCCCAGTGCCAGACGTTCACGAACCTGCATCATCAACCAGCAACGTAGTTGCACGTGCTAATGGAGCCTCACCCATTTGCTCGGTGAGGGGTAGATATACTGGGTCCCTTCCCAGAAGCTCAGGAGAGGAAGAAGTTCCTCATCGTTGCCATCGATTAATTCACCAAATGGGTCGAGGCAGAACCCCTGGGAAAAATCACAAGCGAGGCGACATGAAAATTTGTCCTGCGAAACATAATCTGCAGGTTTGGGATCCCACGCGTCCTTACAACCGACAACGACAGGCAATTCATGAGCGTTGTTTTTCGAGAAAAATGCTTAGAGATGGGGATTTGGAATCATTGCATGTCTATAGGCCATCCCCAAGCGAATGGCCTGGCAAAGAATGCCAACAGAACACTACTTCATGGTATTAAGACCCGTTTAGAGCAGGCTGGCAAATCTTGGGTGCAAGTGTCTTATGGGCGCACCAGACTACTGCCCAGATTGCCACGGGAGAAACACCATTTCACCTTGCATATGGAGCATAAGCAGTTATCCAAGTCGAGATATCCAACCCAACATTACGGGTTAGCCAGTTTGACGAAGCCAGAAATAATCGAGCGATGTGAGAAAATCTGGACTTGCTCGAAGAAAGTAGGGAACGCGCCTAGCCGAAACTCGTGGCTTGTCAGCAAAGACTAGCTCAATACTATAATGCTCGCGTCAGAGAGCACCACTTTCTCCCTGGAGGCCTCGTGTTGTGATGGGCCAACGTTGTGGACCCCAGAGCAGCTATAGGGAAATTGGCTCCAAACTGGGAAGGCCCTTATCGAGTGGCGAAAGTGCTCGGCAAAAGGGCATACAAGCTAATGACGCTGGATGGGCGAGAAGTGCCAAGGACTTGGAACTCTATAAACCTCAGAGCATTTTATCAGTAAATTGTTATTATTATGTTTTCTCGCCACTTCAAGACCCAGATTGGGAAATCATTGTCAGTCGCCTGTCGAGCTCGACTATGGTAGCTTCCGAGCTCCCAAGAAACGAGCACTCATGATCCCTTCAGAAATGATGGTAGCTTCTGAGCTCCCAAGAAGCAAGCACTCATCCTCCCTTCAGAAACAATGGTAGCTTCTGAGCTCCTAAGGGACGAGTGTAACACCCTCAAATATAGCTAAGTTGTACCCTATATCACCGAGACGCCTTTTGAAGTATCGGCTCAGTTCTTGAAAAGAACTCTAAAGTTAAGCATGCTTAATGGGGAGTAGTATTGGGATGGGTGATCTGCCTGGGAAGTCCCCCATTCTAGAGCCGATCACTATTAGAAAGGGACAAAACTGTGAGGCCGATAGGCCAAAGCGGACAATACCTCGACGGTATAGAGTACGGGGAGTGACAGAATGGTATCAGAGCCATACCCCAGTCGGAAGTATGGGAACTAAGTGTCATACAGGGCAAAGTGCTAATCTATGAGAGCCGCCTCTTGAACCCGCAATGAGATAAAGTGCTACATAGTGGGAGCCACCTCTTGAGCCTATAGGGGCCACCTCTAGAGTCAACCTGCCTGGGGGTTTGAGTGCGTGCTATATGTGCCCAGCGACGAGGATGTCGCCTATATAAGAGGGGTAGAGTGTAACACCTTTAAATATAGCTAAGTTGTACCTTATATCACCGAGATACCTTTTGAAGTATTGGCTCAGTTGTTGAAAAGAACTCCAAAGTTAAGCGTGCTTAATGGGGAGTAGTATTGGGATGGGTGACCTGCTCGAGAAGTCTCCCATTCTGCAGCCGATCACTGTTAGAAAGGGACAAAACCGTGAGGCCGGTAGGCCAAAGCAGACAATACCTCGACGGTATAGAGTACGGGGCGTGACAACGAGCACTCATGCTCTCTCAAAAATAATGGTAGCTTCCGAGCTTCCAAGAGGCGAGCACTCATGCTCCCTCAAAAATGAAGGGTGACTTCTAAGTCCCCTAAGACAAGTAACACTCCACTTCTCTTCTGAAAGTAGGACGTACGCTCCTCCAGAATTGGTCAAAATTGGCTTGTAAGCCCCTAAAAGCAAGTAAGAGTCTTGGCCTTCTTAGGAAGCAGGACGTACACCTAGCTAAAGACAGGCAAGAATCCTCCCCTCTTTGGGAAAGAGGATGTACGCCTATCAATGATTGTTCAAGGATAGCATGACCTGATAGCCCCTCACGGTGAGTAAGAGTCTTGGTCTTCTTGGGAAGCAGGACCTAAACTTAGTTCGTGCGCACTGGAGGTGGATTTGATGATGAGTCTACCTACTCTCACGAACACTCCACACACGGAGGATTTTGCCAAAGTCTATACCATATTCATGTGGCATCCCTAACGGCATAAAAAAGAAATTACGAGTGAAACAAAAAGTCCATACTTTCATTCATGTTACAAGACCCTTAGTCGTTGTCTATGTATTCACTCAGCTAGCGTGGGGAATTGGGGAAGTGAGTGGGACACACTAAGGCCATATCGGCGTCAAAGCCATCATGGTGGCCATCCATCCAACCCCAAGCGAAGTCGCTATCCAGGTCAAGCGGTTCATGAGAAGCAGCTAGGACCGGAGTAGTCTTAACGGCAGCACCCTCCACCGGCCCAACAGCCACCGACGGAGCCAGAGATGTGGAAGCTCCCACTGCTTGCCCAGTAGGAGTAACATCCATCCCCGTGGTGATGACAGTAGGGGCATCAGGGACCTTTAGGGGTTTCTCCTCTATTATGGACTTAGAATATTGTTGAGCCATGATTACCACAAAGACTAAAGGGGATGAAGGCACACAATATGGCCCAGAACCGTTGACAGGCCATGCTACTTATAGAGGAAGAACTCCCTCTTCACAAAGTTAACCCTTACCTGCGACGGATGGTATCCTTCATTTGACTCGCGCATCGAAGGAAAGTATGGGTCCACTAACAGCAACCACATCACATAAAGATTAAACACCCATCCATGTAGAGAAAGGTTGCAAAAAGAGGAATTTTATTGATAGGGGGGAGGGGGTACAAGTGGTTACTCGTCCTCCTCGGGACAGAACCTTTCAGGCTGGTGGTTTAGCACCCCCTTGTTACAATATAGGTGGTTCACCTTCATCAAGGCGTCCTGCCACCCTTGTAGGTACCCCTGCTTGTACTCCTCCGACATGTCGCCGCTGCTACGTTCCCCGGCCGGCGGATCTGGCACCGGCAACACTTTCTTCCAGAAGCACAATCGTTTCTGGGGGCCTCCTCCGACGAAGAACTCAACTTCTATGACGACATCCTTCCAAACGAGCTTTCGGCCACCCAAGGAACTCAGAATGACCTTAGGGTTCACTACATGGTCGCCATTTATAGGAAGGAGGTGAAATCCCCAAAAGAGGTAAAAGAGTCTTCACACCTTCTCAACTTAGCGGGAGTCGAAGCGACGGGATCCCGAAGATCGCGCCTTCTCACATCCCTTCACGTGACTTCGACCGTTGGTTCATATCCTAAGGAGGGTTTAAAGCGGAGAAATGAAAGCAAGCAAGCTACGTGGAAAGTACCGAATGCTTTAGATAATCAGAGTTTGCGAAGGAAAAACATGTCATCATTATCAAGCAAAAATGTTACAATGAGGGAGCCACGTCTGCTCAGACGTACCCCAACAAAAAGAAAAGAAGACAAAATACAAGTAAGGGTGAGCACTCCCTCAAGTGCTCGCCTCCTCGGCAGCGTTAGCCGGTGCCTAGTCCTGGGCCTCGGGAGCGCCTTCGGGAACGGCCGTGGAGGCGGAGCATCGTCACTCAGATCAACCAACTCCCTCGTTGGCCCCAGCGGCACGCTCCGCTACACTCGGTCCCTTCTCGCCAGACTCCTCCCCGCCAAATTCCTCCTCACCATCGCTGGCTGCAGGCTCAAATGGCGTTAGTGGAGGTGGCAGGGGCGGCACCGGGATGCCCAAGTTGTCGGCAGCCACTTGGAAGGTGGCTGACCAGCCCTCCTGGAAGTCAAGGTCCCTCGTCGGACAATAGACTTCGACGATAGCTGCGTTAAGTTCATCCTGGTACTTCGAGGATGACCAAAAGCACTCCACGGCCTCTACTCGGATGGTGGCCATCGCTGCCTTTAGCCTATCGGTCCGGGCCTCCGTTGCATGGGCCCTCCCTTCGGCCGCGTCCACCAAGGCCTTTAGCCTGGCCACCCGGGCATCCGCTGCATCGGCCCGCTCGACTGCCTCGATGCGCTCTACTGCCTCGGTGTGCTCAGCCTCCTCCAAGGTTCTCCCCTGCGACTCTAGGCGCTCCTGGAGTTTGGCGCGTTGGGCCTCCATTTTTTTCCTCTCAACATTACTCTCCATCAGCTGTCGAGCGATTCCGACAAAATGATACCCCCACAAGCCAAAGGCCCTGGTGACTGAGCACAGGTTCTTGGCCGCCAGGTTGTACAGTTCTCTGTGAGCCTCAGGGGAGAATACTCTAGTGCGGTCAGGCAGCCGCACACCCTTGTCCATCAGGGCGTAGGCCTCGTGTTGGCCAGAAACGATCCCCAGAGTGGCTTCGAGCGGCAAGAAGCTGGTAGACATGTCAAGGCATGGCGCCTTGCCTTTGTCAGATACCTCCCTGGCAGGAACAGAGGGAGGAGCCCCAATCTATGGTGAATGGACTGGAGCAGATGGTACGAGAGTCGATGCCTCAATTGGCACTGGGACCGGAGGAGTTGCACATCGTGGAGGGTGTGGAGTTCAACCACAAGCTCCGGCGGTGGTCCTCCTTCTTTTCCCCTGGCAACGTTGGTTGTCCAACACTGCCACTGTGCCAAGGTCCACCCGGTAGTGCTGCTCACCCACCATTGGGGAGGACTCAGTGGGTGTGTTTGATGAGTTCTTGGAGGCTACTTGCTGGCTGGCCGCGTGAGTGCCTGAACCGGTGTTGGCCACGGGCGCGGCGGGCGGCGAGGTAGGAGGTGGGCACAAGCACTCCATTGGGAGCGCTGTCAGAAGGGGATATGAGAAGCGTCCCGGCTTGAAAGCAATCACCTCTTGAGGAGCCACCACAGACACCTGGTCGTCACTAGGTTCAATGTTATGGAGGGGGCAAGGGACGTTCACCGGTAGCTCGACTATCTTGAACCGTAACTCCGACGACTCCGGCACTCCTGCATAGCAGCATTAAGAAGGTTAGTTCAACAAACGATAGAAAGGCGAGAGGAACAACGAAGTTAGTACCATGGGGCAATGAGGGGCTTAACCCCAGCTCCCGAAGTACCGCCAGGGTTAGCCTAGTATCGGCGTCATCGAGGGGGTGGCGAAGAAGGGCCTTAATCGCCCTTACCTGCTCAACAGTCAACGTAGGCAACCTGTTGGCCCTAGGGGGCGGAAACCCGCCGTGAAGCTCCAATCGCTCGGGTGACCGCTACCCCCTACTTTTATAATAAGAACAAAATGCTCGGACCCGCGCTTAAGGTTGGAGACCAGGGAAGTGACATGGATGATGGTCCTACCCTTCCTGGCCTGAAAATAAAAAGATGATGCATCGGCCGGAGAATGCTGTAGACTGTGGAACTGTCAGAAAAGGAAGACATTGGGTTCAACCGAAGCTCAATTATAGACATAGACGAAACCGCATAGGATGCGCCCGGAGTTGGGTGAAAGGTCTCCTGGGTACCTACCATAGTAAAGAAGGACCGACTCCAAAAAAAGGTGCACGGGTAGACGAGTGCCTGCCCGAAAAGATTCTATGGGAACTCTAATGCTACATGGAACACGATCCCACAGACAATCGTTGGTGGTCGGGAAGACGATGTCGAAGTCGATAGGGATCTGAAAGGCCTCACGGAGGCCGTAAACCACCCTATAAGTGACTAGCTGCGGAGAGCGAGGATGACTGGGACTGGCACCTAACATGCTTGGGACGTCATCATGACTTACTTCCTCCTCCTCCGCAGAGGACGTAGGACCAACGCGAAGGATCCTCCTGCGTGGTGCCATGGGCCTTGAAAGTAGAGAGAGATGGAAGGATCCTCACCATAACAGGAGGAAGACAATGGGGAAGCAACCGACACCCACAACGAATACTGGGGAAGTGAGTAGGGCTTCTCGGATGACCTCACGTCCGTATTTATAAAGATCGAAGGCGGATCGACCACTTCGAGATGGCACGAGGGGACAAGGCACCTATCACCATCAAAGTACGTCCGTTGAGCCCAGGCGACCGTTCGCACCCATGCCCCCAGACAAAAACGATTGCATCATGATGTCAGTGATGCTGCCTGACACCTTGACCAGTAGTGCCTTGCGCGCTAGGAAGCCAAGCAGGCAGCATGGCCCACCTACTCTAGTGATACGAGGATATCCTCCTAGAAACTTCCCCTCAACGGGTCTACCAGAGATACCTCTCAGACCCCGAAAGTGCTCAGCGTCTGAGAGTGGAGGGCTAGTGAGGAGGGTAAAATTGACATGGCCCATGTGCCGCCCATTGACTCCAGGCCCGCGTTGGCCGAAGGTCTGTAATACACATGATGGACCCCCGACGGCCATGGCCCACAATAGGCGACCCAACAGGGACAACCATCGGATTCGCCAGTCCTTAATAGGCATCAACCCGGACATATCGAACACTGGACGACCCTTTGACTACCGAATGTTACTCCCTGTTTGCGATCGTTTTATTCCACCGAGGGGGTATTTTATTATGTAGGTCCCTGACTGTTTGGGACGGGATTTCTATTTTGTTTGTTGGTTTATTTCACGTGTCGATCAATCAATTAACTAACTAGTAATTAACCGACTGATTGACTGCGCGGGCGTGCCAGTCGCGTGAGTGACAAGTTTATTGTGCGCTCATTCTGACCTGTGTCGGGTGAGAGTTAGGTTCGGTCGGGATCAGCAGTCCGCCATACCATAAAGGGTGTGGCGTTAATTACATCCCCCGTGAGGAGGGAAAACCTTTGATTAATTGCCGAGATAGTGGGCTATCGAGGCCGGAATAAAAATGCGATGTCATGAGCATGGCGAGATCATATGAGATGCGTCTATCTATCATGCGAGAGAGGCATGGTTCATTAAATTGACGACCCTCGGTACGGGGCGGAGGACGTAGGTCCGAAGACCACCATCGCGCATAGCAGAGACTTCCGATCGGGCGTAACCCGGCCTTCTGTCAACGCCATTTGATACACCCGAGGGTCGATGCAGGCATGCATGCATGATGATCGTGACTATGCTAAGCATGGCAATAAAGTTATGAAAATGAACAGAGCTCAATCACATCTATTAATCCCCGCCAAAGGGGGGGAAAAGGTAACACAAGCATGATAGCGAAAGTAAAGTGCTGACGGACATGGTAGTCAAAGCATGATAATGAAACGATTCGGACCCGAACGGCCCTCCTCTTATTCAGTTTATTACTAATTAGAGTTTATTAACTCCAACCACGGGAGCCGAGGATCGCTCCAGGGGCGAGTGGGCGATTAAAATAGCATAAAGGTTCAAAACCGGTGCGGCCAAATGTAAGCAAAAGGGGCTAATCCGGCGCGGCCAAACATAGGTGAAGGGGCTAGTCCGGCACGGCCGTGACAACTAGTTAATATGGCGTGAAGGGCACGGGGCACGCCGGTTTAGGGTACGCCAGGAAAGTGCCAAATAAAAACCGGAAGTCATGAGTCTAGTGTTAATCCGACGCGGGGGGGGGGGGTACCGCGCCGTATTAAGGCGCGTCGATTAGGGCCGCGCCGCTTTAGCTTATTTTTTTGATGAATTTAGAAACCATTCAACCTGTTGGAATGTTTTGAAGGTTTAAAGGTTCAATTGGGCTTATTGCCTGTTGAAATAAAGTCCAAGGCTCTTCAGGAGCAGAGTCATAAGCCAGTGCGAGGTTCAAACTCGAGCACTGGGGTTCCTGGACCCAGAATGATCATTTTATTATGGCCAGTTCCACAGAAACGAATGAATGTCCAAATCCTGCCAAAAATTGGGCAGCATCTCCCCTGAACCTGAAAGGTTGCAGGAAAGGAACGGGGTCATGCTCACTTATGGAGTAAGCCCCTATACCGCCGGTCTGCATGGTGGCAGCCAGTAAATTCCCCACGGATAGGATACCCCGAGGACTAGCCTACGAGGGGCACCAAAGCTCCGTGGGTGAGGGTAGAGGGATGAGGCATATGATAATGGAAGCAGCACCCCGAGGACTAGCCTGTGAGGGGTGGGCAACCCACAGCCTGTAACACATCCCTTAGTGAGAACGACCATTAGGTAGGGAAGCTCCGAGGACTAGCCTGCTAGGAGCACACATCCCTTGGTCACCATCGGACCTCCAAATTGCTGAGGCTAAGATTGTTGGGTTAAAAACCCTGTTACTATCCGCTGTGGCCTTAAGGGAACATCTACCACTGAGAGGTAGAGCCCTCGATCACTCAGCATCTCCGTGAAACAATGGAGAATGTCCCCCTCCCCGGATGATTAGGGTAAAAATCGGCGGAATTTCAGAACGGCTCAACGGAGGCCGACCAGAAACCAGCGAAGTGGGAGACATTCGGTGTAGGCAGATTGCTTGATGCAGGGTTGAGGCATCGATGCCAGCATGATCGGGCTAACATTCCCTGAGGAACAGGCGACTGGCCATGGCACAGAGGGACGGTTGATGCATAGGTGAGATGAGCGAACTGTAGAAGCATATGCTCGAACAACTAGAACGCAACACTCAGACTATGGACCCTGCCATCCCGGAGGTGACTCCCATCCCCGTGAGCAACAGGACAGTGCAAAAGGGAGAATTAATGGAAGTTAGGCCCCCATATCACAGCGGGAAGAAGCATATGCATGAGCACAGCTCTGTCCACGGGAGGGATGCAAAGATCGTCAAACGAAATATAGAAGCGTTCGATGGGAAGGACCTGGGGAGGGGTCATTTCTGTAGCCCATGATATTTCAGGGCATGTAGGAAATCGGAGAAATCAGAGTCGGAAATTACGCACGGAAGAGCTCCGATATATGCATTGACAGAGATAAAAGGGGGAGAAGCCTCGAGTATTCATTCAACCCGTTCATCCATATATCTATATAGATATCACCACCCCAGAAGCGGGGATGGGCTAACATTTATACATTACAAATCCGGTGCTGGCGTCGCCGCTCGGTCGCCGCTCATCAATTGCAGAGGGATGAACAGAGGAGCAACAACACAAATAAAAAATAAAAAAAAGATCACAGAGAGGGGGGGAGAGGTCGGCTCATGTCATCGCCATCCCTCCCCCCTCTCGCTCACATTTGACAGAGAGAAATCAAAGCTCAGAATCCACGATAACGCGGGCGCCCACCTCTTCCCGGAACAGAGTATCAGATGATTCCTCCTTCTCCGGCTCCGAAGGGCTTCAGTTAGAGCAGAGGAAGACGGCCGCCGAAGGACGCTCAGACAGAACCCTATTTCCCAAGGAAGCTCTCTCTCCCCGGAATCTGGCTTGCTCTCGAACCCTCCTTTCTTTCTTTCTTCTTTTTCACCTCGTCTTCTGTCTCTCTTCTCCCTTTTTTTTTATTCGAACAGCTGCCTGTAAATATATAGGAGCAGGTTTGAGATCTTAATCCAGCGTGGAGATTGGCGTGCCTGGAAGGTGAGCTCCGTCACTTGCGCGTCGGAATAAGAGGGCTTCATTGAGGGTTCTTGCGCGCCGGAATGGGGGGCGACGGATGGAGGCGCGCCGGTTTAGGGCGCGCCGTGCTAGCACCCTTCGCGCGTCGCGAGTCGACCGATGAGTCTGGGGATGATTCTGGGGGTCACCGTGAACATTTATCTCGCCATCGCTCTTTGAAATCTTGAGGAGACGCCTTGTTGAAGCTCTCAGGCCGACGTACGGCCATTCTTGGAGCTTCCAATGACTTCGGTTTAATTACGCAGGTTTTCCGCTGACACGGCTCTTGGCACTATGATAAGTGCTGCTGGCTCGGTCTGGCTCATGCTCAAAGCTCCGTAGAGGGTGGGATAACACCCGGGATAATTCTGCCTGAGCTGGGCGATCATTAGGCCACTAAGGGGCCCATCTGGGCGGGAAGCTGCACCCGTGTCGGGTGTCCAGGATCTTCTGTCGACAGAGCTTTCGGTCCTCCGTTCTGGAGAGCCAAGGGGACTCTTTCATCTCAGGAGAGCCTTTCATGAGGTTGGTAGCCACTGGGTAGACTGTCGTCCTTGGTCAGACAACGGGTGTAGTGTATGCGGCACGACGGAGTCGATGCCGGTTCATTGGGTAGGCTTGGTCGCACTGCCGGTTGGTTGTGAGTTCGTCTCGGCTCTCCTGAGGTGAAGTCCCCATATTCATACGGGGTGACTCGAGGCTCTGGAAGCTTGAGAAGTCTTCAATATGTTGATCTTTATAGGCTTTCGCGCTTCAGCGGGCCGCATCATTCATCTTTATGGCTTGATCGCCGACGATCACATTTTGGGTGCCAACAAATGCCCCCCAGACGTGGGTGTTGCGAGCAAGGTACGAGTGCAGTAGGGCCGACGGATGAATTTCGCCCTGAATGATCTTCTCTTTAATTGACGAAAGCTCGGGACGGCCCTTGATCCGGCATGGACGTCAATCCGGCGCAGTTTGAATGCTAATACGGCGCTGGTTGATCCGACGCGCCCTTGATTTTTAGATGTTAATCCGGCGCGCTTCTGGCCGTTTGTGCATTTAATATGGCGTGGCCCTGGGCTTTAGAAGAAATGTTGATTCGGCGCGCCCATAACCGGTGCGCCTTTTGCTTGGGGAGTGCTAATTCGGCGCGCTAAATGGCGCGCCGGATTAAAAGGGGAACTCTCCCCTATATAAGCCCTCCGCCCCTTTGTTTTTTCTTCAAATCTCCTCATTTGAAACATCGCCTTCTCTCTCCTCCCTTCCTTCTCTCCCTGCAGTGCCGAGTGAGCTGAGGGCGGTTGCGGCTTCTCCTTCGGGGTGAGCGAAGTTCTGCCCTTTCAGGTTTCAGACTCATTCTTTAGGCCCCGAGAGGCTTCTAGTAGGGCTTGCCCTCAGAGCTATTTCCCCCGGGTGTTTTTTTTGGCCTCGGTGTAATGCCGATGGCTGCTTTTAGGGACCGTTCCCTTAGTGGACGTGTTCCCGCTTTTCTTTGGCAATCTTCCGTGCTGGGGAGACTCTGCCAAAATTTTGTCAGAAATCTACCTTTAATCAGCTATTTTCTGACTTTTGCTTATTGTTTGATGTGCTTCTTTGCAGCTAACATGGCCTCTGGTTCTTCTTCTCGTGCCGTGGTGACGTGGGAGAACGTCAATTCCCTTGATCGGGGGCATGGTCAAGTGGCTGTGGTTGCGGAATCCTCAGATTCAGAGACAGATACTGTGGACACCAGTCGTCTCCTCATTCTTGGGGGTGACTCCTTTCATTATGACAGGGAAGGTGTCGTCAGGAGGGACTACCCCAAAGACAAACACCTGATGTCCCTTCTCCAACGCTTCAACCTCCAAGGGAAGAGGGACCTGTTCCTTGTCCAAAAAGCCGAGCAGGCCCTGTTGGTGGAGAGGGACAGTCTGACAGATTGCGTGGTGCGGGGAAGACCCATTTGTCTCCCCGGAGAGGTCAAGAAGTGGAGCGTCGTGCTGGGACTGCAAGATCTGGCTCCAGAAGACGGGCTGTTGACCAGGGCCCCTAAATTTGTACCCGCTTGGTGGAATGATTCCGCAGGCAGGGTGGACAGGGAGAAGCCGATCTTTGGCCTATTCCTTACCCCGTTGAAGTGGGGGTACAGAGAAGAATCGTTCTTGCTGGATTACTTGGCGGTCCGCTTCAAGCACCAGATATCAGTGGGGTGGTTCGCTGAGCTGAGAGCCACCGACGCCCACGCATTCAGGCCCGGAGCAGCGGAGTTCACGGACTACGTGCTGCAACATTATGCTCCAATCCTGACCAGGGCTGGCATATACCATGGCGTGTATGCTTCAAGGTACCGCTACCCCATTTCCCGGGGTTTGTGCTGCGGTATGATTGAGGTGTTTTGCCCCGAGTACAACACTTTCTATACCTCGGAAGGAGAGACCTCTCTGGATCTATGGAGCCTCTCGCAGCTTAGCGGCCTACCCATTGATGGAGAACCGTATGAGGAGGTCTGCTGGCCTGATGTGGCTGAAGGATCAGACCGACGGTGAGGGTCGGTATCTGGCGGGTTACGCTTATCGATATCTGATGAAGGCGTACTACACCCTCTTTCATTCGTCGCACGACACGAGGGAAGCTTGGAAGCCGGGCGAGAAGCGGAGGGTGCGGAGGGGCACCTGGCTTCAATATTTCTACAATTGGAAGAATAAGTACGAAGACTTTCCCCCGATAGCGCCAGTGGCTCAGAAGTGGAAGAAGAGAGTCCGACGCCAGGCCGCATCATCATCATCTTCAAGAGGAGGGCAGAGGGAGGACCCGAACCCTACTGGTGTTGACGCAGTCACGCATTGTGCTGCGTACCTGGTCTACTGGATCTGTTCTTTCGCTCTTCCGCAAGGTGACAAGAGCGTAATCAGGGCGGAAGCCATTTATCCAGCCTGTCTTATGGCTTGGGGTACCAAGCTATCTCTTTGCCCGGTGGCTCTATGTCTTGTTTACAAGATGTTGGGAGACCTGCACAAGACGCGTCTCCCCATAAATCTTCAGACGGTTGGTCTGTTACACTTTTTTAATGCTTGGGTCTATACCCTGTTCCCAGAGGCGGCTCCTCGGGTGTTACAGTATGTTCCTCCTGTTCCGCGGATGATAGAATTCGCGAGTTCCGAGCCATCCTCACTAGCGGAGCAACTCTACGCCATTCGGGGCAAATTGGCCCGTATTCCCACAGATTCCTCCGGGGTTCTTCTGTAACGACCCGAGAATCCGATTACCGGGAAGGCCCGATAACCCGAGACTCGTACCGCCACCCACGAGCCCGAAGACTCGGAAGGGTAAAAAGGATGGTGTGGAAACTACACAAGCATCACAGATAATTGCAGCAATTAAGCAGTTATAATATTAAGCAGGAAATAAATTAACATTTTACATGGTCCACAATAGAAATTAACAACACTAACAATAGTCCACGACTAGTACAGTGACAAGAAAGGAAAGTACAGCTACACGTGGCATACCCCGGCTCTGACCTCTGGCACTACCTCTGGGCACCCGCACCACGTGCTCCTGACGCGCTCCCCGAAGGTGGCGCCTCACCTGAAACACGGTGAAAACACGCAGGGAATGAGTCTCGGGACAAGACTCAGTAGGGATCACTCGAACCCTACCTCGAAAAATGAGAAACCACTACTCTAGCGGTAGGAAAGTACCTCGGGAAGGAGAGCCCTGTACTCTACAGAACTAGACCCTACGGCACGTAAACCGACACTTGTGCCACGGTACGAGAAGATCGAAACTCAACGGTCGAACCGCCAAAACCCGAAGGTCGGAAGCACACGACTGACAGTCTGTCACTCCGTACTCGACAGGAGTACCACCCACTAGAAGCACAGCCGGTAGCGTCCCCTGACGTCTGACACCGCGCCGCAGGTGAGCCGCCTGACGTGGTAGGTCCTACCGAGGCGCAAACACCGTACAAGTAACCACAACAAGTGACTAGCTGGGGTCACGCCCGTCGACGTGGGTCCAACCGCCCCCAACCACGTGTGCACACACAGACCACGCGTCCTAGGTCTGGCCCTCTGACCGGTTTTCCCCCGCAGCCGGACTCTGGCTAAGACGAGAGGCCTACGGTAACCGGTCCACAAACCGTCTCGAAAGGTGGGTGCCCGTACACCACTCCCCGGTGAGACCAGCACCTCGTACTGGTGGGCTACGACTAGTGGAGGGTCACTGAAGGAGTAGACTCTCAAATCAACGGAAAACACTTCGCAACCGCAGGTACGAGGAACGCTCCTTGTACCAACACCGACGCACGGTGACACAAGCCGAAGTCACCACCTCCGGGACCCCACGGCACCCCACGTGTAGCCCCCACATGATGCCCCACATCAGTCGGACTACGGGTCAGTAGAGGGATCGAGACTAGCTCGTCCGGGACTCAAATCAGTGAAGAAGGGGAGTCGCGGTCGCCGGAGGACCGCCTCCTGTGGTAGCGGTCGACCCAGGACCGCTATCACCTGGTCGCGGTCGGCCTGGAACCGCGACCACCCTGGTGCACGAAAACGTGAAAGCGGTCGTGCGAAGACCGCCTTCACCTGGTAGCGGTCTCCTGGAGACCGCGACCAGACTCCAACGGTCAAAAACCATCTCGAAGACCGCGCCGGACCCCAGGCTGAAAGCGGTCACCCCCCGACCGCCACCAGCAGTCGCGGTCAGTCGCGAGACCGCGACCGCCTGCCGACAGCACAAGCCCCAACGCTCGAAACCTTGATGAAGGCGGTCCCCACCTGACCGCCACCTGATGAAGGCGGTTACTGGTGGACCGCTATCATCCCGGAAAACCGAGAACGGCCGGGAACGGCTAAAAACACCATTCCACGCCCCCATACCTCCACCGGAGAGGGGGAAATCAAAGGGGAAGACCCCTGGGGACCCCTAGCATGATTCTAGGCCATCAAAACAAGAATCCATGCATCGAATCCATAGATCGGGCGACTCTCCCCAAAACATGGAAAAACCCCAAGCATGCTCAAATAAGCCCCTCTCGGCCTCCCCTCGGCCTATAAATCACGGAAAAGATCGGCTAGAGGCTAAGGAACGTCACCCTACCTCAATGGAGCGAATGCTCCGCCGAATCACCCACGGATCGCGAAGAACGCTTGAAGCTTCACGAACTCCCCACGCTTCCCACGCTTGCCGCACGCCCGCACGATCGTCTCGCCGTCGCCCACGCGTCCGCGCCGTCGCCCTGCCGCCGTCCACAGCCGGGGAGGGGTCCGCCGCGCTCGAATGGGAGAGAGGGAGAGAGGAGAGGGCGGCCACGGTTGGGGAAGGAAGGAGGAAGAAGAAGAAGAAAGAGAAAGGAGAAAAGAAAAAAGAAAAGAAATGGGATTATATAGAAAATCCGATTTTTAGAAAAATACCAAAAATTAGAAAAAATACATTTTCGGAATCCTCGGAACGCACCGATTGCAACGGTACCACTCGTGCCTGGGGGAACCGCCCGGTTCGCCCGCTTCCGAAAAAAAAGCCGAAACACACACCGGGAATCGAAAAACACACACGGAAAAGCCGCGGAACGCCTCCGGGCCTCCGAAACAACTCCGGATCGCGCCGATCCGAACACAAAAGATGTCCGAAACGAAATTTCGGACACAACGGAGCGGACACTCCGAAAACCAGATCCGGGACCCACGAAGAAAGGATCCGAAAGGTCCGGGATATTACAGCCCTCCCCCCTTAAGGAATTTCATCCTCGAAATTGAGAACAACCCAAGAGGAAAGAAAAGGAAGACTAACTCAAACAGGTACGGGAACTGCTAACGCATCTCGTCCTCACGTTCCCAAGAAGCCTCACCACCAGAGTGTCACTGCCACACGACCTTTACCAAGGGGATGACCTTGTTCCGCAGGCGCTGCTCTCGCCTATCCTCCACGCGGATCGGAAACTCTGGGAGAGAAAGATCTGGAGTCACCTCAGGCCAAACAGAAAACCCGAGGACATGAGAGTCATCGGGCATATACTTCCGCAACATCGAGACGTGAAACACGTTATGCACCGACGCCAACTCAGGAGGTAGCTGCAACCGGTAAGCAACCTCACCGATGCGCTCCACGATCGCGAAAGGACCAATATAGCGGGGACTCAGCTTCCCACGCCGTCCAAAACGCATCACCCCCTTCATCGGAGAAACTCTCAAGAACACATGATCGCCCACGGCGAACTCGAGAGGCTGCCTCCTACGGTCAGCATAGCTCTTCTACCGACTCTGGGCCGCCAACATGTTCTGACGAACCAGGTGCACAACGTCCACACATTGCTGCACCAATTCCGGTCCCGTCAAAACACGCTCACCCACCTCAAACCAATCAAGTGGAGTCCGACAAGGACGCCCATACAATGCCTCATAAGGAGCCATGCCGATGCTTGAATGATAGCTGTTGTTATAGGCAAACTCCACCAACGGTAGGTGATGAATCCAACTCCCCTGTCACTCCAGGCAGCAGGATCTCAGCATGTCCTCCAAACTCTGAATGGTCCTCTCAGACTGACCATCTGACTGAGGATGATACGCCGAGCTAAATGCCATCTCCGTGCCAAGAGCTCGCTGGAAACTCCTCCAGAATCCAGAAGTGAAGCGCGGATCCCGATCCGACACGATCGAAATGGGGACCCCATGCAACGGCACGATCCACTCCACATAAAAACGAGCTAACTTTGACACGCTCCAGCTGACTTTGACCGGCAACAGTCGCGTCACCTTCGTCAGCCGATCCACCAGCAACCAAATACTGTCCTGCCCAGTCGGGGTCCTCGGCAACCCCACCACAAAATCCGTGGTCACATGATCCCACTTCTAAGCAGGAACATCCAAGGGCTGAAGAGTACCTCCTGGTCGCTGATGCTCTGCCTTCACCTGCTGACAGATCAGGCACCTGGCCACAAATTTGGCAACATCTCTCTTCATGCCAGGCCACCAGAACTGCCTCTGCAAGTTTCGATACATCTTCGTCGCACCCGGGTGTACGGTGTACCTTCTCCCATGAGCCTCGCGCAACACCGCACGACGAACCTGCTCCTCGGCTGGAACGTACAGCCTGCCACGAAACCTCGCAGCACCGTCCTCGCCGAGCTCTACATCAGCCATCGTAAGAATCCGGGGCAACTCAGGGTCTGCATGCTGAGCCTCTGTCACCTGACGACGGATAGCAGGAGTGACAGTCAGACTCGCAAGCACAGCCAACCCTGGTCCTGGGGAATCTTGAGCCTGAAAGAAACTTCGGGCACTTGTTCCCAGAGCCTCCACTTCCTCAGCATCAAGGTACTGATCGCAACCTTCCGACTCAAGGCATCGGCGACGACATTCATCCTGCCCGGCTGATAAGACAGGGTGAAGTCATAGTCTTTCATGAACTCCATCCAACGCCTTTGCCTGAGGTTCAGGCCTTTCTGCGAGAACACGTACCTCAAACTCTGATGGTCAGTGAACACCTCGAACTTCTCGCCGTACAGATAATGCCTCCAGATCTTCAGCGCGAAGATCACCGCCGCCAACTCCAGGTCATGGGTAGGGTAGTTCTCCTCATGGGGCTTTAGCTGCCGAGATGCATAAGCCACCACTCTACCATGCTGCATCAACACAGCACCCAATCCAATGCCGGAAGCATCTGTACACACCACGAAACCTCCCGATCCAGAAGGCAGAACCAACACCGGAGCCGAGGTGAGCAATCTCTTCAGTTCCCTGAAGCTCTGCTCACACTCCTCGGACCAGACGAAAGGCACATCCTTCCGTGTGAGCCTCGTCATCGGGGTCGCAATGTGGGAAAAATCCTGGATAAACCGGCGATAATAACCCGCAAGCCCTAAGAAACTCCGGATCTCCGTCACCGACCTTGGCCTCGGCCACTGCATTACTGTCTCGACCTTGGCGGGGTCCACGAAAATGCCATCACCAGAAATCACGTGCCCCAGAAAGTGCACCTCGCTGAGCCAAAACTCGCACTTGCTGAGCTTCGCATACAACTAGTGATCTCGCAACGTCTGCAGCACCACACCCAAATGGTACGCGTGCGCCTCGACAGACCGCGAATAAACAAGGATGTCATCCCCAAAGATGACCACGAACTGGTCCAAATACGGATGAAACACCCTCTGCATCAAGTCCATGAAGGCTGCTGGGGCATTGGTGAGCCCGAACGGCATCACCAAAAACTCATAATGCCCGTACCTCGTACTGAACGCAGTCTTCTCCATATCGGACTCGCGAATCCTCAGCTGATAGTAACCGGACCGCAAATCAATTCACGAGAACACTCGCGCAGACTGCAGCTGGTCGAACAAATCATCAATCCGTGGTAACGGATACTTGTTCTTAATGGTCACTTCATTCAGCTGCCGATAGTCAATGCACAACCGCAGACTACCGTCCTTCTTCTTCACAAACAACACGGGCGCACCCCAAGGGGAAAAGCTTGGACGAATATACCCCTTGGCCAACAGTTCCTGCAACTGCGCCCTCAACTCCCTCAGCTCAGCGGGGGCCATACGGTAGGGAGCCTTCGCCAAAGGTCCCGTACCAGGCACAACCTCGATCACGAAATCGATCTCCCGCTGGGGAGGTAATCCAGGCAACTCCTCGGGAAAAACGTCGGGAAACTCGCACACCACCGCAATGTCCTCGACATCCGGCTCCATCCGGTCAGACACAACCACTGACGCGAGAAAACCCTGACAACCAGAATCAAGCAACCGACGGGCTCGAATAGCAGAGATAAGGAATCGAGAAGAGGTGGAACGGATACCTTGGAAATAGAAGGTCCGCTTGTTCGGATGCTGAAAGTAGACCCTCTTCATTCCACAATCCACCACCGCTCCATGAGACTCGAGCCAATCCATGCCTAGAATCACATCGTAATCCCGAAGCTGCAACGCATACAACCTGCCTGGCATACTCCGGCCATCGATCCA
This sequence comes from Amorphophallus konjac, assembly GCA_022559845.1. NCBI lineage: Eukaryota > Viridiplantae > Streptophyta > Magnoliopsida > Alismatales > Araceae > Amorphophallus > Amorphophallus konjac. The sequence goes on along the minus strand of CM040123.1, from coordinate 351,266,752 downwards.
CACCGGAACCTGGTCGAAGCAATACGGAGTGACCATAAAGTCACCCGAAGGCAACTCCACTGCCAAATCACAGGACAACTGGGTCACCGGCTCCTCGACGCTCGACGCGAAATCCTCCGAAATAAACGAATGAGACGCGCCAGAATCAAATAAAACCCGAGCCGCACAACCCAAAATCTGAACGGTACCTTCCACGAGCTGCGACGCCACTGCCTCTGCCCTGGTCATGTGCGTGATCTGGCCTCGAGCCCTCTGCCTGCCTCCCACGCTAGCTGACCTGGGTAGTGGCGGATACTGTCCCTGCTGCTGCTGCTGCTGCTGGGGAACCTGCTGCTGCGGCGGCCTCTGAGGACAGTCACGCGCCATATGCCTTGGCTGGTCACACCGAAAATAAATAATCGACGCCGTGCACTGCCTGCCTGGGTGGGTCCCACTACATCGTGGACAAGGTCCTCGCGATCCACCCACTGATCCCTGACGCTGCAAAGAAATCGACTGCTGTACACTGCCCGATGAAGCTTGCCCCTGATCCTTGTGCTTCTTACGAAAATTCTTCTTCAAGAACTTCTTGACCTTCGAGCCAAAGGACGCAGATCCTGTTACCGAAGCTGCCGATGCCGGTACTCCTGAACCACCCGACGCAGACTGAAAGAAACCCTGCTGCTGGGTAGCCGACTGCTGGCTGCGACCTGACAAAGACTGCCCCTGGCTGACCGGTCCTCGAGTCCTCTGCATATCCATCTCCAAGGAAATCGTAACACGAGACGCCGTCTCTAGATCAGTGGCCCCATTCGCGATCAAATGGTGTCTCAGCTCCAGCCTCAAGCCCTGCACAAACTGCGTGGTCCTCACCCTCTCATGCTCCATGATGTGAGGTGCGTACCGACCCAGCTCGACAAATCGGGCCCTATACTGCAACACGGACATGTCACCCTGCACCAGCTCCAGAAACTCCCGCATCCGCTGCGTAGCAACAACATCTGGACAGTAGGTACGCTCGAAAGCACTAACAAAGTCATCCCACTCGATCTGCTCAAGTGGACGAAGCTGAAAGGACGTCTTCCACTCGGAAGACCACCACCTCCGAGCCGTACCCTACAACTGGTTGTAGGCCAACACCACTCTGTCCTCGGCAGCACTCTTCGCAGAACTGAACACCCGCTCCATCTCATCGAGCCAATCACGAGCCGCATCAGGGTCTGCCTGGCCGCTAAAGTAAGGTGGATGGAACTGCATGAAGTCCCTCACTGCTCGGCCTGGCCCACCCCTGACTGAAGAGCCCTCACCGGCCTCTCCGCCGAACTGCTGAGCCATGAGATGGTACATGCCTCGGAAGAAATCCTCGGCCCCCGGAGCTCTCGCAGCATCCGTGACCTCGGTAGCTCCCGGAACTCTGCTATGCTCCTCCTGGTCCCTCTGGACCCCCTGCTGGATCTCCTGACCTCCAGCCGACTGCCCCTGCTGAGAGCGAGAACTCCTCCTCGGCGCCATACTCGCTCCTAAAGCAAAAGACAGAAAACACGAAAACGGCAAGGTCAAAATAAACCCGCGGTGCCCAATGCCAGCGTCACCTGTACATCATCGCAGTGGACTAGTGGACCACTACAATTACCTATGATTCTCATGTAATTCTACAACCGCGCTCTGATACCAGCTGTAACGACCCGAGAATCTGATTACCGGGAAGGTCCGATAACCCGAGACTCGTACCGCCACCCACGAGCCCGAAGACTCGGAAGGGTAAAAAGGATGGTGTGGAAACTACACAAGCATCACAGATAATTGCAGCAATTAAGCAGTTATAATATTAAGCAGGAAATAAATTAACATTTTACATGGTCCACAATAGAAATTAACAACACTAACAATAGTCCACGACTAGTACAGTGACAAGAAAGGAAAGTACAGCTACACGGGGCATACCCCGGCTCTGACCTCTGGCACTACCTCTGGGCACTCGCACCACGCGCTCCTGACGCGCTCCCCGAAGGTGGCGCCTCACCTGAAACACGGTGAAAATACGCATGGAATGAGTCTCGGGACAAGACTCAGTAGGGATCACTCGAACTCTACCTCGTAAAACGAGAAACCACTACTCTAGCGGTAGGAAAGTACCTCGGGAAGGAGAGCCCTGTACTCTACAGAACTAGACCCTACGGCACGTAAACCGACACTCGTGCCACGGTACGAGAAGATCGAAACTCAACGGTCGAACCGCCAAAACCCGAAGGTCGGAAGCACACGACTGACAGTCTGTCACTCCGTACTCGACAGGAGTACCACCCACTAGAAGCACAGCCGGTAGCGTCCCCTGACGTCTGACACCGCGCCGCAGGTGAGCCGCCTGACGTGGTAGGTCCTACCCGAGGCGCAAACACCGTACAAGTAACCACAACAAGTGACTAGCTGGGGTCACGCCCGTCGATGTGGGTCCAACCGCCCCCAACCACGTGTGCACACACAGACCACGCGTCCTAGGTCTGGCCCTCTGACCGGTTTTCCCCCGCAGCCGGACTCTGGCTAAGACGAGAGGCCTACGGTAACCGGTCCACAAACCGTCTCGAAAGGTGGGTGCCCGTACACCACTCCCCGGTGAGACCAGCACCTCGTACTGGTGGGCTACGACTAGTGGAGGGTCACTGAAGGAGTAGACTCTCAAATCAACGGAAAACACTTCGCAACCGCAGGTACGAGGAACGCTCCTTGTACCAACACCGACGCACGGTGACACAAGCCGAAGTCACCACCTCCCGGGACCCCACGGCACCCCACGTGTAGCCCCCACATGATGCCCCACATCAGTCGGACTACGGGTCAGCAGAGGGATCGAGACTAGCTCGTCCGGGACTCAAATCGGTGAAGAAGGGGAGTCGCGGTCGCCGGAGGACCGCCTCCTGTGGTAGCGGTCGACCCAGGACCGCTATCACCTGGTCGCGGTCGGCCTGGAACCGCGACCACCCTGGTGCACGAAAACGTGAAAGCGGTCGTGCGAAGACCGCCTTCACCTGGTAGCGGTCTCCTGGAGACCGCGACCAGACTCCAACGGTCAAAAACCATCTCGAAGACCGCGTCGGACCCCAGGCTGAAAGCGGTCACCCCCCGACCGCCACCAGCAGTCGCGGTCAGTCGCGAGACCGCGACCGCCTGCCGACAGCACAAGCCCCAACGCTCGAAACCTTGATGAAGGCGGTCCCCACCTGACCGCCACCTGATGAAGGCGGTTACTGGTGGACCGCTATCATCCCGGAAAACCGAGAACGGCCGGGAACGGCTAAAAACACCATTCCACGCCCCCATACCTCCACCGGAGAGGGGGAAATCAAAGGGGAAGACCCCTGGGGACCCCTAGCATGATTCTAGGCCATCAAAACAAGAATCCATGCATCGAATCCATAGATCGGGCGACTCTCCCCAAAACATGGAAAAACCCCAAGCATGCTCAAATAAGCCCCTCTCGGCCTCCCCTCGGCCTATAAATCACGGAAAAGATCGGCTAGAGGCTAAGGAACGTCACCCTACCTCAATGGAGCGAATGCTCCGCCGAATCACCCACGGATCGCGAAGAACGCTTGAAGCTTCACGAACTCCCCACGCTTCCCACGCTTGCCGCACGCCCGCACGATCGTCTCGCCGTCGCCCACGCGTCCGCGCCGTCGCCCTACCGCCGTCAACCGCCGGGGAGGGGTCTGCCGCGCCCGAATGGGAGAGAGGGAGAGAGGAGAGGGCGGCCACGGTTGGGGAAGGAAGGAGGAAGAAGAAGAAGAAAGAGAAAGGAGAAAAGAAAAAAGAAAAGAAATGGGATTATATAGAAAATCCGATTTTTCGAAAAAATACCAAAAATTAGAAAAATACATTTCCAGAATCCTCGGAACGCACCGATCGTAACGGTACCACTCATGCCTGGGGGAACCGTCCGGTTCGCCCGCAGCGAGCTTCCGAAGAAAAAGCCGAAACACACACCGGGAATCGGAAAACACACACGGAAAAGCCGCGGAACGCCTCCGGGCCTCCGAAACAACTCCGGATCGCGCCGATCCGAACACAAAAGATGTCCGAAATGAAATTTCAGACATAACAAGAGCTGGACACTCCGAAAACCAGATCCGGGACCCACGAAGAAAGGATCCGAAAGGTCCGGGATATTACATCTTCACTTTTGGAGCTTAGCTACCCACTCCAGCCCGCTGGTGAACATGACGAGGCAGTGCAAGCTTTTTGAGACTAGGTAGTATATCCATCCGCTTTCCAAGGCCAAATGTACCAGGCCTATTCTTGAGCCGGAGTTGGTTGACTGGGCACTGGCTATCAGGCCTAGTGTCCTTGTATTCCGCAAGAGCGGCATTTTGTGGTTGGAGCCGTACTACCTATTCCGCTTCAGTCGGAACTTTGGCTATGACCAGCACATTACACATTCTTCTTCACAGTTTGTGCTGCCTAACAGGCACAGGGCCGGGCAAGTTTCAAATGATGATGCCCGGATATGGTGGGACTTCTTCCATCGCCGGGAAGATGTTTCTTTCAGGGAGCCAACCCCCACCCGTTTCCCTCGCGTCACACCTGAGTATATCAAGTGGTGGAACGCGCGGACGGGGTTTTACAGGAGCTCCCGGTGAGAGTGCTTGGCCGTGGCAGAGCACATGTTTCTGGACTCCCAGCCGGAGCCAGTCTTTGATATTGAGCCTTCTTATTTGAAGAAATTGAAGTCCTTGACCCGTACGAAAGTGAAGGCCTATCTGGAGGCCCGCAAGGTCGTAAAAAGTCGCAGGACGAAAGTTGACCCGAAGCTGCCCACAATCAACAAGGATGACTATGTGAAAACACTTCGGGGCTTATGCCAGGTAAACAGTGAGAGGGTGGTCCTTCAGCAACTCCCTCTACCCGTGGAGGAACCCATCTCGGTTGTGGCCGACTGGCGTCCCGAGGTGGATAGGTTGTACCCCTATCGGACCTTCATTCGCAGGGAAGACAGACGTGATGTCTTGTACGACAACACCCCCTGGCTATTTGCGCTCCTTCGGTCGCATGGCCTTTCAGTGGGTGGTCCCAGCGAAGCCATCCTGGACCGACCTCTTCAAGTTTCGTTCAAATATGCTGACAGATGGGGGCTGGACCACCTGAGCCTATATTATCTCCTGTCTTCTCATGTTCACGAGGACCTGGCGCTGCTGGCCGAGCCGAGTGAAAAGATCAGAGATTTATGCTAGCTTATTCGCGAGGCGGCTTCGAGAGACAAAGTGCCCTCGCTATATTATTGGCCTCTCTTCCCCTTTTACACGGGGCCGGCAAGTATGTACCATTTCTTCATTCAGGCCGTTCGGCCATCTTCTTTCTTTCATTGTGGTGCATTATTCTCACCTGTGTGCCTGTGCAGTCCGACCGACTTCGGAGGAGACCCGACACTTTAGGGAGCTGATAATAAAGGCCCAGAAGCCAGCATATTTCGAGGTTCCCGAGCCGGCCCCAACCACGACGCCACTGCCTCCTGGCGATTCGAGAAAGCGGACTCGATCCCAGTTGAGAGAGGTCGTCGGGAAGGCGAAGGCGGCAGTGACTCGAGTGACACGGGCGCGCCGAAAGAAGGCTGCAGAAAGGGAATCAGCAACCGTTCTTCCTCCGGTTGTATCCTTTGAAGAGTTTGAGGCCTCTCACACACAAAGGCCAGAAGCTGGAGGTAGGCTCTCCTTTTCTTCAGAGTTCATTAGCTCACTTTGACTGCCTTGGCTAGCCCATGCTGACGGTTGCCGACACAGTTGCTGCGGTCGTCGGGCTGGAGGCGACGGTAGATGTCACAACTGGGGAAGGGACAAAGGAAATCCCTACTGCTTCCATGGAGAGAGACCTGCCTTCTCCAACGCCCAGACAGGAAATGGAAGGTAATTTATAGTTTAATTGTGACGCCACCACGAAACTTCATGTCTTCAGTCGGCTTGACCTCTTCCCGTCATAAATTTCAGTTGATATACAACCGTCATTGCTTCCGGGCTCGGAGAGTGCAGAAGAAGCGATTATTCAGGGGCAGGGTGAACTTGCCCTTGAGGTCCCATCCACTGTTGCTCCTGATGTGGAGTGCATGGGGGAAGCTCCTGCTGCGGGTGATGCTCCTCCTGGCGAGCCTCCTGCCCCTATGGTGGAGCGTCCCGAAAGAGCAGAGGGATCTTCCTCCTCTGAGAAGGTCGATTATGGTGGCGGCTCTAGTGATGAGGAGTTCCCACCTATTGACACCGAGATTGAGGATGCCGGGGCATCTTCGGCCTATGAAAGCGATCATCCGACTTTTAGCCCACCCCGGTTGTCATGGAGTGGTCTTGGGACGTCAAGCTCGCTTGTGAGCGGTGAGGCTGGCGCCGGAGAAGTTGCCCTTAGAGATTTGAGCTTGGTACCGGCCGAGGTAAGGACCCACCCGTGGTCGGTGCCAGCTGCCCTTCCTTTCTCTTCCTTTTAGCTTTTTAATGTACATATTTATGGTGCAGACTGAGGTGGTGCTGCCAACCATGACGGTGCAGATACCCCTCCCTGCTCTAGGCGCGGGCCACGCAACCTTCCCGTTCGTCTTGCGGCCTATCGCACTGCGATACCCCAAGGACTATGCAGCGGCTGTGGCTCCAGCTGGACCCGAAGCACTTGTGAGGGTTGATAGTTTGGTAGCAGTCGAGGACTCTCAGTCATTAGAAGTCGCACAACAGTCAGCTTCGGAGAAGGATGGCCCCTCCGAAATAGAAGCCGGAGAGATCGTCGAAGAACAGATGTCCTCGGTTCTTGATATTCATGTTGCACCTCCATCCCAGGGGGCTGGCAGGGAAGTTGTTGTCATTGAGGTTCCAGCTACTGTATAGGCCACCGCGGTTGTTCCCCATACCAGTGCACTGCAGCTCATGCCGTCGTCATCTTCTGGGACGGGCGACGATATCTGGGCCACCGTGGACAGCAGAGTGGAGTTTGAACTACCCGAGACGTCGTCGCTCGATCTCCAGTCTTCGAATGACCTTGTGTGGCAGTTCTTAGAGACCCTTCAGCAGACCGTAACGGCCAGCAGAGATTTAACTTATGTTCAACTGAGGCGCTTGATAGAGCATTTATCCCGCTCGCTGTTGGCCTTTGGTTGCCCCATGGACGACTGGACTCCACGGGTAATCTTGCTTCTGAAATATGTAAACAGGAGGGAATTCTTAGGCCGGGAGGCAGCTGACCAGCTGGCGGCCGTAACACTCGAGCGGGCCGAATGCCGAACAACTCTCATCTCCCTGAAAGGGACTGCGGCGAGGATGAGGGATGACGCCAATGCCTCTTTGCAGCGCCGAAGCTTTCTCACGGCCCGCATAGCGGAACTACATGCCGAACTCTCAAGGGCAGAGGCTGAACTTCAAGAGGCAGAACGCCTGGAAGTCCAGAGGGTGGAGGAGGCAGAAATGGCCGAGGGGCAAGTTGCTTCCCTCCGGGAGAGACTATCTCAGCTGGAGGCCACTGAGTTCAGACTGCAGGAGCTGGCCCGACATCCTTCCCTGGGCATTCCGGCGCTGGAGGACATCTTCCGACGCCTTCTGCCATAGTCCTTTTCCATTTGCTTCTTTTTGATGGATTTCATGTATTCCGGGGAATGCCTCGCGTAACATGTACCCTTTATTCTATAGGAATGAAAATCTTCATTTTGCTGTTAAATGACGACTCCATTCTTTCATTATTCTTCTTTTTTCTTTCCATTCGCCAGTTGATTCTAGTCCGAGCGTGTGGGTCACCGGGGCAGGAAAGCGCTCATGCCTTCAGCAAGGGGTGAGGTGTTCGCTCCACCGCGCCGTGGCTATTCTTGAGACTAAACAACGGCCAGTGCAAGTCGAGAGTCCGGAGGACCCAAAAGGGTATATGGGAGGCGAAAACTGAAATAGATAGCGAGCGACCTTGCTGATGGTGACAAGGGTCGAAGGGGGTAGACAGTCTTACCGATGATGACAAGGACCGAAAAGGGTAGCGACCGATCTTGCCGATGATGACAAGGGTCGAAAAGGGTAGCGACCGATCTTGCCGATGGTAACAAGGGTCGAAAAGGTAGACGGTCTTGCCGATGGTGACAAGAACCGGAAAGGGTAGCGACCGATCTTGCTGATGGTGACAAGGGTCGAAAAGGGTAGACGGTCTTACCGATGGTGACAAGAACCTGAAAGGGTAGCGACCGATCTTGCCTATGGTGACAATGGTCGAAAAGGTAGACGGTCTTGCCGATGATGACAAGAACCGGAAAGGGTAGCGACCGATCTTGCCGATGGTGACAAGGGGCGAAAAGGGTAGACGGTCTTGCCGATTATGACAAGAACCGGAAAGGGTAGTGACCGATCTTGCCGATGCTGATAAGGGTTGAAAAGGGTAGACGGTCTTACTGATGATGACAAGAACCGGAAAGGGTAGCGACCGATCTTGTCGATGGTGACAAGGGTCGAAAAGGGTAGCGACCGATCTTGCCGATGATGATAAGGGTTGAAAAGGGTAGCGACCGATCTTGCCGATGGTGACAAGGGTCGAAAAGGGTAGACTGTCTTGCCGATTATGACAAGAACCGGAAAGGGTAGTGACCGATCTTGCCGATGGTGACAAGGGTCGAAAAGGGTAGACGGTCTTGCCGATGATGACAAGAACCGGAAAGGGTAGCGACCGATCTTGCCGATGGTGACAAGGGTCGAAAAGGGTAGCGACCGATCTTGCCGATGGTGACAAGGGTCGAAAAGAGTAGCGACCGATCTTGCCGATGGTGACAAGGGTTGAAAAGGTAGCGATCGATCTTACCGATGGTGACAAGGGTCGAAAAGGATAGGAAATATACATATATAGGTGGGACATTAGATGAAGACTCCGCCTCGACCCTGCAAAGGGTCCTCAGGACGGAGGATGGATCATCACTATTCATCATTCATTTATAATTTCTTTTCTCTTTTTCTTTTATTCACATTACTGACCTAAGCGCCCTTTCGAGTTTTCGCCGAAGCCAGCCCCCTCTTGCTTTTACCCACGCGCCCTCTTGGGTTTTCACGTAGCGGGGTACCCGATTTTACCTGCGATGCCCTTTCGGGTTTTCGCCACAGCTGGATTATAGCCATTTTTGCACTTGTCCTAATACAGGAGCAAGTCCGGTGGGGTATCTCTATTTTTAACCCCATTTTTCTTTCTTCCTTTTTTTTGGATTTAGAGTACAGAAGAACTTAACTGCTAGAACGCTGACTGGCCTTACCGAAAATGGCAAGGATTGGTCCCTAGTTTAGTTCTTCGACACTGGTTAAATGCTGAAGCAAAGGACATGGTTCATTAACAAGGACGTAAGATCTGAGTTAAGGGTAGAGGTCGACTGATCTCGTTGATGATGACGAGGGTCAAACCCGGGTTTATTCATCAGCATGGGTCACATGTCGAAACAAAGGTAGGGTTATTAACAGGGACGGAAGGTCCAAGTTAGGGGTAGAGATCGACCGATCTCGCCGATGATGACGAGGGTCGAACATGGGTTTGTTCATCAGCATGAGTGACATGCCGAAGCAAAGGTAGGATTATTAACAGGGACGGAAGGTCCAAGTTAGGGGTAGAGGTCGACCGATCTCGCCTGATGATGACGAGGGTCGAACATGGGTTTGTTAGAGGTGTTCCGGTGGGACTTTTGATGATTGTCCCTTTCGGAGTCTCATTAGGAGGAAGATGAAGAGGAATTTTTAAATTACCACTTTACTGACTTAAGCGCCCTTTTTGGGTTTTCGCCGAAGCCAGCCCCCTCTTGCTTTTATCCACGCGCCCTTTCGGGTTTTCACGTGACGGGGTACCCGATTTTGCATGTAGCGCCCTTTCAGGTTTTCGCCACAGCTGGGTTATAGTTGTTTTTGCACTTGTCCTAATATAGGAGCAAGTCTGGTGGGGTATCTCTATTTTTAACCCCATTTTTCTTTTCTTTTCTCTTTTTTTTGATATAAAGGGTGGTGGGTCGAAGTGTGATGTTCGACCCTTGGTTGATAGTAGACGGCCGTTGGCCGGAGCACCGGGTCTTATGCCGAGCAGAGCAGTTCATCCGTTAGCAAGGGCTGAATGCTAACGCAAAGGAATGATCTTTCGCCGATTCGGACGTAAGGCCCGTAATGGCAATATGATGTATTCTTTTGAGAGCTCGGCCAGGGCGGAGTGCCACTATACTAAGGAAAGGTAGCTCGATCAGGGCGGAATGCCACTAGACCAAGATAAGGGTAGCTCGGCTAGGGCGGAGTGACACTAGACCAAGATAAGGGTAGCTTGATCAGGGCGGAGTCCCACTAGACTAAGGAAAGGTAGCTCGGCTAGGGCGGAGTGCCACTAGACCGAGGAAAGGTAGTTCGATTAGGGCGGAGTGCCACTAGACCAAAATAAGGGTAGCTTTGCTAGGGCGGAATGCCACTAGACCAAGATAAGGGTAGCTCGATCAGGGCGGAGTGCCATTAGACCAAGATAAGGGTAGCTCGGTTAGGACGGAGTGCCACTAGACCAAAGAAGGGTAGCTCGGCTAGGGCGGAATGCAACCAGACCAGAGAAGGGTAGCTCACCTAGGGCGGAATGCCACTAAACCAAGGAAGGGTAGCTTGGCTAGGGCGGAGTGCCACTAGGCCAAGGAAAGGTAGCTCGATCAGGGCGGAGTGCCACTAGACCAAGGAAAGGTAGCTCGATCAGGGCGGAGTGCCACTAGACCAAGGAAAGGTAGCTCGATCGGGGCGGAATGCCACTAGACCAAGATAAGGGTAGTTCGGCTAGGGCGGAATGCCATTAGACCAAGATAAGAGTAGCTAGGGTAGGATGGAATGCCACTAGACCCAGATAAGGGTAGCTTGGCTAGGACGGGATGTCACTAGACCAAGATAAGGGTAGCTCGGCTAGGGCGGAATGCCACTAGACCAAGATAATGGTAGCTCGGCTAGGGCGGAATGCCACTAGACCGAGATAAGGGTAGCTCGGCTAGGGAGGAATGCCACTAGACCAAGATAAGGGTAGCTCGGCTAGGGCGGAGTGTCACTAGACCCAGATAAGGGTAGCTTGGCTAGGACGGGATGCCACTAGACCAAGATAAGGGTAGCTCGGCTAGGACGGAATGCCACTAGACCAAGATAAGGGTAGCTCGGCTAGGGCGGAATGCCACTAGACCAAGATAAGGGTATTCCGACCGATCACTCGGGGAATGTTGGTTGTGCTGCATGATACAGCTTTATATGCTTTCCATTGAGGGGAGAGAACTGGATGACTCCTTTGTGGTCCACCAGGACGTAGGCACCCCCTTCATATACTCAGTGGACGATATATGGTCCGATCCAATTTTTGACCAACTTTCCATTGGAGTTGGAGGCCATCACTTCTCTTCTTTTAACCATCACCAGGTCTCCTTTCTTGAATTCTCGGCCTTTGACCAACTTATCGAAAGCACGGGCCATGCGAGCTTGGTAGAGTTGGATGTTTTGTTGTGCCCGGAGGCGTTTTCCTTCGAGCTCGGCGAGCTCTTCCAATCTTCTTTCTGCATTGGTTTGTTCACCGCTGGCTAGTCCATGCTGGATGGTGACTCGCAGCGAAGGAACTTCCAATTTGATCGGCACCACAGCCTCTGACCCATAGACGAGGGAGAAAGGTGAACAGTCGGTTGGAGTTTTATAGACAGTACGATAGGCCCAGAGCACTTCGTACATCCTTTCTTCCCAATCTTTTTTATTAGACTTGACAGTCTTTGCCAGCAACGTGCATAGTGTCTTGTTGAAGGCTTCTGCGAGCCCATTGGCTTGAGGGTTGTAGGGGGATGATGTCCTCCAGTCAATCTTGTATTTGTCGGCCATTCGATAAACCTTCTGGTTTTTGAAATGGCTGCCATTATCAGAGATGATTCAGCTGGGGATCCTAAACCGGAATATTATATTCTGCCAGAAGAATCTTGCAACTAGTTCTCCCGTTACATCTCTTAGTGCTACCGCCTTCACCCATCTAGAGAAGTAGTCAGTAGCTGCTAAGATATATTTGCACCCTGATGAAGATGCTGGTAACGGCCCTACCACGTCCGTGCCCCACTGAGCAAATGGCCAGCTTGGTAGGGTCGGATGTAATGGTACTGAAGGTCTCCTTGCCACGTTAGCGTGTTCTTGATATTTCTGACAAGCCTTGGCTAACTTGCAGCAATCATCAAACATAGTGGGCCAATAGTAACCTAATTTCTTTATCTCAATTTTCATCTTTGGGCCAGCCTGGTGTGCTCCAGCCGACCCCGCATGGACTTCTTGTGATGTGACACCACCTATGGACCTATTTTGCAAGCATTCAAGTTTGAGCAGCGGACTCACACTAGCGAGCTCACCCGTATGGTGCACACTAGTGCCCGATGGCGACTAGGCGATGTTGGAGAGGGTCCGAGGCGGGACCTTGAGGCTCCAATGGTTGGCTAGCTTGGGGAGAACCCCAAATGGGCCTAGGATGCCCAAATCATGGGCGGCCAACACACCAAGGGTGTGGGTTAAGTGGATGCTCTCACAACTCGCCCACGGTGGTCACTCAATTTGGGTAGTAATTTAAAATCGGACACTCTCTTACCGCCGACGGAGTAACTATAGCAATACTAAGCTAAGCAAGTCCATTATAGCAATGAGAGATGTTCAGGAGCTCACCTAGCCTGCGTGAAGATGCCGACTCCGGCCGAAGACGGGGGCGAGCGGGGAGGCGAGGGTATGCACCCGCACGCCGCGTCGGTGTCGCTTCAACCTGAAATGGAAAGATTACACCACTACACCTCTCGCAGGAGGGGTGATCTTGGGGTGGGGATTAATCTTATTACATCCAATACTACCTCCACGCAGGGAGGTGCCTTCAGCCGGCCAAGCGGGGTGGGGACTTATGCTAACGAAACCCGATTTGCCGATCTCCGCCGGTTCTGCCAACCTTCAAAATTGTTGGACAGGGGGCCGGTGATGTCACTGCCACAAATTCCACAGAGCTCAGATCTTGACAAAACCTATGCCAAAAGTTTCCCAACTGACAGAGGATGATGCCTGAATTTTTTGGGAAGCTTTGGACCTCGGGGCTGATCGGACCGGCGACTGGAGCAGGACAACAACACTCTGCTTCAGACTGATGCAGAACTGATGCAGTGGATTGCATAAGGCACTGCGGTCGTTCCCGAACTTCAAATTGAACGAAACTAGCGGTGACGCGATCATGGTCGGAGTATCTTCGAGCAGAAGTTGATGGGGCCACAATCCGAGGTCGGAGATGAGAATGGTGGCCAGATAAATGAAGACAGGTCAAACCTGATTCCACTGGTGGCAGACTGCACACTCCGACGAAATAATTCATAACAAATAGCTCGGGCAGGCGATTGGCGTCGTTTTTTCTGCTACTGATGGAGGACTAGACGAAGAAGAATTTTGTAGAAGGAAGTGTGCTTGAATTCCTCCAAGGTTGACCGCAGAACAGCTTCCAAGATCGCTCTGGTCTTCAGTCTGGGACAGATTGCACAGTCGTTGAAGATGACACTCCTTCGGACAGCTCCGAACTCGGAAGCCGGCGAGACCACCACCGTTGGAAAGCTATCTCGATGGAGATTCCAGAAATGTAGGCCTTGCCACCTGAATATTTGAGAGACGGTCGTGGCTGCCTCTGCAAGTCGCTGCAACTCTGCTGCCTGAAACAGAGGCTGAATGAGAAGAAGATGAGGGTGTGGGGAAGGGGATGGCCAAGAGAGTAAGAGGTGGAGGGTGAACTTGGCTGGTATGGGGAAGGGGGGCTGCGACTTTGGGTGGTTTGGGAGGTGAGGAGATGGAAGGGCACTGCCCTTGGGAGAGGGAAATTTGAATTTGGGCTTAGGGAAGAGCCCCTTCAACCTTGGGGAGAGGAAGGGGTGCTTAGGAAGTGGTGTTGGGTAGTTGGGGGTTGGGAGGTGGGGTGTGGATTGGAGGATGCCACCTTGGGTTGGGGGGGAGTTAAATGGGTGTATGGGGAAGGAGAGAGGTCTTAATGAGGGGTGAATGGGGAGGAGAGAGAAAATTCCGAAAATTGGGGTGGAGGGAGAGAGAGAGAGAGAGGGGGGGACCCCTTAAAGAGAGAGAGAGTGAGAGAGAGAGAGATCTAGTGGGTGTAGATCGGATGAAAATCCGCTCTTTTTTTTAGAGGAGATTAAAAATATGACAAAAAGAAGATAAATAAATAATGCAAAAAAGGAATGCAATAAAAATAGCACGAGGTGCTAAAGTGGAGATGATGTGATCGCCAGAGGGGTTACCTCAATAAGAAGAAAAGGAGATCGCGTGTACCTGGTGAAAATTGGGATGCGGGATGGATGTGAATTTCTTCCTCCAACTTCAATCGGCCGGCCGATGAAGTGGGTTTTCTTGGTTGATTACCTTGTAAAAAAAAGACAATGAAAAACAAACAAAAGAGAGGGGGATCAGCCAAAGTGCAATAGTATCAATCCAAAACTAACATAAAATGATGAAAAGACATCAACGTGCGCACCTTTTTTTTTGTTGTTTTAAACCCCTAGCAGAGAACTAGGGAAAGGATATGATAAGATGATGCTTAATGCAATAAAAGAACTAACGACGAGGTGACAATGATAATATGCTAAGGACGAGATGAACAAAACAAGCAAAATATGTAGCCCTGCTCTCCCTGACGAGAGTAAAGGGAAACCGTGAAGATGCTGAACGGATGCAGAAGGATGGCGAAAGCAATAGCTGAAGGAGGAAGCAGGCGTTTGATTGGATGCAGAAAGGATGGAGTGCAAGCCGCTTCGAATGCCTTTTTTCCTTCTGAATCCTTAGCGTGCTTGTTGGATACTTAACATCTTAACCCTTTCCACGATCGAATGATATTTTCTTTTATAGCTTCAATCGGATGTGATCAAACAAGGAAATGATAAGAATGGGTAATGAGGCATCCAGGGAAGGATCAAGATCGAGCAAGAGTCCCAAGGATGGTAGGGAACTGTGAGGGAAAGATGGAAAAAGGAAGGACTCTGGAGTGAAACACGACTTAGGACAGGGCGTCAAATCAGGAATTGACGACCTTCACAGAGACGTTTCTTGAAACACGACCTAGGAAAGGGCGTTTCTTCCTGGATTTAAATTTGGAAATAAAACTTTCTTTGTTTAGACATTAATGGAACACGCCTAAGATAACGGCGTTTCTTAAAAACACGCCCTGAGGTAGGACGTTACACAGAAAATGCTTTTTATTTTGAAAATAGATAATTCCAGAAATTAACGGATAATACCAAGAATTGACGCCCTCAACTATGGTCGTCCTTTCTTTTGAAACGCCCTATCATAGGTCGTTACTTTCGAAAGTAACGCCATTCGTCAGGTCGTGAATCACGAAGGATGCAAAAAAAATGCATAAAATTCTCAAAAATAGAAAAACTTCACGTTATAGGAATATTGAAGTCCACTTGAGACATTTACATAATGACATGAGATTTGATCAACAAAACGTCAATTTTGGCGTGTCTACAGCTGCCCCGCCTTGGCGTCTGCTTTGCAAGGGAGTGAGACAGAAATGGAATGAAGTGTAATGAAAGAAATGAAGTGGAATGAACTGATAAGGAGACGCCAAGGTGTGATGTGACACGCCTCAGACACCAAGCATTTAAAATCTTTCCAAGATTCTGAATGAAACAACTCTGAGTGGTTCCAAGGAAACATCGATTTGTTGGATAAATGGAGATTAAACTAAATAAATAAAGGGATGTGCGCGTGGGCACGACAGGGAAAGACCATTGGAGAGCGATTACCAACCAACGTGGACGTGCTACAACCAAGGTAAATTTTGCAGAAAAGTAAAGAGAATTGGGATAGAGATCCAACAAAAGGGATACTTTCAAGGAATCAGCCTGAACGGCTTCAAATAGAATGAAGTACTTGATTCGAAGTGGAATATCTCATGTCAACTCAATCAAGAGCGAGTGAACTTCATTATTGCCATAATATGAAGATTTTCAGCATGAAACTCAAAGTCCTACATGATGCATGCTGGGCTAAAAGAAAAAGATTAAAACAAACTAAAAATAAAAAATAATCAAGGATAATATTGTTAAGCCATTTAGATTTGGTCAAGAATCCATATTTCTGTGCTAACACTAAGCCGAAGCCCGTTTGTCCGCACATCAACTCAGAAAGTGGAACCATCGTCCCAAATCTTTAACAACTCAACGGCCTATCCGTGTGATCAAGATTCTCCTGAAATCGTCATTATTTTTGATGAAGGGGAACTCAAATTTCAGGTTCGTCAGAACCACAAGGTCCTTGACATATTATAATAGTGTAGATATCATATAGTAACAATGCTTACAGGAAACAGATACAAGGTGACACGATGTTGCTCCCACGGGTGGCCCAAACGCCTCGAATCCTGCGAACTTCTGCACTTTGAAACTTATTATCCTTCATCCATTAATTCAGAACATGACATGATCATAAGTGCTTAATCATAAACAATTTCAGCACTTAAGTTCATCAAAAGCATGGAGAGGTCAAAAATCCGTAGGCCAATAAAACACGCCTAAGAACAGGGCGTTAACAACATGAAAGACGCCTGTAAGATAGGTCGTTAAACACTTAAAACACGCCCTACTCAAAGGCGTAACCAATAATGAAAGCTTAGAAGAAGACGCCCCATGTTAGGGCGTTAAATATAACACGTCGTCAGTCAGGTCCTCAATTTAAGAATCGACGCCCTAACCAACGTCGTTAATTCAGCACGAACTTCCGTTTCTAAATCAGGAACACAGTCCTTAACCTAATCAAACTTCTATCTCCGGGACTCTTCAGGTCTCTTCAAATCTTTATAAAAAGGAAGGCTTTCTTTCACAAACCAAACGAAATTTCTCTGCAGCCGAACTGCTTCTTTTCCTTCTTCATCTGCAGGCCTTTGTTCTGCTTCTGTTCTTCTTCAACTGCAGGCGGCGATGGACAGGATGATGAAGAAACCTAGGATTTCTACTCCCGGAATTACTGAAATACAAGGGCACATAAGCAATCGAATTGCTTTGAATCAGGTAAGTTTTCTTCTGCTAATTGCTTTGTGCTGTTCCTTCTGCCGAACTCTCATCTTATATTTCATATACTTAAGCTTATTACTGCATGTGTCCTGTTCTTCTCACAGGATTACCCAACCCTTCCAGGAGCTAGAAGATATGTCCAAATCAAATGGTTGCCCCTCATCCTCTCCAAATTCACTTCAGATATGAGAGTATATGTAGCTAGATGGCATCTCTTGGGGTTGATAACCCATGCCAAGCATTATGATCAAATCCACATAGATTGGGCTGCCGTAGGAGCATTGATTGAAACATGGCACCCTTCCACCCATACTTTCTTATTTTCCACATTCGAGGCCACCATCTTGCTGGAAGAAGTAGAGATGATCCTGGGCTTGAAAAGGATGAAACACGGAGAAGAAGAAAAGATGGCCACCATGCCAAGGCCAATCTCCTCTCATGAGTTGCTAACCTCGTTAATACCTAGCCCAAATATAGTGAACCAAATCAAGGTCACTAAAGGAGTTAACCTCTTGAAGCTCGCCTCGTGGGTATACAAAAGAGCAGATCGAGCCAAGGAAGAGGAGGAGATAGAAAGAATAACAAAAGCCTTCGTGGTGTGCATAGCAGGCGCACTACTGTTTCCATACACGGAGGACTTCCTTGAAGAGAGTCAAATAAGTGCAGTGGTGAGCTTGTGGGAAGGTGAAAGAGTTGGACCGGCGATCCTAGCATATCTCTATAGCGGGCTTACATCGGCGGCCATGGGACGGCCCATATACGGCTGTATGCTAGCCTTCTCAAGTTGGGTGGATCTCCACTTTAAGTTCGATTCATGCCACGAAGCCCAACAACCCTCAAGAATCTTCTCCAAAAGTCCGCTTTCTTATATCACCGGCTCGTTGGGAATAAGCAATAGGGTGACGAACCGCATTCCTCAAATCAAGAAAAGGGCGGAGTGGAGAGAACACCTTAAGGTAATGCCAAAGAATCTCTTTACTTGTGCCCCGGGTATATTCAAAATGCAGGAACTTCGCGCAAGATTCTCCATCGGCACGGACCTTCGACTTATTGGCGCATCCGAGCTTGTCTTGTATAATGCACACCGGTGCCTCCCTCAGCTCGGGCTTCCAAGGCAAGTGCTAGAAGACATCTCCCATCTTCCTCCAATCAAATCAAGGGATCTAGGCAGCAATGAAGATGGAGAGGAGACAATCACCATTCAAGCTCTATGGAAACTAAGCAAGCTTCATCAACCTGTAGAAGACTTGGATGAAGACAAGGAACAGTGGAAAAATTATGTGATAGCATTGAGGAAATTAAGGCCCAAAGTGGCTCATTAGGCATTGTAGTTTCTTTCTTTCAAAATAATGAAGATTGCTTTCTGATTGAGCCACTATTACTGTGATTATGATCAAAATCATCCAAAGCCTGCTTTCTGTTGTAAATAACGCCTCAAAGAATGCCGTGAATTCAAAAATACACGCCTTTCCTCAAGGCGTCTCAAACGGCCCATCTTCCACAGTTAACGCCTGCACCTGTGGGCGTAACTTAAATAACGACTTCAGAAAAGGCGTGAATAGATTCAAACCCCAAAGAATATAATCGTTGACTCATCAAAAGTAACGCCGTTTCCTTAGTCACTCCTTAAAAATAACACGCCCTCGACTGAGGCGTTACTCTAAGCCAGCAATGATGACTTTCATTACATCAATCAACGCCCATTCAATGCGTCTGACGACGGTTATCGTTCCCCATGCAAAACAAATTAACGCCTTAATCATCGTCGTCTACCTTCAGGAGACGCCCAGATCTTCATCGTGAATTCCATTAGAAATGCCTTCCCTTAGGGCGTGTCTTCTTTTCGAAACCCAAAAGTCATGAGGCCCCTTCTTCTTCCTCCTTCCGTTCCCATTTCCCCCTTCTGCAAACCCTAACCGAAGCCCCCCCTCTTTCGATCTCCCTCTCTCGTTCTCTTCTCTCTCTCTCAATCTTTCTCTCCTAGGCCGAGCCATGGCCAGTGGAGGACAGAAGCGCCAGAGGGTAGCCGCCCCAGAGGCTGGATATGGTCTATGAGGTACCTAGTGAGTGCAGGACCATCTTCCTTACTGACCTGACTACGGTGATGGGTTTAGGAGATGCCAGGCACAGGTCAGGGGAGACCTTAGGTGAGTTTGTACAGAGGCTGACCGACGGGGTGAGAGCGGTATGCTGCCATGACCCGACTGACCATGAGAGAGCGGATCGAGACCTGAGGAGGTTCCTACTGCTGCTGCTCGGGAGATTATTGCTGGGGACGAAAGCCGACGTCATCAACTGCTACTTCTTGGCGATCCTCGAGGACCTGGAGACAGTTGGCAGTTACGCTTGGGGAGCGGCGCTGCTGGCGCACCTGTTGGCGGACCTGTCCACGGGGACGGGGCGAGAGACGACCGTCAGTGGCTTCTCACCTTTTCTTCAGGTATGCAATTTTCTCATTTTCATGTCTTTTTTCTTTTTCTTTTCTTCTTATTATGATGCATGTGAATGCCTTACTAATGCAATGCATGGATGCAGGTGTGGAGCCACCTATACATGCCGATGGGGCGCGTTGACCCACGGCCCGGAGCTGAGGGATCCTTTCCTCTGGCGCGACGCTGGTTACCAGTCGTCTTCGGTGCCCCACTTGACTACGAGTTGTGGGTTCTACGGAGAGAGTTCCGCGACTTCCCTCCCTCGCTGGTATGTATGAATGAATGATATGCATTTCTTTTGAATTGATTATGATGAAATGATAATGGTATGTATGAATGCAGGTGCAGTGGAGGCCATACGAGGGGATGACAGATGAGGGCCAGCCTTGGGTCGTATCGGGGCGACCTCGCTTCGGGCGTGAGCTGTGGCTACACTGCTTGAGTGAGATCGAGCCGTTATGACTCAGGTTGGTGATGAGGACCCTGGGCTTGCACCAGGAATGGATCGAGGTCGGAGAGCCTCGAGGGATAGGAAAGAAGACCCGCGGTCGCACCAAGACGACCGACTGGCGGGTACGTTTCGAGGAGCAGTACGCCGACTGGCAGCGTGGCGGGACCGGAGTCACCTCCCAGGCGACAGACAGCTCCGAGTACCTCCGGCGCTACTGGGAGGTACACGCCGGCCGACCCCAGATGAGGGTCTTAGGGGTATGTATGAATGCACTTATTTCTAAATTGAATGCAAATGCTTATGTGACTATCATGTGACTAACATGCAATGGATGCAGGATGCGAGGGACATAGCGGCGATAGACGCCCAGGCCCACCTACACAGCCTGGAGGACCAGTTAGCCGCCACACAGGCTGACCTAGAGACCCTGGTGAGTGTTTAAATTACTTCTATATGCAAATGAATCTTTTTGTTGAATTATTGATGATTAGCCACTGACGATCTCAATGAATGCAGCGTACTCAGCAGGGAATAGTGAGGAGAGATCCAGGGGAGGCCTCCAGCTCGAGGGGACCTAGCACGGAGGTGACCGCGCTATCAGAGCAGCTAGCTGGAGCGGTTGCACGGGCTGAGGCAGCAGAGCGTTACCTCGCCAGACGGGTAAATTCTGAACTCAAACTCAGTCAATTCAATTATTAATTAAATATAGCATTGAGCACTGATAAAAAGAATGTTTTGCAGACCGAGGAGCTCCGAGCAGCTATTGCTTGCGTCTGTGAGGGACAGCAGGCGACGTCCTCGCAGGTGAGTGATTTACCTTCAACCATGTGTTGTTTATTTGCTTCATTGAATTGTGAAATTTGATGATTGGTTTGCTTGTTTTCAGAGTGCACAGCTGCGAGCGGCGCGTACTGAGTTGGCGATCCGCGAACAGCGGATCACAGAGTTGGAGCGCTCTGCGAGGCGTCGGGAGGAGCTTCCCCAGGACGTGGCGGAGCAGCGGGTTGCCCTGGAGCTGGAGAGGCGGGAGCGTGCCCGAGAGCGAGAGGAGCACCAGACGGAGCGTGCCCGGTTCCTTGAGCTTCAGCAGGCGGAGCGTGCTCGGTTCCAGGAGCAGTTGGCGGCACGGGAGCGTGAGCTAGCCGACTCGAGGACCCAGTTGATCCTTTCCCAGGAGCGGCTGCGAGTGTCCGAGGAGCGGTTGCAGCGAGGCCGTGAGCGAGCACGGGCTGCGGGGTACTCCTTCACCAGCTCTACTTTCGTGGCGGGTTCTTCTCTTCGAGAGAGGAGTGAGGCAGGGGGCCAGGCTCGAGTTCCGGCTTCTTCACGGGGGCCCATGCCTCCTCCACCAGCACCAGCTCGGGATGGCGAGGAGGAGGTTGTGAGTAGGAGAGTAGAGGAGGGTGGAGGCGAGAGCTGAGAGACTTACTTGTACTCCTCCACCCTCACACCTGTACTTAGACATTCATGATGTATATATATATGAGATTGAGATTTCTTTTGTTACCTGAGCACTTTGTGTGGTTGTGGGCTTGTGTTTGTGTACTTTTCTTCTCTCCATGTTCTTCATGTTTACTTTGCTTTTGCCCTGTATCTGTAGCTGCGGTTTTCACTTGAATAAAACAGGTTAATTCATCTGTTCGACTTGGCCCCTTGCCCAATGAGCAAGGGGTGGTAATATTTTGACCTTAATGACGGGTCAAGGGGCCAAGCCCTTAATCAAATAAGGTAAAGTGAAATAACCAATAACGGGGAGATGCATCATGCAAGCACACACATGCAAACAATAAATCAAAATATGCACAGGCAAAATGCAGGCATACGAATGAAGAAGGCATTATATATTTTTTTTGTTATTTTCCTGAAAAACGCGCCTTAGATTAGGTCGTGACTCGGGTGAAAGACGCCCCCTCAGACGGCGTGCTTTTTAAAAGGATTTTGGAATTTGGTGAAAAGACGACCTGAACAAGGGCGTTAATTTGATAAAGACGACCCTCACGAGGGCGTGAGTTAAATTAAAAACGCCTTAGTGAGAGGCGTGAATTATATGAATTTTCAAAAAAAAGATTGACAAGGCTATCCAGATCGCGGGCCCTACCCGGTCACCATCTAGGATTCATTAATCTTTCTTGAATAATTAAAAGGGAGTCGACGTGCTCAAAGTTGACTTATATTCGAGATTTCGCACAGTGCAAATTCTTAAGTTCGTCTTGACCATCCTGCCAGTTCGTGACTTTACCACAGAGAAAGGATGGAAGAAAATATAAGGAAAGCCCATAAGGGGTTCTGGGATGCTCAAAGTAAAGTTACCTCCCCTGCCCTATGCCTGTTGGGGTTCGGTCTTTGGCGTAGGAAATTGTTGCCTTTTTGCCCATTTATGATGCATGCATACGCCCAAGGTTTTCCTTGCGGGGACTTTGCCACTCTTGACATGCTGTTCTTTTCATAACTTGACTTTCACTTTGGAATTGATTTGCATTGATGAACAAAATAAACCTAATTGTACTTGGGCTTTTGTGACATTTGCTCCCTTTTGGGCCTTGACTTCCACCTACTAGGGCGGCGGACAGGCTTGGCCCCTCTGCCTCGAGGTCTCCCTTCCCCCCTTATGGGCCGAAGAAGAAAAGAACGGGTATTGTCTTTCACTTTTAGTCAGGTTTTTTGACTTTCTATCAGATTTTGCACTGCTTGAGTTCAAGAATAAAGCGTGTAGTGTGTGCGGGTGTCAACCCCATTCTTAAGTTACCAAGACTGATAAATGAATTCTGAATTTTGACCTTTCAGGCCTTGATCTTTTGTGTGCCATGACAAAAGCCTTTTTGTTTGTTTGAAATTTCTCTCTTTTCTTTTTTGTGTTTTTTGATTTGGATTTTGGCAAACATTCTAATTTTTTTTGATTTGGAAAATATTCATTTTTTTTGTTTTGTGGGATTTTGGAAAATTTTCATTTTTTGTTGGATTTTGGAAAATATTCATTTTTTGTTGGATTTTGGAAAATATTCATTTTTTGTTGGATTTTGGAAAATATTCATCATTTTTTGTTTGTTTTGGGAAAATATTCATTTTTTTTGTTGGATTTTGGGAAAATCAGGGGTAGTATTTCTTAAGATATAAACCGTTCCAAGGGTGAGTTAACTCTTCACCTTCAGCATTAGTTAATTTATAAGCATTGCCAGGAAAAACTTCTTTTATAACGAACAGTCCCTCCCAATTTGGTTGGAGTTTTGAACGGGGGCCACCCGGCTTAACAAAAATTCTCTTGATTACCATTTCACCGACTTTAAATTTTCTCTCAATTACTTTCTTTTGGTAAAAACGTGAGAGCCTATTTTGATAAACGCGCGCATGCTCAGCGGCGACCAGACGCTTCTCATCTAGGAGTTCCAATTGGGCAAGGAGTGAATCACGACGTTCATCAATAGAAAATTCCTCATCCAATTGTACTCGCAGAGAGGGAATAAGAATCTCATAAGGGACTACTGCCTCCATCCCGTAAGTGAGGGCGAAAGGGGTTTGTCCAGTGGGAGTGCGAATGGAAGTGCGGTAGGCCCAAAGAGCTTCAACCAGCTTGTCTGGCCAGTCCAAAAATTTATTAGCATCACACGTCTTTTTAACGATCTTGATCAAAGTTTTGTTAGTTGCTTCTGCTTGGCCATTGCCCTGCGGATAATAGGGAGAAGAATGATGCAATGCAATGTTATACCTGTTGCAGAGATCCTTGAGATCTTGAGAGATAAATTGAGGTCCATTGTCGGTGACGATGGTGCTCGGGATGCCGAACCTTGTGATGATGTTCTTCATGATAAATTTGCAAACGGTTAATGCTTTAATTTCCACGTAAGCTTCCGCTTCCGCCCACTTGGTGAAGTACTCCGTTGCCGTGAGAATGAATGATTTTTGCTTGGTCAGGAGGTTCGAGTCACCAAGAGGTCCAATGATGTCAAAAGCCCACATGGAAAAAGGCCATGGGGAGGACGTAGGATGGAGTGAAGAAGCAGGAGAATGAATCTTGTCGGCGTGCAGTTGGCACTTAACACACCTTCGAACGTAGATAGAGCAATCCTCTTCTAGAGTTGGCCAATAGAAACCTAGCCTAAGGATTTTCTTAGCTAGCATCTGGCTGTTCACATGACCACCACACACACCAGAATGCGCCTCTTCCACGACTTTCCAAGATTCATCATCATCGAGGCATCTCAATAAAACACCGGTGAGCCCTCTTCTGTAGAGCACACCTCCAACCAAAGTATAACGTTGAGCCACTCTTCTAATTGCTTTCTTTTCTTCTGCTGTGGCTTCCTCGGGATAAGACTGATCATTACAGTATCTGGCAATCTCATAATACCAAGGCTTTTCTTCGTCAGCCAATTCTTCTTCCCAGTCCAAGAGCATGACCTCTTTGCCTTTAAGAGTTTCTTTCTGCTTGGCCTTCTCGAGCACCTGATCCCTAATATCAAGGAAAGCACGATCCTTAATAGCTGGAGTATCACGCTGATGAATCAGAGGGACATGGAAATCACGCTCAGGGGGGAAGACTAAAGCAGATGCTAAAGAAGCAAGAGCGTCAGCCAAGATGTTCTGACTGCGAGGCACATGAACGAAGATCAATTTAGTGAAGAGTTTGGCATAAGCTGAAGCGAGTTCCTGGTAGGGTTTAAGCTTAGGATTGATAGTGAGGCACTTGACCAACACCTGGCACAGAATGAGTTGACTATCACCGACAATCCGCAAGTGAGTGACACCATATCGATGAGCGGTTTGTAGACTGGCCAAAAGAGCTTCATACTCGGCTATATTATTGGTGACGGGGAAAGTAAGCCGAGCAGCAAATGGAATGGTGACTCCTTCAGGTGTTAAAAGAACCATGCCGATCCCTCTTCCTTGAGAATTAAGAGCTCCATCAAAATGTAACGTCCACATAGGATCAAGGGGTTGATTAATGGACATTAATTCTTCATCTGGGAACTCAGAATTGACAGGATCAAAATGAGGTAGAAGGTGATGAGCAAGATGTTCGGCGATGGCATAACCTTTGATAGCTTTTTGCTGAATGTAAGTGATATCAAACTGGGAGAGGAAGCTTTGCCAGCGTGCTAATCGATCAGTGAGGACAGATTTTTCAAGGAGGAATTTGATTGGATTCATGCGTGCAATGAGGTGAACCTCGTGAGCTAGGAAATAGTGTTTTAATTTCTGAACTACCCAAACCAAAGCTGCACAAGTCTTCTCCATGGCTGAGTACCTCTGCTCACAGGGGTTAAGAAGTTTAGACAAGTAGTATGCTGCCCTCTCCTTACTTTCTTGATCCACTTGAGCTAAGACAGCACCTACAGAGTCATCCAGGACTGAAACATATAGAATAAGTGGTTTGCCTGGAATTGGCGGCCTCAGGACAGGGGGATTGGCCAAATAATCCTTCAATCCGTCAAAGGCTACCTGACACTTGTCATCCCAATTAAACTTGACTCCCGGCTTGGTAAGCTCGTAAAACGGCCTGCATCTTTGTGAATGCTGGGAGACGAAGCGGCGAATGAATTGCAACCTCCCTATTAATCCTCGAACTTCCTTCAAATTCTTGGGAGGAGGCATATCTCTAATGGCCTTTGCCTTGTTGGGATCAACTTCAATTCCTCTCTTACTGACAATGAATCCAAGCAACTTTCCTGAAGAAACGCCAAATACGCACTTCTT
The DNA here is from genome assembly GCA_022559845.1 of Amorphophallus konjac. Lineage (NCBI taxonomy): Eukaryota > Viridiplantae > Streptophyta > Magnoliopsida > Alismatales > Araceae > Amorphophallus > Amorphophallus konjac. The sequence goes on along the minus strand of CM040123.1, from coordinate 351,241,164 downwards.
GGGGTTCATTTTCAATTGATATTCTCGGGATCTCTGCAAAACCTTAGCCAGAACCCCAGGATGCTCAATCCTTGTCCTTGATTTCACAACCAGGTCATCCACATACACCTCGATGTAAATATGAATCATGTCATGAAAAATCCCCATTATAGCCCTCTGGTAGGTGGCTCCAGCATTCTTAAGTCCAAAGGGCATGACCACATAGCAATATGTACCCCATGGTGTAGTGAATGAGGTTTTCTCTTGATCCTCTTCAGACAGACGAATTTGATTGTAACCTGAAAAGCCATCCATAAATGAAAGAGTTTCAAATCCTGCCGTGTTGTCGATCAGAACATCAATATGAGGGAGGGGGAAGTCATCTTTAGGACACGCCCGGTTGAGGTCCCGGAAATCTATGCAAATTCGAACTTTTCCATCTTTCTTCATAACCGGGACAATGTTAGCCACCCGATTGGGATAGAGGACGACTCTAACAAATCTAGCCTTATGGAGTTTATCGACCTCTTGTTTCATCTTCAAAGCCATGTTAGGGTGGAAACGCCTCAACCGTTGTTTGACCGGGACAGACCCTGGCTTAAGTGTAAGGCGGTGTTCAACGAGCGCAGGGTCTAATCCAGGCATATCTTCATAGCTCCACGCGAACGTGTCCTTGTATTCTTGAAGAACCAAAATGAGCGCCTCCTCCTCGGAGGGCGATAAATTCTTACTGATGAGGACAATCCTAGGGTCTTCCTCGGTACCCAAATTGATTTCTTTGGTTGGCTCTTCTACCGAGGCTGATGGTTCGTCGAATCTTCTCATACCACTAGCAAAAGCATCAGCCTCGTCCTCATAGTCTTCATAACTTTCTTCCCCCTCTTCAATAGGGTCTTCATCATTCATGATTTCATAAACACCCAAACCCTCATAAGCAGCAACAGAATCCTCATATTCTAATTCCGGAAGGATGATCGGTTCTTCCACAAACTCAGGGATTGCTAAACAAGCTTGGCATCTGATAGCCAACTCCAACAAAAATCTACGGGGAATCTGCTTACCCTTTGTAATATCCCGGACCTTTCGGATCCTTCTTCGTGGGTCCCGGATCTAATTTTCGGAGCGTTCAGCTCTGTTGTGTCCGAAATTTTGTTTCGGACATCTTTCGTGTTCGGATCGGCGCGATCCGGAGTCGTTTCGGAGGCCCGGAGGCGTTCCGCGGCTTTTTCCGTGCGTGATTTCCGACTTCCGGCGCGGGTTTCGGCTTTTCTCTTCGGACGCTCACTGCGGGTGAACCGGGCTGTTCACACGGGCACGAGTGATACCGTTGTGATCGGTACATTCCGAGGATCGTGGGGGTGTAATTTCCTAATTTTTGGTATTTTCTGCATTTTCAGGGTTTTTCTATAAAACCCTTTTTCTTTTCTCTCTCCCCCACCATCTTCTTCTTCCTCTCTTCTTCTTCCTCCTTCCTCCTCCACCGTGTCTCCCTCCCTCTCCCTCTCTTCCTCCCGGTTGGCCACGGCGAGCTCCCCTCCGGCTGCAGACGGCGGCGGGGTGACGGCGCGGTGACGTGGGCGGCGGCGAGGCGGTCGTGGGGGCATGCGGCGAGCGTGGGAAGCTTAAGGAAGAACGAGGGTTTTCAAGCGTTCTTCGCGATTCGTGGACGATCCGGCGGAGCATTCGCTCCATTGAGGTAGGGTGACGTTCCCTAGCTCTTCGCCGTTCTTTTCCGTGGTTTGTAGGCCGCGGGGAGGCCGAGAGAGGCATTTTTGGGGTTTTTCCATGTTTTGGGGGTGAGCCGCCCGATCTATGGTTTTAGCCCATGATTCTATGTTTTGGTGGCTTAGATGCATGCGTCGGGTGGTTCAGGAGTACCGGCATCGGCAGCTTCAGTGACAGGATCTGCATCTTTTAGCTCGAAGGTCAAGAAGTTCTTGAAGAAGGGTTTCCGTAAGAAGCCCAAGGATCAGGGACAAGCTTCATCGGGCAGTGTGCATCAGCCGATTCCTTTGCAGCGTCAGGGATCAGGGGGTGGATCACGAGGACCTTGTCCACGGTGTGGTGGGACCCACCCAGGCAGGCAGTGCACGGCGCCGATTATCTGTTTTCGGTGTGACCAGCCAGGGCACATGGAGCGTGACTGTCCACAGAGACCGCCGCAGCAGCAGTTTCCGCAGCAACAGAGGCAGCAGCAGCAGCAGCAGGGACAGTATCCGCCGCTACCCAGGTCAGCCAGCGTGGGAGGCAGGCAGAGGGCTCGAGGCCAGATCACGCACTTGACCAGGGCAAAGGCAGTGGCGTCGCAGCTCGTGGAAGGTACCGTTCAGATTTTGGGTTGTGCGGCTCGGGTTTTGTTTGATTCTGGCGCGTCTCATTCGTTTATTTCGGAGGATTTCGCGTCGAGCGTCGAGGAGCCGATGACCCAGTTGTCTTGTGATTTGGCGGTGGAGTTGCCTTCGGGTGACTTTATGGTCACTCCGTATTGCTTCGACCAGGTTCCGGTGTGGATCGATGGCCGGAGTATGCCAGGCAGATTGTATGCGTTGCAGCTTCGGGATTACGATGTGATTCTAGGCATGGATTGGCTCGAGACTCATGGAGCGGTGGTGGATTGTGGGATGAAGAGGGTCTACTTCCAGCATCCGAGCAAGAGGACCTTCTATTTCCAAGGTATCCGTTCCGCCTCTTCTTGATTTCTTATCTCTGCTATTCGAGCCCGTCGGTTGCTTGATTCAGGTTGTCAGGGTTTTCTCGCGTCAGTGGTTGTGTCTGACCGGATGGAGCCGGATGTCGAGGACATCGCGGTGGTGTGCGAGTTTCCTGATGTTTTTCCTGAGGAGTTGCCTGGATTACCTCCCCAGCGGGAGATCGATTTTGTGATCGAGGTTGTACCTGGTGCGGGACCTTTGGCGAAGGCTCCCTACCGTATGGCCCCCACTGAACTGAGGGAGTTGAGGGCACAGTTGCAGGAGCTGCTGGCCAAGGGGTACATTCGTCCGAGTTTTTCCCCTTGGGGTGCGCCCGTGTTGTTTGTGAAGAAGAAGGACAGTAGTCTGCGACTGTGCATTGACTATCGGCAGCTGAATGAAGTGACCGTTAAGAACAAGTATCCGTTGCCGCGGATCGATGACTTGTTCGACCATCTTCAGTCTGCGCGAGTGTTCTCGCGGATTGATTTGCGGTCAGGTTACTATCAGCTGAGGATTAGGCCCGATAACCCGAGACTCGCACCGCCACCCACGAGTCCGATGTGGAGAAGACTGCATTCAGTTCGAGGTACGGGCATTATGAGTTTCTGGTGATGCCGTTTCGGCTCACCAATGCCCCAACTGCCTTTATGGACTTGATGCAGAGGGTGTTTCATCCGTATTTGGACCAGTTTGTGGTCATTTTCGTGGATGACATCCTTGTTTATTCGCGGTCTGCTGAGGAGCACGCGTACCATTTGAGTGTGGTACTGCAGATGTTGCGAGATCACCAGTTGTATGCGAAGCTCAGCAAGTGCGAGTTTTGGCTCAGCGAGGTGCACTTTCTGGGGCACGTGATTTCTGGTGATGGCATTTTCGTGGATCCCGCAAAGGTCGAGGCTGTGATGCAATGGCCGAGGCCGAGGTCGGTGACGGAGATCCGTAGTTTCTTGGGGCTTGCGGGTTATTATCGTCGGTTTATCCAGGATTTTTCCCGCATTACGACCCCGATGACTAGGCTTACGCGGAAGGATATACCTTTCGTTTGGTCCGAGGAGTGTGAGCAGAGCTTCAGGGAGCTGAAGAGATTACTCACCTCGGCTCCGGTGTTGGTTTTGCCTTCTGGATCGGGAGGTTTCGTGGTGTGTACAGATGCTTCCGGCGTTGGACTGGGTGCTGTTCTGATGCAGCATGGTAGAGTGGTGGCTTATGCATCTCGGTAGCTAAAGCCTCACGAGGAGAACTACCCTACCCATGACCTTGAGTTGGCGGCTGTGATCTTCGCGCTGAAGATCTGGAGGCATTATCTGTACGGTGAGAAGTTCGAGGTGTTCACTGACCATCAGAGCTTGAGGTACGTGTTCTCGCAGAAGGACCTGAACCTCAGGCAAAGGCGTTGGATGGAGTTCATGAAGGACTATGACTTCACCCTATCTTATCAGCCAGGCAGGATGAATGTCGTCACCGATGCCTTGAGTCGAAAGGTTGCGGTCAGTGCCTTGATGTTGAGGAGGTGGAGGCTCTGGGAACAAGTGCCCGAGGTATCTTTCAGGCTCAAGATTCCCCAGGAGCCAGGGTTGGCTGTGCTTGCGAGTCTGACTGTCACTCCTACTATCCGTCGTCAGGTGACAGAGGCTCAACATGCGGACCCTGAGTTGCCCCGGATTTTGGCTATGGCTGACGTAGAGCTCGGCCAGGACGGTGCTGCGAGGTTTCGTGGCAGGTTGTACGTCCCAGCTGAGGAGCAGGTTCGTCATGCGGTGTTACGCGAGGCTCATGGGAGCTGGTACACTGTACACCCGGGTGCGACGAAGATGTATCGGAACTTGCGGAGGCAGTTCTGGTGGCCTGGCATGAAGAGAGATGTCGCAGAATTTGTGGCCAGGTGCCTGATCTGTCAGCAGGTGAAGGCGGAGCATCAGCGACCAGGCGGTACTCTCCAGCCCTTGGATGTTCCTGCTTGGAAGTGGGACCATGTGACCACGGATTTTGTGGTGGGGTTGCCAAGAACCCCGAGTGGGCAGGACAGTATTTGGTTGCTGGTGGATCGGCTGACGAAGGTGACTCGGTTGCTACCGGTCAAGGTCAGCTGGAGCGTGCCTAAGTTGGCTCGTCTTTATGTGGAGCGGATCGTTTCGTTGCATGGGGTTCCCATTTCGATCGTGTCGGATCGGGATCCGCGCTTCACTTCTGGATTCTGGAGGAGTTTCCAGCGAGCTCTTGGCACGGAGTTGACATTTAGCTCGGCATATCATCCTCAGTCAGATGGTCAGTCTGAGAGGACCATTCAGACTTTGGAGGACATGCTGAGATCCTGCTGCCTGGAGTGGCAGGGGAGTTGGATACATCACCTACCGTTGGTGGAGTTTGCCTATAACAACAGCTATCATTCGAGCATCGGCATGGCTCCTTATGAGGCATTGTACGGGCGTCCTTGTCGGACTCCACTCGATTGGTTTGAGGTGGGTGAGCGTGTTTTGACGGGACCGGAATTAGTGCAGCAATGTGTGGATGTTGTGCACCTGGTTCGTCAGAACATGTTGGCGGCCCAGAGTCGGCAGAAGAGTTATGCTGACCGTAGGAGGCAGCCCCTAGAGTTCGCCGTGGGCGATCATGTGTTCTTGAGAGTTTCTTCGATGAAGGGGGTGATGCGTTTTGGACGGCGTGGGAAGCTGAGTCCCCGCTATATTGGTCCTTTCGCGATTGTGGAGCGCATCGGTGAGGTTGCTTACCGGTTGCAGTTGCCTCCTGAGTTGGCGTCGGTGCATGACGTGTTCCACGTCTCGATGTTGCGGAAGTATATGCCCGATGACTCTCATGTGCTCGAGTTTTCCGTTTGGCCTGAGGTGACTCCAGATCTTTCTCTCCCAGAGTTTCCGATCCGCGTGGAGGATAGGCGAGAGCAGCGCCTGCGGAACAAGGTCATTCCCTTGGTAAAGGTCGTGTGGCAGCGACACTCTGGTGGTGAGGCTTCTTGGGAACGTGAGGACGAGATGCGTCAGCAGTTCCCGTATCTGTTTGAGTGAGTCTTCCTCTTCTTTCCCCTCTGGTTGTTCTCAATTTCGAGGACGAAATTCCTTAGGGGGGGAGGGCTGTAATATCCCGGACCTTTCGGATCCTTCTTCGTGGGTCCCGGATCTGGTTTTCGAAGCGTTCGGCTCTATTGTGTCTGAAATTTCATTTCGGACATCTTTCGTGTTCGGATCGGCGCGATCCGGAGTCGTTTCGGAGGCCCGGAGGCGTTCCGCGGCTTTTTCCGTGCGTGATTTCCGACTTCCGGTGCGGGTTTCGGCTTTTCTCTTCGGACGCTCGTTGCAGGTGAACCGGGCTGTTCACACGGGCACGAGTGGTACCGTTGCTATCGGTACGTTCCGAGGATCGTGGGGGTGTAATTTCCTAATTTTTAGTATTTTTCACATTTTTCGGGTTTTTCTATAAAACCCTTTTTCTTTTCTCTCTCCCCCACCATCTTCTTCTTCCTCTCTTCTTCTTCCTCCTTCCTCCTCCACCGTGTCTCCCTCCCTCTCCCTCTCTTCCTCCCGGTTGGCCACGGCGAGCTCCCCTCCGGCTGCAGACGGCGGCGGGGCGACGGCGCGGTGACGTGGGCGGCGGCGAGGCGGTCGTGGGGGCGTGCGGCGAGCGTGGGAAGCTTAAGGAAGAACGAGGGTTTTCAAGCGTTCTTCGCGATTCGTGGACGATCCGGCGGAGCATTCGCTCCATTGAGGTAGGGTGACGTTCCCTAGCTCTTCGCCGTTCTTTTCCGTGGTTTGTAGGCCGCGGGGAGGCTGAGAGAGGCATTTTTGGGGTTTTTCCATGTTTTGGGGGTGAGCCGCCCGATCTATGGTTTTAGCCCATGATTCTATGTTTTGGTGGCTTAGATGCATGCTAGGGGTCCCCAGGGGTCTTCCCCCTTGTTTTCCCCCTCTCCGGTGGAGGTACGGGGGCGTGGTTGGTGTTTTTGGGGTTTTCCCGCCGTAGCGTGCTCTGGGGCAAGCGACGGTCACTCCAGTGACCGTCACATGCTTGTAACGCCCCTAGAGGGGTGCGTTGCTTCCCTAGGTGTTGGCCTTTGGGGTCGAGGGCTGTAACGGTCCTGCGACTGGCCGTCGTTTTCTAGTGACGCCCCTAGGTTGGGCCGTCACATGCTTTTCGGCCGTTGGTTTTGACCGTTGGGGGTCAGGCCATGTGACGCGCCATTCTAGGTGCGTTATATGCGTGTAACGCCCTGGGGCAGGAGCGTTACTTCCTGTGTTTACCCCAGGCGTGAGGGCCATGTAACGCGCTGGTCCAGGTGCGTTACATGTGAGTAACGCGCCCGGACAGGGCCGTTACATCCCTTTTTGAATCTGTGCCGTGGAGGGGCGTGTAACGCGCTAGGCTAAGCGCGTTACATCCGTGTAACGCACTGGGCCTGGGCCGTTACTTCCCTTTTCCCCCGTGTTGAGTGACGGTCCGCCTTAGACCGCCATTTTAAGTGACGGCCCTAGAGTGGACCGCCATTTGGCAGTGACGGTCTGAGGGTAGACCGCCACTTCCTGAGTTGCCCCATGAGGGTGGCAACCTTACTTTTCTCCGACCGTGGTCTCCGTGTGACGGGACTAGTGCGTGGGGTGATTCCCACACGTTGTCGGGCTTGGGCGTTGTTTTCCGTGACTTGAGAGTCTACTCCTTTAGCGACCCTCCACTAGTCGTAGCCCACCAGTATGCGGTGCTGGTCTCACCTGGGAGTGGTGTACGGGCACCCACCTTTCGAGACGGTTTGTGGACCGGTTACCGTAGGCCCCTCGTCGTAGCCAGAGTCCGGCTGCGGAGGAAAACCGGTCAGAGGGCCAGACCTAGGACGCGTGGTCTGTGTGTGCACACGTGGTTGGGGGCGGTTGGACCCACGTCGACGGGCGTGACCCCAGCTAGTCACTTGTTGTGAGTTACTTTTCGGTGTTTGCGCCTCGGGTAGGACCTACCACGTCAGGCGGTTCACCTACGGTGCGGTGTAAGACGTCAGGGGACGCTACCGGCTGTGCTTCTAGTGGGTGGCACTCCTGTCGAGTACGGAGTGTCAGACTGTCAGTCGTGTGTTTCCGACCTTCGGGTTTGTCGGTGACCGTTGAGCTTCGGTCTTCTCTTCGTAGCACGTGTGTCGGTTTACGTGCCGTAGAGTCTTGCTTTGTAGAGTACAGGGCTTTCCTTTCCGAGGTACTCTCCTACCGCTAGAGTAGTGGTTTCTCGCTTTGCGAGGTAGGGTTCGAGTGATCCCTACTGAGTCTTGTTCCGAGACTCATTCTCTGCGTGTTTTGACCGTGTTTCAAGTGAGACGCCCCCTTCGGGGAGCGCGTCAGGAGCGCAGCGTGGTGCGGGTGCCCAGAGGTAGTGCCAGAGGTCTGAGCCGGGGGATGCCCCGTGTAGCTGTAATGTTCTTTCTTGTCACTGTACGAGTCGTGGACTGTTGTCGTGGTCATTTTATTTTGTGGACCATGTAAATTGTTATCTTATTTCCTGCTTAATATCATAACTGTTTAATTTCTGCAATTACTTGTGATAACTATGTAGTTTCCACACCATCCTTTTAACCCTTCCGAGTCTTCGGACTCGTGGGTGGCGGTGCGAGTCTCGGGTTATCGGGCCTTCCCGGTAATCGGATTCTCGGGTCGTTACACCCTTGGCCTTCTTATGTGGAACTATCCCCTGATTTTTATTATTAGAAGGAAAGGAGGAAGAAAAGGAACAACTAGCTTGACCAGGGGAAGGAGATGAAAAAGCGGATATAGGAGGTGATATAGAGGAGGGCCCCTCACCAGAGGGGGAGAAAAGACTTACCAAGGAATCTTGGAAGAGCGGCCCCTGGATTGGGGCGCACTCGGGAGAAAAATAGGAGGTCTCCTCAATAGAAATGGAGGATTGGAATGTTGGAGATTTGGCATTTTTTTTTCGTTTTTAGCTTTTCCTTTGTTTTTATTTTCTTCTTCAAGTAAAACGCAATGTGAAGGGAGAATAGCAGGAGGAGTGGAGATTGCAAGATTGGAGAAAGATTTAATCAAAGATGGCCCACCCGGGGGCGAGATGGAGTTTTTAGAAAATTGCTCGAGGAGCGAAGGAGCAATCGGGAGGGAAATCTGAATTGAATCGGGAGACAAGTTGATGGTAATCGGTGGTGGTCGCGGCACGTGACCAAACCAACGGGAATAGAGAGAAGCCAACACAGATGGATGCACAGAAGTGAGGGAGAAAAGGCCGGCCCACAGCCTATCCACGGAAAATCCTTCTTCAAAGGGGACATCTGGCTCCCCCGTATCTGTGTAGTCGCTTAACATCTGCCTTTTATCTGTGATTACTGCTGGCATTTCAATCAGTTCTTGAATCAGCGGCGGCCACTCTGGATCTGTCGGCATGAACAGGCGGCTCAGAGAGATCGTGATGTCATTCATGTCAAACCACCTGTACCAGTCACATTCCGGATCACCCATTTTTCTTCTTTTATCTGGCCTTAAAGACTCCAGGGCTTTGTAGGTAGCTAGTGGTGCAATGTGACGAGCAAACTGTCTGGCGTGCACATCTTGACAATCAAGCAATGCAGTAATGACGGTAGTCTGCTCATTGTTCTGAATGCCACCGGTGATAAAATGTGTCTTTAAAGTCCAGGTGAGCGGCTGGCGGTCTGGTTTGAAGGTGGACGTCATAACAGCCCACGGCTCTCCTTCATTCTTGCCCGGTGCTTTGTAGCCTAAGCCGCCTCGTGCAATCACCTTTTGAGGCTTAATGGGCCTAATCCTGCCCTGGAGTTTGGCGCCCAGGCCCTTGCCATCTTGATATCCCATTCTTATCAGAATGTTCCAGCCGGGGGTATTCATCATATTTTTCTTTTTCTTCCCCTTAGAAGGCAGGGGTGTCATAGCAACTGTGGTAACAGTCTCAGATAGCATCGGCCGTGGACGGGGAACGTCCAGCACAGATAATAACGGCTTGTTGGCAGGCCATATGGAAGGAACTGATGAAGCTACATGAATGTCTTCCTCTGGCAAGATCGGCACGCTGGTCACCTTGATAATGCGGCCCTTGTGCGGAAACTTGAGGCACTGATGGTTTGTAGAGGGCACTGCGTCAAGCTGCTGAATATAAGGGCGACCCAGGATGCCATTAAAGGTCGGATCCATATCCAGAATATGAAAATCTGCTGTAATGGTGGCTGGACCCAAGCTGACTTTGAGAGTAATCATACCCAGAGGGGGTTTCTTTGTATTGTCATATGCCGTGACAGTAATGGTTGATGGCCGAATCTGGCTCTCAGGGATACCGCATAACTTCAGAGTGCTCGGAGGCAACACATTGATAGATGCACCGGTGTCTACCAAACACTGCTTAACGGCCACTTTGTTGATATCAACCGTAATACATAGGGCATATTTTCTTGCCGGTAGAGGTGCTAACTTATGTTCATGGAATGTGATTGCCGGCTGACTGCTGGCAGTAGTCAAGACTATAATTATCTGTTCAACCGGAAGATCCTCATTGACCATGACCTTCTGCAGGTATTCCTTCAGGGCCAGCTGATGAGTGGTGGACCTCTTGATTAATTCAAGAATGGAGATTCTGGCTGGAGTGCGATCCAAGTGCTTTAATAAATCATACTGAGTTCCCGGTACTGAATCTTGTTCCTGCTCTTGCTCTTGTGGCCCCTGCACAGGCTCTAGCTCTCTTTGTGGGAAAACACGGTGGAATATCCGTCCACTGCGGAGCGGCGCCACGCCTTGACGTGCCTCTGTCGGGGCAATATTAGGAGGAGGGTTGGAAGAAGAAGAAGGAATGCTGGTAGCAGAAACCCCGCTAGGGGATATCAAAGGGGAATTCAATAAAAGGGGCGCCCCCGTAGGAGACGTGGTAGTGGTGTTTAACAAAGATGCCCCCGCGGGAGGCATGGGAGGAGTATTTGATGAAGGTGCCCTCGCAGGAGGCGTGGGAGAAGAGAGGGATATCCGAATGCGAGGAGCATTGGCAGGTGGTGGAATAAGGAGAGATCGTGGCACAAAAGGTGGTTGAACTGATGACGGAGGAACTTTTGCCGGTGTAGGAGTGGTAGAGGGGGTAGCGGGTGCTGGCGGTGAGCGGAGTAGGAGTGGCCTGGATGGCGCGTGTGCGGGATTGGTGGTGGAAGGTGGAATGGTAGGTTGTGGAGGTGGTAGGCGGGTAAGAAGAGAGCGAGCCGGCAAGGCCGTGGAATTGGTGGAGGTAGAAGGATTGACAGGGCGTAAAAGGGGACGTCCCGATAGGAGAATAGAAGAAGAAGGAGGTGTGCGTAAAAGGCGCGGAGTTTGATTTTGAGTTGGATCATGGTGAAATGCCCCGACAGAGGCGTTCTCTTCGTGCCATCCCTGCCCTCTCTCCACCTCGTAGAGAGACGTGACAGGGTTCACGTGTTGATTAGGAGCATGCTCCGGTAATGGATTACGGACGATCCCCATATCTTGCTGGGGTGCTGGAGCTTGCTGTGGCTGAACTTGTTGCGGAGCTGGCTGCTGTTGTTGCTGATTTTGTTGTTGCCGAGAAGCCCTTCTTTCTTTCATAGCGGCTATGAATTGTCTCATCTCATCCCAATTGATGTCACCCTGGTCATTTAGATCGTAGATGTAATCTCTGAAGTGGAAACAACGATCCAGGTTGTGACCAGGGCCGCGATGAAAGGCACAATAACGGGATGTGTCAACATTAGCGGGCCACACGGTTCTTTCCTTTGGTAATGCGAGCAAGTTGGCGGCCATCAGGGCATTAAAAATATCGGGGAGACTTTCAGGAAGTGGGGGATAGTGGTCCCTTTTGGGGCCAAGTGGCGGTCTCCGTTGTTGTTGTTGGCCGTAGTTGACTGGTGGAGGCACTTGATGGTATTGTGGTGGAGCTGGAGGATCTATGCGGGGTGCTTGGTTTTGCAGTGGAGCGAAGGAGCGTTGAGGCGCGAATTGGGGTGGTGGAGTAGGGTTAAAATGAGGGTTCTGTCGTGGAGGTGGTGGTGGACGTGGGTTAGCTTGGTTATGGGGGTTGCCAACTACGCCAACCTGCTCATTTGTGACAGTGCCTTCAGTCGTGGGCCCGCTGTTGACATTTGTATTCTTTTTAAATAGCCGAGACTTCGGCTAAAACATGCCCATGATGGGCGAGTCCTTCATTTGCATTTGTATATAACGAGCTCTTTCATAGAGCTCTTCCATAGTTGTTAGCCGATTCATGGCCAAAATGTGCCGGAATTGGGGGGTTGCATTAGAAATGACCATTTTCACTTGCTCCTGTTCCGACAATGTGTCCTTTAATTTCTTGGCCATAGACCGCCACCTATCAGCAAATACAATGAAGTCCTCCTCGGGCTTCATTTTCTCGGCAACTAAATCTGTAACAGAAAGGGAAGGCCCCACCCGGTCTCTGTACTTTTGCAAGAATTTTCTTTGAATAACATCAAAATCGCCGGCATCAACTGGCTCCAGAGAATAAAACCATTCGAGGGCTGGCCCCTCAAGAGACCTCCTGAATAAGTAGGCCATGGAGGCCTTATTGTCCTGCCAAAAGGAAGTCTCATATCGGAAATCCTTTAAATGAATAAATGGGTTGCCCGTCCCATTATATCGCCGGAAATTCGGCATTTCAGAAGGTGGTAAATGGAACACCGGCAACGTAGGAAGAGAAATTTCCGGAGCATTCTTAGTTGTTGTAACCTTCTTGAGCTACTCCTCCATGCTGGCCAGCTTCTGAAGTAAGAGAGTGTTGGTATCGGGCTCGACCGGGGCCTGATTCTGAGCAAAAGAAGGCGGTATAGGCGTTCGTAGAATCCGAGAAGGTTGGAAGGATTGATGCCTAACCGCTGAATAGCTCGCCTGCTGGGCCGGCATGGCCGCAGTAGGCGTTTGTGGACGAGAGGAGGGGGGATGCAAGACCGCCTGGTCATTAACAATCTGATGGCCACTCACGGCCGGAGGGGGATTAGAAGAAGAAGAAAGAATCGACTTCCCTTTTAAAGCGGCCTGAATAGCTTGCCGCTGGGAGTCATCCAACTGAGAGAGAGCCTGGATCAAATCCGTGACATTAATGGATGGGGAAGGGTTCCCCGAAGTGTTGGAAGATGGAACTTGAGACGAAGGGTCCGCCTCATGAATAGTGGTATCAACCACATGAACTTGTGAGTAATGGGGGTGAGGAGGAAGGTAGTTCCCCTCATAATAAACAGAATCCTGGAGAGGGTCCTCATATTGACCAAATATGTTCTCATTCTCATCATCATAAGAGTACCCGTTGCCTGACATGTTGATGGTTTTACCTGAACGGAGTTTCATTCTTAAGAGAGAGAGTGTTTAATGAAGGAACTATCACAAAATATTTGATCCAAACAAGGCAATCAAATCACCCAACTATGTTTATGCAAACAAGGTTGGCAAGAAACGCAAGATTTTAATGTTTGATGTTTGAATTAGGGTGGATTATTTGTGAAAGTTCACTCTTTTGCCAAATGAGACCTAGTTTGATCCAAGTGTAACCTCCGGGTCAACTAAGTTTTTCTCTCTCTTTAACAACGCATAGGTTCTCTAAACTCCAGGTACTTCAAGGGTACAACCAGCCCGACGTCCGTGAGGGAATCCACGGGTGCGGGGACTTATAGAGGTCTTGGAAAAGGGATTTTCGGTCCAAAGAGACGGAATGCTCAATGGAGGGTCGTCCCGATTCCAAGAAGGGTGTGTGGATCCTAGGGTACAGAGAGGAGGTCTCTCAACCAAGCCAACAAATCAAGACAATAGCAGCAATGTAATATCAAGACAAATGCCAAGCAATGAATAAGAGCTAATCTGTGAAAAAGAACAGTAAAGAAACGCCCTGGGAAAGGTCGTTTTCACAGCAGGAGGAAAGACACGCCCTGCGGTAGGTCGTGACAAAATGAAAACACGGCAGCGTGGCTGTCGTTAAACTCTGTGAGGGGCTTACAGACGGTAGGAAAACACGCCTTAAGGTGAGGCGTTATAAAGAAAGGACGCCTCGACAGGAGGGCGTCAAAACTCAGAGAAAACGCCCTGATGATAGGCGCTGATAATAAATGAAACGCCTCGGAGAGGGGCGTTAATCCACAGGCAATATGATAAGCATGCAGCAGACAGCAGTTATGGTAAAAGATGCCCTGGAAGTGGGCGTTACTCAATGAAACACGTCCCTGAGAGGGGCGTTAAATAGCAGACGATAAAATGAGCAAACAGAACGCCAGCAGGTGCAATAAACACACGCCCTGGAAGGGGGCGTTAATCAACAAAACACGTCCCTGTGAGGGGCGTTAAATCAAAAGACGCCCTTGTTGAAGGCGTTAATAAGCATCAATTGACTGATCCGGGGAGTGTGCAGGGTGCACAATGGAGGGTGCCCGAGGGGCACAAAGGAAAGGGTATCGAGGGTACCGAGGGGAAAGGGCACGCGAGGGTGCCTAAGGGGAAAGGACACACGAGGGTGTCAAGGGGAAAGGGCACACGAGGGTGCCAAGGGGAAAGGGCACACGAGGGTGCCAATGGAGATGGTAATCAATAAAGAAAACAGTGGATGTCCCACCGTGATCGCCAATTTGTAGATCGGATTAAAATCCGCTCTTTTTTTTAGAGGAGATTAAAAATATGACAAAAAGAAGATAAATAAATAATGCAAAAAAAGAATGCAATAAAAATAGCACGAGGTGCTAAAGTGGAGATGATGTGATCGCCAGAGGGGTTACTTCAATAAGAAGAAAAGGAGATCGCGTGTACCAGGTGAAAATTGGGATGCGGGATGGATGTGGATTTCTTCCTCCAACTTCAATCGGCCGGCCGATGAAGTGGGTTTTCTTGGTTGATTACCTTGTAAAAAAAAGACAATGAAAAACAAACAAAAGAGAGGGGGATCAGCCAAAGTGCAATAGTATCAATCCAAAACTAACATAAAATGATGAAAAGACATCAACGTGCGCACCTTTTTTTTTGTTGTTTTAAACCCCTAGCAGAGAACTAGGGAAAGGATATGATAAGATGATGCTTAATGCAATAAAAGAACTAACGACGAGGTGACAATGATAATATGCTAAGGACGAGATGAACAAAACAAGCAAAATATGTAGCCCTGCTCTCCCTGACGAGAGTAAAGGGAAACCGTGAAGATGCTGAACGGATGCAGAAGGATGGCGAAAGCAATAGCTGAAGGAGGAAGCAGGCGTTTGATTGGATGCAGAAAGGATGGAGTGCAAGCCGCTTCGAATGCCTTTTTTCCTTCTGAATCCTTAGCGTGCTTGTTGGATACTTAACATCTTAACCCTTTCCACGATCGAATGATATTTTCTTTTATAGCTTCAATCGGATGTGATCAAACAAGGAAATGATAAGAATGGGTAATGAGGCATCCAGGGAAGGATCAAGATCGAGCAAGAGTCCCAAGGATGGTAGGGAACTGTGAGGGAAAGATGGAAAAAGGAAGGACTCTGGAGTGAAACACGACTTAGGACAGGGCGTTAAATCAGGAATTGACGACCTTCACAGAGACGTTTCTTGAAACACGACCTAGGAAAGGGCGTTTCTTCCTGGATTTAAATTTGGAAATAAAACTTTCTTTGTTTAGACATTAATAGAACACGCCTAAGATAACGGCGTTTCTTAAAAACACGCCCTGAGGTAGGACGTTACACAGAAAATGCTTTTTATTTTGAAAATAGATAATTCCAGAAATTAACGGATAATACCAAGAATTGACGCCCTCAACTATGGTCGTCCTTTCTTTTGAAACGCCCTATCATAGGTCGTTACTTTCGAAAGTAACGCCCTTCGTCAGGTCGTGAATCACGAAGGATGCAAAAAAAATGCATAAAATTCTCAAAAATAAAAAAACTTCACGTTATAGGAATATTGAAGTCCACTTGGGGCGTTTACATAATGACATGAGATTTGATCAACAAAACGTCAATTTTGGCGTGTCTACAGTGGGATTTGGAAGTGGATTTCAATTTTCATTCAATTGTTCATTACTTCAAAATGAGGGGAATGGGGTCCTATATATAGGCAACCCACATTTCTACAAAAGTCCCTGACATTTGACTCAATGACAAATAACCGAAGGGATAGGGGTGCCCTTGGGCCAAGCCCAATGAATTGGGCCCACTAGCCTAACAAACCAACCTAATGACACAATACTTAGGAAAATGACTCACTAACCTAGGTACATGACTCAAATAATGGGAAAATTACATGATATTGACTCAAATAAAATGTGAAGATTACATGACTAGACTCAAAAATACATGACTAACATAATGACGCTTGTCGACGAACAATCCGAGTCCGGAGAAAATGTGGAGGGGCAAGGGATGCCCTCATCATACCCCCGGGGTGGGGAAAACTCGACCCTGTCGAGTATGGGTCCACCAGGGAAGTAGTACATCGAACTGCGGCTCTGGGTGATCCACGATCTCCATACTCAACCCGCGACCATAGTCGGGGAACGGCGCTTCAGCTCGACAAAGTGGCTTGGTCATACCCTCATGCTGGCGATGGGATCTTGCTTGCCTAGTATTGCCGCTGTGTGCTCACGTCGGGCTCTTAGGCTATTTGTGGTGGCACTCCGAGGGTGTCTCTCACAAGGGTAGGTGTAAGTTCGAGGCACTCACTAGGATCCACCGCAGTGCCCTTAGAGCGTGCTGGATCCACCACATGAGAAATGGGGAGAATCCCAAAACCATTTTGAAAGTTCAACCCATAAGCTTGGTTGCCAAAGCCACTCGGAACTTGGCAAGGTCCAAGTCCTCGTGCCCTCAGATTGGAGGTGACCCTAAAGTAGAGCCACTCCAAAGCCATCATCGCCAAGTTGTCAACTTGGAACTCAAAGTGGTGCTTAGGAGTTTGTGCTCGTTTATTATGAATCCCACCGCTTGTTGCTTGATACTTGCTTGAATGCATATGCCATGTACTATGATGCGGTGTGAGTTGACAATGTATGGTATGCAAAGGAGGTCCAGGACAACCACATATAGACCTATCATGCATTGATGTTATGAAGACTTTGAAGGATTTGGGAGGACCGGGGCATCCATAGGTGTCCCTCTTGTGAGTGAGTGTGATGAATGTTGGAGGACCCGGACATCCATGAATGCTCCTAACATGCTTGAGATTTATGATGAATGATGGTGGACCATTACAACCAAATATTGACCACTCATGTTTTCTTCTTGACATGTGGGTGATATGGATGAATGTACCCGATGGACTAATCATGCCAAGCGGTGTGATGTGCCAAGACATATGAATTCCTTTCCCAAAGATGACTTCCTCATGTGGGATGGTGGGGTGGTCTTTGAGCTTCCACTCAAAAGGGTCGAAGGGATCTAGGTAGGTGGATATAGGGTGGGGCACCTTCTTGATCTCTAGGCGGGTGTTGCCTAAGGTCATGATTCCTATGGTGTAACCTGGGTCATGGATGAGGTGGGCTTGGCCCAACATGGTGGGTGGGGGTCGGAAAGGGTGGGTGGTGAATAAGGTGAGTGGGTTACATGGAGATCTAGGCTCCCATAGAAAAGGGTTAAAGGGATCATGGTAAGGGTCACCTTGGTAGGGGTACTCTATGCTCTCAAGGTCCTCGAATGGTGAGTCCTCCTCCTCAATAATTGGGCCAAAGTTGCTAATGGGTTGGCCGATCAAAGCACTTGGGATCTCTATGGTTGGGGAGTGGAATAGGATAGGTTCTTCCTCCATGGGAAGAAGGAGGATGATCTCACTAGTAACTTGGCCATTAGTGTAGATGGAAGTGATGGAGCCAATGGTGGGATATGCTAGGCTAATGGTGTTAGTTTCGGACGGTCTCATGGCTAGCATATTGGTCAAGTGAATTTGCCAATGTAGGTAGTTCACTAAGTCTCCCAAATCTTCCACACAATAGGAAGTTTGATAAGTGACATGTGGCTGAATGGGAATGATTTGGGATTGATATCCCATGGGTAGGTGGCATGGTTGTGAACTAGGAATGGTGAAACCTTTCTTGAGCCATTGGAGTATGGACTTACCTATGGTGAGGTTGGGTGTCTTTAGAGGAGCTAGGCTAGAGGTGTGTGAGTTGTTTGGCCTTTAGATTTCCTCTATGTTGGGAGGTGGATCCGGATGGGCATCCTTCTCCACTTGGGTGGGTGTGTGGGTTACAACTTCTATTGCTAATGGAGTTGGGGGATCTATGGGGGGTGGTTTGGTGATAGCTAGCGTATGACACACCCGGGGTGGTGAACAAGCATGGGCTTGGGTTGGGATAGGAAGGGGAAGTAGAGGAGGCCTAGGTTGGGGAAAGATTGGTGTAGGAAGCGGGAGGTGGGTTGGGTGAGGGATTTTGGGTTGATTTATTTTGGGAGATGTGTCCCTTTTTGGGGATGATGGTGGGTTTGTGGTGGTGGTCAAAGGGGCTTGTG
Organism: Amorphophallus konjac; assembly: GCA_022559845.1. Classification (NCBI taxonomy): domain Eukaryota; kingdom Viridiplantae; phylum Streptophyta; class Magnoliopsida; order Alismatales; family Araceae; genus Amorphophallus; species Amorphophallus konjac. The sequence goes on along the minus strand of CM040123.1, from coordinate 351,223,080 downwards.
GGGTATGGGTTTGGTGAGGGGGTTTTGGGTTTGGGGGTGGTGGCCATTATGGGCCTCGGTGGATGGGTGGACACGGGGTCCAATTGGGTTTGTGAACATATGGTTGTGGTGGGAGTTTGTAGGTAGGGTGCTGGTGTGGTGGTTGGGGTAGGATAGGTGGGAAGTGATGTGGAATGGGGAATTAGGGTCATGGGTTGGCTAGGTGGGGATGAAGGAGTTGAAGTGCTCCTTAGGTCTTGGTGATTTGAGTATGAGGGGAAAACATATCTAGCCCTATGTTGCTCCTTCATGTCCTTCCAAGTGGTGATGGGAGTTTCCCTTCTAAGTACCTTTAGCCCGACAATTTGCATCCAATAAGTTTCTGCCCGTTTGGTAAGTTGCATTTTGGCAACCAATGCCTTTTCATCCTCGGACATATGATACCAAGTTAAGTATTGGTCCATTGTACCTTCCCAATCTAAATATTCTCTAGGAGAGGTTCCATCAAAGGTGGGAAGTGGGAAAGGGACCATCCTATCGTCCGTCCTTGGGGAGGGCCTATTTTCTCCAAGTTGGTTGAGTCGGCCCGATATGTTATCAAGCCGCTCATTGGCATAGGTCAAGGCTTTCATGAAGTAGTTGACATGGCCAGGGAAGTTATGGGTGTTAGTGGTAGGCATCTCTTGGTGGCTTGGACTTATGGAGTGGGCCGATTGGTAAGGTCGATATGAGGTGGCCATACTAGGGGACAAGAGTGATGCACTTGAAGACTCTAAATGCATAGACATGCCCTAGGACCAACTTGATAGAGACAAGTTGTGAACTTGCTCTGATACCACTTGATGTGACATCACCTATGGACCTATTTTGTAAGCATTCAAGTTTGAGCAGCGGACTCACACTAGCGAGCTCACCCGTATGGCGCACACTAGTGCCCGATGGCGATTAGGCGATGTTGGAGAGGGTCCGAGGCGGGACCTTGAGGCTCCAATGGTTGACTAGCTTGGGGAGAACCCCAAATGGGCCTAGGATGCCCAAATCATGGGCGGCCAACACACCAAGGGTGTGGGTTAAGTGGATGCTCTCACAACTCGCCCGCGGTGGTCACTCAATTTGAGTAGCAATTTAAAATCGGACACTCTCTTACTGCCGACGGAGTAACTATAGTAATACTAAGCTAAGCAAGTCCATTACAGCAATGAGAGATGTTCAGGAGCTCACCTAACCGGCGTGAAGACGCCGACTCCGGCCGGAGACGGGGGCGAGCGGGGAGGCGAGGGTATGCACCCGCACGCCGCGTCGGTGTCGCTTCAACCTGAAATGGAAAGATTACACCACTACACCTCTCGCAGGAGGGGTGATCTTGGGGTGGGGATTAATCTTATTACATCCAATACTACCTCCACGCAGGGAGGGGCCTTCAGCCGGCCAAGCGGGGTGGGGACTTATGCTAAGGAAACCCGATTTGCCGATCCCCGCCGGTTCTGCCAACCTTCAGAATTGTTGGACAGGGAGCCGGTGATGTCACTGCCACAAATTCCACAGAGCTCAGATCTTGACGAAACCTATGCCAAAAGTTTCCCAACTGACATAGGATGATGACTGAATTTTTTGGGAAGCTCTGGACCTCGGGGCTGATCGGACCGGCGACTGGAGTAGGACAGCAACACTCTGCTTCGGACTGATGCAGAACTGATGCAGTGGATTGCAGAAGGCACTGCGGTCGCTCCCGAACTTCAAATTGAACGAAACTGGCGGTGACACGATCGTGGTCGGAGTAGCTTCGAGCAGAAGTTGACGGGGCCACAATCCGAGGTCGGAGATGAGAATGGTGGCCAGATAAATTAAGACAGGTCAAACCTGAGTCCACTGGTGGCAGACTGCACACTCCGACGAAATAATTCAGAACAAATAGCTCGGGTAGGCGATTGGTGTCGTTCTTTCTCTTACTGATGGAGGACTAGACGAAGAAGAATTTTGTAGAAGGAAGTGTGCTCGAATTCCTCCAAGGTTGACCGCAGAACAGCTTCCAAGATTGCTCTGGTCTTCAGTCTGGGACAGATTGCGCAGTCGTTGAAGATGACGCTCCTCCGGACAGCTCCGAACTCGGAAGCCGGCGAGACCACCACCGTTGGAAAGATATCTCAATGAAGATTCCATCAATGTAGGCCTTGCCACCTGAATCTTTGAGAGACGGTCGTGGCTTCCTCTGCAAGTCGCTGCAACTCTGCTGCCTGAAACAGAGGCTGAATGAGAAGAAGATGAGGGGGTGGGGAAGGGGATGGCCAAGAGAGTAAGAGGTGGAGGGTGAACTTGGCTGGTATGGGGAAGGGGGGCTGCGACTTTGGGTGGTTTGGGAGGTGGGGAGATGGAAGGGCACTGCCCTTGGGAGAGGGAAATTTGAATTTGGGCTTAGGGAAGAGCCCCTTCAACCTTGGGGAGAGGAAGGGGTGCTTAGGAAGTGGTGTTGGGTAGTTGGGGGTTGGGAGGTGGGGTGTGGATTGGAGGATGCCACCTTGGGTTGGGGGGGAGTTAAATGGGTGTATGGGGAAGGGGAGAGGTCTTAATGAGGGGTGAATGGGGAGGAGAGAGAAAATTCCGAAAATTGGGGTGGAGGGAGAGAGAGAGAGAGAGGGGGGACCCCTTAGAGAGAGAGAGAGTGAGAGAGAGAGAGATCTAGTGGGATTTGGAAGTGGATTTCAATTTTCATTCAATTGTTCATTACTTCAAAATGAGGGGAATGGGGTCCTATATATAGGCAACCCACATTTCTACAAAAGTCCCTGACATTTGACTCAATGACAAATAACCGAAGGGATAGGGGTGCCCTTGGGCCAAGCCCAATGAATTGGGCCCACTAGCCTAACAAACCAACCTAATGACACAATACTTAGGAAAATGACTCACTAACCTAGGTACATGCCTCAAATAAAGGGAAAATTACATGATATTGACTCAAATAAAATGTGAAGATTACATGACTAGACTCAAAAATACATGACTAACATAATGACGCTTGTCGACGAACAATCCGAGTCCGGAGAAAATGTGGAGGGGCAAGGGATGCCCTCATGATCTTGCATCACCTGTCCCGCCTCTGTTGAAGACAAGCAACGAAGTAGGATTTTCCTTCGGGCATCTGCCATTATTCGGAACAGGGTTCCGCTTCTCATCTCGTAAGAGTCCTTGACCCTTAGGAGCTTCATTCTCTGTTTTTTTTCTTTCGGGAGCTGCTGGTGTTGAAACCACCGTAGGAGATGTTCTCGCCAATCGGGCTGCTGAACCTCCTCGACGACTGCCACCTCAATTTCTTGCTCGTCGGCTAAGACTTCTGTTACACTGGGAACTTGCCGGCGGTTGATCACCGTGATATTCAGGCTTACGTCTGGTGGGACTGCCAATGAACTGGCCAGCTTAGCGAGGGCGTCTGCCTGAGTATTCTGGCCTCGGTTGATGTGCTTAATGCTGATGAAGTAGAATCTTGACATCAGGCGGGTTGCCAGCTGGTGATAGGGGAGAAGCTCTTGCTTTCGCACATCGAACTCTCCTTCCAGTTGTTTTATGACTAGCATGGAATCTCTGAATGCTTCCAGCATCTGAATTCCCATGGATAGAGCGATCTGCAACCCGATTATCAGGGCTTCATACTCTGCTTCATTGTTTGTGCAATGTTTGTTTATTGAGCAGGATGTGTGCACCACTTTCCCCTCTGGGGATTTCAGGACTATGCCTGCTCCTGCCCTGACCCTGACTGATCCAGTGGCAGAGGTGTCAATTCTGGAAGCGCCATCGAAATATAGCTGCCATAAGGAGGGCTGCGCCTGAACGACTTCCAAGGTTTCATCCTCAGGAAGCTCCGGTTCCAACGGGCAGTCCCCGGGCACTGGGTGCTCAGCGAAGAAGTCTACAATAGCTTGGCCCTTAACGGCCTTGCGCGGCACATAGGAGATGTCAAACTCCATAAGGATTACTGCCCATTTGCCCAGGCAACCTTTGAGTGCCGGTTGGGACATAATATATTTCAGGAGATCCTGATTGGATACCAAGCTGATTTCATGCGACAACATGTAGTGTCGAAGCTTCTTAACTACGAAGACCAGTGCCAGACAGACCTTCTCAATATAAGTATATTTCTCCTCAGTTCTGACTAGTCTTTGACTGAGGTAATAGAGGGCTTGCTCTTTTCCTTCTTCATTATTCTGGGCCAGCATTGCCCCCAGGGAGTTATGTGTAGCTGCTATGTATAGTATCAATGGCCGTCCTTTCACCGGTGCGCCCAGCACTGGAGGAGTCTTCAGACAGTCTTTCAGCTTGTCGAAGGTTGTCTGGCAATCTTCATCCCAATAAAAGAGAACATCTTTCATCATCAGTTTGTGGAAAGGTTGGCATCGCCCTGACAAATTGGAAATGAAACGCCGGATATAAGCCAAGCGGCCCTGTAGTGATCTCAACTTGGAGAGGTTCCTTGGTGGAGGTAGCTCCTGAATTACCTTGATTTTTTGTGGGGTCTATCTCGATCCCCCGATATCGGACAATGAAGCCCAAGAACTTTTCGCTCGATACTCCGAACGCACATTTCATGGGGTTCATCTTCAGCTCATGCTGCCTCAGCCTCTGAAAAACAATCCGGAGGTCTTGCAGATGATCTTCTTTTCTTCTAGTTTTGACCACCAGATCATCTATGTAGCACTCGACCTTGTGGTAGAGCAACTCATCAAAGATTTTGGTCATTGCGCGCTGATAAGTTGCGCCAGCATTCTTTAGTCCGAACGGCATCCTCTTATAATGATAAATGCCTTTAGGGGTTCGGAAAGCAGTGTGGACCCGGTCATGCTCCGCGATCCAAATCTGATTGTAACCGGATGACCCGTCCATGAATGACAGGGCCTCATGGCCGATTGTAGCATCGATCATGACTTTCGTTATTGGCACCGGAAAGTCATCCTTGGGGTAGGATTTATTTAGATCTCGGAAGTCGACACATATCCGGATCTGTCCATTCTTCTTTTTAACGGGGACGATGTTTGCCAGCCATGTGGTGTACTGGTTTTCTTCAACAAATCCCACGTCAATGAGCTTGTCGACTTTAGCACAAATTTGAGTAATGAGTTCTGGCCTCATGCGCCGCGGTGGTTGCTTCACCGGCTCGGCCTCAGGGCTGATTGCCAGCTCATGTTGTGAGACAGCTGGGTTTAGACCTGGCATTTCTTTATAAGTCCAGGCGAAGCAATCCCGGTACTCTTGCAGCAGCTGGGTGTACAGCTCCCGTTCTTCTGGGGACAGTTGGGCACTGAGGAAGGTAGGCCTAGGGTCCTCCTCATTTCCCAAGTTGACTTCTATCAGTTCGTCGACTGTGGCTTGGCCTCCGTCTTCTATTTCCAGAGGTGCCGGTTGGAGGTCAACGAAGTCTGGAATACCATCTTGAGGGTCAAGTACTTCGACTTCCTCGTCAGACACCACCAGAGCTTCTTGAGGATTATCTGTTTTCTGTGCTAGAGGCTGCGCAGATTGTTCTATTAGCAAATCCACTGCCGTTGCAGCTCCCGAGGGCGAGAAAGCAGCTTTAGTCCTCGTAGATGAGGTTGCAGCCGTGACAGGCTGGTAGTTGTTTATTGCCAAGCTTGGACAGCGTCCCGATTTTGTAGCAGAAGTTGAAGAGGTCTCACCTTCTGGGGCAATTGTATCTTCCGTAGAAGTGGCTTTTTCTTTCCTGGTGGCTTGTTCCCCTTGATCGGAGTCGATCGAGGCTTCCCTGATTAGCCGAAGGGGTGTTGAAGTTACCATCAGTAGGACTCCACTGGAGGGAGAAATTTCTGCTTCTTCAGTATCTTCGGCTTCACTGCTGCTAGCCGTATCAAATTTGGCTTGAAGGGCCGCCTCTTCGGGGAAGACCTGCTCCCAACATCGGCAGGGGACCGCGGTCTCTACTTCTTGATTTCCGGGTTGAGCCAGTTCAACATGCTCAGCTTCCGCCAGGTATTCATCAAAAGTTGCCCCCAGCGGGCTATCTTCAGCAGGATAGAAGGCGGAGATGGTATCCACCTCGTATCGCCCACTGTAATAATATTCTTCTAGGGTGAAGCCCAACCTCGGATGTTGAGAGACACATCTCATTTCCTTATCCAGATTTGTGGGATACCACATCTTCTGGAAAGCTTCCTTGCACTTTTGAGACTGATCGGGGGGGGATGTGTTGCTTCTGAAACATCCTGGCCATTCGCTCAGTCGTGAATGCCAGACCCTTGACGGGAACCGGTGGGTTGCTTATATCTTCGGGGAGGCTGCAGTCTGTGTCTTCCCGAGAAGGGTGCTCTTCAGCCGTATAGAACAAGCTGCTAGGTCCCTCTTCATGTGTCACTTCCCAGGTTTTGAAAGGCTCGACAGTAGGGTTATCAAGGCCGAGAGTTGGCTTGGTAAGGCCATCCGGGATTTCAATATGATTGTGCCGCCGAGCGACCCGCACTTCATTAGCTTCAGGGTACAATGTTGGGGGTGTTGTTCTGCCCACGTCTCCGGATGCTGTGATATGGGAGATCACCTTGGGCTTGACATATCCGCGCGGCGGTGGTGGATACCAACTGCTGCCGGACGTGTTTCTCGATGCCCCCGCAGGGGTCTTAGATTCCGAGGTCTTTTGAGAAGGCCCCGTATATAGGTTGGCATCCGCCAAATGACATTCGAACACCTCGAATGGGTGGGGGTCTGCAAATATCCTCTCCTCCTTCCCTTGGAGACTGTACTTGATGCATTGGTGGAGCGTGGAGGGCACCACCATATTTTCATGCAGCCATGGGCGGCCGAGCAGTGCCTTGTACGAGGTACGGGAGTCAATGACATGGAACTGCACCGTCGTAGTGAAATCTGCTAAGGTGAGGGTGAACTCTGCCACCCCCATTGACACTTCGCATTTTTGATTGAAGCCGGCAATGCGCATATCTCTGACTTTCTCGAGACGCACGTTAAAGTGATGCCTCTCGTATATTCTATAAGGCAGGATGTTGACCGCTGCACCGGGATCAACCAGAATCCTGTTCAGCTCCCTTCCATTCAGGTGCCCCTTCATATACAGCAGCCTGTTGTGGCTGATGGTGGGCAGCAGCATATCGTCTGGAGTGAAGGTCATGCTAGCCTCCGGCATTGCTTCAGCCATACATGTCTCAAAATGAGCAGGCGTCTGGAGAGCTGTAATAATCGCCTGTCGAGTCTCTTCACTCAAAGAAAGGATCTCCCAGATTGTAAATCGAGCGGGGAGCTTCTTGAGTAGCTTCATTATTCGGCTCCCAGCTCGGACATTGGAGAGCTTCATCTCTTCAGCCCATCTGGGCTTGGGGAAGTTTTGGTTTGCGGGCCCTGACGGACCTGCTTCATCTTCCTCGGATTCGGCGCCCTTTTGGCTGGTACCGACTTTTGAGTGTTCTTTGTTAGCTGCTGCGGGGCAAGCTCCGTTTGCACTTGGATCTTCGGTAGATTGTGCTAGCTGCGGGTGAACGCCCCCGGGTGTAGGGTTAGTCTCCTGGCAAGGCTGCTTCCCGTTGGACATCTTCATGAATTCAAGAAATGAAGGGACCCCCTTGCCCCCACTCTTGTTATATAGTCCTAGCGGAGGAGGGATTTGGACTCCCTTGACCACCGTCGGAGGTGTTTTGTAGGGCTGCTCCCCCCTGAACATGATGTTGTGGTTGGGTGGCAGCTGGTGCCCCCATTTTTGGCCCGATCGGGTGGCATGTGCAGCAGTTGCGGCCTCGGCCTTGCCTCCCCCAGCATGGGGTGTGAAGCAAATTTCCTCTTCTTCCTCCTCTCCGGATAGGTTGAAAAGTGCTGATAGAGTATTACAGGAGACAACCTGCCCTTTATCGGCCTCAGCGGCCTTCCTTTTCTTCTTCTTTTATTTCTTCTTCTTTTTTGCTTCTGCGGGTGGGTGCCCCCAGAATAGACTGCCCTCTCTATCGGGTGCCGCTTTAGCTTCCTGCTTTTGTTCGAGTGAGAGCTGCTCTAATTCCTGCCACGGGACGTGGTCCCGCACCAGCAAAGGCTTCAATTCGGGCTACACATACTCGTCTAGCCCCTCAATGAGGTTTTGCAGTCGAAGGACCCCAGGATTGGTTTCCTTAATCACTGGCAGCGGAGTTTGCCTCCTCCGATTATGTGTAGGTATCCTGACAGTTGTAGGTGGAGTGATCCATATCGGTGCTACCACCGACGGAGTAGGCTGGGGTGTGACACCACGGATATGTGCCCCCTTTTTCGGGCGGGGTGCCCTCTTTTTCTTATGCTTCACAGGGACCTACTGCCATCCCTGCTGTTCTTTCGCGGGCTCCAAGAAATGAGCTTCATAGGTGCTCCGCGTGCTTGTCTCAGAGATCTCCTCGGGTAGTGCTTGGTATAAGGAGATCATGTTGACTCCTGCCCTCCTCCGGCGGGCTTCATGTGGCTGAGGAGGGTCCACTTTGTACTCTCCCAGCTCGATTTCATTCTTCTTCACTACCCCTTCGATGATGTCCTTGAAAACATAGCAGTCTTCGATTGGATGTCCCAACATCTGGTGGTAGGGGCAGAATCTTGGACTGTCTTTTCTCTTTAGGTCCTCCGGCCTCCTTGGCTCTGGCAGGGTGACCATGCTATATTCCGTTACCCATTCGAACAGAACCCGGGTCTTGTCCTTTGGAAATGAATAGGCCTTCTTCATCTTGTCCCTCAGCGAAGGACCTTCTTTGCCATCTGGGGCTTCTGCAGGCTGTGGGGTGACTCCCTTCTTGCCTTCACTTTTCTATTGTTCGAACGCCTTTATGTCAAGAGCGTTCGCTTCTTTAGGCGACGGGCGCCACTCCACCGCCTTGCCCTTCTGGGTCGTGCCGGCATCAGATGTAGGGGTAGGTCTGTCCAGGAAAGCTTCCACCTCGGCCACGACATTGTTCAATCGATCAAACGATCGTATTTCCATTCCGATCATCTTTTCCAGAACCTCCCTTCTGAGATTTTGTTTGCATATTTGCACAGCGTCCTCCAGATGCGGGGGCCGCTTGCACCTCATTCCGAGGTTCCTCCACCTCTTGATATAATCGAGGGCTGTCTTATCGGACCTCTGCTTTGTTGAGTAGAGTTCGGCCACTGTGACCTCCCTCTCTGTAACATGGAATCTTTCTCTGAACTTCTTCTGCATATCTGGCCAATCGCTGATCGACCCGGCCGAGAGGCTAGAATACCATTCAAATGCGAGCCCTGTCAGTGAGGACCCGAAAAACTTTAGCAGGTATGACTCGTCGGTGGCCAAGTCACCCATGACAGTCATATAATAGGCTATGTGTTCTCTCGGGGACCCCTTCCCGTTGAATTTATCAAACTTGGGCGGCTTGTTGACTCCTGGGGGAAGCCGTTTAGCAGCATGGTGTTGCGGGTATGGCACCCTGTATGCATCAAACACGACGTAGTCGCCTTCACCCCTTTCTGCGAGCTTCAGCTCGATCATTCTTTCCACCATCATCCGGTTCATGACTGCAGGGTCGACTGGCTCTGGGTAGAAGTGTGCCGGCTATAGGTACGGGGTGACCAGGGTGGTCGCCTGTGGAGGACGCGGCAGCGGAGGTGTCTGGTGCACTTGAGGGAGCACCGGTGGTAGCAACGGCTTGAGCTGTGGTTGCCGCTGTTGCAGTGTCGCCATGCTTGGTTCTGACGACTGAGGCAGTGTGTAGAGCGGTGGAGGGCCGTCATGACGGACCGCTCCCTGAGATGAATCACCCTGGACTTCGGGTGGCTTGGAAGCTGAGGACTGTTCAATTTTCTCCATCAGCTGCTTCTTTAGCAAGTCTATCTCTTGCCGATATTTCTGAAGTAGTATCAAGACTGATGGGTCTATGGTGGCTGTAGTGGGGATAACTTCTGCTGTCTCCCCGGACGTACCCTCGGGCAAGATGTCGAGGGGGACGTCGTCTTCTTCTTCTGTCGTCACCACATTGGCGGTCAGGACGGGGGCCTTATCATCCTACTGGTGGTAGACCTGGGGTTGTTTTCCCTTAGTCATCATCAGGAGCTCCCTTGCTGCTTCTATCCTCCGAGTGCTAAGCCCTGGCCTTGCGGCCAACTGAGCCAATTCTCGGGGATCTTCGGGAAGCCCGCCATATCGGTTGGATATACCAGCCTGGTTGCAGGTGAAGACCTGCATCCTTCTCCTTTGTCAATGGACCCTCCTTTTAGCTTGGTGTGAGAAGGTCAGCCTCTCGAACACAGAAGTTCTTCTTGTTTCTTCCCGCTTGGGGATGGCTTCATCGGCTTCGATCTCGAAGCCGTTGTCATATCCATTATCGTCGACTGACGACACCATCATTCTTTCTCCTACATCTTCTTCATCTGCCATTGACGGGCAATAGTCTTCACTGGCGGCGGCTGCTTGCATCAGTCGCTGTTGCCCAAGCGAGGGGTTGCCTAACCCTCGAAAATAGTTCCTGACCAGACCGGTCATCTCTTCTTGACCCCGCTCTTGATGTAGGACGGGGGACAGTGGTCTACCTCCCGCAGGAGAGATGTAGGCCAGCCGAACTCTATCGACAGGCTGTTGGAATCTTCGTCCCATGGCTGGGACATTGGCTTGGCGGGCAGCAGCCCGGAAACTTTCGCGGCGCGGATGATCCGCAGCCGCTTCTTCTTCTTACTTCGGGGGCAAGCCCCTTTCTCTTCTCTCTTCCGCCCCGTCATACGCAGGACGGCGGCGGATAGGTACCAGCTGATGGACAGGTTGGGCCCGTTTGGGAACCCACACATGTTTGAACTTTCTCGGCCTGGGGGCCGACCTTCCTTGGCCATAGTGGCCAATTTCTTCTCTTTCTGTCCTCCTTCCAGGGAGGGCCTGATATGTGTTGTGGATAGGGATGGTGGGGATGACTCGGTCTGGGACCACCCGTGCATTGCGTCCGTTGAGGAAGACGCGCATGCCACCCACCATCATAGACTTCCCGGACTGAGATAGAGTTCCAGCAATCACAGCAGCACTCCTTTGGACTTGCCGGCGTTGACGTCCTCCAGGGTGCTTGTTGACAATATTGGGGCGGGCCCCATGGATAGCATGGTGCACCAAGCAGTTGGAGATCGGGGTTGGGCTCTTGAACGAGTCATGGTAGGATCGGGCCTTCAGAGGCTCTATATTCTTCGTAGCTCCCTCGACATGCTCTGAGGGTTCCACTTTGAGCATATCAACAAAGGCTAACCCCAAGAAGTTGGGGAAGCCAAAAGTGGCAGGGAAGTTGCCGTACTCCATAGGCACCGCCAGGTACCCTTGCGCATGACCGGAAACAATCGAAGGACCGAAGCCGATGCCAGTTAATCCAGTTGTCGTCATCGTTCGCCTGCAAAGACAGACAAACCAACGATCAGCAACCTTTGGGAGGGCCTCGAAGCCCAAGTATCTCGGCAAAGAGATGAAAGGTGACACTGGTCCCACCGGGCGTGCCAGACTATTTGCGATCGTTTTATTCTACCGAGGGGGTATTTTATTATGTAGGTCCCTGACTGTTTGGGACGGGATTTCTATTCTGTTTGTTGGTTTATTTCACGCGTTGATCAATCAATTAACTTACTGGTAATTAACCAACTGATTGACTGCGCGGGCATGCCAGTCACGTGAGTGACAAGTTTATTGTGCGCTCGTTCTGACCTGTGTCGGGCGAGAGTGAGGTTCAGTCGGGACCAATAGTCTGCCATACCATAAAGGCTATGGCGTTAATTACATCCCCCACGAGGAGGGAAAACCTTTGATTAATTACCGAGATAGTGGGCTGTCGATGCCGGAATAAAAATGCAATGTCATGAACATGGCGAGATCATATGAGATGCGTCTATCTATCATGCGAGAGAGGCATGGTTCATTAAATTGACGACCCTCGGTACGGGGTGAAGGACGTAGGTCCGAAGACCACCATCGCGCATAGCGGAGACTTCCGATCGGGCGTAACCCGGCCTTCTGTCAACGCCATTTGATACACTCGAGGGTCTATGCAGGCATGCATGCATGATGTTCGTGACTATGCTAAGCATGGCAATAAAGTTATGAAAATGAACAGAGCTCAATCACATCTATTAATCCCCGCCAAAGGGGGGGAAAAGGTAACACAAGCATGCTAGTGAAAGCAAAGTGCTAACGGACATGGTAGTCAAAGCATGATAACGAAACGATTTGGACCCAAACGGCCCTCCTCTTATTCAGTTTATTACTAATTAGAGTTTATTAACTCCAACCACGGGAGCCGAGGATCGCTCTGGGGGTGAGTGGGCGATTAAAATAGCATAAAGGTTCAAAATCGGCGCGGCCAAACCTAAGCAAAAGGGGCTAATCCGGTGCGGCCAAACGTAGGTGAAGGGGCTAGTCCTGCGCGGCCGTGACAACTAGTTAATACGGCGTGAAGGGAACGGGGCGCACCGGTTTAGGGCGCGCTGGGAAAGTGCCAAATAAAAACCGGAATTCATGAGTCTAGTGTTAATCCGGCGTGGGGGGGTACCGCGCCGTATTAAGGCGCTCCGGATTAGGGCCGCGCCGCTTTAGCTTATTTTTTTGATGAATTTAGAAACCATTCAACCTGTTGGAATGTTTTGAAGGTTTAAAGGTTCAATTGGGCTTATTGCCTGTTGAAATAAAGTCCAAGGCTCTTTAGGAGCATAGTCATAAGCCAGTGCGAGGTTCAAACTCGAGCACTGGGGTTCCTGGACCCAGAATGATCATTTTATTATGGCCAGTTCCACAGAAACAAATGTATGTCCAAATCCTGCCAAAAATTGGGCAGCATCTCCCCTGAACCTGAAAGGTTGCAGGAAAGGAACGGGGTCATGCTCACTTATGGAGTAAGCCCCTAAACCTCCGGTCTGCATGGTGGCAACCAGCAAATTCCCCATGGATAGGATACCCCGAGGACTAGCCTACGAGGGGCACCAAAGCTCCGTGGGTGAGGGTAGAGGGATGAGGCATATGATAATGGAAGCAGCACCCCGAGGACTAGCCTGTGAGGGGTGGGCAACCCACAGCCTGTAACACATCCCTTAGTGAGAACGACCATTAGGTAGGGAAGCTCCGAGGACTAGCCTGCTAGGAGCACACATCCCTTGGTCACCATCGGACCTCCAAATTGCTGAGGCTAAGATTGTTGGGTTAAAAACCCTGTTACTATCCGCTGTGGCCTTAAGGGAACATCTACCACTGAGAGGTAGAGCCCTCGATCACTCAGCATCTCCGTGAAACAATGGGGAATGTCCCCCTCCCCGGATGATTAAGGTAAAAATTGGCGGAATTTTAGAACGGCTCAACGGAAGCAGACCAGAAACCAGCGAAGTGGGAGGCATTCGGTGTAGGCAGATTGCTAGACGCAGGGTTGAGGCATCGATGCCAGCATGATCGGGCTAACATTCCCTGAGGAATAGGCGACTGGCCATGGCACAGAGGGACGGTTGATGCATAGGTGAGATGAGCGAACTGTAGAAGCAGATGCTCGAACAACTAGAACGCAACACTCAGACTATGGACCCTGCCATCCCGGAGGCGACTCCCATCCCCGTGAGCAATAGGACAATGCAATGGGGAGAATTAATGGAAGTTAGGCCCCCATATCACAGCGGGAAGAAGCATATGCATGAGCACAGCTCTATCCACGGGAGGGATGCAAAGACCGTCAAATGAAATATAGAAGCATTCGATGGGAAGGACCCGGGGAGGGGTCGTTTCTGTAGCCCATGATATTTCAGGGCATGTAGGAAATCGGAGAAATCAGAGTCGAAAATTACGCATGGAAGAGCTCCGATATATGCATTGACAGAGATAAAAGGGGGAGAAGCCTCGAGTATTCATTCAACCCGTTCATCCATATATCTATATAGATATCACCACCCCAGAAGCGGGGATGGGCTAACATTTATACATTACAAATCCGGTGCTGGCGTCACCGCTTGGTCGCCGCTCATCAATTGCAGAGGGATGAACAGAGGAGCAACAGCAAAAATAAAAAATAAAAAAAAGATCACAGAGAGGGGGGGAGAGGTCGGCTCATGTCATCGCCATCCCTCCCCCCTCTCGCTCACATTTGACAGAGAGAAATCAAAGCTCGGAATCCACGATAACGCAGGCGCCCACCTCTTCCCGGAACAGAGTATCAGATGATTCCTCCTTCTCCGGCTCCGAAGGGCTTCAGTTAGAGCAGAGGAAGACGGCCGCCGAAGGACGCTCAGACAGAACCCTATTTCCCAAGGAAGCTCTCTCTCCCCGGAATCCGGCTTGCTCTCGAACCCTCCTTTCTTTCTTTCTTCTTTTTCACCTCTTCTTCTGTCTCTCTTCTCCCTTTTTTTTTATTCGAACAGCTGCCTGTAAATATATAGGAGCAGGTTTGAGATCTTAATCCGGCATGGAGATTGGCGTGCCTGGAAGGTGAGCTCCGTCACTTGTGCGCCGGAATAAGAGGGCTTCATTGAGGGTTCTTGCGCGCCGGAATGGGGGGCGACGGATGGAGGCGCGCTGGTTTAGGGCACGCCGTGCTAGCACCCTTCGCGCGTCGCGAGTCGGCCGATGAGTCTGGGGATGATTCTGGGGGTCACCGTGAACATTTATCTCGCCACCGCTCTTTGAAATCTCAAGGAGACGCCTTGTTGAAGCTCTCAGGCCGACGTACGGCCATTCCTGGAGCTTCCAATGACTTCGGTTTAATTACGTGGGTTTTCCGCTGAAATGGCTCTTGGCACTATGATAAGTGCCGCTGGCTCGGTCTGGCTCGTGCTCAAAGCTCCTTAGAGGGTGGGATAACACCCGGGATAATTCCGCCTGAGCTGGGCGATCATTCGGCCACTAAGGGGCCCATCTGGACGGGAAGCCGCACCCGTGCCGGGTGACCGGGATCTTCTACCGACAGAGCTTTCGGTCCTCCGTTCTGGAGAGCCAAGGGGACTATTTCATCTCAGGAGAGCCTTTCATGAGGTGGGTAGCCACTGGGTAGACCATCGTCCTTGGTCGGACAACGGGTGTAGTGTATGCGGCACGACGGAGTCGATGCCGGTTCATTGGGCAGGCTTGGTCGCACTGCCGGTTAGTTGTGAGCTCGTCTCGGCTCTCCTGAGGTGAAGTCCCCATGTTCATACGGGGTGACTCGAGGCTTTGGCAGCTTGAGAAGTCTTCAATATGTTGATCTTTATAGGCTTCCGTGCTTCAGCGGGCCGCATCATTCGTCTTTATGGCTTGATCGCCGATGATCACATTTTGGGTGCTAACACTCCCGCAATCATCGGCCACGACTCCAATAATGACGAGCACGTCCCACGGAGGCCGTAAGACTCGCCTAAAGGCCGTCTGGCTCCGAAGGAACGGATGCTCAATGAGAAACTCCTCATGATCGCGGGGAGACCTTACCTCATGACTCATGCCCTTGCCTGCTAAGGCATAGGCCTCCACTGCCAGGACAACCCCTATAAAATGTGTGGCTTGCTGCCAG
The DNA here is from genome assembly GCA_022559845.1 of Amorphophallus konjac. Lineage (NCBI taxonomy): Eukaryota > Viridiplantae > Streptophyta > Magnoliopsida > Alismatales > Araceae > Amorphophallus > Amorphophallus konjac. The sequence continues at coordinate 351,207,652 of CM040123.1, read as the reverse complement.
GAGGACGGGGGAGAGAGAGACGAAGAAGGCTAGAGAGACCCAGACACACGCTACAGTAGGCTAACGGTCATAGAGAGTGACTTCTACATGGGAGGGCCTCGATCTGCTCCCGAGCACTCTTCCAGTTCTGCGAGCACTCTCCGAGCACTTGCTGGGCGTGGCGGGCACTCCTCCATGCGTCCTACCATCGCTCCAGGCTTGATCCAATGACTCTCATTCTCCTCCCTCTACCCTACCCTCTTGATCCTCATTCACCGAGGTCCTAACTTAAGCATCGGAGGGTTGTCCCCTGGGGTAATGCCAAGGGCTCCTTCTGACACCGTTTCTTTGGTGTTTGCAGGCTTCCATGGGTGGCTGGACGATCTTCCACAACAAAAAAATACTAAAAAAGTGGTACGGGGTTCAAGAGACTATTTTCTCGCCTCTACAATACCCTTGGTCAAAATTACCCTGGGTTGGGGTGGGCTCCCATTCATACCTTATCTCTCCCTCTCAACTTGTCACTCCCATCTTGAACCCCCGATCTCCCATAAACCTTAATCGGCTACGGAGGTTGCTGTGGGTGGCGAAGGAGAGCATTTGTGTGTTGGACGAGCCATCGTGCGCCTCCGCGGAGGAAGAGCGGTTTGCTACTCCTCTCATTTGCAATCTCCATCCTCACCCCTTTTTCCCCATTACCCTCTCACCCATGTCCGATCGCCCAGACAAATCCTAATCGACTAGGGAAGCTGGTACAACTGGCAAAGGAGCAGTGCGTAGCCCTCTGGTGTCTCATGCACACCCTAATTGGCTAGGGAAGGAAGGTACAACTGACAAAAGAGGAGCAAACCCTAATCGGTGCTAAGTGAAAAGAGGTAACCTTTCCCGCCCTCCCCCCCTCATTTGGAATCAATAGTTGGTGCGTATGATTCCTGTAGGACAAAATTACTATAAGAGTTTGCTAGGTGTAGATGTAAAGGGAAAGTTTGGGGTTTGAAAGTCATCGTTCGCCATAAACCCTCATCCGTAAGAGGGAAAGCTTGTAGGCCAAGTATATTCTTTAACGTCCTTTGCAGATGTTGCTAATTTTTGTATGTTTTGTAGTTCAATATTTAAATGCAGTGGCAGTGGGTGTAGATTGTAGTGGGACTCACTGTGGGGTGTGGCAACAGTCTATCATTTGCATGGTTTACATGTGTGTTGTAGTGGGGAATATCATTAAGAATTTGTGAAGGTATACTATTTGCAATGGGGCTCACAGTGTGGGCATGGCTTTTAAATGTTTGTCTTTTACGTTTATCCCAGTATATCTGTTACATGAATGAGAATGGATGAAGATAGAGACATCTACACTTGTATAATATGGAGCCTATTGGAAGAACACAAAAGGAGACCCTAGTAGACTATGTCACTGCCTAATGAAGTAGAAGACTTTTCACATTTACAGAGATTATGCAAATATCAAGGAGTTGCTATAGCTTGTCTGCAACTTAATCAAGTGGGGTCTGGATGATATGGTGAACATCATGTGGAGGGTCCCCAGATCAAGACTTAAAAGGTACCAGCTGATTCTTCATGATCAAGATGTATTGATGATGTTTGATCATTGTTAGCCTAAAGGGACTATAGAGATAGTCATTATGATAGAGTCTATGAGTGAAAGCAATGCACGGTCGCAAGGTAAAAGTGGGACCAATGTGAGGAAAGGTCAAGCTAGAAGAAAACGTAGTGGCCAAGAGGCTAAGGGGAAAGAACCTGTGACCAAGGACTTTGCTAACTTGGATGCTGTAGATTCACCATATGATATTAGGGATTTCATAGCACTTGAAGAGGGTGGACAAACTGAAGAAACTGAGGATGCACAATAGGTTGAAGTTGAGAGTGCACAGACTGAAGAACATACAAGCTTCCAGACTGCAACACAGATTGAAGAAGCTACTCAGATTGGTGTTGAAGATGAGACTGCACAGCCAGAGGGGTGTTGAAAATGAACAGTGACAGGGTCATGAGCATGCACAAGATTTGTGTTATGAGGATGCAGAGACATTGGAGGATGAGGAGGAGTCAGATTATGAACTTGAGTAAGAGATTAGCTACCACACCCCACTGTCAAGTGATGAAGATGATTATCAGTCGTTTGTACGTGAGGACAAGTACATTGATATGGAAAATTACAAACCAATGATGACTACCCAAAGATTGAGGTGAGGATAAGATTCCATAACCGATAAATACTTCTCCAGGGCATGCAACTATACTCTATGAAGATAGAGTGTTAACTGAAGGCATACAAAAGTGACCCCACAAAGCTAATAATAGAGTGTGGTTACAAGAAATGTCAATGGAGGATGCATGCCTCCAGGTTGCTCGATGGGATAACATTTCAAATCAAAACAATCAGAAAGAAGCACACATGTCCTAGGGACAACATGGTCGACAACAAAATGGCCTCACAAAAGTGGATGCCAACAAAGGTTAAAGGTTGGGTCATGGTTGAAGGGGATATTCGTCCAAAAGAGCTACATAGAAGGTGGAAGTATAAATATCACACTAATTTACCTTACCATAAACTGTGGAAGGGGAAAGAATTGGCAATGATGTCCATGCATGGTTTATGGAAGTATATAGTCAGGTAAGAGACTTTAAGAGGAGCTCCTTGCTAAGAACCTTAGTAGTTTCATTACATGTATGACAGATGAGGATCATAGATTCCTCTTGTTCTTTGTGGCTTTCAAAGCTTGTATAGTAGGTTTTGTGAAGGGCTACAAGCCACTTGTAGGGTTAGATGGATGTCATCTAAAAACTAGATTTCTTGGGGCCATGCTGAATGCAGTGGCTCGAGATGGAACTGATGGGCTTTGTCCAATTGCATGTGCCATAGTCGAGTCTAGAAATGAGAACAATTGGTCCTGATTTTTACACAATTAGAAGGAAGCCATTGGGGATGTCCCAGGTATGGTTCCAATAATCGATAGACAAAAAGGTTTATAAGAGGCAATAAGACTTCGTTATCCTTCTAGCCCCTCTTTGGTATTGGTTTATCCCGGGGTTAGCTCTAAGTTAACTCCGAGATAAGTTTTTTTGTGCTTTGGTAAGGAGTTAGTGTTAGTCGGGTTAAGTTAAGGGCTAACCCAGGGATATTCCTGGGTTTTGAAACCCACACCCAATGGTGGGTTAAGGTGGGTTAACCTCCTACCTCAATAAATGCTCAATCAAATGTGTCTCTCTCTCTCATAATAAATGCTATTTCTCTCTCTCATTATTACTAGGTTAACCTACTATTTACCAAATCATACTAGATTAAAATTAGGTTAGCCCACATCCTTACTCCCAGATTAACTACCCTCCTACCAAATCAAAAATGGGTTAATTCCGGGTTACTTTAATCGGGTTGACTTAGTCCATCTTTAGCCTAACTCCATATCAAAGCCACCCCTATTGACCATAGGGCCTGTGTGTGGCCAATGTACAAAAACTTCAAAAAGAAATACCCTGGAAAGATACGAGAGAACATGATATGGAATGTAGCCAGATATTTCACAAGGGAAAGATTTTTAGAGTACATGAACATATCAAAGAAGAAAATATAGATGCCTACAATTATTTGAGCACTGCTAGTATGAAGGGTGAAAATGGAGTTGAAGGATGTTCTACCGGGATGCAAAATGGCATTACCTAACAAACAACTTTCATAGTCCTTCAATGGATTCATAGGGCAGGCCAGGAAGAAGATTTTATTGGATGCTCTTGACTTCATCTGCCAACAAATTATAAAGACTATAGAATTGAGGAGGAAAGTCCTAAAATATCACTACAAGAAAGGGCGCTAATGGAGACAGATTTTTTTAGACGGATTATTTCCATCGCTATTCAGTCACAAAATAGTGACGGATCTCTGACACATCAAATATCCATCGCTATATTGAAGACATAGTCATGCTTTAGCGATGGAACTAAATTTGTCGCTATTTCATCACTATTTTAAGACGTCATTGGCACGCCATGATTTATGTTGCAAATCTACCGTTGATTTGCGACGGATGTGGGACGCCAACTTTATCCATCGCTATAGAGAAAATATTGTGACGGAATCTTTTCCGTCACAAAATCTGATGAAAATTGGTGACGGATTTGTGACATAAATTCGTCGTAAAATCTAATTTATTAACTAACTTTAAAACATAAATTATATAATTTATTAACTAAATTTATGAAACAAATTATTTACCTTAATATTTATGACAAAAAAATTCGTCTCAAATACGTCACTATTTTCTGTCAGATTTTTTTATAGAATTCTGTTGCAAAAAATATATTTATTTCTCCCAAATGATAAAGGAAGTTTTTATGCATTTTTTTTGCAACGGAAACATTTATGTCACAATTCTGTCGTTGTTAGCAATGGACTTGTGATTGATTAGCGACGAACGTAGCTATTTTATATATCTCGAGATGAAATCTATGACAAATATTATGTTGGAAAACTTGATCGTCGCACATTAGGGATGAAATTTGTATTCGTAAAAAATATGTCATTAATTTAAGATGACTTTTTACGGAGTTATATTACCTCTCTATTTTGAGATGATTTTACGACAATTTTGTGATGGAATTTTTTTTTCAAATTCTCCTCAACCTATACTGGGAGAAAATCTAATGGTCGAATCTTCGTCAACTTTAAATCCAACGGTGAGGTTTAGATAAGGAGTAAATCTAACTATCAGATCTTGATCAGATTTAAATGTAGACTAACCCCAATTGTTAGATTATTTTAGATCGAGAGCAAATCTAATAATTAGATCTTCATCGAAGGGTTTAAATCTAACGATCAGATTTAGATCGAGAGTAAATTCAACAATCACATCTTCGTCAAACTTAAATCTAACGGTCAGATTTTCTATTGAGAGTTAATCTAACGGTCAGATGTTGATCAAAGCTAAAACGTACGGTCGGATGTTACTCAGGAGCAAATCCAACAGTTGGACGTTCGTAACACTGAGTTGGGTATCGTTTGTCAATACTAGTAAATTCAAATTTACGCTATTTAAATGTATAAATGTAAAATACTAGAAAAAGATTTAGTGGTAGATTTACGACTAGTACAAATTAAGGATGTCAATGGGTTGGGCTGGCCGACAGGCCGTGGTCTTGGCTCGATTTTGGGCCAGGCCACAAGGTCCTTTTCGGCCCACGAACCCTTAGCCAGGCCTAAAAACCAAGCTCGACTAGGTCCACAGGCTGGACTCGGGCTTTGAGTTCAGCTCGCGGGCTGGCCCAACCTGTTCTATTTTTTTCTCCTTTCAAATTTAAAAAATTAATTAGTTAATATCATATTGTTTTTCTTAATTAGAAAATTAAAACTGTATTTTCAAACACATTAAGTAATTAGCATCAATACTCTAATTAATTTAGTGAGATTATAAGTTTTATATTATTAAATAAATTATTTGTATTTTTATTTAAGTTTTGGAGCCGACGCAGGCCTTAGTCGAGCTTTATATATTTTTTAAAGTGTGAGGTCTGACCCGACCCGACCCGACATAGCTCCGACCCAACCCAGGCTCGGGGTTCAATATTGATGAATCGGGCCGGAGTCAGGCTGACTTAAACCCAGACCAAAGCTTGTAGATTATTAAGATTTCTATTTATTTTATTATTTTTAATATAATTTTATTTTTACAAATACTTTTAAGACAATAATATTGGTTATATTTTAAAATATATTTATATGTATTATTATAGTAATTATAAGCTAAAGAGATAGACTAGAGACTCGATAGAGGCAGAATTATTTCCATGGCCTATGGAAATTTTATTTGGCGCCAAAATGAGGCATGGCAATGGATTTTAAGGCGGATTTCTGACTAAAATTATTCGTCTCTAAATGCCCAATATCCCATCGATGAAGGCCCCAATTTCCTTTTTTCATAATACAAAATGTAATCTTTTCTTTTCATTCAAGGATCTTCCCAGTGTTATAAGGGGAGAGGCCCAACTTGACAAACTAGGCATGCCTAGTTTTCGATTGATGTAATTCTTTGCTTTAACCATATAAATAAAACTTACCTCCTATGGCGATGATGGTGGAGTGGTTCATCTCTTTACCCCTGGTAAAGGGAGCACTCTCCCACCAACTCCTAGGTAGGGTTTCTTTAAAAAAAAGGCCCCAATTTCCTCACTCACACTTCTCTCTCTCTCTCTCGCACATGCGCCCGTTGTGAGCGTCGTCCACTGCTAATGTCCACGTCATCGGAGCTACCGTCATCCACCGCCATCCCCACTGACGTCATCCACCACCGTCGTTGCTGAGGTTGTCTACCACCTGCTTTCATCGTGACCGCTAAGGTCGTCCACCTCTGTCCACCGCCTCCTTCCGTCGTCACTGCTGACGTTGTCCACCTAATGGTCAGAGTTGCCCAGACACCCCTCGCCATCTGTAAACACCCTCTCTCTATTTTTTCCTTTTCTTTGTGGGTTGCAAGGCTGGCGAGGAAGGGGAGGGTTTCAGGTGGGGGGGGGAGGGGAGTTGAGGGGGTTTCCGATGGGGGAGGGAAGGGTTTCAATTGAGGGGTTCGATGGGGGAGGGGCAAATGGCAGAGGGGGGGTCTGGTGGGGGAGGAGAGGGGGCACCTGAGGGGGGGGAGGGCATCCGGTGGGGGAGGGGGGGTCCGGTGGGGGAGGAGAGGGGGCACCTGAGGGGGGGAGGGCATCCGGTGGGGGAGGGGGGTCCGGTGGGGTAGGGGGCGTCCAGTGGGGAAGAGTTTATGTTCATAAGGCCCATAATTGAGATGTAAGTGTTTTTAGGTTCCTTTGTGATATTTTCTTTTTTAATTTTATCTATTGCAATCAGATGTTAAAAGGAAATCAATTGCTTTTGCTGATTTATGTACATGGTCCAGAGGAAGAAGTGATGCAAGCATTAGCCATACTATGGTTATATTATGTAATTTGAAATTCTTTATTTGAATGTTCTTTAAATTAGATGATGTATAATTAGATGAATGCATGCATATCAATGAGATGATTTTTAATTTGATGTTATTTAATTACATGGGGTCTTCCATGTGAATGGAGGTGCGTGGATGCAACCTAGCATTACATGGACCTCAGGAGAGCATGTTAAGTCCTTGTCAATGAACCTGCATGTTCAAAACTTTGTGATTGATATGTCTGTTCTCATATTTTTGATGAGAATATATATATTTAACTCAAAATCTTGAATTGTCTGAGAGGATGATCTGTGAATGTTTGATCACACTTAGGTGCTTATTTACTATATGTGTTTGTATGGTTTGTTAAAAATGTTGGCTGTGTCTTATCACTCTTCTTTCATATATCTTTATTGATTTTGAATATTTTCTTAACCACTTACTAAGTGTTTAAGAAAAATTCTTAATCAATAAATATTTTTGGTATACCGGAGAAGTGTGGGGAGATGCTGTCAAAATTTTCAAAAAATTGTACAACACATCTAATAAGTGATCGTGCAATCAAACCTTCATAGATGGGTTACAAGGTGATAATCTAAATAATACTTCATTCCTATTCAAATTGTCCGTGTCGAACGATGCGAGGAAAAGGTAAGGCTTATTTTCTTGAATAAGAATTTCAAAGTTGCTTGTGTGTTAATATTTAGTGGGTGCAGGAAAAATATTTGTAGATCGTTCATAGATGTATCGTAGAATAGTTGACTGGATGGTGTCTCTGGAGTTTAAAGATGGAGTTGAGAGATTCATTCATTTTGCATCGGGGAATCCAAGTATAGTAGTAGATAGTGAGGGCCACATCTGATGTCCTTGTTCAGTTTGTAGAAACTTGAAGTGGTTTTCATCATGGGAGGTGCAACATCATTTGTACAAGAAAAGGTTTGTGAAAGGTTATATGAATTGGACATGTCATGGTGAAGATATCTGATCGTATGAGCCTGCTAATGTTATAGGCACAAGTACATACATAGGTATTGTTGTAGATGTTGATGGTCCCAGCTTTAATATTCATAAGAAACATATATATAATGAAGAAGCACCGAACAAGACAACTAAAAGATTTTATCAATTACTTGGGGATGCTAATGAGCCATTGTGGGATAGTTCTCAAAAGCACACTCGGTTGTCTGTGGTCTTAAAGTTGCTGAACTTGAAATCTACATTTCACATCAGTGAGAGTTGTTTTGACTGTCTCCTCCTTGTCATCAAGAGTATGTTTTTCGAGATGAGAAGTTGTCTGGAATTTTTTACTATGCAAAGAAGACGGTCAATGAGTTAGGACTTGGATATGTGAAAATAGATGCATGCCCTAATTATTGTATGTTATATTATAAAGAGGATGTAGATACGATATTATGTTCTATTTGTCATCATGATAAATTCAAACCTAAGAGGGGAGGAGGGCAATTCAAAGCAAAATGATGTACCTTATAGGTCATTATGGTATTTTTCTCTCACACTCAGACTACAACAGATGTATATGTCCTCAAAGATAGCTTGACATATGGGATGACATGTGGAAAGAGTACGTTGTGACGAGGATATAATTAGTCATCCTGCACATGGGGAAGCTTGGACTCACTTCAGCCATGCTCATCCTACTTTCTCAAGGGAGTCACATATTGTCAAGCTGGGTTTATGCACTGATGGCTTCAATTCATTTGGAGGTTCAGTGACTTCTTATTCTTGTTGGCCAATGTTCATGACAACATACAACCTATCACCGAGCATGTACACGAAGTGAGAAAATCTATTTTTATCTTTACTGATTCTTGGTCCAAAAAATCTTGAAAAAAATTTGGACATATATCTCAGACCATTGATTGATGAGCTGAAATTGTTATGGATTGATGGAGTTGTTACGATGCATCCATAAAGTAAAATTTCACTATGAAGACTATATTGATGTGGACGATAAGTGACTTCCTAATATATAGAATGCTATTTGACTGGAGTACACATGAGAAGTTGGCATGTCCTTACTATATAGATGATACCAAATCATTTGTACTGAAACATGGTGGGAAGTCATGCTAGTTTGATTGCTATCAGTGGTTTCTACCAAGTAACCATCCTTTCCAAAGGTAAAAGAACACATTCCACAAGAATAAAATTGAAATGGATGAAGAAGATTCAGAATGGTTATCGGGTCGACATATGGCGGCATGGGTGCAATACTTATCGGATATAGTACAATTGTCCGATAGTACGCGACAACTCCATGGATTTGAAAAGGATCACAATTGGATGAAGAAAAGCATCTTTTGAGAATTGACTTACTGGCTAACCCTTCTTGTACAACACAGCCTAGACGTCATGCACGTCGAGAAGAATGTCTTTGATAATGTGTTAAACACCATTATGGACATAAAAGGAAAAACAAAAGACAATGTCAAAGCACGTTTGGATTTAAAAATGCTTTGTAAACGTCCAGAGCTGGAATTGCAACACAACCACAAAAAATTTGTTAAATCTAAAGTAACTTAACGTGCTTAGGGATAAACAGATCAAAGAAGTGTGTTAGTGGCTGAAACAATTACGATTCCCAGATATATGTGTCGAACATTACCCGTTGTTTGAATGTTAATCAGGGGAAAATATATGGAATGAAAAGTCATGACTACCGAATGTTCATGTAGAGGCTGGTGCCTATTGCATTTAGTGCCTTGCTGTCAAATCTCATATGGGAAGCATTGACCGAGTTGAGTCAATTTTTCAAGATTTTATATGCATCAGAACTCACACTTCAGGATGTGCAAACTATCAAAGAGAATGTGGTCACACCGGTTTGCAAGTTAGAGAAGATATTTACTCCCGCATTCTTCGACTCGATGGAGCATCTAATTATCCATTTACCGTATGAGGCTAAAGTCGGAGGCCAGTATAATTTCGATGGATATATCCATGTTAGAGGTATACTAGAATGTTATTTTTTTCTTACAATTATCACATGTGTACGGTATGTATGCCATTGTCACCTGAACTGTTGTCGTAGGTACATACATGACCTAAAAACGAAAGTTTGCAACAAGGTGAAAGTGGAGGGTTCAATCATCGAGACATATATTATGAAAGAAATATCAAACTTTTATTCGATATACTTTGAATCAGAGATACAAACTCGTCGTACTCGACCTCCACGTAATGATGATGGGGGAAGCCTATTGCGTTTGACTAGCTCTCTATATTTAAACATCCATGACGTGTGTTCGATGTTGTTCAACTCAGACACTCCAAAATAGAGAGTTGTACGTCGCAGATATCTATATTCTTATGAATTGTACTGCGATTGAATCTTATGTTGAGGAAGTCCTCAACTCACATTTCATTATGTACATAAGTTGTTTGCCATTCTTCTTGTTCTTTGAGGTAGTGTTGCATTCATATTGTAGACAATTTTATTCAGAATTAATCAAAAGGTATCCATGTCTCACTAACGTGGAGGTTAAAAAGGAACATGAGAAGTCTTTTACCAGATGGCTAAAATTTCGAGTAAGTGTCAAACATTGAATGTATACCTGATTACCCATTTACTTCTTTTGTGGTTGATGTCCAATTTTTAACTAGTCTGATTTATATACATGTTGAACAAGTTATTATTACTGATGAAAGAGTTCGGGAGATAAGTTATGACCTCTCGAAAGGCGCACATGCCTATCTAAGATTTATTATGAATGTATAAAAATTTCACACAAGAGAGTATGGACGGAATAAGTCTACCATGAACAGTGGTGTATGTGTTAAAACTAGTACATATAATGAAAATGAATTTGACTATTATGGTATTCTTGAGGAGGTCTTAGAATTATAGTATCTAGGATAAGATAATCATATATTCCTATTTAAGTGTCATTGGTTTGATCCTAATTCTGTTTAAAATGACACATCATATGGGATTGTCGATGTCAAATATAAGTCCAAATTAAATATTTATGAACAATTCATTTTGACCGCACAAGCCTAGCAAGTGTATTATATAAGTTATCCATCGTCCATGAATAAAGAAAGAAATGATTGGTGGACAGTTTACATGGTTAAAGTGAGACTTTTTCCCAATTATGACTTAGACCTGACTGAAACTGTAGATGAGGATGCCAATGATGATTTTTTTTAATTAGACCAGGCTGACGATGTAGCATTGGTTGTTTTTACACATTTTAGTTTGGACTAATCATATTAACTACTTTGGTTATGTAAGGAGAATGAAGTGGAAGAAGTCGATCCACATAAGCTAAAATAGGACAGTGGAGGGACAATGAATTTCATTGTAGGGGAGGAGTATGTTGAGAAGGAAGAGTGTACCAATGATAAGGATGGAGACGATGATGAAGATGAGGCTAAGTTAGACATATCCTCAGCATTTGAAGATGGAATATATATTGTTTGAAAATTGATAAATAATTTTGTAAGAAATTCCCCATCTTTTCATTTTTTATAATAATTATTGTATATCTTTGCTCATATAGTTGTGGACTAATACACATGAATTTTATTGTTCTCAATAAAGAGATGGTTCGAGGAGCTCGAGCGTCCCTCTCGAGTGGGAGGAGAGAGGGCATTGGGAGATACTCTAGTTCCTCCTTTTTGCCATCTACTTTGGGCACATGTATGTCTATTCAAATCTTTAACTATATATGTGTATTGATTATATGTCTACTTACATGATGGGAGGGGAGCCGGCCTGAGTGCCCCTGCACCAGCAATAGAGGGCACACCACCTCCATCTCTGAGCACATGTATATCTATTTAAATTTTTAGCTATATGTGTATTGACTATATGTTTTACTTATGCCATTCAATTCTTACAGGCTCGAGTGCTCCTACACTGGCTGCATAGGGGACACCGCCACCACCTTCGGGCACAGGTATATCTATTTAAAATTTTAGCTATATATGTGTTAATTATATGTTTTACTTATGCCATTCAATTCTTACATGCCCGAGTGCCCCTGCAACAGCTACACAAGGCACACCGCCACCACCTCCGGCTACAAGTTTGTCTATTTAAATTTTGAGCTATACATGTATTGATTATATGCATTACTTATGTTATAAATTCTTATAGGCCCGAGTGCCCCTACACCAGCTACACAAGGCACACTGCCACTGTCGCCATTGCCACTGCCACTACTGACCCATACAAGCACTTTTTGATTCAGTCTCAATTTGATTCATTAGCTATTGATTAAATAATTGCTTACTTATGATAATTTTGATTAACTACTTCTATTTTACTTACAACAGTCACGTAGGCCACACCACCTGTACATGTCTATTCCTTGCCTAGTCAGCAGATGATGCCGATAGTCATTGCGTGGGTGATCAGATGGGGGTCGATGACACCCGTAAGGCGTGTTGGATAGACGTGTAAATATATTAATTCATGAATTATGTTCATTATCTATCCACTAACTGTGTAATGCTTACCCATTTTAACATTTGTAATTGTAGGGATAAATTAGAGCCCAGCCAGGCTTGCCATGACGTTTCAGAGCTACTTCAGTAGCACATTCCCGGGCTGGTCTCTTCCTTTAGGTAGTTTCCGATTAAAGTCTGGGATTTAATGTTCGACATGTTCATGGTATGTAATTTAATCTTTTAAATCACGTGTTTCCCAACTATTAACTTCAGTATACTAACTTATATGCTTATATTTTTTTTTTGCAGTGGACTCAGCGGTTCATGAGACCCTCATGTTGTGTCCCTGTGGTTTTGAAGTTTTGAGGATAACAAATATTATGTCTCATTATATATATATATATATCCTTGATGATATAATCTTGATGCATTTATTAATGATCTCATCATCTTTATAGCAGTATGAAAATCTGTCAGAACAGGTTCTGAGAAAGACTCAAAGTACTGATTGCTCAAAAAGGTGACAAAAGGTCAACACCACTGTTCATGATCTAACAGTAGGTCAACAGGTCAACTGATCAAAGTGTGAGTCAATTCTTTGACAGGTAAGGTCAATACACATCCAAGTCTGAAGCATAAAGGTTGGTGCATATGCCTTCTCTGTGAATAGGTAAGGTCGGTCCACATTCATGTTTCTTCATAGAAGGACGGTGCACATTAATGCTTTATTCATATAGGTTGGTGCACGTTCATGTCTTAGTCATCAGTAAGGTCGGTGCATGCTCATAGTGTTGCATATGCAGGTCGGTGCATGTCCATAGTGTTGCATATGAAGGTTGGTGCATGCTCATAGTGTTGCATATGCAGGTCGGTGCATGTTCACTGCTGCACAGTAAGGTCGGTGCACATAGTCATTTGTACATACTAAGGTCGATGCACATGCTCTCTGTTGCATTACAAGGTCGATGCTTATTTCACTGCATTGCTTGCTAAGGTCGGTGCACATTTCACTAAGGTCGACGCTCATACAGACCTTTCGTCTGTCAAGTCTATGCATATGTCATCAAGGTCGATGCACATCTTTGCACTCGTGTTAGAAGGTCGATGCTCATGCTAGTATTCTGCACATAAGGTCGATGCATGCTTTTCAACTTGTTCTACAGAGTCTGTGCACATGCATTGTCTGAGGTCCAAAGTCTGTGCACATCCTGTCTGTACATGACAAAGGTCGACGCTACATCAAGTGAGTGCAGATATAAGGTCAGTGCACATGAGTTCCTAAGGTGAACAAAGGTCGGTGCACATTTTGTTTTATGTCATATAAGGTCGGTGCACGTTTTGTTTCATGACATATAAGGTCGGTGCACATTTTGTTTCATGACATATAAGGTCGGTGCACATTTAGCTTTATGTCATACAAGGTCGATGCGCATTCTTCAACTGACTTTATGAGGTCTGTGCACATTGTGTGAGGTCTGTGCACATGCAACATTCAGGTATGTGCACATGTTTTGGGTCTGTGCACTTTTAGAAGTCAAGGTTGGTGCACATTGTGTTAGGTCTGTGCACATGTAGAGTCTATGCACATGTAGAGTCCAAAGTCGATGCACATATAAAATCCAGTTCATCAAGTCTATGCTTTGGGAAATACACTTTAAATGCATCTACATTATCATTATCTCGTTTGATCTGAGCATCTGATTTCTCTAACTTGATTAAGTATACATTCTCTTTATGATGATAATAAGGTGTTTGATAAAATGCCTTATGTATTGATTGACAGGAACTTAAGTGTGAAGAGTCTTAAAGCCTTTATAAGCACCGGGGTCGAACACTTACAGCACAGACTTAATTATAAGCCACGAGGTTCAAATTAAGCTGAGACATGTGATCCCAAGTCAACCAATGATGGGCACGTTTACCCAGAATGATGGATAAAGAGGCACGAGATTCGAGAAGGTCTAGCACGCTTGTTCGGAAGCTTTTAGAGGCAGAATATTCTATTGCCAGCTGGACAAATGAGATTTCACTAGGTATTTGTCTCATCCATTTCCGGAGGCTTTGTTCTATATAAAGCATCCCCATTCACAGAAGAAAGTGTAGTAAGAAGAGCCGCTACAGAGGAGAGCTGCCAAGAAGAGAAAAGAGAGCAGAAGAGTACGAGAGCAGAGAATCTGTGAGAAGAGTTAAAGTGAGAGTGCTGAGAGAGAGAGAGAGCTCGAGAGAGAAGAGAAACGTAATAGTGAAGCGGTTGGAGTATATTGAAGATCTGCAATCTGCTGGTTTCTGGATCAGATCCAGACCAATTTGCTCCTGCGAGAGCTACATTTGTTTCGATTTTCTGTTTGTTCTATTTCCTCATTATTAGTTTTGTTTTCCACCTTGTTCTTCTGAATCTCTGGTAGGAGGTCGTGGTTCCTCCTGAGGATTCAGGAGAAGGGAGATTTATCTCTGGTTTCCCTCTGCTTTAGAGAAAGGGAGAGTGATCTCCGATTTCCCTATGGGTGTCAAAGGAAGGGAGACTGTGTCTCCAGTCGCGAGTGGTGGTGTGCTACTCGTGGATTCCCTCCGGTTTGGAGGAAGGGAGGTTGTCCTCCGGTTCTAGTTCTGTGGGTAGCAGAGCTAGGGTGCTGGTCTTGTGGGAAGCAAGACCAGGTCAAGGGATTTGTCTCCCTCGGACTTCAAGCTGTTAGGTAGCAGTTGTTTGCAGACTGAGTCTGATTCTTACGTTTGCAAGGGAAGCCTCACTCGGGTTTGAGTGAGGGGTGGATGTAGGCGGACTGGTGTCTGGCCGAACCACCTAAAAATTTAGTGTGCCATGGGTTGCCTTGTGTGTTTGTCCTTCTCCTCTATTTCCTTCACACGATCTGTTTTGTGTTTGTTTCGGGGGCAACATGTTTGATATTATGTTTGCTTGATCCATCTATTCTGTGAAGTGTTTGATTGTTTGTATGAATGTTCATCATCATTCACCACTGGTTCATCGGTTGTGCACTCTTTCTTTCGGAGTTTGTCTCAATGTTATCCTTCCGATATCCGCAACAGCACAGTGTCTACTTATGTGCTTAGCAGTTTTATTGATGGCATGTGGGGCTTATGTAATGAAGCTCATTGCTATCGCTTGAGTTTATTAGTTCTCAGTTGTAATGACCGCATCGCACTAGTCCTATTTCTAAGTGTCCAGCAACACTATGAACTTGTGCCCTCACTGATCGATCATTCATCTAGTGGTAATTCGGTCAGAGTTATTTAAAATTGGGCTATTAATTGTAGTTAGATCCATTCACCCCACCTCTGGATCTCTCCGTGCACCTATATATATTCTAACACCTCAGGGGAGACGTGAGCTCAATCTGTCTAGGAGGCTACCACAAAAATTAAATACAGACAGGCAATGTACACCGTCCGTGAAAAGGCGAAGAAGGATTCTAGGAGCATATATAGACAAAAACTGCTGGAAGGAGCAAGACCTTTCTTGGATGAGGAGGGAGCATTGGGATGTGTTGTGTAACAAATGGGCCGAGGAATGGTGGCAAGAAAAGTCCCAGAAAGCGGTAGGAAACTGGGTTGCACAGCCAGATACTAACGTGCATACGAGTGGGTCCATCTCTTTCGTGACTCACAAACATAGAATGGTAAGTAATATTTCTAATTTTCTTAAATTTTATTCATATATGCCCTCATTTATTTTCTGTGATTTGTAAAATAGACAAATGAGCTCAAATGTCCTCCATTGTTTCGGGAGCCATTTGAGAGAACTCACAAGAAGAAGGGGACGTATGAGTACATCAGCGAGAGAGCCCAGGAGGTAGCGATAAGTTTACATACATATGAAAGTTTTTTTTCATTTCAAATATGAATGATTAATATGATATTTACAATCTTTTTGATTCAATTGTAGGAGTCATATGATAGGCAAATGACTGAGAAGTACAGGGAGGAGCACACGTAGTGTAACGACCCAAGATTCATATACTAGGAAGAGTCCGATACCATTCGAATCGTGGCCCGCCACCCACGAGCCGAGAGGCTCGAAAGGGTTATTTTGGTGTTGTGGAGGTACATTAGAATTCAAAATAATACAGGAAATAACTACATGATTAACTGTTTACATAACAGAAAATACATTTACATTTTTAATTAATAAATTAATTACAAAGTCCAGTCCACATAGTACAGTCTATAAGGAAGAAAGCATACTCAATCGTCAGGCACGCCTCCAGCTTTGGCAGACTGGCAACTACGAACCGTTGCACCACTCCTATGCACCTCAAGAAGGAGTCGCTACACCTGAAAAAGAAGGGGTGAGCCTCATCTCATTGGTTCGGTAGGGATCCCGCGGATCCCTGCCAAGAAACAATGGCAGCGAATAGTATCGATGACAACAACAAATAATAACAACAATAATAACAGCAGCGGAGGAAACCAGACTCTATGCTACTTCTACAAGTACGGGAGAAACCTCAATCACCTTTTCAGAATTCTTGAACCAGCGGTAAACAATGGCTACGCTATCAAGGAAAACATCCAACACCTCTATCGGGAAGCTCTGTCCTCACTGACGGGAGCCACTACTTGAAATCACCACTGGAAAGCCCACGACACCTCTATCAGGATCCACAGCTAACCCTAGCAAGAAAAACACATAATATCTCAAGCCTCGAGGAATCCACATTCCTTGTCAAGACACGCCTGAGACCACTTGGTCTGAAGGCACTGCCTTCATCCTCGGGAGGACCACGACCTCGAAGTCAAGAAACCTTGGTAATGTCTGAAAAGAAGCCACGTACTCGCAGTCGTGGGCTCTACCTCAATTTCTAGGAGGGCTATGACCTCGCCGTCGGTAAGCTCAACCTCGATCAATAGGAGGATCATGACTCATAGAAACCACATCTAATTGTTGAAAAAACTAAAGTTAGATTGACAGGAGACTGCCCACTAGAGGCAAGGCTGACTGCGTCTACTGACGTCTTAGGCCATGCCTCAAGTGTCGCCCATCACCTCAACGCAATAACTGTGACACTATACATAGTAACACCTAGTTGGGGTCGTGCTCATTAGCACGTGTCCGACATCCTCAACCACGTGTGTACACACTGACTGACTGCACTACTCCAGGCCCTCTAGCTGGTTTTCCTCTTGGCCTGGACTCAAGCTGCCACATGGGAGGTCCTACGGAAACCAACCAAAAATAGTCTCGTTGGGACTGCTCTCCACCTCTCCCTAGTGGGTCGGCACCCGCATGCCTAGGCAAGCACCGTCTAGTGGGGGGTCACTCTCACAAGTGCCGATGACAGACCCAAAACCACGAATCACGAGCGGAGAGAACTCATAAGGTGGCCTACTACCATCGGGGTTCTTCCCTCTCTAGGGAAGGTCAAGGAACCGCCATCACCCCTAGTTGGGAAATAGAACTCACGGTCATTGGTCATACTCACGGCCCATGTAGAAACCACCTTTTGAGGGAAACAACACATACTTGGGTACACGGTGACTCAGACTAGCACCACAGAGAAGCTCAAAACACACGGGGTCACCCAGACCCTCAAAACCACATGGGCACATATTTCAAGAAGTCACAGTCTCCTCGGACACCTAGAAACACAAATATGAGTCAATGGAGGTGCTGAGGTATTCATAGGGCAAAGGATGCCTAAAGGGACCTAATAGGTCGACTGACGTAGGCCATCGTTCGACCCTAAAGTCCCAATGGTAGACCAATGCAAGCCATTGGTCGACCAATGGCCAAAAAGGCCAGCAGACCCCAAATTGGTTGACCAATCCACTGGATCAGTCGACCAATTCAGTGGGTCAGTCGACCAATGCAGGACAGACTCCTTCGTGGCGAATGGCTGATCGGTTGATCGATTTGCCCAATCAGTCGACCGATTTCGGCGACACTCATGCGAAACCCCTTCCGTGGGGTCCTAATCCACACCTTCACTCCAAATGAGGGGAAAACATGGGGAAATCATTCCCCAAGCTCTAAACTACCGGGAAGCCTCATTCAAACCATAAAATTACCATCGAATCGGTGAATCCATTACTCACCCCAAAAACATGCTATTTCACCCCGGCATGCAAGGAAGCCTCGTTCGGGCTCACCTCGGTCTACAAATTGTGAGAAAATAACATGCAAGGGATAAGGATCCATCCCCCTACCTCTCACGATGATTTCCCACGCCGAGGACGTTGATTCCACATGAAAATGCCACTCAAACTGCCGTCAGCTTTGCGAATCCGCAAAAGAAGCACGCCACACCACCGCCTCCGTTCCTCGCTCCTGTTGTAATGCCCCGGATTTTTTGGATCCTTGTTCATTGGTCCCGGATCTGGTTTCTCGGAGTGTCCGACTCTGTTATGTCCGAAATTTCATTTCGGGCATCTTTCGTGTTCAGATCGGCGCGATCCGGAGTTATTTCGAAGGCCCGGAAGCGTTCCGCGGCTTTTCCGCGTGTGTTTTCCGATTCCCGGTGTGTGTTTCGGTAATTCCTTCGGAACCTCGTTGTGGGTGAACCGGGCCGTTCACCAGGGCGCGAGTGGTACCGCTGCGATCGGTGCGTTCCGAGGATAGCAGAAATGTGATTTTCTATTTTTTGGAAATTTTGAGAATTTCCAGATTTTCTATATATTAACCACATTTTCTCTCTCTCCCCTCTCATTTCTCTCCTCTCTCCCTCTCTCTTCTCACGCTCTCCCCCCTCTCCCTCTCTCTCCGGTGGCCGACGGGGTGGAGTGCGGGCAAGGCGGGGACGACGCGGGCGAGGCACGGGCGAGGATGGATGAGGATCGAGGTGGTGGAGGCGTGGTGAAGCTCGGCCGTGGGTTCGTGGAACGGCGAGGCTTCAACGGCATTTTCTTCATGGACCGGCGTCCACGACGCGTCGTTTCTTCGGTGGAGGTAGGGAGATGGACCCTCAACCCGCGTACTTCATTTCCCGTGAGTTTTGTAAGCCGTGGTGAGCCGAGCGGGCTTGTTTGGGTGTTTTGGGGAAAATGTATATTTTTGGGGTGTGAGCCGGATCTCCCGTTTTACGGTGTTTTTGGCCGATCCAGGGGTTTAGATGCATGCCTAGGGGCTTGGGGAATGTTTTCCCTTTTGTTTCCCCTTCACCTGGGGGTGAACGGGGCGTGGAATGGTTTTTCCCGCGGTTTCCACCATTTTCGGGCGCGGACTGAGAACGCGCTAGCCTCGGCTAGCGCGTTCTTGAGGGTCGCGCCACCCCGACGGGGCACGTTCATCGGAGATGATGAACAGTAAGGAGGTTCCTATCGTGCTAGGGGTTCCTAGCGCGATCTGCCTTGTCGCGCTAGGGGTTCCTAGCGCGTTCTTCCTTGTCGCGCTAGGAGATCCTAGCACGTTCCGTTCTGTCGCGCTAGGTGATCCTAGCGCGATTTTTTCCTGTTGCCTCGTGTTCCCCTTGGGCCGTGTGTGTCCCGGACACCCCGGGGAGTTTCGTGACCGTGTCTTTGGGTGTCTGGAGGTTCCGTTTAGCTCGATTAGCATGCCCGTGAGTTTAAGGGTCCGGGCGACCTTCTAGTGTTCCGATTATGTTGTGTTGGTCTCCGGTCGACCCGGTTGTGACCCAGTGGTCGACCTTTGGCCTCGTGAGTGTCTCGGACACCCCGTGGGTTTCGTTATCGTGTTTTGGGGTGTCTGGAGGTACCGTGTTACCTCGATAAGTGTGCCCGTGGGCTTGGTGGGTCCGGGTGACCCCAGGTGTTCCGGGCTTCCGTGTTCTTGCTAGATCGAGTCACCGTGTATCGGTGTGAGTGCGGTGAGGTTTCCCCGCAAGTCGTTGCTTCTCTGGAAGGTGGCTTCCGAGTGGGCCAAGCGTGTGGCCTTGGACGGTGAGTCTAGTATCCCAGCCTAGAGCTGGAGTTTTTCTTAAGTTCCCTCCTCGAGGGATGGGTCTCGACGGTTGTGAACTGCCTCGTGAGTCTTCCCATCGTTGTTTTGGACCTAGGGATTAGGCCAGATTGACGGCTTAGTGCTGTCAAGTGCAACGGTCTCGACTCCGAGTCTTGTGACTCAAAGACCGTTGAGTTTAGTAGGTCTAGTGGACCATCTAGAGTCTGGTGGCGTCTTGCCACCTGTTACTTCGCGATACTCGCAATGGGTGCATGTGTGGTTTCCTGTGTCCACGTTCTGTGACACGTCCACTAGTCGTAGCCTTCTTACGGCACGCGTGTGCTGACCCACCCGGGAGTGGTGAAACGGCTGACCCGAGAGAGACGGTGAGTAGGCTGGTTACCGTAGGGCCCCCACGTACAGCCGAGTCCGGGCTTAGGGGGAATTACCAGCTAGAGGACAGGCCTAGGGCGTCTGGTCTGAGTGTGCACACGAGGTTGGGGGCGTCGGACGGCGCCGACACTCACGACCCCAACTAGTCCTTGTTCTGTGGTACTGGTTACTGAGTGTGTCTGAGTCTCCGCCTGGGGTGTTGTAGCTAGACACTTGTGACGCGGTGTAAGACGTCAGGGGACACATCCGGTCGTTCTTCTAGTGGGTGGTGCTTCTGTCACGTGACGTGAGTTGTTGTGTACCGGGTTCTGTTTCCGTCCGCCAGACGGGACTTCGTGAGAGGTTTCGGGAGTGTTCCCGGAGTCGAGGTCTGGGGTTTGCGGTGAGTGTCACCGACGGCCTTTCCCCAGACAGCGTTGTGTTCACGACGATGAGGTCGTGACCGTGTTCCCTGACCGTGTGGTTTTGGCTCGGGCCCTTGTGAGGGCAGGCCTCCGTTACGGAGGTATCGTGGCATTTTTCCTAGTAGCGTGGCTAGGGCGGTTCGTGTCTGGTGGTCCCCGATCGTGGGATCGGGTGGTCGGGTGCGTGGCTTGGTTGTCCCCCGACGGGAGACTGGGTCATGTTTTCTGGTACAGTAGGAGTAGCTGTAGTGCCGAGGTTTTGCCGACCACCGTAGTTACTTTCCTACTTTCGTAGTTACTACTTTTCGTGCCGCCGTTGTTCTCAGTTGGGGTTCCACGGGATCCCTACTGGGCTAGTGACAGGAGGCTCACCCCTGCGTTTCAGGTGCGGCGGTTCTTCCTCGAGGTTCGAGGGCGTTGCGTGGAGGTTCTTAGTTGCCAACTTGCCGGGCTGAGTGTTCACTTGGCATGTGGTACATTTTACTACTTTTGACTGTACTTTCTGTTGGACTGGACTCTATTGTAGTTGTTTATTTATTTTTGTTAATTGTTGAATTGTCCTACCTTATTTCATATTTCTTTGTACCTCCACACTCCTTTTAGCCCTTCCGAGCCCTCCCGGCTCGTGGGCGGCGGTTCGAGTCTCGGGTTATCGAGCCTTCCCAGTAATCGGATTCTCGGGTCGTCACAGTTGGTATCAGAGCGTGGTTGTGGACGTACACGGGAATTTGAGATATTGCAGTGATCAGAGTCCGTAAGGTCCAGTATAGTCGGCAACTGGCATAGGGGTTCGTGCATATTTTCCAATTTGTTTCTCGCTTGAGAGCTTGAGTGCGTTGTGTGGTGCGGTGAGGGTGGTTGCTGTTCGCTGCTTTCATGCCGGCTGGGCGGTATTTTTTTGAGATTTATGGTTGGTGTTGCGATTCTCGAGGTGTGAAGGATCTGAGTATGCGGGGTTGCAGATGATTGTCGAGTTGGTGGATCCCGAGTTGTCGTTGTGGTGGTTGTGCGTGTGGATCAGAGTGCGTGGATCGTAGCATTGGTTGCTGCGGGTGGATTTCTGAGGAAGTGTAGAGCAGCGGAGGATTGGTATTGATGTGCGTTGTCTCCAGTTGTGTGAGACATGTTGTTGCCATGCCGTTGCTTGTGATCTTGTCGTTCATGGCACTGGCAGGTGGAGAGTTGGGGAAATATGCTGGCGAGATTGCCGCATGAGTACCCTGTTCTTACATTGGATGTTGGGTTCGCGAATGAGGTCGTGTTCTGGAGAAGTGTGTCATAGATTGTAAGAGGTTGTGTGTCCCGTGGCTCTGTGATAAGAGCGGGAGTCGGGATTGGCAGGCGTCCTCTTGGATTAATTGAGATGGAGGTTTTGATGAGATAGGATTCGATGAGACAGGATGGTGGTCGATGCCTGTGTGTGGAGGTCTCTGATGAGACGTTGACGTGGGATATTGATCCTCAGTCTGTGGCCAGCAAGAGAGGATTCCCCGTAAGTCTGAGTCGAGTGACGTGAAGACCGAGGGGAGATGGAGTCATTGGGTCCCGCCGTGCTCCCCTGAAGGGTAGAGTTGGTGCGGAGATCCATCTGGATGTGGTGTTGGTCTGTGCGTGAGTCATCGGATGGCCTGTCATGAGTTGAATCATGCCTGCTGGGCCGGTGGAGGTTTCTCGTTGGCGAATGTCTGGTGACCAGTGGATGGTCTTTCATGGACAGAAGATGCTGGTTGTAGGGGCTCGAGAATGGAGAGAGCCGCGTGCGAGGCCTTTTGGTGGCCGTTTCTGAGGTGTGTTTTCTCAGATGGGATCTGAGCCATGCCGAAGTTTGAGTTCTGACAGAGTTGGTCCCGTGCTGTTGTGGCGTTCGGCTTGCCGAGTGTGGAGTGGTCCTCGGCTTGGAGTCGACACATTTATGGTGGTCAGCTGGCAGAGAAGCTGGTGTTTGGTCGGTCCACCGAGCGTGGGCATTGACCGGTGGATTGGTTCATGTGGCGAGGATTGCGTTCCCTCGGTGAGCGAGAGGGTGGTAGCGATGCCGTGAGTTGTTTCCATTTTGTCTGAGGTGATACCAGACTTGCGCCTTTGTATTATGCCTGCTCTGGTGACCGATGTGTGTGCGATGTGCGGAGCGTGGCGTCGTTCGTGATTATGGTCTGGCCGTATCCCTCATGTTTGGTGCTTTTGCGAGAATCGAGGTTTTTCTGTGCTGGGGCCCTGACAGCGTTGTCAGTTGGTGGAGGCGTTCTTCCCCTGCGACTTGGTGTTAGTCTTGAATTTCGAGGATGAAATTTCTTTAAGGGGGGAGGGCTGTAATGCCCCGGATTTTTTGGATCCTTGTTCGTGGGTCCCGGATCTGGTTTCTCGGAGTGTCCGACTCCATTATGTCCGAAATTTTATTTCGGGCATCTTTCGTGTTCGGATCGGCGCGATCCGGAGTTATTTCGAAGGCCCGGAAGCGTTCCGCGACTTTTCCGCGTGTGTTTTTCGATTCCCGATGTGTGTTTTGGTAATTCCTTCTGAACCTCGTTGTGGGTGAACCGGGCCATTCACCAGGGCGCGAGTGGTACCGTTGCGATCGGTGCGTTCCGAGGATCATGAAAATGTGATTTTCTATTTTTCGATATTTTTGGGAATTTCCGGATTTTCTATATATTAACCACATTTTCTCTCTCTCCCCTCTCATTTCTCTCCTCTCTCCCTCTCTCTTCTCACGCTCTCCCCTCTCTCCCTCTCTCTCCGGCGGCCGACGGGGTGGAGTGCGGGCGAGGCGGGGACGGCGCGGGTGAGGAACGGGCGAGGATGGATGAGGATCGAGGTGGTGGAGGCGTGGTGAAGCTCGGCCGTGGGTTCGTGGAACGGCGAGGCTTCAACGACGTTTTCTTCGTGGACCGGCATCCACGGCGCGTCGTTTCTTCGGTAGAGGTAGGGAGATGGACCCTCAACCCGTGTACTTCATTTCCCGCGAGTTTTGTAGGCCGTGGTGAGCCGAGCGGGCGTGTTTGGGTGTTTTGGGAAAAATGTATGTTTTTGGGGTGTGAGTCGGATCTCCCGTTTTACGGTGTTTTTGGCCGATCCAGGGGTTTAGATGCATGCCTAGGGGCTTGGGGAATGTTTTCCCTTTTGTTTCCCCTTCACCTGGGGGTGAACGGGGCGTGGAATGGTTTTTCCCGCGGTTTCCCCCGTTTTTGGGCGCGGACTGAGAACGTGCTAGCCTCGGCTAGCGCGTTCTTCAGGGTCGCGCCGCCCCGACGGGGCGCGTTCATCGGAGAAGATGAACAGTAAGGCGGTTCCTATCGCGCTAGGGGTTCCTAGCGCGTTCTTCCTTGTCGCGCTAGGGGTTCCTAGCACGTTCTTCCTTGTCGCGCTAGGAGATCCTAGCGCGTTCCGTTCTGTCGCGCTAGGTGATCCTAGCGTGATTTTTTCCTATTGCCTCGTGTTCCCCTTGGGCCGTGTGTGTCCCGGACACCCCGTGGAGTTTCGTGACCGTGTCTTTGGGTGTCTGGAGGTTCCGTTTAGCTCGATTAGCGTGCCCGCGAGTTTAAGGGTCCGGGCGACCTTCTAGTGTTCCGATTGTGTTGTGTTGGTCTCCGGTTGACCCGGTTGTGACCCAGTGGTCGACCTTTGGCCTCGTGAGTGTCTCGGACACCCCGTGGGTTTCGTTATCGTGTTTTGGGGTGTCTGGAGGTACCGTGTTACCTCGATAAGTGTGCCCGTGGGCTTGGTGGGTCCGGGTGACCCCAGGTGTTCCGGGCTTCCGTGTTCTTGCTAGATCGAGTCACCGTGTATCGGTGTGAGTGCGGTGAGGTTTCCCCGCAAGTCGTTGCTTCTCTGGAAGGTGGCTTCCGAGTGGGCCAAGTGTGTGGCCTTGGACGGTCAGTCTAGTCTCCCAGCCTGGAGCTAGAGTTTTTCTTAAGTTCCCTCCTCGAGGGATGGGTCTCGACGATTGTGAACTGTCTCGTGAGTCTTCCCATCGTTGTTTTGGACCTAGGGATTGGGCCAGATTGACGGCTTAGTGCTGTCATGTGCAACGGTCTCGACTCCAAGTCTTGTGACTCAAAGACCGTTGAGTTTAGTAGGTCTAGTGGACCATCTAGAGTCTGGTGGCGTCGTGCCACCTGTTACTTCGCGATACTCGCAATGGGTGCGTGTGTGATTTCCTGTGTCCACGTTCTGTGACACGTCCCCTAGTCGTAGCCTTCTTACGGCACGCGTGTGCTGACCCACCCGGGAGTGGTGGAGCGACTGACCCGAGAGAGACGGTGAGTAGGCTGGTTACCGTAGGGCCCCCACGTACAGCCGAGTCCGGGCTTAGGGGGAATTACTAGCTAGAGGACATGCCTAGAGAGTATGGCCTGAGTGTGCACACGAGGTTGGGGGCGTCTGACGCCGCCGGCAGGCGCGACCCCAACTAGTCCTTGTTCTGTGGTACTGGTTACTGAGTGTGTCTGAGTCTCCGCCTGGGGCATTGTAGCTAGACACTTGTGACGCGGTGTAAGATGTCAGGGGACGCATCCGGTCATTCTTCTAGTTGGTGGTGCTTCTGTCACGTGACGTGAGTTGTCGTGTACGGGGTTCTGTTTCCGTCCGCGAGACGGGACTTCGTGAGTGGTTTCGGGAGTGTTCCCGGAGTCGAGGTCTGGGGTTTGCGGTGAGTGTCACTGACGGCCTTTCCCTAGACAGCGTTGTGTTCACGACAGTGAGGTCGTAACCGTGTTCCCTGACCGTGTGGTTTTGGCTCGGGCCCTTGTGAGGGCAGGCCTCCGTTATGGAGGTATCGTGGCGTTTTTCCTAGTAGCGTGGCTACGGCAGTTCGTGTCTGGTGGTCCCCGATTGTGGGATCGGGTGGTCGGGTGCGTGGCTTGGTTGTCCCCCGACGGGAGACTAGGTCGTGTTTTCTGGTACAGTAGGAGTAGCTGTAGTGCCGAGGTTTTACCGGCCACCGTAGTTACTTTCCTGCTTTCGTAGTTACTACTTTCCGTGCCGCTGTTGTTCTCAGTTGGGGTTCCATTTAATCCCTACTGGGCCAGTGACAGGAGGCTCACCCCTGCGTTTCAGGTGCGGCGGTTCTTCCTCGAGGTTCGAGGGCATTGCGTGGAGGTTCTTAGTTGCCAGCTTGCCGGGCCGAGTGTTCACTTGGCATGTGGTACGTTTTACTACTTTTGACTGTACTTTCTGTTGGACTAGACTCTGTTGTAGTTGTTTATTTATTTCTGTTAATTTTTGAATTGTCCTGTCTTATTTCCTATTTCTTTGTACCTCCACACTCCTTTTAGCCCTTCCGAGCCCTTCCGAGCCCTCCCGGCTCATGGGCGACGGTTCGAGTCTTGGGTTATCGGGCCTTCCCGGTAATCGGATTCTCGGGTCGTCACACCTGTCCTCGTCCGCTTGCCACCCACGTCACCCCTGCCTCATCCACCACATCCTCTGTCGGTCGCCCGAAGAATGGGGGGGGGGGAAGGAGAGAAACGTGAGAAGAGAGAGGGAGAGAATGAGAGAATGAGGGTGAGAGGAGTGAAGGGTGGTTTAAATAGAATATTTTTGGGATTTTAAAAATTTTAAAAATAAAAAATACAAAAAATCACCCCCACGATCCTCGAAAAATGAACAACTCACCTGTAACATCCCGGAGCCCGAAAACACATTGTTTCACCACATACGGGGATCCAAGGGCCCGATAACCAAAATTTTGATTTAATTATAAAACACGACCTGGGACCTACTGATACACTCTGAAACCCACGGATTCCTGATCTGAAAATTTTGGGTCATTACAGTCCTCCCCCTTACAAAAATTTTATCCTCAAAATTTGAAGCAACCTCCATCTCACAGGGGAAGAAAGACTTATTCAACTAGCAACGCTCCCAGAGCTCCAGCTTAAACCTCTCTCGCAAAACCACCGCTCCTGAGGGACACAACTAGACCATTCCACTAACAGAAACATCTCGCTTCACATTCACCATCCACACTAATTGCAGAGCGAGTATTGCACACAAAAGGATACGAGTCTGGCATCACCTCAGCTACACCAGAACTTCAGAGTTATAGACATTATTGGGCACACTCTCGCATATTGAGGAGACATGACCCATGCCATGAAAACCTGCCATATTGAATTACCCACACTTAGCAGATTAACTAGACATCAACTTCTCAGCTTGTTGACTGACCTGGCACCCTTCACAAGGGACATCCATCCTCGAGCCTCAATTAGCTCACGCAGTCATCTTAACTGACTGCCACATTTTTGTCAGCTCCATGCCATAAAAATTCTCATATCTCGCAAGCCGAACACCCATAGCACCATCGGACCAATTCTAGTCCCAACATAATCCTTTTATTTATCTTGATTCTATCCGGGGAAAGATACTCCATGATCAGCTACCGAGGGCCATGTCTGCTCACGGCTCTGGCCATTCTCAGTTCACTTCGGCTGGCATCTTATGGCTGCAAAAGTCTATCCGCCAGCTGCTCGTCAACAGGAAATTCCTACTTGCTTAACTTTCCTTTTTCTTGTTCCTTCATAAGGCCCAATAATCTCATTCTAAATCTGGATGGCCCATCAGTTGACTCTTACGCTCACCATTTCCACTCTCTGAGTCGATCCTTGCTCGGACACCACTTCCAAATCTGATCCTCGCGCCAACTCTACCCTCTCAGGAAAGCACGAAAAAACCATACGACAAGACTCTACAATCCTTAGTCCATGCCAACCCTAGACTCAGAGTTACAGGGAATTCCTCCCACACTGGCCACAAGACTAGGGCTCCCAGGGACCTCCATACATGGGATCATCTATTATTCGGTCTCATCGAATCCTTCATCTCAATTATTCTAATGAACACCTGCCAACCCCAGCCCTGCTCTCACCACGGAGCCACTGCATACCACCTCTTGCAATCCACAGCACATATCTCCAAGACAAACAAGTGCCATCTTTCTACCATAATAATTTGGTTGACAGTGCCACAACCAATATGGATCTCCAAACGTCACTGATCATTGCCCCAACTGGGTCCTTCTTGCATCCTGCTAAATCTCTCGGACTCAATTGGGCTCCTTTCAGTTGCCATCACAACCGACCAATTAGCTAGCCATACCAACCGCTTGCAGCTACCAACTGGGACCCATAAATCCTTCCTCTGTATTCACATTTCTCGGACCTCAATTCTAACTTGAGGACACAACTTCTAACATAAGTCGAGCACCTAAGTTACCGATTCCGATCATCGCGTCCTCATCCTCTATCATGCTATTTCCTTTCCAACCCCCAACTGGGTCCACCACCAATTACCCATCATCGCTTCTATTGGATGAATATGGTACTCATCTGGCACACTTACCGTCATATTTCCCCAACTCTCTATCCTACCAGTGTAACAAATAACAGTGCCTCGAGCAATGGCAAGACAATTGACATGGCTTACATAGCCAAAAATAATTTCAAATCAGGGAAACAACCTTCCATATTGGTCAGAATCCTCTGATACTCTACCAAATATCTATGATCATTCCGCTCTAATCATCATTACGATCCTGGAGCTCATGGGTTATAGGCCTACCACGCTTCTGTTGCGCACTCTACACAACACGCATAATCATCACAGACAACTTGGGCATCTGCCATCCAAACATTTCCCAACATGGCTGGCTAACTCCAGAAAACATGGTGAGGAAAGCTAAAGTACCTTGAAGCTAGAGCACAGACTCTCTCTCCTGATCTGGCAATCCTCCTATAACTCTGCAGGCTTTGATCCACAACATATCATGAACCACAACACCAGCCGTGAATTCTCGCACACATAGCCCAACTGGCACTCATCCTTCCTTAACAATGCCAACACACCCTTACGCATCTAGGCCCTGTTTGTTTGGGGGATAAACCGGGATACCCCACTAAAAGTTATCCTATTCCCTTTGGTTGCTCATACAAGGTATTCCATGGGATATGCTCTTATCTTGATTTATTCCTAGATAACTTGTTCTACCAAAAAGGTAGAACATGGAGGGTTAAGCTTTTTCACAATTCTCAAGGATATTCTGGGTTACCTTATCTCCCAATCAAAGTATTTTGGTGTATTTTATGGAATATCTTACCTGTGGTGTAGCTTATCCACTTAACCTATTCCGCAATCAAACAGGGCCCTAGGGAAGGGCATAAATTCTCGTAGGCAGTGACACTGCTAAAGCACTAGGTACTTCTCACACGAACTCCTCGGCATACTTGAGGAGGTCAACCAAATCAAACACACGATGAAAAATGACGGAGTTCAACTGAAACACAAATCTCCCCAACTAAGGAGAAGCCAATATACCTCCTACGAGTTCTACGCTTGCCCCGACCTTGAATCTCATGCGTGCTGGGAACCTCGCCTTTTAGCACCAAGAAAAATCATCACTACCATAAGGTTAGCTCCTTTGACAACACTTGCTGAGTGTCCCGCCGGACTACACTTGTAGCATTTCCCGGTACATCGTCATAACTTGCCAAACAGTAACTCACCACGTCTCGAGCACTGACTCAGTTGGTCGCCAGCCACACTCTGCCACAAGTACGGTTGAGCTGGCCACTCGTGCATGCTCCCTTCCTATGCCTGTCTCTAATCTCGGAATCATTAACCTATTAGGAAGCTTGCCGGGGAGCGAAGAAATCACTAAAGACGCCAGGCTTGAAGGTTGCTACACCTCTAACCACTGGACATTATTCCATTAGATATCTCCTTGCTGATACTGTCCCACTCTTAGCTCCCGAGTCCTCAAAATATCTACCTCCTACGTTGCTGCTGTGTGGACCACCATGCCAAGAACCATAGCATGAACCATGATCGACACCTGCCTATGCTTATCCTCAAGTCTTAAATTTGTCACTGAACCTTTGCGCTTCATTTGCCACCTCACGCGGTGCATCTAGTGCAATGCATAACGGCCCAAATTCCACAAATTAGGCCTACTACTGAATCACCATCATGCCATCCCACATCAGATCCAAAACCAATACAACCCTTTTTTCATGCATAGGCATACAAGACTCAAAACTCACTTGGACACCTTTACACACTCCCACCCCGAAATCTGCCAAAATGATGGGGACTAGCGCATCATTTTTGACTCCATAGTGCATGACGAGAATGCTGGGCTCAATAGTTAGCAACCTACTAGACTGACTCTCTACTCATTCGAGCACTCTCTTGATCGAGACATCCGCTCTACCACCTCAACCCACGATCTCGAAGCCTCAGGGGATGGCTAGACCTTAAACTGGGGTGGCTAAAATGACACTAACTCCTTTGGAGTACATTCATGGCCATCTCGCAACGAACGAACCTCGCCAGCCACATGTCCTCGTTGCTGGTATCTCTGATGTTGCACCAAAACTCATACTTGTCGGTGAAAACTCTACCCAACTCAGCACATTTGAGACCACCACCATTGAAGGAGGTAACTCTCTATCTTACTCCTCAGGCCCCCCGTTGGCACTTCGACAATAATCGGATCCGCCTTCATAGCGCTGTCACCGCACACTCTAGCTTCCACACGAGAAATAATGCGGTAAACAAACACAAAACCCTATGCCAACTGCCGACTGTACTGGACTCTGGAACACTGCAATTACCGTAAA
Source organism: Amorphophallus konjac (assembly GCA_022559845.1). Lineage (NCBI taxonomy): Eukaryota > Viridiplantae > Streptophyta > Magnoliopsida > Alismatales > Araceae > Amorphophallus > Amorphophallus konjac. The sequence goes on along the minus strand of CM040123.1, from coordinate 351,177,063 downwards.
TTCTCATGTACATCCACAACCTTACTCTGATACCATCTGTAACGAACCAAGATAGGGATACTGGGAAGAGCCCGATACCATTCGAGCCACCCACGAGCTGAGAGGCTTGGAAGTGTTATTTTGGTGTTGTGGAGGTACATTGGAATTTAAAATAATATAGGAAATAATTACATGATTAACTATTTAAATAACAGGAAATACATTTACATTTTCAATTGATAAATTAACAACACAGTTAAGTCCACATTCAATTGATAAATTAACTACAGAGTCTTGTCCACATAGTATAGTTTTTAGCGAAGAAAGTGTACTCAATCGTCGGGCATGCCCCCAGCTTTGGTACTGTAGCACCCCTGATAATTTTCTGGAATTATTAAGAGTTTAAATGGATTTAATTAAGTATTTAATAGGCTTAAAGACCTAAATGGGCTAATTAATGGATTAATAGGTCAAAGCCTTTGAGAAATAGGCCCAACTATTAACAAAATGGTTAAGCCCACTTAGAATGGACCTTAAGAACTGATTCTAAGCCTTTTTGCCCAAGCCCAAACCCTAGAGACGTAATAGGAGTTTCAAGTTGATAAATAGGGGAAATTAGAGTTGAATTTGGATAAAATTGAATTTTCATAAAATGTGAACAAGTCGCGGTCCATCGCGCGACCGCGTTATGAAGAAGGCGGTCCAGACGCGACCGCGATCTGCTTCCGAAACTAGAACGTAGGAAAACACAAAAATCTCATATTTTTTTCCATGAGTTGGCCATGGATCGATGCTATCTGATGAGGAAAGCCTATCTAGGACTCTTAGGGATCGACTCTTCCTCCAATAAGGATTATATCTTGAACTAAATCCTTAGCCCTAGGTCAATCTCTATAAATAGGACCCAGTTTCAGCCTACGTGAACCCTAGTTTTGGATCACGCGTAGCATAGGTAAGACGTCTTTGTTTTAATTTCTTCCTTTAGAGTTAATTATTCCGCTTAGTATCTTCTAACAACCCTTTGAATATTGTGTTAAGAGATCAAGCAGTCAAAGAGTTAGAAAGCGCGGAAGTTGCTGGCTCTACGCAGGACGCGTAGGAACGAGAGCCTTCTTCCGGCGAGAAACTCGAAGTCTAGGGACTATCCCAGAGGTAGGTTGTCTCGTGAATGGCTTAGACATCAAGTTAGGAGTAAAATCCCTCTGGTTCCTCTTGATTTCATGAACCATGCTCATCGTATTTCATGTTTTACCCTGATTGCGCAACTAGGTCTTTAGTTCATGCAGTCTATGAAACCTTAATGAAAAAGAAAATAACTTGAAATGCTTTCATGCCTTTTCATACATTACATACGTGCTAGCATGTCTTATCTTCTAGTTTCATACCAGATTCATGTTCCTTTGCCATTAAATAAGGCTCTGCAAGGTCAAATTTGTCTCTATCTATTGACAGAGAGATAGCGGTCCTACAGAGACTGTGACCTTCAGGTAGCGGTCGCCCGACTAACCGCGACCTCCAAGTGGCGGTCATGGGAAAAATCGTGATCTGACTCTGTTTACCCCAACCTGCGATCATATCAAGCTTCACATTTTATGGTTATATATAGTGGTATCTGCACCATATTTCGGGCTATTTATGTTACCTATTATACCATGTGTTTAAAGGGTTGTTGATTATCCATATCATGGTTTAAAAGGTTAGTTTTCGACATATGCTATTTTTATAAATAGACCCCATAGTTTTGTACTTAAGATATTTTCACTTTAGATGAACTTCTTACGCTTCGATCTCTGATTTGACATGTTTCTTTCTCATCTCCTTTCTAGTTTCATTACTTGTTCATAGACGTACTCCGGTACATTGCTATTAGTCACATGCACTTGATAGGAAAACTTTCTTGGACTTGAGTGCCTCTCCGTCGAAAATTCCTTCTGCCGGACTAGGTTATCTTGTTTCAAGGCCTATATAAGTCTAGTTGAGCACTTTGTGTTTCCTACACTCTGTCCTGATCGCGGTCTGTTACTTAACCACTTTCTTCTGATCGCGGTGGACCACATGACCACATTCTTGTTCAGCCCAGTTGTTGAGTTGACCTAATTTTGAGTCGGCGCACTCTTGATCGCGGATTACTACTGAACCACGTTCTCCCTGTCGCTGTCCCTTGACAACCGCATTATCTTTCCAGTCGACAGACTTTCTCTTAGTCGACAGACTCCTGATCACGGGCTTGTTCCTAACCGCGTTCTACTTGTCGCCATCCTCTTGAAACTGCATTCTATCAAAAGACTGTCAACCCGAGGTTTGCCCTAAAGGGGTTGGTTATGTCATGATTATAGTCTCAGATGATTTTTTGATTATCTGGAATTTGAAACTATGTCTAACAACTCATTAAAGAACTATCAAAGTAAGAAAGATGTCGTTACGCTCCCAGATTTCTTCCGTGGCACAACGTACTTTTAATTCATTCTTGACTTTTTCCCCAATGTATTCCATGCATTCTTACCTTTCTTACTATCTCTTTAATGAATTATTGAAATAATATTATTGGCCAACTTTATTATTATTCTTGTGGAAATAGCTTGATTTATAACTTGAAGATGCAAGGGCGGGCACGGACGGTGTCCAAGGGCTCCAGTCTATCCCACTCGACAGATGTCCTAAAATATACTATTAACCATGGGGTATAATGATTACTGGCGTCGCATTGCGCTGGGAGTACTTTTTTTATAAACTAGCAAAATCCACAAGGGCAATTCATGAAATTTACATGCGTGCTTGAAAGTACATTCTCGTTACATGACATTCTTGTGCATAGCCTTCTAAGGTTATGAAATTACATTCTCGTGATATTACATGCTTGATTGAAAGGCCAACTTATATTCTTGCTAGATCATGATCATATATTCTTGCAACATCATGTCCTTACATTCATATCTTGTTACTTGTTGTACTATAGTTTTTATCGCATGTGTTTTATTACATTTTCATTATCTTACCTTTTAGAGCTAAAATATTAATCATGTAAACTTGCCGTCATGTTGACACGAAGATACCTAATGGGAGAGTGCGCTCATACCCTACTTTCTTTGACATTTTCAGAAAGTTTTAGTGAGTCAGAGTCAGACTTTTCGAGAGCGAATGAAGTTCAAGAGAAGCCTAGAAAACTAGATAGTCTTGAGTCAGTTATTGTAATCTAGAGTCCTTCACTGTAATAGGCAGTGAAGTTGGTCATGTTATGTAATTTTCTATTTCCTTGAGTCTAGTGAGTCATGATGTCAATGAGTCAATTGCCAAGTTGTAAAGTTTGGTTATATTATTCTCAATGAAGTTGGAAGTTTTTTGTCATATGACATTTGTGTACAATATTTATGATGTTGTATGTGGCGCTCTGATTGTCTTGCTAGCTCGAGGCTTAGTTTGTCAGCTGCTCATGTTCCCGACTTGTTTTCGCTATATATATCTCGAGGCGCGACGGTTTAGGTGGTATCAGAGCGTAGGCTTATTAAGTCCTAGGAAAATGTCAAGTCTTAGGATTTAAGTCCTGTTGTGTCCCTGTGGTTTTGATGATAGCAAACACTATAAGTCATCATCTGTTTTAGTCTGCATACTGTTTGAGTCTGCATATAAAACTGTTTGAATCTGCATAGTCATCATCTGTTTTAGTCTACATACTGTTTGAGTCTGCATATAAATCTATTTCTGTTGCATATGAATGTTTCATTGAACATCTTATCTGAATTACATAACCAACGAACAGGCTGAGGCTGTGTGTTATGTGCATTGGTGCATTTCATAATTACATTTTATCTGGATTGTTTGATGTTAGTCTGTACAATGGGTGATGCTGCTATACCCTTTCAGCATAGTCTGTACATCCGTTGACAGCCTGCCTGAACTTTGTTGAATGAAGTCTATACACTTGCCAACATGTCTCTCATGCATTATGTCTAAAGTCCATACATTGTCTGGACACACTCAAGTCCATACATTGTACTGTCTACACTTTGTTGCAGCTAATCTGAACATTCTTCAGTGAAGTCTATACATCGTCAGTGCATGAGCGTCTTACAAGTCTATACACTGTCTAGACTCATGCATTTCATAACTATGCTCAGGCTAAGTCTGTACAGAGCCTTGTTCATCATGTGCTAAGCATTTCCAAAGTCTATACATCGTGTTTCACTCACGTTCATCTTTGTTCAAAGTCTGTACAACGTTTTGGCTAGAATGCAGCGTCTCATGTTAAGTCTGTACAGCATGCATTAGTGCATTAACAAGTCTATACATCGTGCATGCATCATCTCTCAAGTCTGTACAGGGTTTGGCTAAAATGCATCGCCTCTCAAGTCTGTACAGGGTCTGCCTAGAATGCATTCACTAAAGTCTATACATTCGTCTCTAAGGCAAAGTCTATACATCGCATGCATTGCACACTGTAAGTCTGTACAGCCCAAGTCTGTACATCCGACCGTCTCATTCAACATCTCACTCTTGCAAGTCCATACACTGCTTCTAGCATGCACGGGTTCAAGTCTATACATTGCTTATCTTTACCTACGTTCAGACACCAAGTCTATACATTGCTCACAGCACACACTAAGTCTGCACATCGTCCCCTTGCTTCAAGTCTGTACATTGGCCAAGTCTACACATCGCCGTGTTCACTTGTTTCAAGTCTGCACATTGGTTCAGGCTTTCCAAGTCTGTACATTGACTCTCAAGCTTTCCAAGTCTGTACATTGGCCTTCAAGCTTTCCAAGTCTGTACATTGGTTCAGGCTTTCCAAGTCTGTACATTGGCCTTCAAGCTTTCCAAGTCTGTACATTAGCCAAGTGTCTTGTGATTTGAAGCTTTATCAAGTCTATACACTCATTGGCTAGCTGTTTCAAGTCTATACACTCGTTGGCTAGCTGTTCAAGTCTATTCACTCGTTTTCAAGTCAGCAAGTCTGTACATTGGCTTCTCATGCACATTCACACTTCAAGTCTACACACTGGTTGCCTGCATCTCATGCAGTTAAAGTATGTACACTCGTGAATGTAATGTCTGTACATTCATTCTCGCTGTACATACTTTCTCATCTGTACACACTTCAGCACTCAAAGGCTGAACACTCTTCAGCAAGTCTGTACACACTTCGGCACTCAAAGGCTGAACACTCTTCAGCAAGTCTGTACACACTTTAGCACTCAAAGGCTGAGCGTTCTTCAAGCTTAAGTCTATACATTGTGTTGCATCGTTGCACGCCAAGTCTATACATAGTCTGGCTGCGTGCATGCCATGTCTGCACATCGGTTGCACAACACAACTAAGTCTATACATCCAGTTGCATCGCATGTCTGTAGAGTCTAGACATTCGTCCCACAGCCTGCAGCTAAGTCTACACAGCCTCCACAGCAAGTCTATACATCGCTGCTAGCCTGCAATGCAGAGTCTGTACACTGCATACACACTGCATCCTTAAGTCTTAACTCTACTGCTTTTATATGAAGTCTATACCGCCTGTGGCTTGTACATCGACTGAACTCTTCATTAAACCTGCAGGTGTCTGGGCACGTGATCCGCGGTAGGCACCTGACACGTGATCCGAGGACAACGCCCTAATTGCTATTGCTATAAATACGAAGCCTCCTCCATCTGGAGAAGACTGATCAAGAGAAAAAGAGACTGATCGAGAACAGAAAAAGGAAGAGTGATCGAAGTGGAGAGGAAAAGAGCAGAAAGAGCAGAAGAAAGAAAAGATGAAGATAGAGAGGAAGATGAAGCAGACAATGCAGAGTGTGATTCTGATCGAAATAGAAGAGTTGGAGCAGTGAGGCAGTGAACTGCAGTAGTAGGAAAAGAAGAAGAGAAAAGAAGAGACAGAGAGAGCCTGCGAAAGAGAAGAAAAAGAAGAGTGAGAAGAAGAGAGAGCTAGAGTAAAAGAAGCTTCAACTAAAGATCAGTTCCTGCTGGACCGTGGATCAAATCCAGGCTAGCCAGCTCCTGCGAGAGCCACATTTTGATTTTATATTTCCAGCTTTTAGTTGCTGTATTTTCTTTTATTGTTTTCTTTTCAAACTGAACATTGTTCTTCCGATTCTCTGGTTGGAGATCGGGTTCCTCCTGTGGACTTAGGAGAAGGGAGACTGTGTCTCTGGTCTGCAAGTGACTGAGTGTCGCTTGTGAGTTCGCTCTGGTTTCAGAGGAAGGGAGTCCTTGACTCCGGTTGCAGGTAGTGGTTGCTACCTGTGTGTTCCCTCCTGGTCTGGAGGAAGAGAGACCTAGGTCGCAAGTGGCTGGGAGTCACATGTGGTTCCCTCTGGCTTTCAGAGGAAGGGAGACTTGGGTCTCCGGTTGCTAGTGACTGTGTGTGACTAGTGGGTTCCCTCCGGTCTGGAGGAAGAGGGGAGGCTGTTCCCCTGGTCAAGCTGTGTGGCAGCAACTTGTTTGCAGACTGAGTCTGCTTTCTAGCTGATTGCTTGTGGAAGCCTCACTCCGGTTGGGAGTGAGGGGTGGACGTAGGTCTGTGGACCAAACCACCTAAAAAATCCCTTGTGCAGTGGTTTGTTTGATTGCTTGCTTCCGCTAGATGCATGCTAGGACCGTGATCTGATTGATTATTCATGTCCTAGAGTTTAATTAGGTTTGCATCTTTTATGTTTGAGCAATTATCCACTGATCTTGTGCTTATCATTTCATACGAATTTTAAATTGGTCAAAACTCTTTAGAAGATCCATTCACCCCCCTCTGGATCTGTGTTTATCTATCGCACCAAACTATCAAGTCCAAGGTTCTAAGGATTCCCCTGCCCATAAACTATGAAAGATTTATTTTCCAACCCATGTGAGATGGGGTAGAGCCCGGTATAAGACAATTCTCTATTAAGAATTAATATTTAGGCACGAGAAAACATAAACATCATGAATTCCAAAGAAAATGACACATTGTTTATTTTCTCAGGCACCTTACCTTTCCAATGGCTGCAAACCGAGCTAAATAGGAAGCCATGCAACAAACCGTTGTGGGTCTTACTCAGGCTCTCCAAACGGTGGCACAGGCGGGCGAGCGAGCTGGCATCGGAGACTTACATCAAAACTTCAGGAGCATGAACCCTCCTCGGTTCTTGGGATAGTCCAACCCAGATGAGGCCGAGAACTGGATAGACGAGATGGACCGGATCTTTCATGTTATGCAATGCATGGATCAAGAGAATGTCCTGGTTGCCACTTTTCAGTTGAATAAAGATGCTCGTACATGGTGGAAGGCCACATCGGCTCATCTACCAAATGCCCAACTCAGCTGGGAAAAGTTCCTAGAGCTCTTCCATGAGAAATATTTCTAAGAGCATGTCCGCGAGAGAAAAGTGACGAAATTTGCCTCTCTAAGGCAAGGGATGACGTCGGTAGCGGAGTATGAGCTACAGTTCTCAAGGCTAGGTCCATATGCTCCACATCTTGTCAGTTCGGAACTACTCAAGGCCAATAGATTCATGGACGGATTGAGGCCTATTTTTGTCAAGCAACTAGGCCCGCAAAATATCCAAACTTATTCGGATATGGTCCATAGGGCGCATTTATGTAAAAGGCCCATTGAAAAGGTCAAAAAATTCAAGGGGAAAGGAGAAGAATCAAGCTGAAAACATGATAAGAGAGAGAATAAGGGAGAGAAATTCAGCATCACGAGAACTTATAAATCCCGTGACAACAAGAAGAGGTCCCGTAATGGCAATGCCAACGGAAAGAATAAACGAGTCAAGGAAGAAGAAAAGAAAGTCATAGAGGCTTGTACATTCTATGAGAAGTTCGGCCATACCGTCGAAGAATACTGGAAGCATCTCGGTGCATGCTTACATTGTGGCAGCCGGGAGCATAGGATGCCCGATTACCCACTTATGAAGGAGCAATCTTAGAAGAATGACGGAGGACGTTGGCGGCAAGATTGTTTAAATGTCGTTATAGATGATGAGCCAACAAAAGAAGGTGACATGGTGGAAGGTACTATCCTAATTTATTCATATCTAGCTTTTGTCTTATTTAATATCGGGGCTTCACATTCTTTCATTTCCACAGCATTTGCGAAAACTTTACCTGTTTCACCAGTTCCTTTACCTTTGGACTTAGCAATTACTACATCTATAGGTTCTGGAATTGAACTTACACATCACTACCCTAATAGTGAGGTAACCATAGAAGGTCATAATCTTCCTGCCAACCTTGTATGCCTAGATATGGAAGGCTACGATGCTATCTTAGGTGTTGATTGGTTATCAGAACACTATGCCGACATTAATTGTCACCATAGGAGAATCTCCTTCTATAAACATGACCTTCCAAAGTTCTCTTTCCTTGGCATCAAGTATCAGAAGCATCCCGTTCTCATCTCTTCTCTTCATGCTTGCAAACTCATCTCGCAAGGTTGTGAAGCTTTCCTTACTTCTGTAATGATCACTGAATCTAAAGAGCTTATTCTAGAGGAAATTCCTATTGTAAAAGAATTTCCCACTGTCTTTCCTTCTAAACTACCTGGTTTACCGCCCGTAACTATTGAATTAATTCCTGGAGTAGCACCTATCTCCAAAGCTCCCTACAGGATGTCCCCCACTGAACTTAAGGAGTTAAAGAAGCAGCTATAAGAATTATTGGAGAAGGGATTTATCAGGCCGGACACATCTCCTTGGGGTGCGCCCGTTCTCTTCGTCAGAAGGAAGGATGGATTCCTCAAGCTATGCATCGACTACCGACAATTGAATCAATTAACAATCAAGAACAAGTACCCATTGCCGCGTATTGACGAGCTGTTCGACCATGTCTCTGGAGCAGAATATTTCTCAAAGATAGATCTCAGGTCTGGTTATCATTAACTGAGGATCAAAGATGAAGACATTCACAAGACTACGTTCCGAAGCAGATATGGGCACTATGAATTCGTGGTTATGCCATTTGGGTTAACCAACGCCCCTTCAGCCTTTATGCAATTAATGAATAATGTCTTTAGGCCCTATCTTGATCAATTTGTAGTCGTCTTTATAGATGACATCGTTATATATTCTAAGACACAAGGAGAGCATGATGAACATCTAAGAATAGCTTTGCAAGTACTAAGAGAACATCAACTCTATGCGAAGCTCAACAAATGTGAATTCTGGCTAAAGGAAGTTTCATTCCTTGTCCACATTATCTCAAAGGAAGGTATCTCTGTGGATCTTTTTAAAGTTGAAGTAGTCAAGAACTGGAGCAGACCAATGACCGTGACTGAAGTCAGAAGCTTTCTTGGTCTGGTTGGTTATTATAGGCGGTTCATAAATGACTTCTCAAAGATCGCCGTTTCTTTGACCAGGCTAACAAGAAAGGAGAATCCTTTTATATGGTCAACAGATTGTGAAGAGAGTTTCTTGACTCTTAAAGAACATCTCACCACTACACCCGTGCTAGCACTACCAGTTGAAGGTGGTGGTTTCGAGATCTACACCGATGCATCAGGCATTGGCCTCGGATGTGTTCTAATGCAACATGGTAGGGTGATGTGTTATGCTTCAAGACAGTTGAAGCGTCATGAGGAGAATTACCCAATACACGACTTAGAACTTGCTACTGTTATCTTCACCTTGAAGATATGGAGACATTACCTCTATGGAGAAAAATTCACGATATTCTCAGATCACAAAAGTCTGAAATATCTTTTCTCCTAGAAGGAATTAAATATGAGCCAAAGGAGATGGCAGGATTATCTTAAAGACTTTGACTTCTCCATTCAATATCACCCGGGAAAGGCTAATGCTGTGGCAGATGCACTTAGCAGGAAACCTTTAACAATTTTATCTAGCCTCAGGATGGGTATGACAAATCTTCTAGAAAACTTTGCCCAGTTGAGCCTGGATATTGACACGGAAGGTGAAAGGTGTATTATCACCAACATCCGGTCACAACCTACATTAATAGAAGACTTAATAAAGCTACAAGAGAATGACCCTACACTGGTTGAGATCAAAACCAACATTGATCAACGGCTATATTTCTCTGTCACGACTGATGGAAGATTACTATTCCGAGGTCGGATCTGTGTACCGGATCATGCAGAGATAAAGAAACTAATTATGGAAGAATCCCATAAGTCGCGATATGCAATTCACCTGGGAGCTACCAAGATGTATCAAGACCTGAAAAGGAACTTATGGTGGCCCAATATGAAGAGAGAAGTGGCGGATTTTATGTCTCGCTGCTTAACATGTCAACAAGTCAAGGCGGAACATCAAAAACCCGCCGGTAAACTACACCCCTTGGAAATTCCTGAGTGGAAATAGGAATGTATAGGGATGGATTTCATCATAGGTTTGCCAAAAACAAGAGGTGGTCATGATAGTATATGAGTCATAATTGATCGACTGACAAAGTCTGCACACTTTCTGCCCATTAAGAGTCGATGGACAATGGATATATTAGCAGCATTATATGTCAAGGAGATTGTTCGACTACACGGAGTCCCTGTCATAATAATATCTGACCGAGACCCTTGTTTCACCTCACATTTCTGGAAGGGTCTACAACATTCCTTGGGGACTCGACTAAATTTTAGCACATTATTTCATCCACAAACAGATGGCCAGACTGAACGAACGAATCAAGTAGTAGAAGGCATGCTCAAGGCTTGTGCTATAGATTTTGGTGGAAGTTGATATGACCACTTGCCTCTAGTCGAGTTTGCCTACAACAACAACTACTAAGCTAGCATACAAATGGTACTGTTTAAGGCATTATATGGAAGAAGTTGCCGCTCACCTATTTGCTAGAATGAAGTTGGGGAGAAACAACTTCTAGGCCTGGAACATGTCAGGACTACAACAGAGAATATGTAACTTATCAAAGAAAGACTCCAGATGGAACAATCAAGGCAGAAGACATATGTTGATATTAGAAGAAGAAACCTGGAATGTCAAATTGGAGACCATGTGTTACTTAAGATTTCCCCGGGTCGTGGAATCAGGAGATTCGGCATCAAAGGCAAGCTTACTCTGAGATTTATTGGCCCTTTTGAAGTTCTAGAAAGGGTTGGTGAAGTCGCCTATCGGATAGCTTTGCCTCCTCAACTAGCTAGAGTTCATGACGTGTTCCACGTCTCGATGCTAAAAAGGTACATTCATGACCCATATCATAATATAAGTCATGACGATCTTGTAATACAGAAAGACCTGACGTACGAGCAAAAGCCACATAAGATACTTGATCGTGAGGTACGTCAACTTAGGAATAAAACCATTCCCATGGTAAAGGTCAAGTGGAGTAAATGATGGGACATCGGAGCAAGCAATTTCATTTACCTTTGTTTGGATATTTTTTTGGAATGTATTTGGGTGTGTATTTGTATTTGTGGGTTTTTATGAGTGTAATTGGGTCAAGAATGTAATATGGGCTACACTTCATGTAAGGGGTCCAATTCTCCAAATGGGCCTCAAAACTTTTAGAAGCCCAATTGGGCCTCCCCTCCCTAGTGGGCCTCCTTTCCTAGAGGGCCCAATATGATGGCCCATGGTCAAGTGTAGAATATTGACCATGGGTTGCCAATATTGACTTAGGAGGGGGGCGCCCCCTTGTTTGTCTCCACATGGGGATTTGTTTAATGTTGTTTATTCTCTCTTTCCCTTTATGCCCCTTTGACCAAGGGCATTAGAGGTCATTTGGCTAGGTCTAGGGTTTTAGTATTTAATGTCTCTTGTTGTATTTTGATCAATTTTAATGAGAAAAACTAGTGGAATATTTGCCAAGGGTGCACCCTCTCTCTCTCTAGCTCTTCTTTTTTTTTAAAGCAAAACATCTAGTGGGACGAAGGGAGAGTGCACCCCCATTCTAGAGGAAGTGAATGTTCTCACTCCACCTACGATCCACTAAATGCTATTTTATTTCTTGAATAGAAGTATACAAATTCTGTAAGGGGACAAGCCCTTTGTTTTTAAAATGAAAGAACCTATACATGCGGCCTGCGAAAATTAGGAGTACAACAAGCATCGGCAGTGGCATAGCCCTTAGCTAATAGGGGCAGCTCTCTCAAAGAAGAAAACTCTATATTGTACCCAATGGAGACCGCATGGTTAGCCAAAGCATCTGCAAGCTGATTAGCTTCTCTATATGAATGTGTGATGGGGCAATTGAAGGCTGAGAAAATTTGCTGTAGAGATCTCCACCAAGGGAGGAGAGGCCATGGCGGGGTTCTTTTGTTATTCAACAAGTCAACCAGAACCATAGAGTCAGTGTAAATAACCGATAATGGAATAGAGTGAAGCTGGGCTAATCGGAGGCCATCAAAAAGAGCACGTCCTTCTGCCACCATGTTGGATCCAATGCCATAGAAATATGAGAAACCCAGTAACAAATGCCCATGAGGATCTCTAAAGCATCCACCACCCCCAGATGGTCCAGGATTACCTTTGCTTGCTCCATCGACATTAAGAGAGAAATTAACTATAGGAGCTGTCCAGCGGACTGTGAAGAAAGTTAAGCGGCTACTTTTGATTACAATGCCAAATTCCTGAATAATATTGCAATAGTCAGAGCTGGATCCTTGTTTAAATTTGATTTGATTCACTGTCTGTATGGTCTCTGCTAGAATTTGATTGATAATCTTGATAAGATTGGTTCTGCATTCTTCATATCTAACCAAGCATCTGTATTTCCATATCTCCCAAATGATTAGAAGAGTAACTAGCAGAGAAAGAAAACCTTTAGGTTTGTTGATATTAGCCCCAGAAATCGCTGACCTCAGACGACTAGTGATCTTTGTTGCTTCCAAACAAGAATTAGTTAGCAAGGGGGATAATCTGCTCCATAAGAATCTTGCAATTTCACTGTTGATAAAGATGTGATCTTCATCTTCAGTTTCACGGGAGGAAGGGCAGCAAACACAACAAGATGCTAGATTAATTCCACTCATTTGGATGTGACTATCGATAGGAACAACTTGTTTCAAAATTTTCCAACAGAACAAAGCTGCCCTTGGAGGAAATATTTGATTCCATAACTTGCTAAGAATTGGATCTGCCACCTGCTCTTTGATATATCTATAAGTAGATTTGATGCTGAAGCTGCCTGAATTAATAAATGACCAAACAGGAATGTCAGTTTCATTTTGAAGCACAAACCTCTGAATTTCAGACCGCAATTGTTGATCATCCACTTTGTCCCAAATTGGATGCTGAAAATTTGTCATAGCAATATTCACTGAGCAATCTTCAATCAAAGTATTGTTCTAGAAAGAAAGTTGGTCCACCAAGGTTTTGTCTTTGTACCAGATATCTTTAAGGAAATTGGTGGCATTACCATCTTGGACAATCATGCGAGATCCTTTCAAAAGTATTACTCTAGCTTTTACAAAATCACAAGTTTTTATACCAACAGGAAATGGAGTTTTACAGTCAGAAATATGATGCCCAAGATAATATTTACTTGTGACATAATTGGCCCAAAGAGAATTGTTGTGCATTGAGAGCCATAATAGTTTGACATAGAAGCAAATTTGAGTGTCTAAAAGACTACGGATACCCAGTCCACCTGTGGAAACTGGGCAGCAGATCTTATCCCAAGAAACCCAGTGCTTTCTATGTGCTACTTCAAGACCTTGCCAGAAGAAGTTAGCACAAATTCTGCTAATCTGCTTGTGAATGGTATAAGGAATTGAGACAACACTAGCTGTATATATAGGGATAGAAGTTAGGACTGACCGGATCAAAACCACTGTTGGGTCCCGTGGTGCAGGAACACGGATCTAGAGGGGGGGTGAATAGATCCTTCTGCTAACAACTATGTCCAATTAAAAACACAATCTACCACACAGTGGAATTTACAAGATTGATAGGATTGAGGAAATTAATCTAAACAAGTTTAAACTTAATTCACTCAATCTCACCGAGCTCACACGATTACATAAACAGATAGTAGAGATCACACAATCACAAGAATCAAACCACAAGACACGGGGATTTTTAAGGTGGTTCGGGACCACGACGGGCTCCCTACGTCCACCCCTCACCAAACCGGTGAGGCTTCACTACACGCTACAAAATGTAGCAACACGGGGACGAACCCCAACACACACACACTACTTTCGTAGCAACACACACACACGAGGCCTTGCCTCAAACTGCTGCCACAGTAGCACACACACACACACACACACCTACAACGTTGGGGAACACACCCCAAACAGAATACTTCACATGGAGACACAACTCCGTCCACACACACATAGGACAAGGCCTACACAACCACACGGGAGAAAACTCCCAGCAACACATGCGGATATACTCCGTACAGATCGACATACAAGAGACCACACACACACTCTGAGACCCCTTTCTCCGAACACCCACACAAGATATTCTGTCAAATGTATATGAATCAACAACACATATATGCTATGACCCCCAAACAAATTATAGAGATGAAAACTGGAAAGTTGCATCAAGAGTAAGAATCCCCCTTCTTCAACAAAATCTGATTCTTCTAGGCTCTTTGACGGATGATCATGGCCTTAACATCATCTTCTTCCACTCCTCGATCTGATCCTCTTTTCCTTCAAATCCTAGCTCCAATCAAATCTTCATACATCAGAAAAATGATTAGCCTCATAAACCTCTCTTCTCTTCAACCTTGTGACCGCACTCCTCCTTCTTCTTCTGCAAGAGAAAGGAATGCATTAGCTCTTGTTGTTGCTTAGTATGAAAAACACAACATTAATAAGAGGGCAGCAACTAGATGAACAAAAGTGCATTTATATATATGTTGCATCTCTTAGATAATGCATTCACAACCTTGAACAATCTCAAACAAAAAGATACAGAAGTGAAAGATCAAGATAACTCCCTCATGAAATACTTCTGTAAGATGAAGAACGTTCTTGAAGCAATTGTGAAGAAATGCAACACAAACAGAGGTTGGATCTTGATTTCGGATGCCCCTTTCAGTTGTATATGATCTTGAGCCTTGATTCAAGCTTCTTCCTTTCGATTTCAGCTTCAGAGCAAGGTGGAAGAGGGCTTGGAAGCTTCAACTCCGAACTTGCACACCAAAGAATAGT
Organism: Amorphophallus konjac; assembly: GCA_022559845.1. Taxonomy (NCBI): domain Eukaryota; kingdom Viridiplantae; phylum Streptophyta; class Magnoliopsida; order Alismatales; family Araceae; genus Amorphophallus; species Amorphophallus konjac. The sequence continues at coordinate 351,162,038 of CM040123.1, read as the reverse complement.
TTTCACCCCTCTCCTTAGGGTTTTCACTCCAATAGGATGTTTTATAAGCTTAGAACGGTCAAGGGACAGCTTGGAGACCAGATCCATGAATTAGGGAGTGATATAGGGCATTAGGAATTGATTGGTAGGACTTTTGGGGCAAGAAAATGACGGTCAAAGATGGTGGCTGGACGTTCGACCGGAAGGGGTCGACCCCAGGGTCGACCCTCGGGCTCACAGAAGCTAAACAGAACCTAAAATGTGGTTCTGGGATACAGGGGTCGACCCTAGGGTCGACCCTTTCAATGGGTCGACCCCAGGGGTCGACCCTTGTGCTTCCAGAACCCAAACAGAACCTGATTTAAGGTTCTAGGTTACAGGGGTCGACCCCAGGGTCAACCCACGGGTCGACCCCTTTCAGCAGGTTTCAAAAAAAATAGCTCTGCGCGCTTCGGCGATAGGAATTAATTCTCCTAGCTCCGAACTCCGATTGAAGCAAGACTGGAGGCGTTGGAAAGAGGACTCCCAGAGCTACAACATATAATTTTAGAGGGGAGATCCAATGGTTGGATTGAAAATGGTGAAGACTGTAATACAGTCTAAGTTTGAAAAATAACTAAAACCTCCATCAAACTAAAGGGAAACAATTGAATAAATGTTACCATAATCCCATGAAGATCAACAATGATTTTTCATCCTGAAAAATATGATAAAGCAAGGTGTTAGTTGACAATTAAGATCTTTACATCAAGCATTAACACTATGACCATGTTCACAATAAATTGCTTCGTTGAACCTATTCCAAGAGTAAAAGATGGAACTTACAATATTGTTTTAGCTGAGTTTCACATTATCCTTAAATGCTTGTTCTTTTATTGAATCGTTCATGTAAGAATCATGGAGTTCCAATATTGAATTACCATTGCATGATCAACAAATTTGGAATCAAGGTACGCATAATAATGTTGAGTCACATTCCATGTGATCAATCCACAAGCTCATCAAACCACATATCATTCCCTCCATTCATTTAGCATTACTAAAGTACACATTCATGATATGTGGCTCAATATGACATGATGCTCAATATGAGAGGCTCAATATGACATGATACTCAAAATGACATTTATCCAAGTATGTTTTTCACAGAGGCTTCTCATTAAATACAAAGCAATCTCACTAAGTGTAGAGACAATGTATAGTTTGTGCTAACTTCAAAGCACATATGCATCCACATGATGATAAGCCTTGTAGAATTACAATTCATCCACATGATGATAAGCCTTATAGAATTACAATGCATCCACATGATGATATCCCAAAAGAAATAGTTTATGATCATTTTCACAACCAGTTCAAGTGAAGGGCATTCACGCACAAGGCTAAGCAACAAAGACATTTTATAATCATCAAAATCACATACACAACAATCTCCCCCATTTTGATGATGATAAAATATTATGCTATAATGCTCCCTCTCCCCCTTTGACATAATCAGAAATGGGGATCATGATGGGGAATCCAGAAGGGCAAGAACCCATGGACAACCGGATTATGAAGAGAACCAATGTGCACAATATGCATGAACTAATGGCAGAACTGTTGGATACCAATTGTTTGATACCAAATGTTGAAAGTGGAAATGCAAATGTGGACAATGTGGTCATGTAGAATGCAAGATGACAAAATGATATGCAAATGCACATGAGTTGCAGTAATTGGAAATGGCGTATGGCATGAACAATGATGAGCCAGCAAATAAGCACTCAAACACCAATAGAAAGGTATTGACTCATGTAAGACCTGATGAGTTAAGCAGATAAGATCACATGCAAAGCTCCCCCATTGACATTGACACATTAGATGACTGTTTTTGATTTTCAAATGTTTGATTTTTAGTTTTCTTATGAAATGCATGAAGCATGATGTATGAAAATGATGAGACATGAATTTCATACAATGTAATCAAACAGATATCTATAGATACATGCAACATAACTCCTTCACAAGAAGTGATACCAATTGATATACAGTGAGGGGATAGGTGTAGGAAAAGTGCAAGTGAGTCATTAAGTTCAGAATGCTCATGTTTACACTTAGAGGATTATACAGATAAATAGGAGAAGACGTACAGTAGGTCATTGTAATTAATCAAATTTTCAGAATACATATCAAATCAAATTACCATGTGCAAGTGAGTAACATGAGAATGAAGTTTAGCCATATGGATAACCAGATTTTCAAGTAAACATAATAGTAAGTGTACAAACTGCATTTCAATCTAGAGAACAGCGTATTGGAGGCTTCGCTCTGCCTCAACAAATTATCATCAGTAATTTTCATACTGACAATCTGAATTTTTCTAAGAAGGATCAGGTTCAAAATAATTCCTTTTTACGCGAGGAGACACATGGAGCTCATGCCAGAATCCCCGGTTACTCAAAATACTGAACCTTGTCACCTCATTTGAACAGAGATACTTTAGTCAACACTTTTCAGATGTGAATCACATCACGTCTCAGGTGACATGTGCCCAGTTTACTCAGTGAGACTTAGCATTGCTCTGCCTTTCATTCCAACCATTTTTTTTATGCGGAGGCAGGCAGCTTTTTCCTCAACTGTCTCTTATCATCCATGCAGTAAGTTGAATTACTTTAGAGTGTTGAAATGAAATTCCTATATCCTTATGAATAACACTCAATTTCACATTAAAGTGCATGAAGTGTACAAATTTGATTCAACATGTATGGAGAAAATTTAACTCAAAACAAGATAGTGCAACTCCCCCTATGTAAATGCAATAAGCATGAAATGCTCCCCCTAAGAGTTTGACATGTAGCACACTTGTTAAGACTCAGATGCAACATTCTTTAACAACGGAGTGTTTGGTCTTAGAAGTTTCAAGGAAGGGGTTGAATAACATATAATAACATGCAAGCATACAATGGAGATATGCATATGCAATGCAAAATGAAAAGGTATGCAATCTCAATGCTTGAAATGTTGGCTCCAAAGATATGATGACCAATGTTGGAAGTATTCTTTTTGGCATTTATGTAACATGAAATGTTCAAGATGATGCATTTCAAAATATGCACTATATGCATGCTAGAAATGCCAACTATGCAACAAGACACACGATGGGCTTCATCTTCCAAAAGTACTATGTGAATGATATGCAAAGAATGATATGTAAATATGCAATGTGATGCAAGATTTCAGATTTCACATGACACTCTATATGCACCTAATGCAACTAATGCATGACACGCATTATCAATTGTTAAAATGTGACGACACAATTTTGTTCTGAAAAGAGAATTCAGAAAATTCATTCAAAGCATCAAAATCATCACATGTGAACTTTTCTTGAAAACAGTTGTGCTTTTAACCAAAAAGATGAGTGGCACATTGGTAAAGACCATGGAACATTGATCAACTTCAGTCCTCAAGATGTTCAGCCATAAACACAATATCATCATGCTGAGAGAATGGAAAAACATCATTTTCAAAATTTTCAGCATGCAAAACTCCCCCATAATCAATGCATGATTTCAAAAAATTCATTTAAGTTGGATGCCATATGCATAAATGATTCATGGTACCGGGCGGAGGCATATTCTCACGCATGGTGATTGCTTTCAGACAGGCTTGACCTGCCCTTCCACATGTCACCATTTTATATACCATGTAATCATTGAAATGATGATCAGAAAAATACAATGCATTCCCATATGACATCGGGGGTTTAGCAAAAGGCATTCAATGGCTACACTCTCATATATACTGCTCAGATGTTCCAATACCATTCAGCCAAGCATTCATCATCCACATTGTCAAAAGCAACCAAGGGGTATTCAAAACTTCAAAATCATTGTCTATCAAGATATGGCATTAACATCAAGACCAAAGAGCTTCTTACAAACACTTCATTTTCTCACCTTTGTCTTGAGTTACCTTTATTGACATTTTCAGATTCTTTGCTTTATTTCGCTTGTTGTAATCTTCATCAACATGCTCCTTTCTTTCTCTCCTGCAAGAAATATATCGATATTAGCCAAAGGAGTTCCATTGAGACCCCAAATTCGCATTTCATATAAGGCAGCACATAAGGATATGACAAGATCAAGAACCCCATGCCAAAACCCTTCCAAAACTCCTTAGGATAAGAAGAGAAACTCTAAGGGTAATGGGGTAAAAGTTCAAACCAATCGGTCCTCAAGATGGGCATTTCGACACCAACTGAGGAACAAGCAAAACTGCCTAAGACAGTTAATCTGAGCCCAGAAATGCCAAACATGAATTAAACTCCATCTAGGCACATGGTGATACATTCAAACATTTGAATTCTTACCATGATTTCAGGGGTTGATGGTCATTATCAAACCTGCACTGTAAAGAGCTCAATTCATGTCAATATCAATTCAATACAAATGAGAAGGCCAATATCAATGCTTTTCTTCCACAAGACAATCTCCTATGAGCTGCAAGTATGAATGATGAGCTTCAAGTATCAACTCAGGGACAAGCCCATGTTCACCAAGGCATCACACCAGAACTGGCCAAGTCGACTTAAAGCCTTCCCCTTGACCTCAATGCAATCCTGCAACAAAGTTCTCATTTGGTTGTTTTGGGTACCCAAACCTTCTTGGGTCCTGGATGGTTAGTTGCACCTCTAGAGGGTGCCTTCCACAGTTCTTGGGCATGCATATCATCAAAATACATTAAGGAGCAAACATGCATGGTATGCCCAAACTCACCACAATAATGACAACAACCAAGAGACTTCACAGAATTCTCATAAACATGATAATCAAATTTCTATGATTTAGCATGAATGTTATCATTATAAGCATGGAAATTTTTCTTCTTCACAACAGGATGAGCATGGAATTTTTATGGGTCTGTAGAGATGTTATCATTTTTCAAACTAAAGCAATTGTTCATCCTGTGACCGAACCTTCCATAATGAAAATAGTTCAAATGAGCAAATCTTTCAAATGATCTTCTTGCATGAATATAATAGTTATCAGGACTTCTTTTTGTGTTCAGAAACTTTCTTGGCTTTGTGAAGCCATTCATTTTCTTGCATGCTTCTAGATCTTCAGATTTCATCAAAAAGTAATCATGCATCATATGGCCAAGTTCACCACAATAAAAACATGAGATTTTCTTTGTGGATGCATGTGTATGTGCAACAAGATTTTTCATGGCATTCACCGTGACACCAGCAACATTTTTAGCCTTTTGATGCAAGTTTTGTTTCTTTTTCAGACTTTCATTTGATTGCTTTGTTGTTTGAGGAACAGATTGATTTGGAGACCCATTGGATGTGCTACTATATTAGAACTATGGACAAATGATGTGTAGACTTTATTTTCAAAGTTCTTTTTGTTCACAGGATTATGGCCCAGCCCCTCTTTTTGAAATTCACCTTAGTCCCCAATATCTTGTTCAGATTTTCTTCCCCATTCACAAACTTACACAAAGAAGCATTCAGATCAAGAATTTCTTTTTCAAGTGATGAAATATGCAATTCATAGGAAATGATCTCATTGTCACAGGAAATGATTTTTTCATTCAATTGGGCATTGATGGTTTTGTAGCTCTCCATCATTTGTTCTAGCACATGCATCTTTTCAGAATCATCAACAACCAAACTTTTCCTTTTTCAAAAGCAAGTAATTTTTTAGACATGGTTGTGTTTAGATGTTTCAGTTTTTCATTTTCAGATTTTAACAAAACATGTTCTTTTTCAAGAAACTTCATGCTGCCTTCAACCAGAGATGTCTGAATCAATATAGCACTGTTTTCCTTTTTAAGTTCTTCATTTTCATTTGCAAGTTTATCATTCATAATCAATTCATTGCAAATATCCTGATCAATTGAGTTTGATTACATTTTGTTTCTTAGATCTTTTTCAGTTTTCTCCAATTGATCGATTTTATTCTTGAGTGCAACATTCTCATTTCTCAAACAAGCAATGGTTTCTTTGTGACATTCAACATCATGCTCTAAAAGTTCATTGAAGTTAACAAGCTCAAAACATTTATCACAAGAACCATTTTCATGGACCAAGTTTTCAGATTTCTTTTTCAATTTTCTATTTTCTGACTTGACTTTCTTATATTATTTTCCCAACTCATCATAAGCTTCAACAAGATCGTCAAGAGTAAATTCTTCAGAATCAGAATTTACCTCTTCTGTATTTTTGTCACTTTGTTGATCAACATCATCGGCCATGAGAAATTTTTACCTTTCCTTCTCTTGAGCTTTGATCAGCCGGTCCATTAGCTCCTTCGCCGTCCTACAAGAAGATGCAAATGGATACTTGTTACTACTTACAGAAGCTTTCAATAAACTCAAAGCAGTAACATTATCATGATGCATCATTTTATCCTGATTAGACCACTTGGTCTCATCTAGAGGTAATATGTGTGGACCATGATAAATCAATTTCCAAAGACTAGGATTAATAGAATTGATCATCACACATAATTTACCTAGCCATGAATTAAAATTCAAACCAGTGAAGATTGGCAAACAGTTCATTGATATATGTTCAGTAGAAAAATTCATGATTGTGGAATGCACTGGGATCACTCTGTAGATCGCAAGATCTAGGGACAACAGAGCCTCGCTCTGATACCAATTGTTGGGTCCCGTAGTGCAGGAACACGGATCTAGAGGGGGGGTGAATAGATCCTTCTGCTAACAACTATGTCCAATTAAAAACACAATCTACCACACAGCGGAATTTACAAGATTGATAGGATTGAGGAAATTAATCTAAACAAGTTTAAACTTAATTCACTCAATCTCACCGAGCTCACACGATTACATAAACAGATAGTAGAGAACACACAATCACAAGAATCAAACGACAAGACACAGGGATTTTTAAGGTGGTTCGGGACCACGACGGGCTCCCTACGTCCACCCCTCACCAAACCGGTGAGGCTTCACTACACGCTACAAAATGTAGCAACACGAGGACGAACCCCAACACACACACACTGCTTTCGCAGCAACACACACACACGAGGCCTTGCCTCAAACTGCTGCCACAGCAGCACACACACACACACACCCACAACGTTGGGGAACACACCCCGAACAGAATACTTCACATGGAGACACAACTCCATCCACACACACGTAGGACAAGGCCTACACAACCACACGGGAGAAAACTCCCAGCAACACACGCGGATATACTCCGCACAGATCGACACACAGAAGACCACACACACACTCGGAGACCCCTTTCTCCGAACACCCACACAAGATATTCTGTCAAATGTATATGAATCAACAACACATATATGCTATGACCCCCAAACAAATTATAGAGATGAAAACTGGAAAGTTGCATCAAGAGTAAGAATCCCCCTTCTTCAACAAAATCTGATTCTTCTAGGCTCTTTGACGGATGATCATGGTCTTGACATCATCTTCTTCCACTCCTCGAACTGATCCTCTTTTCCTTCAAATCCTAGCTCCAATCAAACCTTCATACATCAGAAAAATGATTAGCCTCATAAACCTCTCTTCTCTTCAACCTTGTGACCGCACTCCTCCTTCTTCTTCTGCAAGAGAAAGGAATGCATTAGCTCTTGTTGTTGCTTAGTATGAAAAACACAACATTAATAAGAGGGCAGCAACTAGATGAACAAAAGTGCATTTATATATATGTTGCATCTCTTAGATAATGCATTCACAACCTTGAACAATCTCAAACAAAAAGATACAGAAGTGAAAGATCAAGATAACTCCCTCATGAAATGCTTCTGTAGGATGAAGAACGTTCTTGAAGCAATTGTGAAGAAATGCAACACAAACAGAGGTTGGATCTTGATTTCGGATGCCCCTTTCAGTTGTATATGATCTTGGGCCTTGATTCAAGCTTCTTCCTTTCGATTTCAGCTTCAGAGCAAGGTGGAAGAGGGCTTGGAAGCTTCAACTCCGAACCTGCACACCAAAGAATAGTTTTCAGCCCTCTCCTTAGGGTTTTCACTCCAATAGGATGTTTTATAAGCTTAGAACGGTCAAGGGACAGCTTGGAGACCAGATCCATGAATTAGGGAGTGATATAGGGCATTAGGAATTGATTGGTAGGACTTTTGGGGCAAGAAAACGGTGGTCAAAGATGGTGGCTGGATGTTCGACCGGAAGGGGTCGACCCCAGGGTCGACCCTCGGGCTCACAGAAGCCAAACAGAACCTAAAATGTGGTTCTGGGATACAGGGGTCGACCCCAGGGTCGACCCATTCCCCAAGGGTCGACCCTCGTGCTTCCAGAACCCAAACAGAACCTGATTTAAGGTTCTGGGTTACAGGGGTCGACCCCAGGGTCGACCCACGGGTCGACCCCTTTCAGCAGGTTTAAAAAAAAATAGCTCTGCGCGCTTCGGCGACAGGAATTAATTCTCCTAGCTCCGAACTCCGATTGAAGCAAGACTGGAGGCGTTGGAAAGAGGACTCCCAGAGCTACAACATATAATTTTAGAGGGGAGATCCAACGGTTGGATTGAAAATGGTGAAGACTGTAAGACAGTTTGAGTTTGAAAAATAACTAAAACCTCCATCAAACCAAAGGGAAACAATTGAATAAATGTTACCATAATCCCATGAAGATCAACAATGATTTTTCATCCTGAAAAACATGATAAAGCAAGGTGTTAGTTGACAATTAAGATCTTTACATCAAGCATTAACACTATGACCATGTTCACAATAAATTGCTTCGTTGAACCTATTCCAAGAGTGAAAGATGGAACTTACAACATTGTTTTACCTGAGTTTCACATTGTCCTTAAATGCTTGTTCTTTTATTGAATCGTTCATGTAAGAATCATGGAGTTCCAATATTGAATTACCATTGCATGATCAACAAATTTGGAATCAAGGTACGCATAACAATGTTGAGTCACATTCCATGTGATCAATCCACAAGCTCATCAAACCACATATCATTCCCTCCATTCATTTAGCATTACTAAAGTACACATTCATGATATGTGGCTCAATATGACATGATGCTCAATATGAGAGGCTCAATGTGACATGATGCTCAAAATGACATTTATCCAAGTATGTTTTTCACAAAGGCTTCTCATTAAATACAAAGCAATCTCACCAAGTGTAGAGACAATGTATATGCAATGTTTGTGCTAACTTCAAAGCACGTATGCATCCACATGATGATAAGCATTGTAGAATTACAATTCATCCACATGATGATAAGCCTTATAGAATTACAATGCATCCACATGATGATATCCCAAAAGAAATAGTTTATGATCATTTCCACAACCAGTTCAAGTGAAGAGCATTCACGCAGAAGGCTAAGCAATAAAGGCATTTTGTAATCATCAAAATCACATACACAACAACCACCCTTCCTGCTTAGGAAAAAAGCTTACTTTGCCAGCCTGCTAGCCTGGCATTAACTTTGTCTAGAAGATATTTAAAATGAGGAATTTTGGTTCTGTCTTTGAAGAGAGGAGTACCCAAATACCCGATGCTACCAGGTTTATGCTGATAACCAGTAAGCTGACTAATGCGATCAATAGAAGATCTTGGCATCCATTTAGACACAACAAAGCAGCTTTTAAGAACATTAATTCTTTGGCCAGAGGAAGCTTCATATTTTTCCAGGAAGAGTAGCATCTGCTTAATTGAAGATATCCCCCCATTCATGAAAATTATGGAATCATCAGCATAAAGTATATGAGAAATTTGTGGAACACCACGAGGGAGATGATAATATTTACATAATATAGTGGAAAATATATGACTGATCTTCCTACTCAGTACCTCTTCAGCAAGAATGAATATTGCAGGGCTAAGGTGTCCCCCTGCCGAACTCCTCTTGAAGATTTGAAATAACCATGAATATGCCCATTCAATGGTATAGAAAACCAGCAATTGACTAACAGTTGGGTAATGAGTGAGACAAACCTGGAGAGGGGGATTTCTGTAGCCCATTTAAGAGCAAGCCGAACTAGGTCCAGCGAGACCAAACGAGGCCCAGCTCATCTAAGTGACCGCCCTACAGGGCCCACTTGGCATAAAAGCCCAATAAGTTCACTCGGATTCAAGCACTTCCTAGGCGGCTATTAGGCTCAGAAGGTCGAGCATCGGTCCGGTCGGAGGAAGACTCACGCCCGATCTACTCCCCTCACCGGGATAAAGGCTAGCGCCCAGTGCCCACTCCGACCGAACCTCACCCGAGCTAGGCCTATCGCCCGGGACAGGGCTGGCCCTCTACACGCTTGGGTCGACAGACGGATTGCTTATTCATGCTGCCACTGAGAGCCCTTTCTGAGCAAAAGTTTACGAGGATAAGGGGGCCCACGACTCCTCAAGGCTATAAAGAGCCCACAATAAGGACGTAAAGAGCCCACGTCGAGGACGTAACCCCCGCCTGAAACTCCTCAGCTTACGGGACTCATGAGGCTGGCACACTATTTAACCCGGGGACTCCCTCCAGCAAAAGTTAAGGCCAACACACGCCTGAAACCCCCTGAGCAAGAACCATCTCACCACCTTTGTGGAGAGGGATCTCGTGCATCTCCTTCTTCCTCCCTTCATAGCTTCCACCACTGCTCTACTGACTTAGGCATCGGAGGGTTTACCCCAGGGAACCATCCCTGGGCCCCCTTATCCATTTCCTTTCCTTGCAGTTCACTGTTCGGTGATCATCTCCTCCAGCTCAGGACCAGTGCAAGATCGCCCCTCTTCATCCGGCGCCGTCTGTGGGAAACGATCAAAGAGCCAGCATGGTGTGAAGAAGTACAGGGAGAAAATCCGCCGGTGATAGGGGGAAGGCCATGATGGTGGGGGGAGAGGGCCCCTCTCAGGCCGCACAAGACCCCCCCTCCAACGCCAGCACCCTAGCCGACGAACCACCTCCACCCGCGGTGGTGGAGCTACCATCCAACGAGGGCGCTGACGCTTTCCAAGCCCTCAACGCAAAACTGGACATCCTCATGGAACTCATGAGAACCCAGGCGGCCAGGGAAGGAAGGTCACGCGCCCCTCCGAAAAGCCTTCCCCACAGAGACGTGTCCCAACGCACCGCTGGAGGCCGCTTCACCCTCCAAGGACGGCGGCTTATTCGCAACAGGTCAAGAGGACCTTCACAAGCCCCTCCTCTAGAGCAAGAGACCTCCTCCACACCGAGAAGGGGAAAACTTGGGGCACGCCATCCGCACCCAGAGACCAAAGTCCCTGGGGAATCCCAGGACAGCCCCCCTGGCCCCACGGCGTAGCGACAGCCGGAGTTATCCCTCCGACTACGAGAGTTCGAGAGGCGCTTCACAGAACAGGAGCGTGCCTTACGCGCTCTGCAGAAGACCTCCCTAACAGAGGATGAGGAGAAATCCCCGTTCTCTGACTGCATCTTAAAGAAAGAGATGTCTCCCAGAATCTCCATTCTGACCTTCAAGCCTTACGACGGCCAGGGCGACCCGGCCGACCACTTCGACAGCTTAGACGCCCTGATGACCCTTCACGGTGTGTTCGACGCCATCAAGTGTCGAGCCTTCGTGACCACCCTGGTCCAAGGCGCCCAAGCATGGTTCCGGGCCCTTGCCCCCGGATCCATCCGGGACTTCAAGCAATTCAGGCGAGTTTTTAAGGAGAGTTTCACCGACAGCGGCCTCCCAAGGTCGGTACCCGGGCTATTGGCTCTCAAACAGGCACAGGGGGAGAAACTCCATGCTTACATCAATCGATTCAAATCGGAAGCCCTAAGAATCCCCCACCTGGATGTAGCCTCGGCCATAACCGCGCTGACCGGAGGCACCCGGGACGAGAACCTCCGCCGCGAACTTGTCCTCCACCCTCCCTCGACCCATGCCGAGCTAGTGACTCTGGCTTTGCGCCATGCTGAGTGTGAAGAAGCCTCGGCGCATGCCGAGGTGCAACCGGCTCGAGTCGGGAGGGGGACAAGAAGTGAGCACCCGAGTCAAGCTCGGGCCAAGGAAAAAGGCGGAACCGAGACGGGGAGCACAAAGAACCATCCCGGAAGTACGAGGGGTACACTCCCTTAACCGCTCCGGTGTACGAGATCTATGAAGACATCAAAGGCTCGGGCCTCCTCCGCCAACCCGAGCCAATGAGGTCGAAGAGCCGCAATCGCAGTAAGCACTGCCTGTTCCACAACGACCACGGGCATCATATCGGCGATTGCCACCAGCTCTAGGATGAGATCGAGCACCTCGTCCTCTAGGGACACCTATCCCGGTTCGTAGCCGGGCATAATGAGTACCAAGGTGCCCCAAAGGAGATCGACAACGCCCCCGCGGGTCCACATCAATGTCATCACTGGAGGAGCTGCATCAGGAGGAGACAGTAGTCGAGGAAGGAAGCGTCATGCTGAGCTGGCGAGCCGAGCCATCGAGCCTCCCAAGGCCCCGCCAAGTGAGCCCCAGGTCATAGTCTTCTCCGACCAAGACCTGGAAGGGCTGACCACCCCGCATGACGACGCCCTAGTTATATCGGTTACGATAAACCATTGTAACGTAGATATGATTCTAGTTGACAATGGAAGCACCCCTGATGTATTATCTTACGAGTGTTTTCTTAAGATGGGGGAGAATCTGTCAAAACTCCGCTCGATCCGAACCCCCCTTTGCGGGTTCAATGGCCAGGCCACTTATCCCGAGGGAGACCTGAGCCTGCCGGTTACTCTCGGCACCCCACCCAAAATCGTTACGGTTATGGTGGACTTCATAGTGATTAAGGGTATGATAGCATACAATGCAATCTTCGACCGGGGGATCCTTAGTCGAACGAAAGTGGTGCCCTCTACCTATCACCAAAAAATGAAGTTCCCCACTAAACATGGGGTGGGGGAAGTCCGGGGCAACCAGGCGATGGCCAGAAGGTGCTATAATATCTCGGTTGAAGCAACAAGGTCGGACGGGAAGAACAAGGGCCCCCGGGAAGTTGAGGAAAAACCCGTAACATCTGATCCCAGAGGCGAGTTGCTAACGATTTTCCTAAACGATGACCCGACCCTAGGAGTAAAGATTGGAGCCGACCTACCATCCGAAGTTCAGCAGCAATATAAAGAATTTCTTTCTGGGTACATCCGAGTCTTTACATGGTCTGATGATCAACTCCCCGGGATACCGGGAGAGACGATAGTGCATAAACTCAACCTTGACCCGACCGTGAAGCCCGTACAACAATGCAGAAGGAAGCACGCACCAGAGAAGCAGATGGTCATCAAGGAGCAAGTCACCAAGGGGTAAAAGACTGGTCTTTTTAGATCGGTCCTATACCCGACGTGGCTGGCTAATGTCGTCCTGGTGCCAAAAGCTTCGGAAAAGTGCCGAATGTGTGTGGACTTCACCGACTTGAACAAAGCCATGCCAAAAGATTGTTATTTGCTGCCGAGCATCGACCAACTGGTTGACTCAACCTCGGGCAACGAGATACTCAGCTTCCTGGATTCCTATTCAGGCTACCACCAGATCAGAATGGATCCAGAAGATATCAAGAAGACCGCCTTCATCACCGACTTCGGCGTACACTGCTACACCCGGATGCCCTTCGAGCTGAAGAACGCTGGAGCCACGTACCAGAGGCTGGTCAACCACATGTTCGAGGGACAGCTTGGCCGGAACCTCGAGGCTTACATTGACGACATGCTCGTCAAGACCCCCAAGGCCGAGGACCACTTTGCCGACCTAGCTGAGATCTTCGGCACTCTCTTGAGGTACAATATGAAGCTCAACCTCGCCAAGTGTGCCTTCGGAGTAAGGTCCGAAAAATTCCTGGGCTTCTTGGTGACCCAGCGTGGGATCGAGGCCAACACCGACAAGGTCCAGGCCATCCTGGACATGCGGCCGCCCACCTGCATCAAGGACGTTCAACGCCTTACCGGGCGCATTGCTGCGCTCAACCAATTCCTGTCCCGTGCGGCCGAACGATGCCTACCATTCTTCAAACTGTTGAGGGGGCCCAAAATGGCATCTGCTACGTTCGTATGGGATGAGGAATGCCAAAAGGTGTTCGCTGAACTTAAGGAGTTCCTGGCTTCACCCCCGGTGGTGTCCAAGCCCGTTCCAGGTGAAGCCTTACATCTCTACCTCTCGGCGACTCCATCTACAGTTAGCTCGGTCCTTGTCAGAAATGACTCGGGAGTCGAGAGACCGGTCTACTACACTAGCAAGGTGCTCAACGAGGCTGGAAGAAAGAACCCCGCAACTGAGAGACTCGTGCTAGCGTTGGTTACCTCGGCCAATCGCCTTCGACCCTACTTCCAAAGGCACTCCATCATTGTGTTGACCGGCGAACCATTAAAGAGGATCCCCGCTCACCCTGAAGCCTCGGGACGCCTCGTCAAGTGGGCCATCATGCTCGGGGCCTACGATATATCATACCGGCCTCGCTCGGCTATCAAAGGATAGGCGCTCACTGACTTCATCACCGAGAGCACCATCCCGACCGAAGAAAATTCTCCGTCCGCGCCCGGGCCAACCTGGGAATTGTTCATCGACGGATCCTCCAACTCGACTGGGAGCGGCGCCGGTATCCTCCTGAAGTCCCCCGGAGGAGCAGAGCTGTAATACGCCATGAAGTTCAACTTCTAGGCATCCAACAACGCCTCCGAGTATGAAGCTCTTATCTCGGGAGCCCGCATGGCCCGACGGTTGGGGGCTGAGCGAGTCAGAATTCACACTGACTCCCAACTGGTCGCTAGCCATGTCAACGGCAAGTACGAAGCTCAGGAAGAACCGATGGTCAAATACCTCCAGCTGGTCAAAACTGTGGCACAATAGTTTGAGAGTTTTGAGGTAGTCCGAATAGCTCGGGAGGAAAACTCCTGAGCGGACGCCCTCTCTCGGCTGGCCTCCTCTCTTGACCCTGAGGGTACTCGATCGGTCCTTCTCGAAGAGCTAGAGCAACCGAGCATTGATTCGGAGCTCATGACTGTTGACTCGGCCTCCCCAAGCGACTGGCACTCCCCCTATCTGTCGTGGCTCCAAGACTCTCAGGAGCCTCCCGACCCTCGAGAAGCCCGGAGATTGAACTACCAAGCTCGGCGCTTCGTCATTTTGGACGGCACTTTGTACCGTAGATCATTCTCCGGTCCCCTCCTTAAGTGCATCAGTACTGATGAAGCCAGTCGAGCGATTCAAGAGGTTCACGAAGGCTTATGCAGAGCGCATCTAGGAGGAAGGTCGCTCACTAGGATCTTGCTTCGGTAGGGTTACTGGTGGCCCACTCTGCAGTGCGACTGCTCGACCTACGTGCAACAGTGTGATCGATGCCAGCAATTTGACTACTTGGTCCATCAGCCGGCAACGGAGCTCGTCACCCTAGCCGAGCCTTATCCTTTCGCTCGGTGGGGGATCGACATCTTTGGGCTATTCCCTACGGCTCAGGCCCAGAAGAAGTTCATCATCGTCGCCATCAACTACTTCACCAAGTGGATCGAGGCCGAAGCTACAGCTAGGATCACCGAGACAGTCATGTGGAGTTTCGTCTGGAAGTCGATCATCTGTTGCTACGGCATCCCCCAGGTGATAATGAGCGATAACGGTCGGTAATTTAATTCTCGTTATTTCCGAGATAGATGTGCCGACCTGAACATTCGCAATCACTTCACCTCGGTCGCCCACCCTCAGGTTAACGGGCTGGTCGAAAATGCCAATAAGACTATCTTAAAAGGCATCAAGACTAGGCTCGGCAAAGCCAAGGGCAGCTGGCTCGAGGAACTGCTGAACGTACTTTGGTCGCACAGAACGACTCCCAGAACGGCAATCGGTGAGTGTCCCTTTCAGCTATTGTACGGTACCGAGGCCGTGATCCCGTTGGAGATTGGCAATCCCTCCATCCGAGTCATCTGCTTCTCGCCCGAGGCAAACGACCAGAAATTGCTTAAAAACCTCGACCTAGCAGATGAAATCTGAGAGATTGCCAGCATCCGAGCAACGGAATATCAACGCCACCTCACTCGATACTACAACGCCAAAGTCCGAGATAGACGCTTCCAGTCGGGAGACTTCATTCTCAGAAAAGCCAAAGCCTCTCGACCACTTGAGGCGGCGGGCAAGCTATCCTCTAATTGGGAAGGCCCCTACCGAGTGGTCGAGACGCTCGGGAAAAGAGCATATCGGCTATCTACTATGGAAGGATAACCCATCCCTCGGACGTGGAACGCGACTACACTACGCAAGTTCTACTTCTGAATACTTCAGTCGTGTAAGCAATATGAAAATAAACAAAAATTTCCTTCCCCTTTTATTCAAATAACTGTTTGTACATCAGAAAGACCAAAGCCAATACGATACATGTCAAAAAGGCAAAAATCCATCTGGCGCCACCATTCAAGCCCATCGCTCGGCTAACTCGGTTAACCTTCCTGCATCCAGCCACTGACTCTGTCTCGTGCAGAAACTGGCTCGGATAAAGGGTAGTCGACCCCGTTGGCTCGGGCAACTCGGAACAAAGGTGACAGAGGTGGATGAAGGGGAAGAGGAAGCCAACTAATAGAAGTGGATGTCAAGAGGCACCCTCCGAAGAGTGAAATAAATGATAAGAAGAGCAAAAGAGAGAGAAAGAGGCTGCGGGAGAAGAGAGGAGAAGCAGGAAGTGGAGAGGAATCTTGAGAGAAATCCCCTCTAGAGAGTGAGCGGGAAGGGACGAGCGAAAGGGGTGCCTGATTCCCCCATCCGTCCGTCGTCACACCCCTCCCCGCAAGCACCGATCGGAATTGATAAAAGAAGGCGACATGCTTCCGCACGTCGAACCCCCTTTTAACCTGCCCGCCGGCCGTCGAACCCCCTTCAGACCCGAAGCAGAAAAGACTCTCTGCCCTTCGTCGTTGGCAGCTTCGTCTTCCAGAGCATCTTCCATGCTTCAAATTCGACGGCATAACGCTTCGTGAAGAAGGAGAAAGGAAAGACTGTCAGGGAAAACCCTAAGTGATGGAGAGGGAGAGATGCCCTTCAAACCTTTTATAGGCGAAGGGAGGCTACTTACCTTAAATGATTCTCCCCTCGAAAATATGCTAAAGGGACTTCTCCCTACAAACGGTCACCTCAGACTCCTCGGTTCCATCCTAGCAGGACATACGAAGCAGCCGGGCAGTTAAAGCATGAGAAAATGGAAAGACACCCTGTCAGACGCTCGCCCAACCATTATGCGAGATCCACGCAGAAAGTATCGACACTTTCCAACTACTGCGGATACGCTGGTCAGACCACGGCAATAGCGGTAAAAGATAGTCAAGTCTTTATCATAATGCTACTGCCTTACGTTTTCGACCTTCCTTTACACAAAAAAAGAAGTTTTTCTTCGAAAAAGGAAAAACGTACAAGGAGGAAAAGAAAAATAGATACATCAGGCGCTTGGCCCATCTTGAGGCTCGGAAGTTGAAGGCTCGGACGGTCTGCCCCCGGTATCCTCCGTGACGACCGACCGTGGCACTGACCCCACCTACATGGGAACTGCCATGGTTGCGCGCCCTCCCGAGGCATCTGGAGTTGGCGACCCCTCGGATGAAGACAAGTCCCCCTGGTCTCCTTCTTCCCCCGACGTTGAACTAGAGGAATTGGAGGACACCGAATCCGAGTCGTAGCGCTGCCCGAACTGGAAATCAATTGTCCTAGACGCCTGCTCCTCCGCGTAGGAGATGGCCCGGCCGTAGCCTTGTTTGAACCCCTTGCGGATCCCTCGGCGAAGTGCTAACTCATAGTAGGGGAGGGCATCCTCCTTAAGGTCGACCCGGTAGGCCTCCAAGCGTTTGTATTGCTCAAGTGCCTCCGCCCCGGCCGATCCCACCCTACTAGCAAGCTCGGCCTTCTCTCGCTCCGCCTCGGCCAACCTCCGCTCTGCCTCGGGCATCTGCTTCTCCGCCTCGGCCCGATCAGCCTCGGCCTCCAACCGAAGATGCATGGCTTCCTCCGCTCTATCTAATAGCCCGACGCGCTTGGCCTCCCACTGGCCATCTAGCTCGGCACGGGCCACGCGCTTCTCCTCCAGAAGCCTACTCTTCCTCTTGAGCGACACGCGAGCCTGAGCCAGTTGCTTGGTCAGCGTCTGGGCCTCTGCTTGGCTCGCCCTCGCCAGCTCTCTAACTGAGGAGAGCTCCCGCCGAAGCCCGTCACACTCCTCAGTGAGCCGAGCTACCTTCCTGTCAGACGCACCAAGGGTCCAGGCCAGGGTCGCCTGTTCTGACTTCGACCGAGCGTAGGCTTCAGCTAGAGAAGCCCCCATCTGGGCTAAGATCAGGTCACCCTCCATAACCATCTCAAGGGCCATGGGTGGTGTAAGGCCCGTGCCTCAGTGGATCCTTAGTGGTTTGGATCTAATATTTGTTCTGGAATTTTCGGCTATTTTCCTGGATTTTTAGGAATTCTTCTGGTATTTTTCCAGATTTATTTGGAGTTAATTGAGGGTTATTAGAAGTTAATAAGATTTTAATATATATAATGATTATATTATATATATTTTTATTTTATTTTATTTGCTTTTAATCCCTCACCCTCTCTCTCTCTCCCCTCGTCGATCTCTTCTCACCCTCACGCTGTCTCTCTCCTCACGCGATCGCCTCTCTCCCCTTCCTCGGGATTTTGGGCGAAACGTTGTCGGATTGAAGCGTGGTTGGCGCCATTGGATTCCTCGCATCGAGAGGAACGCGTGGGTACCCATTTCGGCGTGGTTTGGTGATCGTGGGAGCGAGGTGGAGCTTGAAGGCCCCGTGGACCCTACTCGTTGCATGCAGCGTTTCCGGCCGTTTCGACTTGCCAGAGGTAGGGGGATGGACTCCTGAACTTGCTAGGATCATTTCCTATAGCTAGTTTGTTTGATTAGAACCCCGTAGCATGCATAATGTTCATTTTTTCTATTTTTGGGGTTTTAGCCTTGTTCTTGAATTTAATGCGTTGTGGGCTTTGCATGTGCTATTTTTAGTTGTTATGTTGTTGTTTGGGATGTATGGTTTGACAGGGAACAGGTTTTTTCGTCGTTACCCGACGATTTCTATCGTCCGGGAGGGAACCGGTTTTCAAACCTAACCCGTCCGTGACCCAGGTGGTGTGACGGTCCTTCCAGGAACCGTCACACGCCTAACGGTCCTTGGAGGACGCGTTACTTGAAAGTAACGGCCCGTTGATGGGGTGTCACTTCGAGAGTAACGGTAGGGCTCCGCTCCGTTACATGTTCGTTGTTTTGCGTTGACCGAGTCAGGCGGTTGACCTGACGGCCAGTCGGCCGACCGTCAGGGTGACCCGACGCACCTGGGCGAGCGCGTCACTTCGCCTGCAACCGGATCTGATACACTGTGTGTTGGTTTTGCTCTCGGGTGGATGTAACGGCCAGTTGGCATGTCGTTAGAGCGTTGTAACGCGCCTGGACAAGCGCGTTACACTCTATTTCGTTTGCGTTTGAGCTGGGGTTCGGGGGATGTAACACCCAGGGGTGGACGCATCACTTTTAATGTAACGCGCCTTCCGCAGGCCGTTACATGCCTGTAGCACGGTGGCTGCAGACCGCCACTTGCCTGTTGGTTTCCAAAAAGCTTCCAGCCCATTCCTCATGCATTCGATAATGACTACACGCCATGTATGAATTAGTTTATGAACTAATGGCATGTTTTTAGATCCCAATAGAGTAAGCTTTACTTTCCTTGCAATGGAACCACTGTTGTTGCCCTAAGGTCTGTTGAGTACCGACCCGCTTAAGGATGGCGGAGGGGATTGTTCCCGTATA
This sequence comes from Amorphophallus konjac, assembly GCA_022559845.1. Classification (NCBI taxonomy): domain Eukaryota; kingdom Viridiplantae; phylum Streptophyta; class Magnoliopsida; order Alismatales; family Araceae; genus Amorphophallus; species Amorphophallus konjac. The sequence continues at coordinate 351,142,326 of CM040123.1, read as the reverse complement.
CGTTTTTTAAGCTAGTGCCGTGGGCTCCGCCAACGGTAGCGTCCTACCGAGGGAGAAAACTAGCTAGAGGGCCTGGCTCAGGCGAGAGTCAGTGTGTGCACACGTGGTCAGAGGCTGTGGACTGACATTGACGGGTGTCACTCTGACTGGTCACTTGGTTTGGTTCTGTTTACGCGCTTAGCTTGTCGTGTTGTCAACTGTGAGTGCTTGAGACACAGTGTAAGTCATCAGTGGACGCATCTGGTTTCTGTTCTAGTGGTTGCCCTACTCCTTGTTGCTCGGATTAGTTGAGGCATGTTCTACTGGTAGATTTAGTTTCAGTCGCTTGCATTTATTTATTATTGGCATGTGTTAGCTGTTATACCTGCTTAGTTAGAGTTTACAGCTTTACTTGAGTAGTTTATTCATGCCAATGCTTGTTATTTTATTTAAATGCATGCTCTAATTGCCTTTATCTTCGCATGTATGCTTGTTTAGTGCGAGGTAGGGATCCGCGTGACCCCTACTGAGTCTGGCTGTGGCTCACCCTTCTCCTTTCAGGTGAGCCGCGCCCGCCGTCTCCCGATGTTTCGTGAGCTATTTTGGAGACCGTGCCTAGCCGCCTCGTCGAGGAATGTCTACTATATATATATACAGTAGACGGATCGCCTTTTTGGGCTTTGTTGTACTTTTGCCGGGGTATGTCTCGTGTAGTTGTACCTTTTTGGACTAGTGCTTTTGTGATTCTGGACTAGTATATATATATCACTCTGGTTATTTTGAATTGCTTCCGCACTTTTGTTAACTTCATTGCTTAATTCTAATATGCGCGCATGTAATTGCAGTTCGTTATGCATCCCCTCGACAAACTTCACTAACCCTTTATGGGCCTCATCAGCCCCCTGGGTGGCTTCCCCAGTTCTTGGTATCGGTATATCGATGTTATCGGTATATCGGTATCCCGAACTCTGGGTCGTCACAGCTAGTATCAGAGCGGAGTTGAGGATTTATAAAAGGAATTGGAATTCATGTTTTTCCAGAGCTAGTCCTTTCCTGTTATCTGTTGCTGGCATAGGATGTTTTCCGTGTGATTGATGTATTCGCTATTGTTTTATGTGTTTTGGGCAGTGTAATCATGCCGCCTCGTCGAGGAAGACCTCCTCGAGTTCCTCGAGCTCCTAGGGATGCTCCCAGGGAAGAGAGTGGTTCTGCACCTCCTCCTGCAGTTCCCGCTGTTCCTGCTATTCCAGTCGTTGCTCCTCAAGTTGAAGTTCCTGGTAGTCGAGGCAAGGCTTTGAAAGAATTTCTAATGTTCAATCCTCCTGCTTTCGATGGTCAAGCTGATCCAGAGGTTGCGAGGCAGTGGCTTGATGCAATTGATCGTGTGTTCCTGTCAATGGAATGTGCTGAAGATGAGAAAGTTATGCTTGCTACGTTTCAACTCCAAGGTACAGCCATTACGTGGTGGAAAGCCGAGTGGCAGATTGCATTTCACTCTAGACCTCTTCGGCAGATCACTTGGGCAAAGTTTGTTGCTGCTTTTGAGCGTGCCTACACTCCTGCCTGCTTGCAGATGGCTAAAATGTATCAATTTATGGAGCTAATTCAAAGCAGTATGACTGTGCTTCAATATCAGAATAAGTTCATGGAATTGGGTCAGTATGCGCCCCATGTGCTGGCTAATGAAGCGTTGAAGACTCAGCAATTCTTGCGAGGGTTGAGACCAGAGTTGAAGTTGCCCTTGATCGCGAGTCGTGTTGCTGACTTAGATGGTGCGTGCCAGGCAGCTGTGGCACTAGAGCTGGAGATGGCGAGACCAGGTGGGTATCCTCAGGCGGGGTCAGTTCAGTCGGCGTTGCAGTCTCAGCAGGCTTACCGACTACCCGTGTTAGGAGTTCCCTCTATTGCGCCAGAGGTTAGCAGTGCTTCTTCTTCTTCCAAGACCAAGTTTAAGAGGTTCAAGAAGAAAAAGAGGTTTTTCCAGCAACCGTCCGGTACAGATTCTGTTCAGCAGATGACATCGCCTTCTTCTCAGACTCGTCAGAGTTCAGCTGTAAGTCAGCCGTGGACTTGTCGGAGATGCGGTGGTCACCATAAGGGTCAGCCGTGTTCTCTTCCAGTGGTCTGTTTTCGTTGTGACCAGCCTGGTCACGTGGTTCGAGAGTGCCCGCTGAGGCCGAAGCAGTTGCAAGCTCCTCAGTCCTCTCAGCCTCAGCAGTCATAATTCAGACCTCCTCCTGTACCTCAAGCTCAACAGTTTTATTCTCAAGCGTCGGCATCTTCTCAGCAATCCTCAGCTGGTTCAAAGAAGCAGAAAGGCAAGGTTTCTCATATGACTTGAGCTGAAGCTGTTGCGTCCCATCTAGTGGAAGGTACGATTATGCTTTATGGTCATTCAGCTCGTGTCTTATTTGATTCTGGTGCTTCTCACTCTTTTATTTCTGAGGCGTTCGTGGCATGTATTGAGGAACCAACGTCCGAGATAACTTGTGAAATGTTTGTTGATTGCCTTCTGGAGATTTCATGGTCACACCTTTATGTTTGAAGAGTCTCCTGTCATGATTGATTGTCATCAGTTGCCGGCGAGATTGTATACATTGCAGCTGGCAGACTATGACATTATTCTGGGTATGGATTGGTTGGAGCAGTATGGAGCTGTGGTTGACTGCAGAGCGAAGAAAGTCTATTTTCAGCCACAGGGAAAATCAGTTTTTTATTTCCAAGGTATTCGATCCCGTTCTTCTCATATGATTATTTCTGCTATTCGAGCCTATAGGTTGCTTAGTGCAGGTTGCCAGGGATTCTTAACTTTTGTGGTTGCTGTTGAAAAACCACGACGGGATGTCGGTGATATTCCTATTGTTTGTGAGTTCCCTGATGTGTATCCTGACGAGTTGCCAGGCTTGCCTCCAGAACGAGAGATAGAAATGGTGATTGAACTGATTCCAGGTACTGGCCCGTTAGCAAAGGCACCGTACCGAATGGCTCCAGCTGAACTGGAAGTATTGCAAGCACAGCTACTTGAATTACTAGAAAAAGGCTATATTCGCCCCAGTTTTTCCCCGTGGAGTGCTCCAGTGCTGTTTGTGAAAAAGAAAGATGGAAGCCTGAGGCTTTGTATTGATTACAGGCAGCTGAATCAGGTGACTATCAAGAATAAATATCCGCTTCCCAGGATTGATGATTTGTTTGACCAGTTACAGTCTGCTACTGTCTTTTCACGGATTGACCTCCGGTCTGGCTACTTTCAATTGAGGATCCGAGAATCTGATATAGAGAAGATAGCTTTCAGCACTCGATATGGTCATTATGAATTTCTGGTAATGCCGTTTGGATTGACTAATGCCCCAGCAGCTTTTATGGACCTAATGCAGCGTATCTTTCATCCATTTCTGGATCAGTTCGTGGTAATCTTTGTTGATGATATTCTGATCTACTCTGCTTCTGATGAAGATCATGTGCAGCATTTGAGAATCGTTCTGCAGACTCTAAGAGATCACGAGCTCTATGCGAAGTTCAGTAAATGTGAATTCTGGCTTCGGGAAATTCATTTTCTTGGTCACGTGATTTCTGGTGATGGAGTAGCAGTGGACCCTGCTAAGATTGAAGCCGTTTTGAGTTGGCAGAGACCGAGAACTGTGACAGAGATTAGAAGCTTCTTAGGTTTGGCTGGGTATTATCGCAGATTCATCCAGGATTTTGCAAAGATTGCAGCACCAATGACTAGACTGACTCGTAAAGATGTGCCTTTTGTCTGGTCAGATCAGTGTGAGGAGAGCTTTGTTGAATTGAAAAGACTCTTGACTTCTTCTCCAGTGTTGATTTTGCCGTCCGGCTCAGGTGGATTTCTTGTTTGTACAGATGCTTCTCGAGTGGGTTTGGGTGTAGTGCTGATGCAACATGGTCAGGTTATTGCATATGCATCTCGGCAACTGAAACAACATGAGGAAAATTATCCCACGCATGATCTGGAGCTAGCTGCAGTTATTTTTGCCTTAAAGATCTGGAGACATTATCTCTATGGTGAAAAGTTTCAGATTTTTACTGATCATCAGAGTTTACAGTATATTTTCTCCCAGAAAGATCTGAATCCCAGGCAGAGGCGATGGATGGAATACATGAAAGATTGTGACTTTACACTCTCCTATCAGCCGGGTAAAATGAATGTTGTGGCTGATGCTCTGAGCAGGAAGGTGCAAGTCAATCATCTGTTGCTTCATGAATGGAAATTATGGGAATAGCTTCCGTGCGAGGCATTTAGTGTGGAGTTTCCTGCCGATCCGAGGACAGCAATTTGTGCTAGCTTGGTTTTGGGGTCAGCTTTGTATCAGCAGATTCAAGAAGCCCAGCAAGCTGATTCTGAATTGGCCCGTGTTGTATCAAGATATGATGTGGAATTTGATGATGAGCTGGTCGTCAGTTTCCAGGGCAGATTATATGTTCCCGCTGTTGATGCATTGAGGCAAGAGATTCTGAGTGAAGCCCATGGTTCCCGTTTTGCTATTCACCCAGGTGTCACCAAAATGTATCAGAATTTGAAAAAGCAGTTCTGGTGGCCAGGTATGAAGAAAGATGTGACTGTGTTTGTTTCTAAGTGCTTGACTTGTCAGCAGGTTAAAGCCGAACATCAAAAGCCAGGTGGATTGCTTCAGCCATTAGAGATTCCAATGTGGAAATGAGACCATGTTACTACAGATTTTGTGGTGGGTTTGCCTCGGACTTCTCAAGGTTTTGATGGTATCTGGTTGCTTGTTGATAGGATAGATTGACTAAAACTGCCAGATTGTTGCCAATTAAGGTTGCTTGGAATGTGCAGAAGTTGGCCGAGCTTTATGTGCAGAAGATCGTGCCACTGCATGGAATTCCTGTTTCACTTGTGTCAGATCGTGATCCACGTTTTACCTCTGGCTTCTGGTGCAGTTTCCAGAAAGCTTTAGGCACTGAGTTAGGTTTTAGTTTAGTGTATCACCCACAGTCAGATGGACAGTCAGAGAGGACTATTCAGACTCTGAAAGACATGTTGAGATCGTGTTGCCTTGACTGGCAGGGTTCGTGGAGTCAACATTTGCCACTTGTTGAATTTGCTTATAATAACAGTTTTCACTCCAGTATTGGTATGGCTCCTTATGAAGCGCTGTATGGTCGTCCTTGTCGTACTCCTCTGAACTTGTTTGATGTTGGGGACCGATTGTTGACAGGACCTGACAAGGTATAGCAGTGTTCTGATGTGGTTCGTCTGATTAGACAGAGATTATTGACGGCTCAGAGTCGACAGAAAAGTTATGCAGACCAGCGTAGACGCCCACTACAGTTTGAGCCAGGAGATATGGTGTTTGTTAAGGTATCTCCGATGAAAGGTGTTTCCAGATTTGGGAAGCGTGGGAAGCTTAGTCCGCGGTATGTTGGCCCGTTTCCTATTGTTGAAGCAGTGGGTCAGGTAGCTTACCGATTGCAACTACCAGCGGCTATGCAAGCTATTCATGATGTGTTCCACATCTCTCAATTGAGGAAATATGTGCCAGATGCTTCTCATGTTCTCGACGATTCAGTTTGGCCCGAGTTGACTGCTGATTTGTCTACGCCAGAGTTTCCTATCAGAATTGAAGACCGTCGTGAGCAGCGGTTGAGAAATAAGGTTATCCCTCTGGTAAGAATTGCTTGGCAGCGTCACTCTGATAATGAGTCCACTCGGGAACGTGAAGATGAGATGCGTCAGCTTTTTCCTTTCTTATTCCAGTGAGGTATGATTCCTTTCTCAGTTTCCTCCTTATCTGTTGTTATAAATTTCGAGGGTAAAATTTCTATTAGGAGGGAGGGACTGTAAGGCCCGTGCCTCAGTGGATCCTTAGTGGTTTGGATCTATTATTTGTTCTGGAATTTTCGGCTATTTTCCTGGATTTTTAGGAATTTTTCTGGTATTTTTCCAGATTTATTTGGAGTTAATTGAGGGTTATTAGAAGTTAATAAGATTTTAATATATATAATGATTATATTATATATATTTTAATTTAATTTTATTTTCTTTTAATCCCTCACCCTCTCTCCCTCTCTCCCCTCGTCGATCTCTTCTCACCCTCACGCTCTCTCTCTCCTCACGCGATCGCCTCTCTCCCCTTCCTAGGGATTTCGGGCGAAACGTTGTCGGATTGAAGCGTGGTTGGCGCCATTGGATTCCTCGCGTCGAGAGGAACGCGTGGGTACCCATTTCGGCGTGGTTTGGTGATCGTGGGAGCGAGGTGGAGCTTGAAGGCCCCGTGGACTCTCCTCGTTGCATGCGACGTTTCCGGCCGTTTCGACTTGCCAGAGGTAGGGGGATGGACTCCTGAACTTGCTAGGATCATTTCATGTAGCTAGTTCGTTTGATTAGAACCCCGTAGCATGCATAATGTTCATTTTTTCTATTTTTGGGGTTTTAGCCTTGTTCTTGAATTTAATGCGTTGTGGGCTTTGCATGTGCTATTTTTAGTTGTTATGTTGTTGTTTGGGATGTATGGTTTGACAGGGAACAGGTTTTTTCATCGTTACCCGACGATTTCTATCGTCCGGGAGGGAACCGATTTTCAAACCTAACCCGTCCGTGACCCAGGTGGTGTGACGGTCCTTCCAGGAACCGTCACACGCCTAACGATCCTTGGAGGACGCGTTACTTGAAAGTAACGGCCCGTTGATGGGGCGTCACTTCGAGAGTAACGATAGGGCTCCCCTCCGTTACATGTTCATTGTTTTGCGTTGACCGAGTCAGGCGGTTGACCTGACGGCCAGTCGGCCGGCCGTCAGGGTGACCCGACGCGCCTGGGCGAGCGCGTCACTTCGCCTGCAACCGGATCTGATACACTGTGTGTTGGTTTTGCTCTCGGGTGGATGTAACGGCCAGTCGGCCTGCCGTTAGAGCGTTGTAACGCGCCTGGACAAGCGCGTTACACTTGTTATGGTGCTAGGCCCGGATACAGAGGGGGGTGAATGTATCTATCTAGGTATAATGGCCAAATAAAAACTAGGATGCTAGAGATAGACACAGAATAGAACCAATTCGATTCAACTCAAATACAAACACTTGGAGCGCGCCTATTCAAGCATCTAGCGGAAGCAAAGCAAACAATTAGATCACTGCACAAGAGATTTTTAGGTGGTTCAGTCCACAGACCTACATCCACCCCCACTCCCAACCGGAGTGAGGCTTCCACTAGTAACACTAGCACAGCAGACTCAGTCTGCAACAATTGCTGCCAAACAGCTTGACCAGGGGAATAACCTCCCCTCTTCCTCCCAACCGGAGGGACACCCCAAGTGACTCCCAGCCACTTGGAAACCAGAGACACACGGTCTCTCTTCCTCCAGACGAGGAGGGAACACCTAGCCTTGCAACCCACAAGACCAGAACCGGAGGACCAAACCTCCCTTCCTCCAAACCGGAGAAGAACCTAGAGACCCAAGTCTCTCTTCCTCTGAAACCCGTAGGGCAGCATAAGTGACACCAAGTCACTTGCAACCTAGAGGTCTCGGACCTCTCTTCCTCCCAACCGGAGGGAAACAACCAATGACACCCAGTCAAAGGCAACCAGAGACGCAAGTCTCTCTTCCTCCACACCGGAGGGAACCCGATCTCACACTAGAGGATTGGAAGACCAGCAAATGAATAGTTCAAAGGAAAAACAAAACCAGCAACAGAAAGCTGAAAAGATAAAATCAAATGTGGCTCTCGCAGGAGCTGGCTGGCCTGGATTTGATCCACGGTCCAGCAGGAGCTTCTTTCTTCTGCTTCTCTCTTTCTCCCAGCACTAACTCTCTTTTCTACTTCTTCTTTCTTCTTCTTCTGCTCACTGCCTACCTGCTACTCTATCTCGATCACTCTCCTCCTCTTTATTATCTGATCTCCCTTTCTTCTCTGCACTTCTCTTCTTCTTTCGCTAATCTCTCACTCTCTGCTCTTCTCTTCTTCTTCTTCTGCTCTTTCACTCTCTCGATCTCTTTTTCCTCTATTCTCTTCGGCTCACGCTCTCTGCTCTTCTTCTCTTTTTTTCTTCCTCTTTTCTTTTTCTAGATCGAAGGGCTTTCCGCTCTCCAGGCTTCTTCTTCGATCGCCTTCATCTGTTGGATGAAGGCTTCCTTTTATAAGCAGCAGCCAGCAGGAGGGCAGCACTGGGCGCGTGTGGCTTCCTCATTTCCCGCCCAGAACTTGTGGCCACGTGTCAGTCTCTCAGCCAGCTTCAGCACACGTGTCACAATCTGGTCTGCCCTTCCAACCTCGGATCACGTGCCTCCCATTCACTGAGGAATATTCTTCCTCGGACCACCTTCTTCTTTTTGTTTTCCTTCTTCTCCTGCAAAGAAATAAAACGATTGAAACTCAGGGCCACAAAAACTAAGACTGCATGAGGTATGTGATAGCAATACGAGATGCACTGTACTGAGAACGACACGAGATACACAAGATTACTACAGTACGAAATAAAGAGAGAATGACACGAGGTCAGATTAAAACAGCACGATGTAAAAGGAGAACGACACGAGATACATACTAATAAGGCTAACACTACAAAGAGAAAGACACGAAGTATCACTGTAACAAAACAACCACTACGAAGAGAACGACACGAGATGAAACGACACTTTAGTAAAAAGACTTGAATACACACGAAAACAACATGGACTGAAAATAACTCGAAGATGAAAACAGAAACTGACACGAAGTGTGGTCACAAAATAAGAAAGACACGAGGTCTAGGAAAAGCAACACGAAGACAGAAATAATAAAGAAACGACTCGAACTAAGGATGACATGGAGACAACACAGTCAGACTCGACTTGAGACACTTAAAGCTTGAATTAAGAGAAGAATGCACAAAGTAAAATCAACACGAAGACAGAAGACAGAAATACCATGAAGACTCAAACACAAAAATAACACGAAGACATGAAAACAACACGAAGACACAAACGTAGAAATAACATGAGGACACAACTAGAGACGGTCAACGAGACGCTGACTCGGTACAGACTTAAGCTCAAGCAAGACAGTCGATGTATAGACTTGGAATCATGGAGGCAAATGTATAGACATCTGAGGAAATGAAACGAGTCAGTGTACAGACTTCAAATTCCACCGACCAGTGTATGGACTTCAACAGTGAACGGCTGTACAAACTTCATGTGAAAAACCCAATGTACAGACTTCACGCTGTACAGACTTTCCAAAGAGAACGTAACGTTGTACAGACTTGAACTGAAGACCAATGTATGGACTTCAAAACAGATGCTAAGGCCAAGAGGAGTGTATAGACTTTCACGATGTGAAGACTTTGTCAAAGATAGCATGCCGATGTACAGACTTGAGCGAGTCAAGGTCTGTATAGACTTGAAGATCATTCAGCGACCAATGTATAGACTTTCCAATGGAAAGGCTGTATAGACTTGAAACAATGGAAGACAGCGAGTGTATAGACTTCGAAGTGCAACGTAGGTAAAACTTCCAATGTTCAGACTTCAAAGATGAACGTAGGTAAAGAACCCAATGTGCAGACTTGGAAGTGCAACGTAGGAACAGATGCCAATGTACAGACTTTGGCAAATAACGATGTACAGACTTGCACAGTTCCAGCTGAAGAATGTATGCACTTTACCTATTAAATGTGGCTGTACAGACTTGGAAAGTTGAAGCCAATGTACAGACTTGTTGATATCAAACAATCTGATGTATAGACTTGTAATAAAGCTTGCATAAGGCGATGTATATACTTGGATGCCCAACGCCAATGTACTGACTTTGAAGAGAGGACAAATGTATGGACTTTGACGGAGTGAGACAATGTTCAGACTTTGAAGATACACTATGGATGTACATACTTGGAAGATCATGGAGTGTATAGACTTGAAAGTCTGAAGGCGATGTATAGACTTGCCTAAGACGCTTCATGAGACGCTGCAGGATGTATAGACTTTACAGTTAAAGCACATGCCACTGCATATACTGGCATGAGATAGTCAGTGAGACGCTCAGCAATGTATAGACTTGAAAGAACTCCAAACGATGTATAGACTCTGAAATGCTTGAAGAGGATGTACATACTTCAAGAGATGCTGCATGCCAATGTATAGACTTCATGAAGAAACACACGATGCAATGTGTGGACTTGGTGACACATGCAGACATATGAGTGTACAGTCTATGCCAACAAGCTACACGATGTGTAGACTTAGAAATGCCTGCAGCTGTGCAATGTGCAACCAGTGTATGGACTTGTCGTGGCTACACAGGGCGCCGCCTGATGTAAATGTGCAGACTCTATTAATGCATATCAATGCTTTATGCAACAGATAATCAGTCTGAACATATGAAAGACTGAATATAAGAATGACTGAATAAAACCATGGTGATTCACAGTGATTAACTCACATTGAAACCAATCATCACAAACCCCTAAAGCCAATCATCAAAACCACAAGCCACAAGGGCCAGGGGCACAACAATCTCCCCCTTTTTGATGATGGCAACAATACACAGTGAGTCATTCTGATGATGTGAGACATTCTTATGAAAGTCATTCTGATGACTCAAACTATTCTCCCCCTTTGACTTCATCAAAAAGAAAATAGTTTGAGAAGTGAAAGCAAACCAGCATGTAATGATTGAATAAAAATCTCCCCCTTTGGCAAAAATCTCCCCCTTTGATATAATCTCCCCCTTTGATACCAACAGAAAGAGATACCAAAATGCAAGAGCTCCCCCTAGAAATATGAATGCAAGAACACAATGCTCCCCCTTTAAGAGTTTCTATGCAGCATGATGCATATGACATGGAAGCTCCCCCTCAATAAGTGGAATCTTATGAGATGGATAACAAGGAGAGGTTCAGGTCAATGAATCAATGATATTGAGCAGAAGAGTTTCAAGTAGCATATTTTCAAAGAAACTCCAATCACAAGAAATTCAGTCAGATTTTCAGAGAGATAGCAATCTCATAAATCCAAAACATAAGTTTTCAAGGTCTTCCATTATAAGGGCTTATGAATGAGCTTTATTGTTCAGCATGGTTTAACCACAATGTATGCAGAGTTTATCAGTAAAATTCTGTATTGATATCTAAAACCATGGTTTAATAAAAATGAACCATGTCTTCATATTTATCTTGATTAATCTCCCTTTCTCTTACACAATCAAATCTATTGACTTCTTTCAGAATTACATGCACTAGTATTGAATTCAAGCAATTATGAAGTCATATGATTTTGTCTAGGGTTTTAGCAATTTGATTTTAGCATCAATATTCATATATTTCAATTTGTTCAAGAATTTTCTTGCTACAAATTTTACGAGCACTCTAGTTCAGTGCACACATTGCAACTAGAGGATATACCTTGATTAGAGGCCAATATCCCTAAGCCCTTAGTGTGATTAACTGTCATGCTTTATGTGAACAGAGTTAGCATTTACACATCATGACACACTACAAATCATTTTTAATGAGTGAGTTGTATTTCTCAGTGTGCATGCCATTGCTCTGCTTGATTTTCAATGAATTTTATGCAGAGTTAACCAAGGCACCTCATGACACAGTCCTTTGGACTTGTGTTTCTCAGTGACCAATGTCATTCCTCTGACAGATATAACCCTTTAGACATTTCAGAGACATTCATTTGCTTCAAAATAATAATGGTTTCATGTACTTAACCAATTAAAGTCATGTATTCAAAAGTGCAGATTTTAGAAATTTTCACAAGACACAGCATGAAACAGATGGTTAAGGTTTATTAAACATGCTTCAGATATTTTTAAGAGATTTTAAAATCAAACTCCATGAACATTAAACTTAAACCACATGAGTTATTTCAGACATTCATAAAACTGTATAATAGAAGATTTTTGGTTCAAAATTTTCAGATTTATGATCGAGATAGCCCTTGAAATCTTCATGAAGGACTGATGGAATTCTGAACCCAAGATACCAGTTTATAGGAGAGATACCAATTGTTAAGAGAGATTGTGAAGCTCAAAGTTTTCAGTATATGATTAAAGTTTGTCAACAAAATCAGTAAGAGAGGATATGCAATGAGTTCTGACACAAGTATGCATTTGACAACCTATATGCTATGCATTGACTCCCCTCACAATATGCATTCAAACTCTCTTTCTGACATTTTCAATATCAGGAAATGCATTGCACTATATGTATGCAGGGACATGCAAAGACTCAACATTGAATGCTATGCAAGGATATGCAACTAACTCCCCCTGAAAACATGCAATGTTTGCACTGAAAACTGAACATATGATACCAAATGATTCATGCACATTCAGACTGCCCTATCAAGCAAAATGACCCATGGTACTAGGCGGAGCACTTGGTCTAAAAGACCAGCTCTCACATAGTAAGGACCTCTGGACAGATTTCCCTGCCTTTTGGTAGCTTACCATTTGATATACCATAGAGGTCATGAATATCAAGGTAAAACCAACAGTCCTATATGCAATTCAGGTTTTCAATGAACTATACATGCAAATCACATATATGCACTTCAGATGAGTAGAGTTCAGAGGCATCATTTCAGACAATGCAGATGAAAAATGATTATGCAAAAACAGATTTAACTTGCTATGCATTAAAACTAAAAACAAGAAGAGTAGGAAGTTTACCTGAAAAGTTCAGTATGGGGTTTTCTTCTTGAGTGCCTTGGATTATTACCCCCTTTTGTTCCAGTCCCAAGGCACACATGCATAGCAATGTTATTTTACACAAATAGGTACCGTCTTGGGTCCTGACATTACAGTATTACTCCTGGCAAGTTTTCTCAACAATTTTCATGCATGAAGGTCATCAGATTTCATCAAATAGAAATTATACATTGAGTGACCAATTTGTCCACAGCAATGACATGAATTAGCAGATTTCAAATTCCTCTTATGCACATTACTGTTAGCATGAAATCCATGTGTATATGCATGAGATTTTCTGTTAACAGAATAAGAATTCTGTTTACCAAAACCAGTTTGGTTTTGATATCCTGCCAGCCAACTGGTTGCAGCCCTGTGGCCTGGCTTCCCACAGTGATAGCATGCAGGAGACTTTCCAATGACAGGTTTAGAATTTAATTTTCTACCCTGAGCATGCCAACAGTGGGCTGCTATGTGGCCCATCTTGCCACAGTGAAAGCATGAATTAGAACTTTTCTTACCAGCATTCAGCCAGCATTCAAATCTCTTATGACCCAATTTTCCACAATTAAAGCATGTCATATGCTGGTTTATTGGAACAGACTTGTTCTTGTTAAGAGCATGATCGTTTGCATGAAATTTATTCTTATCACTAACAAACCAACATTGTGAAATTTTGTGTCCTAGTTTACCACAATGAAAACACTCAACTTTCCTTTTCTGAGATGAAAGATTTTTATCATGATATCTCCTAACATTCTTATCATCCTTCTCCATCAACTTACACTCATGCATCAGATGTCCAAATCTATGACAGTAGTGGCATGACATTTTTCTTTTAGATGCATGTGAGTGTGTGTGAGGACTGTGATCAACATGTACTGATGAACCTTTTTCATTTATTTTCTGATTTACAGTCCTTTTCTGATTTTTATCCTCTTTTCCTATTTTCTTAGCCTTGTACTGAATTGGAGATGAAGTAGAAAGCTTTTCCTGTTCAGAGGTTTTAATGAAAATAGTTTTCAGCTTGGATCCATCAACCTTTTTCAACTTTTCAGTTTGTTTCTGATTCTTCTAAACATTTGGTTGTTTATTTTCTGAGGTGGTGGCTACATTTGATGCTTTGATAAAAGATGTTGTCAGCTTGTTTTCAATAGCCTTTTTATTGACATTGTTGTAGCCTAACCCTTCCCTTTGAGTATTGACCTTAGCTCCTAACAACTTGTCCAGATTTTCTTGTCCACTTACAAACTTTGACAGAGAGTTCTTTAAGTCTTGGATTTCATTTTCTAAAGAGGTGATTTGTAACTCATAACTGGCAATCTCTTGCTCACTGTAATTCATAGCTTCGTTCAAAACTTTGTTAGCAGTTTTATATTTCTCAATTTCATTTTCCAGATTGCTCAGTTTATCAGAATCTTCAACACAAATACTTTTTCCTCTTTCCAAAGCTAGAAGTCTCTCTGACATAGTGGAGTTCAGCATTTTCAATTTCTCATTTTCTTGCTTAAGTTTGTCATTCTGAATTAACTCATTTATCAAAGTCTGATCTTCTGAGTTAGTTTCAAGTTTTCTTCCAGCCTTGAATTCCTTCAAATCCTTTTCCTTCTTTTCAATGTTTTTCTGTAATTCCACATTCACAGATTTGATGGCTTCAAGTTTTTCAGCAAGCAAGTTTTTCTCCTGCTTAAGTTTCTCTGATTCTTCTTCATCTTCTTTGGAGAGTTTTCTGAGAGATTCATCTTCAGATTTTAGCTTGTTTAGTTCAGAGTAAACACATTCAAGTTCCTTCTTCAGTTTTGCATTCTGATTTTTATACATATGATTATCAGACAGACATGCATCATGAAATTGCTTCGTACTTGAACAATTTTCACATGGAGAGCTAGAACTATCTACCCGAGTACCCTTCTTCAACTTTTTATACTGTTTTCTTAAGCTCTCATGTGACTCTAACAATTCAGCATATGCATTCTCCCAATCATCAAGAGAAAAATTCTCGAAGAGATTTACCTCTTCATCATCATCTTCATTTTGGCTGCTGCTTTGATTGCTTCTGTCAGCCATCATGCTGCTTGTTTGATTTCCTTTCCCGGCTCTCTTCATCATCTCCAACATATCCCTTGTAGATCTGCAATCAAGGAAACATGAGTGAAAGGCTTTGTCAGTGGCTGCTTTCATCAGATTTATAGCTGTCTGATTCTCCTCATACATTGATTCGTGATTGTCAGTCCATTTGGACTTTTTCTTTGGTAATTCATGAGGACCATGTGAAATTATTTTCCACAGGTCTGGATTCAACGATTTGACATAATTCTTCAGACTAGTGAACCATGCATTAAAGTGCGTACCACTGAAAATCGATGGATGAGCCATGTGAACACAACAGATTAATGCAACAGGAATATTGATGCACTAAAAAAATAAATTAGCACCTAAGACTGCAAGATCGAATCTGCAGGTCGCTGGACCTTGTATACAGACACCGCTCTGATACCAACTGTTATGGTGCTAGGCCCGGATACAGAGGGGGGTGAATGTATCCTTCTAGGTATAATGGCCAAATAAAAACTAGGATGCTAGAGATAGACACAGAATAGAACCAATTCGATTCAACTCAAATACAAACACTTGGAGCGCGCCTATTCAAGCAACTAGCGGAAGCAAAGTAAACAATCAGATCACTGCACAAGAGATTTTTAGGTGGTTCGGTCCACAGACCTACATCCACCCCTCACTCCCAACCGGAGTGAGGCTTCCACTAGTAACACTAGCACAGCAGACTCAGTCTGCAACAATTGCTACCAAACAGCTTGACCAGGGGAACAACCTCCCCTCTTCCTCCCAACCGGAGGGACACCCCAAGTGACTCCCAGCCACTTGAAAACCAGAGACACACGGTCTCTCTTCCTCCAGACCAGGAGGGAACACCTAGCCTTGCAACCCACAAGACCAGAACCGGAGGACCAAACCTCCCTTCCTCCAAACCGGAGGGGAACCTAGAGACCCAAGTCTCTCTTCTTCTGAAACCCAGAGGGCAGCACAAGTGACACCAAGTCACTTGCAACCTAGAGGTCTCGGACCTCTCTTCCTCCTAACTGGAGGGAAACAACCAATGACACCCAGTCAAAGGCAACCAGAGACGCAAGTCTCTCTTCCTCCACACCGGAGGGAACCCGATCTCACACTAGAGGATCGGAAGACCAGCAAATGAATAGTTCAAAGGAAAAACAAAACCAGCAACAGAAAGCTGAAAAGATAAAATCAAATGTGGCTCTCACAGGAGCTGGCTGGCCTGGATTTGATCCACGGTCCAGCAGGATCTTCTTTCTTCTGCTTCTCTCTTTCTCCCAGCACTAACTCTCTTTTCTACTTCTACTTCTTTCTTCTTCTTCTGCTCACTGCCTACCTGCTACTCTATCTCGATCACTCTCCTCCTCTTTCTTATCTGATCTCCCTTTCTTCTCTGCACTTCTCTTCTTCTTTCGCTAATCTCTCACTCTCTGCTCTTCTCTTCTTCTTCTTCTGCTCTTTCACTCTCTCGATCTCTTTTTCCTCTATTCTCTTCGGCTCACGCTCTCTGCTCTTCTTCTCTTTTTTTTCTTCCTCTTTTCTTTTTCTGGATCGAAGGGCTTTCTGCTCTCCAGGCTTCTTCTTCGATCGCCTTCATCTGTTGGATGAAGGCTTCCTTTTATAAGCAGTAGCCAGCAGAAGGGCAGCACTGGGCGCGTGTGGCTTCCTCATTTCCCGCCCAGAACTTGTGGCCACGTGTCAGTCTCTCAGCCAACTTCAGCACACGTGTCACAATCCTTTTTGCCCTTCCAGCCTCGGATCACGTGCCTCCCATTCACTGAGGAATATTCTTCCTCGGACCACCTTCTTCTTTTTGTTTTCCTTCTTCTCCTGCAAAGAAATAAAACGATTGAAACTCAGGGCCACAAAAACTAAGACTGCATGAGGTATGTGATAGCAATACGAGATGCACTGTACTGAGAATGACACGAGATACACAAGATTACTACAGTACGAAATAAAGAGAGAATGACATGAGGTCAGATTAAAACAGCACGAGGTAAAAAGAGAACGACACGAGATACATACTAATAAGGCTAACACTACAAAGAGAAAGACACGAAGTATCACTGTAACAAAACAACCACTACGAAGAGAACGACACGAGATGAAACGACACTTTAGTAAAAAGACTTGAATACACACGAAAACAACATGGACTGAAAATAACTCGAAGATGAAAACAGAAACTGACACGAAGTGTGGTCACAAAATAAGAAAGACACGAGGTCTAGGAAAAGCAACACGAAGACAGAAATAATAAAGAAACGACTCGAACTAAGGATGACATGGAGACAACACAGTCAGACTCGACTTGAGACACTTAAAGCTTGAATTAAGAGAAGAATGCACAAAGTAAAATCAACACGAAGACAGAAGACAGAAATACCATGAAGACTCAAACACAAAAATAACACGAAGACATGAAAACAACACGAAGACACAAACGTAGAAATAACATGAGGACACAACTAGAGACGGTCAACGAGACGCTGACTCGGTACAGACTTAAGCTCAAGCAAGACAGTCGATGTACAGACTTGGAATCATGGAGGCAAATGTATAGACATCTGAGGAAATGAAACGAGTCAGTGTACAGACTTCAAATTCCACCGACCAGTGTATGGACTTCAACAGTGAACGGCTGTACAAACTTCATGTGAAAAACCCAATGTACAGACTTCACGTTGTACAGAGTTTCCAAAGAGAACGTAACGCTGTACAGACTTGAACTGAAGACCAATGTATGGACTTCAAAACAGATGCTAAGGCCAAGAGGAGTGTATAGACTTTCACGATGTGAAGACTTTGTCAAAGATAGCATGCCGATGTACAGACTTGAGCGAGTCAAGGTCTGTATAGACTTAAAGGTCATTCAGCGACCAATGTATAGACTTTCCAATGGAAAGGCTGTATAGACTTGAAACAATGGAAGACAACGAGTGTATAGACTTCGAAGTGCAACGTAGGTAAAACTTCCAATGTTCAGACTTCAAAGATGAACGTAGGTAAAGAACCCAATGTGCAGACTTGGAAGTGCAACGTAGGAACAGATGCCAATGTACAGACTTTGGCAAATAACGATGTACAGACTTGCACAGTTCCAGCTGAAGAATGTATACACTTTACCTATTAAATGTGGCTGTACAGACTTGGAAAGTTGAAGCCAATGTACAGACTTGTTGATATCAAACAGTCTGATGTATAGACTTGTAATAAAGCTTGCATAAGGCGATGTATATACTTGGATGCCCAACGCCAATGTACTGACTTTGAAGAGAGGACAAATGTATGGACTTTGACGGAGTGAGACAATGTTCAGACTTTGAAGATACACTGTGGATGTACATACTTGGAAGATCATGGAGTGTATAGACTTGAAAGTCTGAAGGGGATGTATAGACTTGCCTAAGACGCAACATGAGACGCTGCAGGATGTATAGACTTTACAATTAAAGCACATGCCACTGCATATACTTGCATGAGACAGTCAGTGAGACGCTCAGCAATGTATAGACTTGAAAGAACTCCAAACGATGTATAGACTCTGAAATGCTTGAAGAGGATGTACATACTTCAAGAGATGCTGCATGCCAATGTATAGACTTCATGAAGAAACACACGATGCAATATGTGGACTTGGTGACACATGCAGACAGATGAGTGTACAGTCTATGGCAGCAAGCTACACGATGTGTAGACTTAGAAATGCCTGCAGCTGTGCAATGTGCAACCAGTGTATGGACTTGTCGTGCCTACACAGGGCGCCGCCTGATGCAAATGTGCAGACTCTATTAATGCATATCAATGCTTTATGCAGCAGATAATCAGTCTGAACATATGAAAGACTGAATATAAGAATGACTGAATAAAACCATGGTGATTCACAGTGATTAACTCACATTGAAACCAATCATCACAAACCCCTAAAGCCAATCATCAAAACCACAAGCCACAAGGGCCAGGGGCACAACAATCTCCCCCTTTTTGATGATGGCAATAATACACAGTGAGTCATTCTGATGATGTGAGACATTCTTATGAAAGTCATTCTGATGACTCAAACTATTCTCCCCCTTTGACTTCATCAAAAAGAAAATAGTTTGAGAAGTGAAAGCAAACCAGCATGCAATGATTGAATAAAATTCTCCCCCTTTGGAAAAAATCTCCCCCTTTGATATAATCTCCCCCTTTGATACCAGCAGAAAAAGATACCAAAATGCAAGAGCTCCCCCTAGAAATATGAATGCAAGAACACAATGCTCCCCCTTTAAGAGTTTCTATGCAGCATGATGCATATGACATGGAAGCTCCCCCTCAATAAGTGGAATCTTATGAGATGGATAACAAGGAGAGGTTCAGGTCAATGAATCAATGATATTGAGCAGAAGAGTTTCAAGTAGCAGATTTTCAAAGAAACTCCAATCACAAGAAATTCAGTCAGATTTTTAGAGAGATAGCAATCTCATAAATCCAAAACATAAGTTTTCAAGGTCTTCCATTATAAGGGCTTATGAATGAGCTTTATTGTTCAGCATGGTTTAACCATAATGTATGCAGAGTTTATCAGTAAAATTCTGTATTGATATCTAAAACCATGGTTTAATAAAAATGAACCATGTCTTCATATTTATCTTGATTAATCTCCCTTTCTCTTACACAATCAAATCTATTGACTTCTTTCAGAATTACATGCACTAGTATTGAAATCAAACAATTATGAAGTCATATGATTTTGTCTTGGGTTGTAGCAATTTGATTTTAGCATCAATATTCAGATATTTCAATTTGTTCAAGAATTTTCTTGCTACAAATTTTACGAGCACTCTAGTTCAGTGCACACATTACAACTAGAGGATATACCTTGATTAGAGGCCAATATCCCTAAGCCCTTAGTGTGACTAACTGTCATGCTTTATGTGAACAGAGTTAGCATTTACACATCATGACACACTACAAATCATTTTTAATGAGTGAGTTGTATTTCTCAGTGTGCATGCCATTGCTCTGCCTGATTTTTAATGAATTTTATGCAGAGTTAACTAAGGCACCTCATGACACAGTCCTTTGGACTTGTGTTTCTCAGTGACCAATGTCATTGCTCTGACAGATATAACCCTTTAGACATTTCAGAGACATTCATTTGCTTCAAAACAATAATGGTTTCATGTACTTAACCAATTAAAGTCATGTATTCAAAAGTGCAGATTTCAAAAATTTTCACAAGACACAGCATGAAACAGATGGTTAAGGTTTATTAAACATGCTTAAGATATTTTTAAGAGATTTTAAAATCAAACTCCATGAACATTAAACTTAAACCACATGAGTTATTTCAGACATTCATAAAACTGTATAATAGAAGATTTCTGGTTCAAAATTTTCAGATTTATGATCGAGATAGCCCTTGAAATCTTCATGAAGGACTGATGGAATTCTGAACCCAAGATACCAGTTTATAGGAGAGATACCAATTGTTAAGAGAGATTGTGAAGCTCAAAGTTTTCAATATATGATTAAGGTTTGTCAACAAAATCAGTAAGAGAGGATATGCAATGAGTTATTTTGAACTAGTGCTTTTGTGATTCTGGACTAGTATATATATATATATATATATATATATATATATATATATATATATATATATATATATATATATCACTCTGGTTATTTTGAATTGCTTCCGCACTTTTGTTAACTTCATTGCTTAATTCTAATATGCGCGCATGTAATTGCAGTTCGTTATGCATCCCCTCGACAAACTTCACTAACCCTTTAGGGGCCTCATCAACCCCCTGGGTGGCTTCCCCAATTCTTGGTATCGGTATATCGATGTTATCGGTATATCGGTATCCCAAACTCTTGGTCGTCACAGGTGGGGAGCGTTGCCTATCTCCTCCCTTCACCACCTTCGCAGCTATGTTGCGACATTTCTGGTATAGAGGGCCCTGGATGCCCGGCCTCTCCAAAGCCGCCAACATAGGGCCCCCCTCCGAGCGGCATTCCCTCGGGAGCCCCGCCGGTCAGCCCGGGTTGAGCCGCTGCTTCATCCGCCCCTCTTGCCTCGGTCGATTGGGGCTGCGTCGCCTCTCCTTGCGACCCCCTGGCCTCGACCGGCTCGGCCCGGGTATCACCACCCGGAGCGCCGCCTACCTCGCTCGACGCTCCAGTCTCGGCTGCAGTCCTGGAGTCGCCCGCTTCGGCCCCGGCCCCCTCGACTCCTACGGAGGGGAGAGCCGAGCCATCACCGCCGACCACCGAAACGGCCCTGACCTCCTCGGCCCCCTCTTGCTCGGCGGATGGGAGAGCTAGCCTAGTAAGGTTGGCCCCATCACGCTCGGCTGTGGGGAGAGCCGAGCCAGAGCCACCTTCGACCGCGAGGACGCCCCCGGCTTCATGCCGTGCTCCACCTTGCGCAACTTATTGCAAGACTTGTGTTAACCCTTGGACAGTGCATTGCATCTGGCGCCATTGAGCTCTCTCGGCGGCCATTTACGAGATTTAGCGTGAAACCATTGTTATAGGGTTTAATTATTTTTCCTTGGTATTTATTTCTTGATAATTCATTCTTTTTAAAACTTAACTCATGTTTCTACCCAAATCTTACCGGGAAAGTTTAAATTTCTAACCAAGTTTCTATCACGGGAACCTAAGTTTTAAGAATCCTAGGTTTTATGTAACCTAGGCTCTGATACCACTAAAACTGTCACGTCCCGACGCGAAAAATCGAGGGCGCGAGCAGTTACGAGGCACTCGTGTCGATCAGAGCATGTACCAATTTAATTCTAAAGATAAAGAGCTAAGCTGAAATTGGTAATTTTATTCCATCAAAATAAAAGTTTACATCACTAATTTATAAGCCATAAAGGCATGATACAATCTTCCAAATTTTTCAAATACATAATCCTTGTAAAAACACTAATGATCTACATATATCCTAGGGAAAAGAAAAATACTCATTCACTCTTGTCCATTCCCTTGTTTATTTTCATTTCCTGCAACAATTAACCAAAACGTAAGGTGAGCAAAAAGCTCAGTAAGATTTTATATCTCTAAAGTCAGGCAATCTTTAAGTATTAAACAATTTAACAATTCATGTCATGAAGTAATTGATCATGAATTTCAAGTAAAAAATTTTGTATAAGGAATTTTCAAGTAATTTCAAGATAACAAGATATCAATAATTTCAAGATCATGATAGTAGACAAGATGATGGTCATTTCCAGAGATATATCAAGAACTTTCATGATGAGACGATGGGTATTATCATTAGGATAATTCAAGAACATTCACGATAAACTTTAAGCAATATCGAAGTAGAGCAATCACTTGAACTTTAAACAATATAGAAGTAAAACAATCACTTCTACCAACACTCAGTAGGATTGGCTAATGCACTAAGGGGAGATCACGACGATATGACAGCCCCTCGTGAAACATCACTATTTGACTACACACTTAGGGGTTCTCACGACGGTATGATTTTCCCTAATTGTAATAGACTCTGTATTGGTGAATGCTAGCACCTGATCATTATAATACTGGTTTATATTTGGACTTTTCCTCGCCCGTGAGATCAGATCAGAACCCCTTTATACACTAGCATTTAAATGTCATTTCATTGGGACCCATAGCCCCTGACATTTTTCTATATAATTCCACAATATGGCCAAAGAATTTCAAGAACGAGCTCATTTGTAAACAAGTACAGATCTGGCAAAAATTGTGATAATTACAAAGGAGAGTGGAAAACTCATTTTAGGCATCATGTTTAACGACATTAAGTCGTAGAATTTAAGGATGACGGTAAACTAGGAAGGAAGTCAAGTAATTAAAATTATTTTAAATTTCATAGTCTAATCTGATGTGTATTTTTAATAATTAAGTGTTTTAGGTAGGGAGTATAATTTCTAAATTTTAAAATCCAGATTTTTGGTATTTACTATTTATTCATCAATGTACTAGTTATTTGATAAGAAAATAGAGCTTATGTACAAAAAATAAGTTTTACTTACTGGAAATAATTTTCATGTGTCACTTTACTGCTAAGATGATAAGATAGATTTTTCATGCTGGAATTAACTTTTTATTATGCTGAAAATTTTTTATTTAACATATTAATATAAATACTTAACATGCTAAATAATCCTCGTACACTAACTTACTGATGAGGTGATAAACATAAGTTTACCATGCTATTTTCCTAAATTTTCTAATAACAAAAATAAAATTTTCATGCTGAAAAATAATTTTTCTACATTTATTTACTAATTATTTGATAGAAAAATAGAATTATCATGCTGACAAATAGTTTTAAATATGTTGAAAATATTTCTATCATGTTAAAAAAATTCTAACATGTTGGAAATAATTTTTTCATGCTGGAAGTAATTTTAAAATTCTGGAAATATTTTTTATGTATTAATTTACTAATTATTTGATAGGAAATTAGGTTTATCATGTAAAAAAATAGTTTTAAATGTATTTAACTTGCTGAAAAATAGTTTTCATATCTCAGTATGGATAAAATAATTTAATCATATTGGAAGTAATTTTTCACATGTTGGAAATATTTTTCATGCATTAACTTCCTACTTATTTTAAAAAAAATTGGTTTAATCATGCCAAAAGTAATTTTCATAACTCAATTTCTGATAATATGACAGAAATAAATGTTATCATACTGATAATACCTTTTGAAACATCAATTTACTTATAAGCATACTTTTACATGCTTCAAATGAGTTTTATACCTAAATTTTCTAGTAATATAGACTTATCATGTTGTAAATAGTATTTAACACACTAAAAATACTTTTATTCTGTAAAAATAAATTTAACATGCCGAATTTAATATTTTAGATGCTGAAAGTAATTTTAACATGCTAATGCTTTACAATTAAGGTGGATTCCAAGTACTATATGGTGGCTAAAGTTTAGTCATATATTGGAAGTTAGAAAAACTTCCATGGCTTTATATGTTGGAGAGCTCACCCTTGGGTCAGGACCCAAGGGGCATAGGATGTGGGCTCGAGTTGTGTGTGGATACAAAACTATACTATTAATATATTTGTTTGTTTGTTTATGCCGAGTTGCGGTGCGGCTGAGGAGGCTGAGGCTGGTTGGTTTTCGCGTTCATAAGTTATTTATATATTTTCTTATACCTAAAAATATTTTACTCGGGTATTCTGGGTATTTTTATGAACGTGCTAGCCTTACCTAGCGCAACTTGAAGAACGCGCTAGCTAGTGCTAGCGCGATCTAGAATATATATATATATATTTTTGAAAATTGCCTTTTTGAGAACGCGCTAGCTCTGGATAGCACGTTCTGAAGAACACGCTATCTAAGACTAGTGCGATCTGAAATGTTAATATATATATATATATATATATATATATATATATATATATATATATATATATATATATATATATATATATATATTTGAAATCTGGACGTTGGAATTAGAGTATAGAAACGCGCCATGTCGGGGCAGCGCGTTTATGAACGCGAAAATTAGGGAAACTGGTACCAATGAAAAGAGCACTTAAAAACGAACAAGATAACATGAATTAATCAAAGTTTAGCCTGAGAGACACTTACCTTTTGGTGGATCTAATGAGAGGTAAGAAAAATACCCAAATAATATGAAACCCTTTGATCTCCAAATCTTCTCTTTAATTCGCCTTCAATCTTCAGAGTAGCATAACCTTAGCTTCCAGGGATGATTTGAGGGTCGAATGTGGCTCTATTTATAGCCAAAACTTGGCCATATTTGTCAAGATTCCTTACCTAACAATGCCAAATTTTTTAACTCCGAATTAGAAGAAAATTCTAACTTCTCCTCTTAATCTAGCCTTAATTTGGTGTGAAACCAATGTAAAAATGGCTGGTCTAAGGTGGATGGTAGGTAAGGGTCGATTTTTGTGTCAACCTTCTAGAAATTAGATTGTTATAATCCTTTTCAAAAGGCATTTAACATGTGTTACGAATTTAAGGTTAATTATCCTTTAATAAATCCTTTAACCAAAAATTTAGCCCATTATGATTTATCCAATGGGCCAATTATAATCCTAATCTATCATATGGACTTTTATTGGTCTTGCAATGATTTATCCTAGGGTTAAAGCATTTATTTTTTAATTTATCTTAAGTAAATTCAAGTAAATTTACTATTCTAGTTTAGAAAAAAAATTAATTTAATTATTTCATGAAAAATTTAATTGTATAATTTATTTGAAAAAAATTATTTCTCATTTTAAATTATTGGGTTTCTACAGGGAGCGACCCTCGGAAGCTCGCGACTCATCGGCAGCCCAGTCGCCGCCTAGGTCGACCACTTCCCGCTCGGTCGTAGACTCCTCCTCTGCAGCCGGCCGCCTAGTGTCTGTGTCAAAGAAGACATGATCAGGGAAAGACAAATGGCTTCATCATCCGACGAGAAAATTGATTCATGGTGCCCCTACCTGTCGGCCGTAGCCGCGGGAGAAGGCATCGCTTGATGTTCTCCGGGGTCACCAGCTCCTCCGTGGACTGGCGATGCTTCATCAGAATGGCCGCATACACATCCACATCCGAAGAGAACTCATCCTGCCTCGAAGGAATGTTCGGGTGAAAATTGGGGATTACGGGGCACCTCCAAGATTTCTCCACCAAAAAAATCCCCACTAGAAGAACTGAGTCTTCCACCCCTTGTGAGAAGAGTCCTTCGCGGCTAAGGAGACACGACTCCTGTTCCGCCTCGCCTAGATGAAATAGAAGCCCTTCCCGACCGAGGAATGCCCCTTCAACTCAAAAAAGTAATGAAAGAGGTCCAAGGAAGGAGGAATCCCGCACTGGAGGCAAAGAATGCGGAAAGCGGAGAGAAGAAGATAAGAGTTGGCTACCAACTGTATGGGAGCCAACTGGAAGAAATTGAGAAGCTTAAGAACAAAATGAAGTCCCGCGATCAATGACACCCAAGAGGGGGGTGAATTGGGTGTTTACAACTTTTACAAAAACTTTTGCCCTTTTTGAAATATGTGATAGAAGGCTAATCAATAGGTTCAAAACTGTCTGTTCACAAATTGGATTTATCAAACTTAATTAGATGATGATATAGATTATGCAAGATATACGAGGATAAATTCGGAACTGCAATTACACTAACACCCATGTAGAATGGAGGTAGAAGAAAAGGACCAAACCACACAATTCAAAACACAATGCACAACGGTTTTTAAGGTGGTTCGGATGCAACGACGGCAATCCTACGTCCACCCCTCACCAAATCCGGTGAGGCTTCACTCGGGGATAAATCCCCAAATGGAGACAACGCTCCAACCACACACGCAGGACGACGCCTGCCCACACACACGGGGACGCACCCCAACACACAACACACACACACGGAGATGAAATCTCCAACACGATCCGACAACTGGACCACCAACACAAACACCCGCTACCACAAGTGCAGCAAACCACACACACGAGACCGAACGGATCTAAAAAGACCCCCCCCCCCCCCCCACAGATCTAGGAAGATCCACGCACACACATGAATCAAATACGTCACACACACAAACGACCACGGGTCCAACAACGATCCTCACACACACGAGTTTGCAGTTTATAAGAAACATAAATCTGAAACTTAAAACACAATAAGGCACAGTTGAGAAAAACTCCTGATTTGGCTCCCCCTGAATGTATGCTGATTGATCTTTGAATGATGCTTGCTTCTTCAGTTCATTGGAAGTTGATGGCTTCAGATGGACCTTGAATCTTCAGCTCCTGGATGAAGAGTTGATTCACGGATCACTATTCACGGCTACAGTAACCGTTCCTTCTTCCTTGGACAGCTTCCTTGATCTCCTTGATCCTTGATTGCTTCTTATCTTCCTTTGAGATTGCTGGCTTCAGATGGAGCTTGAATACCTTCAGATGGATGAAGAGGTTGCTGGACGAAGTACTGTTCACGGAGGGTTGTAGCAACATTCTTCTTCCTTTGATAGCCTTCCCCTTTGATCTCCCTTGAAGCCCTCTTGGAACCTTTGCTTGCTTGCTTGCCTATCCTCTTGATTGGAGCTTTGTTGGCTTCAGATTGAGCTTGAATGGCTTCAGATGGATGAAGAAATTGTTGGATGGAGTACTGTTCACGCAGCTCTTCTTGCTCTTGCAACAGCTCACTTTTCCCCTTGATAGCCTCTATTAGATCTCACATGAGGTGCTTAGGGTTTATGACCCTTTAGGTTGGTTTTATATCTCTTGAAAGGCCCTTGGACAACCCCTAGACCAGATCCACGAATCCTGGTGTAATTGGGGGCAAAAGGATTAAAGAAATGGGGTGAAACCCCTCTTCTCGAGCTAGACACAAAAGTCAACAAAAGTAGGCCTCGGGGATGGCGGTCGACCGGAGGTCATGGAGCGGTCGACCGGAACCTGTAAATCCTCGAACTTTTAGGCTCTGGCAAAACCGGTCGACCGGACGCCTAGGGGCGGTCGACCGCTACCTGCAGAATCTGGAATTTTTAGGCTCTGGCAATTCTGGTCGACCGGCCAAGGCGTGTAGGTCGACCGGAAAGACCTATACCTACAAAATTGAAGTGTTAGCTCAAAGAAACATGTCCATAATTCAAGGGCTTCATGTCCATACCAAATCCATGCATCTAGAGGTTGGATTCACTTGATTTATGCATTTGAAACGTCTAAACCATTAGAGCGTTTCTAAATTTTGTCCCCGAAAACCCCCGCAAGGGGCGCTGCCCCCTTGACCCCCGCGACCTGACCGGGCAGGTCGATCCCCGCGACCTGACCGCACAGGTCGATCCGCGGGCGAGGGCGCACAATGGCCAGAAGGGTTTCATGTGTAAGGTGCAAGAATGAGGTGTATTAATGACAGATGTATGAAATATCCATGGTGAGATTGAAGCTTTAACAAGGTGAGCATCTTACCAAAGTCTCTTGACAGTAAATGATATATATCACCTGTTTTGAATTACAGAGGAGCAGGGTATTTATTCACACGTTTGGTTTACCAGGTGGCTACCATGAGTTTGATCCTGCAAGCAAAATAGTCAGGGTTAATACCATGCTTGTTCATATTAAAGAGGTTATGAAACCTCTTGCCTCTTGCAAATCCAACATAAACAACAAGATGAATGAACACAATCATCAAGAACATGTGTAATCAACCACATGGTGTAATCAACATTAAAGCCATAATTAAGTTTAGTTATCATCAAAACCATAACTTAACAAACACAACATTCATCAAAACCATAACTCAACACAAAATGCTCGAAGGGAAGACGGAACCCACCCTTCCACGACAGAAGGAAGGAGCAGAAATGGCCCCTACGAGAATCCAGACTCGTCTCGTTTGGGGTAGCCGCGGTGAAGTGATACTGATAGGGCAGGTGAAACTGGTGCTCCAACCGCTTCACCTCCGCCTCCCCCAGCTCGCTGCAGTTCGGAACCGACAGTATCACCATCGCCCTCGCCTCAGGCTTGTAGACACGCCAAAATTAACGTTACTGTGAGTACGTCTCATATTGACTTATAATGCCCCAATTTGACCCTCAAATTAACTTTGTTTGAGTGATTTTCCCACTTTTCTTGGATTTCTCCCTTTTTCCTCCCTTTCTTATTTTTTCTTATTTTTCTGGATTTTCTGGGCATTTTTCTCAATTTTTAGGAATTTTCCGAATTAACGACTTGAAGAGGGGCATCGTTTCATTTTAAGAAAATAAAAATAAAATTGACGCCACTTCCATCAGGCGTCAATTGCACTCAAATTCCCATTTTTTTGGATTTTTCTGAGCATTTTTCAGATTTTTTTTGGAATTAACGACTTAGCATGAGACGTTATTTTAATTTTTAATAAAATAAAAATTAAAAAAATGGAATTCACGACACATGCAAGTGCAAGGGTGTCACTTTCAATTTGATTATTTTAATATTATTTTTAAATCCTCTTCCAGAGGTGATTTGGTGGCCTTCCGGGTGTTAGAAAAATACGAAAAAATAGTCATTGGAATCAGCACAGTTGGATGCACCTCCACCAAAAAAATGGGAAAATAATATTGAGAAATAAAAAATGGCCCTGTTTTAAATATTTTGAATTAACGACCCTAAATCGGACGCCAATTTAATTGACGCCCGAACACCCGGTCGTCCATTCTTTTTGACTTTTAATTAACGACGCTGTGCAAGTCGTTATTTTCAATTAACGTCCCAAGTCCGGTCGTCATTTCCATTCCTATATTTTGAGATTTTGGATCCGACAAAATTTGTGTTAAATTCTAAATAACGTCCCTCCTCAAGTCGTCACTTTTTAAATTGACGTTTCCTCTACAGGCGTCTTTTTAAGAAGCGACCGTCTCTGGGTCGTTAATTCTTGTTGAATTCCGAACTTTCCCAGAGCCTCTTTTTTTTCCTCGTTTTTAGCTTGTTTTCACTCCGGGAAGGACTCTAATGACTTTCCATGACTGAAGGAACTCCTTTCCATGATTATCTCTTGCTAAAATCGGGCTATCTTAATTGTATTGGGATTTAAACGTCAATCTGCCCTATTAATAGAGCTCTGGCGGTTTTGTCGAGAGGCTTCTTCTTCTTCTTCTTCTTCTTCTTCTTCTTCTTCTTTTTACAGGGGGCAGTACTGCTGCTTGGCTGAAGGAGGGAGCTTCCTACACGTCCAACGTTTCATCTCTGACGGAGGCTTCCTCCCCATTGAGCATCAAAGCCAAAGATCAAAAGCGCAGGCTTTTCTTTTCTTTTTCAATTCTTTTCTTTTGTTCATACATATGCATGCATATTGCATCTTCTGTTAATCTTTCTTCTCAACCACGTTGAGACTCCCCACAGTGCAACTCTTGCACTTATTTTCATATCATTCATCATATCACATCCTACCCTTTTGCATAGGGGTTTAAGGGCCAACACCCAACAAGGTGTGTTCTTATACATGATTTTCATGCTCATCTTTATTATGAATTTGATGCTACATTCACCTTGATTCTAATCCAATCTTTTATTGGTTGTTGTCTTTGATTTCTTGCAAGGGTAATTTAAAAGAAAAAACTCTCTTCATCGACCGGCCGATCGGAAGAGAAAGGAAAGCACTCACAATCCCCGCATCCTTTTGAGGTATTTTTCGCGATCCCTCCACACTATTATTGGTTATATCCTTTGAGGCCCTCGCGTCTCTGGCGATCACATTCCCCTTAGCATCCTCGCATGCTCCCCTTTTCTCCCTTTTTTCCCATTCTTCTATCGCCATTTCTTTTTCCTTTTAATTGTTCTAAGTGGATTTTTTAGAATCTACAAATTGGCGATCACGGTGGGACACCTTTTATTTTTCTTTTGATTACCCTTTCCCCTTGGGCACCCACGTGTGCCATCTCCCCATTTGCACCCACGGTGCGTCTCCCTTTGTGCTCCACGTAGCACTCTCCCTATGTGATTTGTCAGTTTGATAGGTTTTTAGAAATTCCATTTATCCATCTCTTTTTTTTAAAAAAAAATGATGAGCATGCTATATCCCTTGTCATGTTTGATTGCCATGATTCTTATACTGAGATTGTGAGTGTTTTTCATTTCTGTCGGTATTTTCCACTGTTTGAGCCCTATGACCGTTGAAGTATTGAAGTAATTAACGCCCCTCTCAGAGGCATCTTTTATCAGTATAACGCCTCACATCAAGGCGTCTTTCACTTGAATAGCGCCTTACTGTAAGGCGTCATTTTTATTATCATTGTTTATTCGTGCTGATTACTGCCATTTGACGCCCCTGCTCCCGGGCGTCCATTCTAGAGAAAGCGCCTCACCCTAAGGCGCTATTTTACTCTGCTTGCACTTTTTACAGTGACTAGCGACTGACGCTCGGACGCGATTTATGGATGTAACGACCCTTCCCAGGTCGTCATTTGTTTTTGTTCTGTGTTGTTATCTGCTTGATACTATCTGCTGCATTCATCTTTGCATTGGTTTGGGAGACCTCCTCTCCCCACACTTTTAGGAGTCACACCACCCTCTTGGTGAAGGAAGGACCCTCCATTGAGCACTCCGTCTCATTGGACCAGAAATTCCTAAACCAAGCCTCCATAAGTCCCCGCACCCATGGATTCCCTCACGGACACTGGGCAGGTTGTACCTTTGAAGTCCCGGGTTTAGTTGGCCTATGCATGGTGAGAGAGTGTTCCTAGTTGGCATCGGAGAAAACCACATTTGAAACTAGGTTCCCCCCTTGAGTGATCACATCAATTTGCATAAAATCAATTAATTTGCCAAGGTTCAAATAAAAGAAATCAAAGGTAACCCCATCCTATCTTGTTTGCTATCTATGTGAGCTGTTTTGATTGCACATTGAATTGTTTGGGATACCTTGATAAGAAAGTCAACATGTTTAACTCAATTAATGTTCATGAGGGTGATCAGCCTAGTACATCTTATTCCCTTCAATTTCAACATATTCATCACAACTCTCACCATAATCTTTTAAAGGGACCACGCCCTCATCTTCACGGTTTTGCCCCACCCATGGGCAATATCCAATCCCATGGTCCCACGCCTCAATCGCGAGCCACTACTCTTACGGGACCGTCTCCTCCCGAAGATGAGAAGGTCTCCCAGATCTTGCATGCATTAGATCATCTCACCCCTCAACAAATCCAAGCCCTTAAGGCCGTTGTTGAGGGTGCACCTCATTCCCCTCATCCTCCTTCCAATCCTACGCGGGTGGCCCATCACCCACCTCCCTCCTCTATTCACATTCCTACCCGGGTAGCCCATCACCCATCTCCTCCTATTCACACTTCTCCTCGGGTGGTCCAATACCCGCCTCCTTCGTCCACACCTACCCCTATTCGGGTGGCCCGTCACCCGCCTCCTTTTATTCCTCCTCCACCACGGCCCCAAGGCCCATTTATTCCTTGCAACCCGGCCCATCCGGGTTCTTCTATGGGTCATCCCATTAATCCCCTTCCACGGCCTTTTTGTGCGGCCCCTCCTTCAAGGCCCTGCCGACCCTCTGTTGCTCAAGTCACACCCCTCCAACAAACTCTTCTCGACAAAGTCACTTTGTTGGAGGAACAATTAAAGAGGGTTACGAGCCCATGGCCCGCTCCTCCTACTCCAGTCAATCCCCTTTATGCGGCTCTAAATGACATTACAAAGATGGAGAAAGATTGGAAGGATAGGAGAGACGGCTACGGCGTCGACAGTTCAAGTAAGCAAGAGCCGACAGATTTCAACGTTCAAGTGGACGCTGTCCATCCTCCACCCATTCACCCCGTTCATTCATATGGCCCTCCGCCTCCGCCTACGCATTCACACTTGCATTCACCACATCATCTGCAATACCATTACATTCCACCACCTACTAATACATCTCCACCATGGCATCCACTTGAACTCGATAATGTAGAACCGGCAATTGAAGAATTCAAGACGGCACATGATGATGAAGCTCTGCAGGCATCCCTTCCGAGTTTTCTTCGTTTTCCTCTCCCTCCGCTACCACTGGATGAACCCCCTGCTCAAGGCGATGCCATCGTCCTTAATATAAGCCCCGCTTCTAAGACTTATTGGTGTTATGACGAGGGATCAATAGTTCAATCACCCATGTCGGCGCACCAAGACATGTCTCCTACCCCAGACACCGCTCGCCCCATCCGGCGTTTCCTCCGGACCAAACCTTATACTTTTACACCTCCTGCTATACCATCAGCCTCCACAGCACCGGCCTCCGCTAAACCTCCACCTGCTATACCATTAGTCTCCACTTCATCAGCTAACCTCCTATTACCGCCACCTCGGCCCTCCATTACACCTTTAACCCCAAACCTAGCCACTCCTATTCCACCACTTAACCCTTCACCTTTAACCATGGTTAATCCTGAGCAGAATCTGTCTCTTTTTGCACTCGAGCCAACCCCAACTGTCTCCGAGGAAAGGGGGAAGCTCGACGTGTTTGAATCTCCACTTCCACTCATCCTTTCTCCAACACTTTCCATTACACCATCACCAACTATGGAGCCTTTCGCCTCCGCTTCACCCCCCTTTACTACTCAGAATGGGAGTGCTTCTGCAAGTACTTGTACTGAAGATGATCAAGAGTTGGGCAAGAAGGATTTGGCTACGGCCGAGCTATTCAAGATGCAAGAGTTTATTTGCCGGATGCCAATCCGGGTTGTTGTGCCAAGCATGGTCGAAGAGGCCAAGTCGCCGCCACTGCTCACTAAGAGAGAATGTCAAGCTTTGATGCCATGTAGGCTTGTGCCCAAAGGCCGGGAAGGGCACCCCTTGTTCCAACTTTCAAATCTTGAACCTTTTCTTCCATACAAGGGGCGAATGCCTATTCTATTCAACACTCCATATACGCCACAACCCCTGGGCAACACAATGCTTCCTATCCCAACTGTTCAACTCTCTCACACTATTACTTTTCACTCTTCAAGGGAGTTGTCACTTACCATTGAAGCTTCATCCATTGGGCCAATTGGCTATACACTTTCACTGCCATGGAGGGGCGGTTATCTTGGTGCTAAAGGGCCTTCCACTATTTTATCCACCTTCTATTCAACTCCATCCACATTCTTGTCTGTCACATTTTCTTCATGGGCCACTCCAAGGGTAAAGAGGAGGATCTCATCCTCTCGCCCTTCATGTTCGTCATATTCTTTTCATCTCATGCATTCTGTTGCATCCATGCATTCATCACATCCCTTCTATTGCATCCATATGCATTTACACTTCTTCTTTCCCGGGTTTCAAAACCCGTATCTTCCCCGCCTTCCGGAATCTCCGGATCCCCCACGTTTCCCATATCTTCCGCCTCTATCTTCAGGATCTCCAGGTCCTCTTACACTCACCGGGCATCGTGTCCCCTCCAATCATTCCTCAGGGCATCGCGCCCCTTTCCAACTATTGCATCCGCACTCCCCGGATTTCTCACCCGTCCTCCTTGGGCATCGCGTCCCTCGATATTTGCTTCCACCGGAACCTCCGGATCCTGCTCTTTGGGCATCGCGCCCCTACACACCCTCAAGTCCGGATCTTCTGGGCTTCTTACTGATTCTCCCTAGGCATCGTGCCCCTTTCCGTCTTCTTCCTCCGGAACCTCCGGACTTTC
Organism: Amorphophallus konjac; assembly: GCA_022559845.1. NCBI lineage: Eukaryota > Viridiplantae > Streptophyta > Magnoliopsida > Alismatales > Araceae > Amorphophallus > Amorphophallus konjac. Next base: position 351,108,508 of record CM040123.1, on the reverse strand, counting down.
TCCCAGGGCATCGCGCCCTTTTCTATCTTCTTCCTCCGGAACCTCCGGATCTTTCACCCCTCTCTTTATCCCTTGGGCATCGCGCCCCTTTCCGTCTTCTTCCTCCGGAACCTCCGGATCTTTCTCTTCTCCTTGGGCATCGCGTCCCATGGTACCTTCCCCCTCTAGAACCGCCGGACTCTCTTTCCTTCCTCCCAGGGCATCGCACCCTTTCTGATTCTCTTCCTTCGAAACCTCCGGATTCTCCATCTTATTCTCTTTATCTTCTTTCGGGGCATCCCGACCCTTCTGATTCCATCCCTCCGGAACCTCCGGACCCTCCTGATCCTTTTCATCCACTCTTCCCCGGGCACCGCGTCCCTCGGCATCTCATTCCTCCGGAACCTCCTGATCCTTTTCATCCACTCTTCCCTGGGTACCGCGTCCCTCGGCATCTCATTCCCCCGGAACCTCCGGACCATCCATCTTTCTTCCGATTTATCTTTCTGCTCCTCCGGGACATATCCTTCATTTTCTTCCTCCTTTTCCATCATCTTTTTCTCTATTTCTTCCCTGGGCACCGCGTCCTTCGATATCTTATCCCTCCGGAGCCTCCGGATGATTCCTCCTATCACGATTCTCCTCCTTTACTCCCAGACCCTCCAGATCCGCCTCTTTCCATCTATCAATTTCTTCTTCTGATTCCCCCTAATCCTGGGTCCGACCCAACTTCTTCCACATCCACTGCCTTGGGCATCTGCCCATTCTCTCACTGCTTTCGAGGTTTTAATCCTCACTCCTCCTTCTAATTCTCCGCTTCTTCTGTAGACTGTTCCATGTGATCAGGGTCTCTGCGCCTTAGCAAGGGAGTTCTAGCCCTTGCCTCTCTTCCTTTTATCCTTATTCGTCTGAGTCTGGTCTTGGCATCACTCCTTCTTGTTAAGCCACTTTCAATCCTGTGCTTCCAATCCTTTTGACTACGAAAGAGGACTATCCCACGATGATCACCTCGCCTCTGACAGCTACTTCTACAAAGGTTGCAAGGTAACATATTGGCGTAAGTATGCATCATCTCATGATTTTCAAAATAAAGCGCTTCTTAACAAGATTAAAAGTGGTGTTTTAGACCTTTATCTTAGGCTTTTGTTTAATCAAATCATTGTCAAAAGAGTCTTTTAGGCTTGCTTTTGCAACACCTTTGGTTAATAAGAACCCCACGCCGGGAATTCGACATTCTCTCCCCGCTTGTAAAGAGTAACCCTTAGCTGGGCATTCCACACACTTCACGGCATCCTTAGCCGGCTCCTTTGGTTAAACACCGTCCCTACTTTGGCCATGCCATGAGTATATCTGAAAGTCTTTCCTCTTCTTTACTCGGCCGAATGCAGGGGCAAGAGGTTGACGGATGAGATGACCCACCCAGGGTAATCCCCAATACGAGAGGAGTCTCAAATAGGGGCAGTCTTGACCCAAAATCAATATGATTTTTCATGATATACATCTCGCCAAAAGGGCTATTATAAAAATCAAGTCAAAATTTCGATAAAAGCAAAATTATGAATTATGGCATGACAAGAGTGGCAAAGTCCCCGCAGAGAAAACCCTGGTCGTATGCATGTCAAGGGTCTAAAAATCAAAGGCATAAAGCCCCGGCGCAACAGACTACCTCTTTGAGGGGAAACACCTTGGAAGGAATTCAAGTTCCGACATCTCCCATCCTGCATAAAGCTTATCCTCAATTATTCTTCTCTTCTCCCTCTAAGACCGAATGTTTCTCGGGTATGGCCTTGGTAGGAGCACCGTTAATCAAGGGCAGTCAGTTATAGGGCGCCACCCTTCAATGCACGCTCGGCTTTGGGTAATTTTAGCGAAAGGGGAAGGAACGAGGACCCCTAGTCAGTGGTTCAAAAACACCATTTGATGCTGCATTAACAATGTCTAAACCAAAATAAAAAAAACTTGAATATTTCCTAAGTCAAAATCCAAAAAAATGAATATTTCCTAAACCAAAATCTAAAAAAAGTTGAATATTTTCTGACTAAAATCCAAACAAAAATTGAATATTTTTAAAAAAACCATAAAAAATTCAAATATTTTTCAAAATCAACATAAAAATTCAAATATTTTCAAAACTCATAAAAATTTACATATTTCAAAATCCAAAAAAAAATTGCATTGTATTTTTCTGATGGTGCTTTTGCAGGAACAACAACTTTGTAAGGACTAAGAGCACGGGATGAGTCCTCTCCATTCATTGCCATCTACCTTTTGATTCTTCCCATGTTCACAATTGATTACATCTTCATAATTTGCTACGCATTACTCCAATTATTCATCTCCAATTTTTTTTATCAAATCTTGCTGATCACTCCGCCGATGGACATTCTCAGATCTTGATCATTCAACTCCAAATCTTGATTAACCAAGTTGTCATCCTCATGACAAACAACAAACAATGATGCTATGCTATCTATGCTTTAATGATGCTATCTATGTTATTCATGCCTTTCACGCTGTGCACACTTGAATGCTATTCATGATATGATACATACATGCTATTTATGCTTTGATTCATGCTATGCTTGCTATGCTTAAATGCCTTATTCATTGCTTGTTATCTTTTATATCTTGGCTGATGAATCTTTGAGCGCAGGAAGAAGCTCTTGGTCCCACCGACTGGGCATCATCATCCAAGCCCCACGGTGCTTGCACCTCATTTCTCAGTTCCCCCATGCTTATTGCTCCACCATCTTCCCCCTGTATGCATTTTACTATATGTTATTACGCTATTAGATCATATCAAGGACCTTGTGGCTTTGGTAAATCTGGAATCTGAGTTCCCCTTCATCAAAAATGATGACGATTCCAGAGGCATCTTAGTCATACGGATAGGCCGTTGAGCCGTCCAAGACTGGGGACGATGGTTCCCTTTTGCGAGTTGGTGCGCGGATAAACGGGCTTCGACTTAGTATCAGCTCGCGAAATCATTTTCTTGACCCAGTCTGGACAGCTTAACAATATTATCCTTGATTATCTTATATTTTCATTTATTTTTATTTTTTCCTTTGAACCCAGCATGCATTCATATAGGAATTTGAATTAACATTAGAAAATCATTCTGATAAGCTGATTTGGAGAGTCAAATTGATCTTAATCTTTCTAGATATGAGATATTCATTGCTGAATGGAATCCTCAGTTCGTTTTGTCGCTGTTTAGGGTCATTTTCTCGAAAGCTCCTTGTTTGGATTTCTATCGTCTTATTTCAATCCTTTTCCCTTGATCCATCTTGACTGCAGCACGTCCACACTGGCTGGTAACCGCTCCCTAATGGTGAAACCTACAGGTTTGTGACCTGGGGTACTTCCACCGCGCTAGAAGTTGATCATTCTCCTTCGTGCCCGCGTGCACACTCCCTCTTTTATCCAAACATCGTTGATTTCATTGAATTTCCCGAGATTGCTTCATCTCGAGTTTTTGATTTAATTCTCATCAAGTGATGTTGATTGTGTGTCTCATCACACCTTGGCATCTACTTTTCAGTTTGCTCTGCTCCCTTGCAAAGCAGACGCCAAGGCGGGACAGCTGTAGACACGCCAAAATTGACGTTACTGTGAGTACGTCTCATATTACCTTATAATGCCCCAATTTGACCCTCAAATTAACTTTGTTTGAGTGGTTTTCCCACTTTTCTTGGATTTCTCCCTTTTTCCTCCCTTTTCTTATTTTTCCCTATTTTTCTGGATTTTCTGGGCATTTTTCTCTATTTTTAGGAATTTTTCCGAATTAACGACTTGAAGAGGGGCGTCGTTTCATTTTAATAAAATTAAAAGAAAATAAAAAAAAATTGACGCCACTTCAATTGCACTCAAATTCCCATTTTTCTGGATTTTTCTGAGCATTTTTCAGATTTTTTTTGGAATTAACGACTTAGCATAGGACGTTATTTAGGTTTTTAATAAAATAAAAATTAAAAAAATGGAATTCACGACACATGCAAGCGCGTCACTTTCAATTTGATTATTTTAATATTATTTTTAAACCCTCTTCCAGAGGTGATTTGGTGGCCTTCCGGATGTCAGAAAAATACGAAAAAATAGTCATTGTAATCAACACAGTTGGATGCACCTCCACCTAAAAAATAGGAAAACAATATTGAGAAAGGAAAAATGGCCCTGTTTTGAATATTTTGAATTAATGACCCTAAATCGGACGCCAATTTAATTGACGCCCGAACACCCGGTCGTCCATTCTTTTTGACTTTTAATTAACGACGCTGTGCAAGTCGTTATTTTCAATTAACGTCCCAAGTCCAGTCGTCATTTCCATTACTATATTTTGAGATTTTGGATCCGACAAAATTTGTGTTAAAATCTAAATAACGCCCCTCCTCAAGTCGTCACTTTTTAAATTGACGTTTCCTCTGCGGGCGTCTTTTTAAGAAGCGACCATCTCTGGGTCGTTAATTCTTGTTGAATTCCGAACTTTCCCAGAGCCTCTTTTTTTTCCTCGTTTTTAGCCTGTTTTCACTCCGGGAAGGACTCTAATGACTTTCCATGACTGAAGGAACTCCTTTTCATGATTATCTCTTGCTAAAATCGGGCTATCTTAATTGTATTGGGATTTAAACGTCAATCTGCCCTATTAATAGAGCTCTGGCGGTTCTGTCGAGAGGCTTCTTCTTCTTCTTCTTCTTCTTCTTCTTCTTCTTCTTCTTCTTTTTACAGGGGGCAGTACTGCTGCTTGGCTGAAGGAGGGAGCTTCCTACACATCCAACGTTTCGTCTCTGACGGAGGCTTCCTCCCCATTGAGCATCAAAGCCAAAGATCAAAAGCGCAGGCTTTTCTTTTCTTTTTCAATTCTTTTCTTTTGTTCATACATATGCATGCATATTGCATCTTCTGTTAATCTTTCTTATCAACCACGTTGAGACTCCCCACAGTGCAACCCTTGCACTTATTTTCATATCATTCATCATATCACATCCTACCCTTTTGCATAGGGGTTTAAGGGCCAACACCCAACAAGGTGTGTTCTTATACATGATTTTCATGCTCATCTTTATTATGAATTTGATGCTACACTCACCTTGATTCTAATCCAATCTTTTATTGATTGTTGTCTTTGATTTCTTGCAAGGGTAATTTAAAAGAAAAAACTCTCTTCATCGGCCGACCGATCGGAAGAGAAAGAAAGCACTCACAATCCCCGCATCCTTTTGAGGTATTTTTCGCGATCCCTCCACACTATTATTGGTTATATCCTTTGAGACCCTCACGTCTCTGGCGATCACATTCCCCTTAGCATCCTCGCATGCTCCCCTTTTCTCTCTTTTTTCCCATTCTTCTATCGCCATTTCTTTTTCCTTTTAATTGTTCTAAGTGGATTTCTTAGAATCTACAAGGCTCATCCTCCCACTCTTCGACCTCCTGACGCTGGTCCGCCATGAAATCTGAAGAGGATCTTGAAGAGGAAAGTTCCTGAGACTTTGAAGACTCTAGAGGAAGGGGAAGTTGTCGGACTGCCTCCGCGGTTATCTCCGCCAACTCTGCAAATGCCGCTTCGAGTCTCTGCTCTTCCACCGTATCCCCATGGCGCATCAAGAGAGCTTGAAAGCAAGCACGAAGGATGGCAAAACCCTAAAGCAGAGAGAGTATGGAACGACAACAAGCGTACAAAGCTTATATCCCCTCGCGGGAGGCGGCACATCGTTCCGACCTCTGAGAAAGGGGGGCCCCTTCATTTCAAATCCATCAGGATTATCATTATTACGGGCCCAGGTGACCACGACACGTGGCTTCTCAACACCGCCAGATTTCCACCCACCCGAGTCACGCTGGTCCAAAACCCCAACGGCTACTCTCCGAGCCTACCAAGGCTCGGGAGTAGGAGGGGGACAAGTGGAGAGGGTGATTTCTGTAGCCCATTTAAGAGCAAGCCGAACTAGGTCCAGCGAGACCAAACGAGGCCCAGCTCATCTAAGTGACTGCCCTGTAGGGCCCACTTAGCATAAAAGCCCAATAAGTTCACTCGGATTCAAGCACTTCCTAGGTGGCCATTAGGCTCGGAAGGCCGAGCGTTGGTCTGGTCAGAGGAAGACCCACGCCCGATCTACTCCCCTCACCAGGATAAAGGCTAGCGCCCAGCGCTCACTTCGACCGAACCTCACCCGAGCTAGGCCTATCGCCCGGGAAAGGGCTGGCCCTCTACATGCTTGGGTCGACCAACGGATTGCTTATCCATGCTACCAGTGAGAGACCTTTCTGAGCAGAAGTTTACGAGGATAAGGGGGCCCACGACTCCTCAAGGCTATAAAGAGCGCACGATAAGGACGTAAAGAACCCACGTCGAGGACGTAACCCCCGCTTGAAACTCCTCAGCTTACGGGACTCATGAGGTTGACACACTATTTAACTCGGGGACTCCCTCCAGCGAAAGGTAAGGCCAACACACGCCTGAAACCCCCTGAGCAGGAACCATCTCACCACCTTGGTGGAGAGGGATCTCGTGCATCTCCTTCTTCCTCCCTTCATAGCTTCCACCACTGCTCTACTGACTTAGGCATCGGAGGGTTTACCCCAGGGAACCATCCCTGGGTCCCCCTGATCCGTTTCCCTTCCTTGCAGTTCACTGTTCGGTGATCATCTCCTCCAGCTCAGGACCAACGTGAGATCGCCCCTCTTCAAAACCTATTTGAGAAGCCGAAGCCTTTCAAAACCTGGAAGATGAAATCCCATTCTATATGGTCGTATGCTTTGGCCATGTCAAGTTTGATTAATATATTGTGACCTCTAACTGGTCTGTCAATCTCCATAAAAAGCACTTTAGCCAGGAGGAAATTATCTGTTATTTGTCTGCCACTAATGAAGCCACTTTGCTCATCTGAAATGATCAAATGTAATATGGGACGCAGCCGATCACTGAGTATTTTGGAGACAATTTTACAAGTAAAATTGCATAAACTGATGGGCCTGAAGTCTGCATAAGAAGTAGGACTCTTAACCTTCGGAATCATACAAAGTAAGGTGGAGGTAACTCCTTGGGGAAGACCCCATCCTTGGAAGAAGCTCTGGACAGCACTAGTGACATCCTCACTAATAATGTCCCAGCAATAAGTAAAGAAACCCCCAGTGTAACCATTCGGTCCAGGTGAACTGTTACCAGACAGAGAGAAGACTGAATTTTTAATTTCATCTGACAGTGGGATGGAAGTAAGGGATGTATTTTGCTCTTCAGTAATCAGCCGAGGGATGATTCAAAAAATATTTTCATCCATTCTGTGATCTTCAGTGGTGAGGATTGTTTTAAAGTATTCAACTGCACAGTTAAACAGAGCATCCTGATCTTCTACCCATTGATTATCAATTTTTAGTTTCTGAACAAAGTTCCTCTGTCTTTTGACCTTGGTATAGTGGTGGAAGAATTGGGTGTTTCGATCCCCACAAGTAATCCATTGAACTCTGGATTTCTGGTACCAAAAAATCTCCTCTCAAGATATAATAAGATGCATTTCAGCATTAGCTTTGTTAAGATTCATTCTGTTTTCAGCTGTAGGATCAGCATCGTAAGTGAATTGGGCCTGCTCAACTAGAGATTTAGCATTCTCTTTGGCCTGGTGAATATTGCCAAAGATCACTTTATTCCAAATTGTTGGGTCCCACAGTGTAGTGGCACGGATCTAGAGGGGGGGTGAATAGATCCTTCTCTAAAAATTAAAACCAATTAAAATGACTTGAAGGCTTCTCAATCAAACCTCACCAAACGTTCAGGTGACAAGATCACACACGGAGAATTAGCAAATTGAACTAGCTATATATATTGACAAATTTAGCATCGATGTGCAACATAATTAATAATCCATCATGTGAATGGTGGTAGAAGATAAGGAACAACCACACAACCAATCACACATGCACAATGATTTTTTAGGTGGTTTAGGACCACGACGGGTACCCTATGTCCACCCCTCACCACCTCGGTGAGGCTTCACTAAAATGCTACTCGAGGTAGCACACGGGGACGAACCCCAATACACCACACGCTGCACGACGGCAGCAAATCGCACACACGAGCACGAAGCTCAACACGCTGTAATGCAGCTCACACACAAGGGCGAACCCTCAACACAGTGCTCAGCACCACACACACACACACCAAAATGGGGGACGCACCCCAACAGTCAATTCACACTCGAAGACACCACTCCAAACACACACACACAGTTTTCTTCAGTTTAAGAGATTAACACAGATATACATTTGCAAGCTCAATAGCATAAACAGACATGGATAGCTCTAAACAGAGATGAATATTGAGTTGAGCAAACTCCTGATCGCAGATGATGGAACTTGGTTCTTTGGTGACTTCAGGGGATGAAAGGACTGGAGGAGATGTCTTCACGAAGCTCCTTTGGTTCAGATCGGAAGGATGGTTGTAGTTGATTCAATCCCCTTTCGCTTCTCTTGACTCATTATCACGACCATGGGTGATGGAGATGGTACAACCGTCTTCTTCAACACGATGGCTTCTGGGAGATGAAAGATGATCGTCTTCAACCTTGAATCGAGCTCAGCACGACATGGGAAGAAGCTTCAACATCGCTCCGGCCACTCTCCCTGCAAAACCCCAAAACGTGTATATCCTTAGAAGCTCTATATTTTTTTCAATAAACCCTATCTCATTCAATTTATACCCAAGAGGAATGGGCGGCCACGTGGAGGATATTATCCCCCAAGGACTAGTCATAATAGGGCACAAAAAGATGGGATCGAGCTAGGGCTCCGGCCGCCGCGTGAACTGGAGCGTTTTTTGGTCGCCGGAAAGTGTCGACCCCATGGGTCGACACTCGCGCTGGGGCAAGAACAGAAGAGGCCCAAACAGAACCCAACGTTGAAAGTGTCGACCCATGGGGTCGACACTTTCTACCGGTGGCATTAATAAAAGGCCACGACAGAAAGTCCCGGAATAAGTGTCGACCTTGTGGGTCGACACTTATGTCCAGTGTTCTGAAAAATGAACCCAGATAGAACCTAGTGATAAAAAGGTCGACCCAATGGGTCGACTTTTTATCCCCAAGTTCGAAGAGATAAGAGGGCCGGCTGAAAACAGCTTACCCCTGGACAAAGTGTCGACCCATGGGGTCGACACTTTTCCTGACATAAGCAAACTATAACAAAACACACAATGGGGTTATTCTAAAGACAAGAGACATCAAAGATGAATACAAGTAAGATATAAATGGGTATTAAGTACCCCAAATCATAGATATACCAATTAGAGATGGTTAGAGAATTACCTTGAGAGTTGTCCATCCAATTTTCACAATAAACCACTTCCTACCATACAACCAAAACAACTTACCATTTTAATGTTTCAGTTGAATAACAACCACTTCATCTTGACATATGGTCTCCATTGAAATTCCCTGTCAAAGTTACTCACCTAAGGTCAGTCTTCAGTTGTCATTTGCTTTCTTGAAGATTAATCTCTAGCTCTCATCAATCACTCAATATTTAGACTAAGTCTCTTCAAACCACATGATAGCTATCACAATAGTTTGAAACCCATCCGAATCAACTAAGGAAGAGTTAGAAGAATTTCACCCAATTTGTTCGGAGACTTTTCTTTCTCACTAACTCCTGTAAGCATATCAAATCACACGTCAGTTAATTTCATCAAATCAGTCGGCCGTGACTTACACTAGCCATTCAATCAATTGAAATTTGCTCAGTTCATTTTAAATCCACAAACAACATGTGCAAATTGTTTACATGGAGAACAATCACATGGTATTTAGTTCATCATCAAAATTCCTTAGTACACGGTTGTGCACGGGGTTCAACAATCTCCCCTTTTTTGATGATGACAAATACTATGTGCAATTAGACAAAATAGTGTTGACATATAAAAAGTGTTTCAAGGAACTTCAACTCACATCTAGCATTCTAGATAAGAAATCATACTTGACAATCCAATCACACTCATTGAACACACTAGGCATCTTGTAGACCATTTGATAACACAATCAAGAATATAATGCATTCTAACCATGAATCAAGATAACATTTAGCATCATTGATGAATCATCCATCAAACATAACATCCATTCCACAAAATAAACACAAGTCCACAAAATATGACATTCACAAAATAACTCATAACTGCAACATTGTCCATAAGGCAACCACAACTATTGTCCTCAACTAGACAACCATGTCCACAAAATAAATAGGTCAATAAACAGGTCCTCCACAAAATAACATTCAAAAGCTTAGACATAACATCCACATCCACAAAAGACATAACATCCACAAAAGACATATATCAGCACATTTCATCTCCCCCTTTGTCATCAACAAAAAGGAGTGGGAAAGGGGGAAGGAGTCAATCAGCTTGGTCATTTGAAGGAGGGTGCCAAAGATCAAAGCCTCAAGGAGAGGCAGGAGGTGTGCGTGGACGCCGGAGAAAATCAGAGAGATCGTCAAACTTGGAGTTTTTAATGCCAATAGCAGTATGGAGAGAATCAATGGAGTTGGCCATGGTAGCGAACTTCTGAAGATATGTGTCATGGTGAAGCTTCATTTCCTTGACTTCCTTTGTGAGGGTATCCACAGATTCTTTGACATTGCAAACTTCATCAGTCAATTCATCAAATTTGGCGTTCAGTGATGGATTCGCTGAAGATGTAGCTTGTGACACTCTGGTTCTGGTAGATCTGCTGATGTGTTGTTCATGATCTTCACCTTCACTTTGCTCAGACCCTACTGCCGGGGCTTTACCTTTCTTTGACGGAAGTGTGAGAACGAGAACACCATTTATCAATTCATAGCCCATGTTGCAGTAGATGGATGGGATAGTATAAATGTCAGCATCCCTAATTGGATGACTGACCTGCTTGCTCAAGTCAATATGCAAATATTGGAAGATTGGAGTTAAGGCAGCTCCATAAGGCAAATTCCGGTTCTTGGACTTCCTGCAACTTGTTATATACTCCATCATCACTTCAGGGAAGTTGACTGGTTCCCCACTCATAATTTGAACAAATAAGAATTTGTGCCTGTCAGTTACTTGTTCCCTAGACCCTGATCTAGGCAGTAGTATAGTGGTCATCATGTGATGTAGAATCTTCTGAAGAGGTGGGAATTCATTTGCATTGAGCTTCGGTACACACCCTGGTGTTGCTACCTTATCCGTCATGAGTTCATATGCAAGTTCTTCAGAATAAATGGCTTCTTCATAAATCATCCCACTATCCCAAGGCAAATTCAGGGCTTTTCCTATCAATTGAGCAGTTAGAGGAACATAATGCCCATCTAATTTTGTGTGCAGCTCATCATTTTTTACAACCATATTTCCATAGAACTGATGAACTAGTGAATGATAGACTCTTCTATGCTCAATCATGAATGGAATCAAATTTGGATACTTCCTCAACAATTCTACTAACCTTGGCAGAGCAGTTTCGATGCTTCTAAAATCAACGGCACGAGGTCACAACACTTTTCTCTCAACCAGCATTTTTGTTTCAGCAGCCCTTTTTCTTGTCTCAGCCTGGGCTTCTTTGTCCTTGCGTCGTAGCTCTGTTAGGATGCGGGCTTCCTCCCTTTCTAACACAGATCTTTTCTTTGGTGCCATTTGTGCAGCTTTGATAGCTTCAAATAGATGCTGACATTGTCCGGTCTTCACTGAATCAGGTGGATGAACTCTTGAGCAGGTGGAAGGAGACCGGTAGTGATACCCTCGAGTAGATGAAGGACTTCCTCTGACTGGCTAGAGTTTACACCACAAGTAGCACCTTCTCCAACCGGATGTGCTTCGAAGGAGGGCGCCGCGATAGTTTCAAGAGGAAGAAGAAGGGGCGAACTCCGCCGCCTGCCGGAGGGTGCTTTTAGAAGAGGTGGTGATGGAGGAGTCGCGGAGGGTTGGTGGAAGAGTGGAGAGGAGGAGCCGCAGAGGCTTGGGACGAGGAGGATCGCCCGTGGGAGGTTGCGGACGGTCACCCGTGGGAGGTTGCGAAGGAATGTTAGGGCAGGAGAAGATGGGTGGTGAATGGGTTTAAGGAGTAGAGAAAGGGTTTTAAGGAGGAGGGTTCGATCGTGTTTGGCCAAGAGGAAGACCCAATACACCTTGGGTTCGAGCCACTCAGCTGGGTGGAGTGAATGATGTGAGGAGTGAGCCCGGCGGTCCGATTCACAAACCGAGTTCTGAAACAAAAGTGTCGACCTTGTGGGTCGACACATTTCGGAGACTATTCTGTCTTGCGAGAAAAAGAAGAAGCACGGGTAAAAGGTCGACCTTAGGGGTCAACACTTCTTCTGCACTTTGAAAAATCAAGTGAAATGCAGTGAATTGAAGGCCAAATGAATCAAACTTGATATCCATGAAACGATAAACACAAATTGGGAAATATGTAGGTAGTTCAACTGAGAAAAGTTGATCTTGGATAAGGGAAATTAAATAGCCACACGTGGATGATCAATTCAATTAAACATTCAAGCACTCATTTCTAATATACATAACAAATCATTGAGATTGAAATGTTGCAAGGAATAATACCAGATTTAAGTACATTTCATTCTCATGAATAGCATTGAAGCCAAGTTGCTTATCTTATCTCCTTCATTCTGAGCACTTCAAAGAACTCAAGATTGAAGCATGTTAGAGTCACCAAATGCAATCTATTAACTCTGTGGATCAGAACTCATGGTCAGTGAAATATGAGACAAAGTCCGAGGAAAGGACACAATGTCAGAGCAGTAACTCAACGCACAAAACAGTTCAATCAGAATTTGTATTCCTTTCAGCCATCACAATTTTTAGTTGGTCACATGAGAGTGATTCTAACCAACTCAGTTCAACAATCAAACAGACATGGTTTTCTCTTCAACAAAATCCATTTTAGAGGAAATTCAGGGAATATGAGTGGGATAGAAGATTCAAAGTGAGTTATGTACTTCAATTGTGTGGGTTCAACAATTGAGTTCTTATTATGCATTTTAAGCATGCAGGTAGACAAGCAAGCATACATAGGTATAAGATCAAGCATGAAGGTCCCTTAGGGACAGGTATAAGAAGAATGCAACTAATTTTAGCATTTTGTCCATGAATCATACTAACATGGTTGTGCTTACAAGTAGACGTACTACTTAACCATTGATGATCAACTAATTCAGGAAATACATTCAAACAATCAAGCTCAGATTCAACATGTGAACAATGAAGAATGACTTTCAAAATAATATGGATATTCATATGTTCTAAGTAACACTAACAAGGGTATCTCCTTCCTACATTTCAATACAAAGTGCTCGGCTTTTGGTAGCTTCGCACAGTCCCTTACAATTTTGTATTTATTTTAACATAGCAACATGAGTAACCTTTTGACACGAGGCATGCCCTTTGTCTGAGGGGCAGTTCCCGGCTACTCGGTATCGTCATTTATGATAATGTGGATAAGACACTTTCCGATGCGTGTTTCCTCCTTTATTTCAGGGGGGATTCCCGATGTACTCGATGTCAAATCACACTTATTCAATTTTTGGTGGGACTGACAGTTTTTTCCTCACGAGTCACTAGGCTTTAATGTAGGGGTTTAAGAATCCTTAAAAGTGTTGAGTGGAATAGCAGAGATCCTTATTGAATGAAGTCAGTTGTATCAAAGTTCCATATGAAGTGAGTGATTGAATAGATAGTACTAAATGAATTGGCCTGTTCAAGGTTTAGTCTTCCCCTAAGTGTATGCACGGATGAGAACCAAAATGACCTTGTTAAAATGTGTCATGAGGCATTCATGCCTGAATCATTGCAAATTTATTTAACAAGGTTGTTCGATCATAGAAGAGTTCAAAAAGAAACGGGTGTATATGATATACACTCAAGCATGTCAAAATGGTGTATTCAAGCGAGTTGATTACCGATACATGGCGGAGGACGTAGGTCCGAAGACCACACTCACGCATAACGAAAGCTTCCAGATGGACTTAATCCACCTTTCCACTGACGTCATTCTATATATCGGTGAATCATGGCATTCATGCACATAAATATGAAATATATGCGAGTCTGTACATCAAGGTGACAAATGATTAAATTTTTATTTGTATTCACAAGTATGCAAAAAGATGTGATTTGTATGGATGTAAGATGTGTGTGCTCTATGTGTAAAATTCAACTTTTATTCACAAAAAGAGACGAGTGTAGCTGGAGAAGACTATGTGAACAACTGCAAAACTATAGTTATTCACACAAGAAAATATGAGTGAAAGCCGAAAAACTCTATGAACAATTGCAAAAGATTGTTATTCACATGTGAAGGTAAAGGTGGAATGTATTACCATATTGGCTCATCAATTTCTTGCCTTGGAGGAGATTTATACTATTGGCAACTTCTTCCATCACAAGGCATTCCTGCAAAATAAGATCTTCACTATGAGGTTTTGGGAACCCAAGTCATCTTGGGTCCCTGGGGGTTAGCTGCACCACGACTTGTAGCTTTCCATATTTTCCTTACATTCAGATCGTCAAGGTGCAATAACGAGCAATCATCCATGAGATGACCCACATAACCACAGTAATGACAATACACACGTGGTTTCAATTTCTTTGGTTGAACATAAGCATTGGACTTTTATGCATGTCTGTGGGGTCTACGATTTTGATTATGAAATTTTGGTTTCACATTTAACAACCAACAATTTTTCATAGTGTGGCCCATTCTTCCATAATGAAAGCATTCAACTTTCCTTTTCTGATCAGCTTGAAATCTATTGTCATGCATCTTACACGCATTCAAGTCATCCTCTTTCATTCTGACGCCCCTGTCAGAGGCGTCTTTCACTCATACAGCGCCTTACTGGAAGGCATCATTTTGATTATCATTGTTTATTCATGTTGATTACTGCTATTTGACGTCCCTGTGCACAGGCGTCCATTCTATAGGCAGCGCCTCAACTTAAGGCGCTATTTTTACTCTGCTTGCACTATTCACAGTGATTAGCGACTGACACTCAGGCGCTGCTTCTTGATATAGCGACCTTTCCCAGGTCGTCATTTTGTTCTGTGATGTTCATGTTGATACTGTCTGCTTGATATTGTCTGCTTGCATTCATCTTTGCATTTGGCTTGGGAGACCTCCTCTCTCCACCCCTTTTAGGAGATCTTACCCCCCTCTTGGTGAAGGAAGGACCCTCCTTTGAGCATTCCGTCTCATTAGACCGGAAATTCCTAAACCAAGCCTCCGTAAGTCCCCGCACCCATGGATTCCCTCACGGACACCGGGCAGGTTGTACCTTTGAAGTCCCGGGTTTAGTTGGCCTATGCATGGTGAGAGAGTGTTCTTAGTTGGCATCGAAGTGAACTTATATTGAAACTAGGTTCCTCCCTTGTGTGAATCACTCCGAAGTTTATTAAAAGTCATTAATCCACCAAGGTTCAAATAAAAAAAAATCAACGGTAACCATTCCAACTTGTGTGCTTCTTTGCAAATTATTTTGCTTGAACTTTGATTGCATAATGGTTTACCTTGATAGATAAAATAACATGTTTAATCTTAATTATGTTCATGAGGATGCACAACCTAGTACATCCTATACTCCTTAATCTCAACATGTTCATCATAATTCTCACCATATTTTCAAGGGACCACACCCTCATTCCTATGGTATTGCCCAACCCATGGGCAATGTCCAATCCCATGGTCCCTCGCCTCAATCGCGAGCCACTATTCCCCCGGGACCGTCTCCTCCCAATGATGAGAAGCTCTCTCAATTCATCCGTGCATTGGATCATCTCTCCCCTCAACAAATCCAAGCCCTTAAGGCCATCGTTGAGGGTACATCTCATTCTTCTCATCCTCCTTCTATTCCTCTTCGAGTGGCCCATCACCCGCCTCCCTCCACAAGTACTCCTATTCGGGTGGCCCATCACCCACCTCCTTCGTCCACGCATACTCCTATTCGGGTGGCCCATCACCCGCCTCCTTCATCCACGCATACTCCTATTCGGGTAGCCCATCACCCGCCTCCTTCATCGACACATACTCCTATTAGAGTGGCCCATCACCTGCCTCCTTCTATTTCTCATCCTTCACGGCCCCAAGGTCCATTTATTCCTTGTAATCCGGCCCGTCCGGGTCCTTTAGCGGGTCGGCCTATTAACCCTCCTCCACGGCCGTCATATCAAGCCACCCCTCCAAGGCAATCATGCCAACCTTCCAATGTTCATGTTACACCCCTCCAGCAAAGTATCTTTGATAGAATTGCTTCCATGGAGGAACAACTTAAGAGGCTCACCAGCCCGCGGCCCGCTCCTCCTCCATCTCAAGTCAATCCTCTTCATGATTTCATGAATAACATCGCTAAGTTAGAAAAAGATTGGAAGGAGATAAGAGAGAATGGCATCGATAACATGTGTGAGCAAGATATCAAAAATCAAGTGGACGTCGTTCACCCTCCACTCATCCACCCTGCTCATTTATCTGGCCCTCCGTCTCCACCTTCACATTTACCTCCACAGAATTTTCCACAATATCATGACCATCTGCCTCCACTTTCTCATGATCCTCCACAAAATCCTCCACCACCTATTATTATGCCTCCACCACGGTGTCCACTTGATATTTTTGATGAAGATGAAGATTTGGAGACGGCACGAAATGTTGAAATTCCACAGGCACCCCTTTCAAGTTTCATTCGTTTCCCACTCCCTCCATTTCCACCCGATGAACCCCTTGCTCAGGATGAAGCCACTATCACTATCCCCATTTATGAGACCAATTGGTGCTATGATGATGGGTTGATACTCCAGTCACCCACATCGGTGCATCATGCGCCTTCCCCTATACCTAATACTTATCACATCATCCGACGCTTCCTACGCACCAAACCCTCTCCTTTTACACCTTCGACCTCTACTCCATCGGCCTCCGCCGAACCTCCACTAATCTCCACTCCACTAACTCCCGCCAAGCCGTCCAAGCTTATCTCCACTCCGCCGGCCTCCGCCGAGCCTTCCACTAAACCTCCACCCAATCCGCTATTAGCCTCTACTCCATCGGCTTCCACCGAGCCCACCATCGAACCTTCCCCAATTAACCTTCCATCACCGCCACCTCGGCCCTCCATTATCGCTTTAACCCCAAAACTCACTTTGCCTATTCCTTCATCTATCCATTAACCCTTACCCATGGCTAGTCCTGAGCAGGATCCACCCTTTTTTGCACTCGAGCCAACCCCGACTACTTCTAGGCAAAGGGAGAAGCTCGACGTGTTTGAACCTCTATTTCCACTCACCCTTTCTCCAACACCTTCCATTACACCTCCATCATCCATGGAGCCTTCCGCCTCCACTTCCTCTACCACTCAGAATAGGATTGCTTCAGCAAGTACTTATGCCGAAGATAATCAAGAGCCGGGCAAGAAGGATTTGGCCACGGCCATGCTATTCAAGATGCAAGAGTTTATTTGCCGGATACCAATCCGTGTTGTCGTGCCGAGCATGTTTGAAGAGGCCGAGTCCCCGCCACTGCTCGCCAGAACAGAATGCCAAGTGTTGATGCCGCCCAAGGGCCGGGCAGGGCACCCCTTATTCCAACTTTCAAAACTTGAACCCATTCTTCCATACAAGGGACGAATGCCCATTCTGTTCAACACTTTTTATATGTCACAATCCCTGGGCAACACGATGCTTCATGTTCTAACTCTTCAACACCCTCACATTATTGTTCTTTGCTCTCCAAGGGAGTTGTCATTTACTATTGAAGCTTCATCATGGGCTCTTGCTTTATCCATTGGGCCAATTTGCCATACACTTTCACTGCCATGGAGGGGCGGTTATCTTGGTGCTAAAGGGCTTTCCACTATTTCATCCACCTTCCATTCAACGCCATCCATATTCCTGTCTATCACTAATTCTTCATGGGCAACTCCGGGGGTAAGAAGGAGGATCTCATCTTCTCACCCTTCATCATCTCATGCATTCTGTTGCATCAATGTCTTCATCGCATCCATTTTGTTGCATTCGCATGCATTTGCATTCCTTTTTTTCGGGGTTTCCAGACCCGTATTTTCCCCATCTTCCGGAACCTCCGGATCTTCCGCATTCCCCATCTTGTTCATCTTCATCCTTGGGTCTCCTTACACTTCCTAGGCATTGCACACCCTCCAATCTTCTCTCAGGGCATCACGCCCCTTTCCAGCTCTTGCATCCGGACTCCTCAGATTTATCTCTTGTTCTTCTGGGGCATCGCACCCCATGGTGTTTCATTCCTCCGGAACCTCTGGACTTTCTTCCAAGGCATCGCGCCCTTTTCTATCTTCCTCCTCCGGAACCTCCGGAACCTCCGGATCCTTCATCCTCTTCTAGTCCACTCCCCCCAGGGCATCGCATCCTTTCAAGTTTCTCCTCCCTAATTCTCCCGGGGCATCACGTCCCCTTTCCTGCTATTTCCCTGGAACCTCCAGGTGTTTTATCTCTCCTTTTAGGGCATGACGCCCTTTCTGATTCTACTCCTCCGGAACCTTCGGACTTTCACCCAGGGCATCGCACCCTTTTTTATCTTCTTCCTCCAGAACCTCCGGATCCTTCATCCCTCTCTCTATCCCTTAGGCATCGCGCCCCTTTCCGTCTTCTTCCTTCGGAACCTCCGGACCCTCCATCTTTCTTCCGATTCATCTTCCTACTTCTCAAGGATGTTGCGTCCTTCATTCTTTTCTTCCTTTTCCATCATCTTTTTCCATATCTCTTCTGAGGGCACCGCGTCCCTCGATATTTTATCCCTCCGGAGCCTCCGGATTCTTCTTCCTCTCATGATTCTCCCCCTCCGGAACCTCCGGACCCTCCTGACCCTTTTCATCCACTCTTCCCGGGGCACCGCGTCCCTCGGCATTTTCCTCCTCCGGAACCTCCGGACCCTCCATCTTTCTTCGATTTGTCTTATTACTCTTCCAAGACATCGCGTTCTTCATTTTCTTCCTCCTCTTCCATCATCTTTTCCCTATTTCTTCCCAAGGCACCGCGTCCCTCGATATTTTATCCCTCCGGAGCCTCCGGATTCTCCTTCCCATCATGATTCTCCTCCTTCGCCTCCGGATGATTCCTCCTATCAGGATTCTCCCCCCTCCGGATCCGCCTCTTTCCATCTATCAATTTCTTATTCTAATTCCTCCTGATCCCGGGTTCGACCCAACTTCTTCCACATCCACTGCCTTGGGCATCTGCCCCTTCTCCCACTGCTTTCGAGGCTTTAGTCCTCACTCCTTTTCTTGATTTTCCGCTTCTTCTGTAGACCATTCATGTGATCAAGGTCTCTGTGCCTTAGCGAGGGAGTTCTAGCCCTCACCTCTCTTCCTTTTCTCCTTATTCGTCTGAGTCTGGTCTAAATATCACTCCTTCTTGTTAAGCCACTTCAAACCTTTGCTTCCAATCCTTTTGTCTGCTACTTGAGGATAAATCCCATGTTGATCAACCTCGCCTCTGCAGCTGTTCTAACAAAGATCGCAATGTAACATATTGGCGTAAGTACGCATTTTTATGATATCATTACCTCATTACTTCACCCACAGTTTTCAAAATGAAGTGCTTCTTAACAAGATTAAAAGTGGTGTTTTAGACCTTTATCTTAGGCTTTTGTTTAATTAAATCATCATCAAAAAAGTCTTTAGGCTTGCTTCTGCAGCACTTTGGTTAATAAGAACCCCGCGTTGGGAGTTCGACTGTCTCTCCCCGCTTGTTAAGAGCAACCCTTAGTTGGGCATTCCACACACTTCACGGCGCCCTTTAGCCGGCTCCTTGATAAAACACCGTTGCTACTTTGGCCATGCCATGAGTATATCTGAAAGTCTTTTCTCTTCTTTACTCAGCCGCATGCAGGAGCAAGAGGTTGACAGATGAGATG
Source organism: Amorphophallus konjac (assembly GCA_022559845.1). NCBI lineage: Eukaryota > Viridiplantae > Streptophyta > Magnoliopsida > Alismatales > Araceae > Amorphophallus > Amorphophallus konjac. The sequence goes on along the minus strand of CM040123.1, from coordinate 351,088,640 downwards.
ACCAACCTCGGTACTCCCCAATACGAGAGAAGTCTCAAATAGGGGCAGTCTTGACCCAAAATAAAGTCAAATTTCATGATATACATCTCGCCAAAAGGGCTATTATGAAAATCAAGTCAAAATTTTGATAATTACATAATTATGAATTATGGTATGACAAGAGTGGCAAAGTCCCCGCAGGGAAAACCCTGGTCGTATGCATGTCAAGGGTCTAAAAATCAAAGGCACAAAGCTCTGGCGCAACAGACCACCTCTTTGAGGGGTAATACCTTGGAAGGAATTCAAGTCCCGACATCTCCCATCCTGCATAAAGCTTATCCTCAATTATTCTTCTCTTCTCTCTCTAAGACCGAATGTTTCTCAGGTATGGCCTTAGTAGGGGCACCGTTAATCAAGGGCAGTCGATTATAGGGCGTCACCCTTCAATGCACGCTCGGCTTTGGGCAGTTTTAGCGAAAGGGGAAGGAACGAGGACCCCTAGCCAGTGGCTTAGACATCCCGTTGATGCTGCACTAATATTGTCTAAACCAAAATCCAAAAAAAAAAGTTGAATATTTCCTAAACCAAAATCCAAAAAAGGTTGAATACTTCCTGATCAAAATCCAAAAAAAGGTTGAATATTTCTTGATCAAAATCCAAAAAAATTGAATATTTACTGATCAAAATCTAAAAAAAATGAATATTCCACAAAAAAATGAATATTTTCAAATTTTCTAAGAAAAATTCAAATATTTTTAAAAATCCATAAAAATTTGAATATCTTTTTCAAAACCCATAAAAATTGGCATATTTCAAAATAAAAAAAATTACATTGTATTTTTCTGATGGTGCTTTTGCAGGAACAACAACTTTGCAAGGACCAAGAGCACGGGATGAGTCCTCTCCATTCATTGCTATCTACCTTTTGATTCTCCCCATATTCACAATGATCACATCTTCATGATTTGTTGGGCAAAATCTTTTAATAAACTCCTGCTAATTTCACTTGATCACTTCGCCAATGGGCATTATCAGATCCTGATCATTCAACTACAAATCTTGATTTGCCAAGATTGTCATCCTCGTGACTTTAAAAGAAACAATGCTCTGATGACATATATGCTATACATGCTTTAATGCTATGCTCATATAGTTCACATGCTTTGATGATTTATATGCTTCAGGCTATCCATGATTTGCTTCATGCTATTCTTGCTATGCTTAAATGTCTTATTCATTGCTTGTTATCTTCCTTATATCTTGGCTAATGAAATTTTGAGCGCAGGATAAGAAGCTCTGTGGTCCCACCGACTGGGCATCATCATCCAAGCCCCACGGTGCTTGCACCTCATCTCAGTTCACCACATGCTCATTGCTATCACCATCTTCTTGTAGGCATTCTACTATATGTTACATACGCTACTAGATTATATCAAGGACCTTGTGGCTTTGATAAATATGGAATTTGAGTTCCCCTTCATCAAAAATAATGACGATTTCAAAGGAATCTTAGTCATACGGATAGGCCGTTGAGCCGTCTAAGATTGGGGACGATGGTTCCCTTTTACGAGTTGGTGAGCGGATAAACGGGCTTCGTCTTAGTATCAGCTCGCAAAATCTGTTTCTTGACCCAGTCTTGGCAGCTTAGCAATATTATCCTTGATTATCTTATATTTTAATTTGTTTTAATTTTTTTCTTTAAACCCAGCATGCATTCATATAGGACTTTGAATCAATAGTGAAACATCATTCTGATAAGCTGATTGGAGAGTCAACTTGATCTTCATCTTTTCAGATATGAGATATTCATTACTGAATGGAATCCTCAGTTCGCCTTGCTGCTGTTTTGGGTCATTTTCTCGAAAACTCTTTGTTTGGATTTCTATCCTCTTATTTCAATCCTTCTCCTTTGATCCACCTTGGTTGCAGTACGTCCACATTGGCTGGTAACCGCTCCCCAATGGTGAAACCTACAGGTTTGTGACCTGGGGTACTTCCACCGCGCTGGAAGTTGATCGTCTTCTTTTATCTCCCTCGTGCCCGCGTGCACACTCCCTCTTTTATCCAAACATCGTTGATTTCATTGAATTTCTCGAGATTGCTTCATCTCGAGCTTTTGATTTAATTCTCATCAAGTGATGTTGATTGCGTGTCTCATCACACCTTCGCATCTACTTTTCAGTTCGCTCTGCTCCCTTGCAAAGTAGACGCCAAGGCGGGGCAGCTGTAGACACGCCAAAATTGACGTTACTGTGAGTACATCTCCTATTACCTCATAATGCCCCAATTTGACCCTCAAATTAACTTTGTTTGGGTGGTTTTTCCCATTTTTCTTGGATTTCTCTCATTTTTCTCCCTTTTCTTATTTTTCCCTATTTTTTGGATTTTCTGGATATTTTTCTCCATTTTTTCGTATTTTTCAAGAATTAACGGCATGAGGGGGGCGTCATTTTATTTAAAAAAAAATTAAAAAAATGTGAAAATGACGCCTCTTCGAGGAGGCGTCAATTTTATTCATTTTCCTATTTTCTTAGATTTTTTGAGATTTTTGAGATTTCTTTAAAATTGACGACTTGAAATGGGACGTTTGTTTGATTTTAAATGAAATAAAAAATAAAAAAAGGAAAGTGACGGCATTTCATGTGCCGTCAATTCCATTTGGAAATTTTTTAATATTATATTTGGTTGTCTTTCAGGGGTGATTGGGTGGACTTCCGGGTTTCAGAAAAATACGAAAAAATAGTAATTGAAATCAGCACAGTTAGATGCACGTCCCCCTAAAATATGAGAAAATAATATTGAGGAATGAAAAATGACCCTGTTTTACTTATTTTGAAATAACGTCCCTCACTCGGGCGTCAATTCAATTGACGCCCGAATGCGCGGTCGTCATTTTCTTTTGGCTTTTTATTATTTTGATTCACGACATTGTGCAAGTCGTCATTTTAAATTAATGCCCTTGGTCAGGTCGTCATTTCTATTGCTATATTTTGATATTTTAAATCCGCCCGAAATTCGTATTAAATTCTAAATAGCGCCCCCGTCAAAATCGTCAATTCTTTTCAAATTTCGGAAAGTCCGTATCCGTCTCGAAATGCCTCCAGAATTGAGGACGCCTCCGCGGGCGTTATTTTAAGAAACGACCATCTGTCCAGTCGTCAATTCTTGTTCAATTTCGAACTCCGACAGAACCTCCTTCTTTCCCCATTTTGAGCCCCTTTTCACTTGGGAAAGGACTCCTAAGGCTTTCTAATATTGAGAGGACACTTGTCTAATGAATATCTCCCTCCAAATCCCACTAAAACATGTTTTCCTAATTTCTATTAGAATTAACTCCGAATTTCACCCCTATAAATAGGACCCCTCTCTCCCTTGTGTAAAAGGGCATCAATATCAATTCAAGAGGAGGTGCTGTTGGACCAAAGGCTCAAGGAGGAAGACTCACATGCACCTAAAAGCTTCATCCATGGAGTTCTTCTTCCTCTATTGAAGATTTGAAGCCTCTACATCCATGAAGCCTCTACATCCTCTTCTTCCTCCCTTGAAGATCTTGAAGCCAATTGGAGAAAATCACTAAGCTTTCCCCCCTATCTCTTATTTTACTTTAGTTAATTGCATGCATCATTATTCCATATCTTCCTTTTATTTCTCTTTATCTCAATATTGAGATCTCCACATTGTGCACTCTAGCACACCCCCCTTTTGTGCAACACTTGCACACTTCTATTTTCATAACATCATACTTTCATCCTCACCCTTTGCATAGGGGTTTAAGGGCCAACACCCAACAAGGTATGTTCTTATACATGCTTTTCATGCTCATCTTTATTATGAATTTGATGCTACACTCACCTTGATTCTAATCCATATTCTTTTATTGGTTGTTGTCTTTGATCTTTGCAAGGGTAATCAACAAGAAGAACGCTCTTCATCGGCCGGTCGATCGGAAGAGAAAGGTGCACTCACAATCTCCCCCGCATCCTTTTGAGGTATTTGTATTCGCTATCCCTCCCTATTGTTATTGTTTATATCCTTTGAGGCCCTCGCGTCTCTGGCGATCACACATTCCCCTTAGCATCCTCGCATGCTCCCATTTTCTCCCTCTTTTCCCATTCTTCTTTCCTTCTTTTTTTTCCTTTAATTGTTCTAAGTGGATTTCTTAGAATCTACATACAGTAAAAGTATTGAAAATGAAAATGACCGTGGCATGGACTCTTTTCTGGCTTGGAATCCAGATTCAGCAGAACAGAGGGGAGCTATCTGAAGATGATTTTTGACTGAGGGGTTGGCGGTGGATGTAGAGCTTGTGTATTTTATGGGTGGAAGAGGACTACGTGGTGGACGTACACAATTATTTTGGGAATTTTCAGAGGTGTTTTGAGGGGCGTGAAAAATAGAAGGATAGGACTCTATTCTGCAGATCTGCAACCAGGCAGATTGCGAGGGGTTGGAAGAATGACCTGGGGGGAGGGGCAAACGAGATCGGAATGGAACAAAATTTATATTGGTGGAAAGCTAACACGAAGGGGAACAACCCCTCAAAATCGCAGCTTGATCAGAGCTATGGATTGGGAGAACCAACGTGTTCTTTAGGCTGCTATTCTGGATTTCATGGTTCAGGACAGCAGGGTGGAGGGTGGCTTGTGGCGGCTCGTTGGCGGCTCCGATGGCGGCGGCGGAGCTTCACACTCCAGGGAAGAGGTAGAGATTGGATTCACTCCAATATTTAGGGCTTCACACCCTGAATCAAGAAGGAAGAAGATGAAGAACAAGAAGAAGGGAGAGAGAGGGAGGTGCGCCCGTAGGCCATTTCACAATATTTCATTCAATTTTTTTCATTAATTCTATGAAATGTGGAAATAGAAGCTTATATAGAAATAGATAAAAGACCTAAACTATCCCTAGATCTAGGGTTAGGGAGGGGCAAATGGGGGATAAGATATTAATCTCCCATGTGGTCAAATGACCATTAATAAAAAAAATGCAACATGAATTAAATACTATAAAAGGGGGGCACCCCTTTGAAAAGGGGGTAACAATTTTGACTTTTCTTCTTTTTTTGTCCCCTTGGTCCAAGTCCTCCCATGGACAAAAGACCAGCCCATAGGGACCATGATCCTAGGTGGACCAATGGGAAAGAGGATGGGGGACCCTACTGGACCTACTGACTTTTTGCAAAGAAACCCAAAGATTCCTAAGGACTAACATATTGGCTTATAATTGCCCTACAATTGTAAACCAATTAACCCAAGCATATAAATACAAAAAAAGGATACAAATGTAAAAAATAAAATGTTAGTGCCCGGTGTTGATTCCCATCAATTCTCCCCGGGTGGGAAGAACTTGACCCCGTCGAGTAAGGGGTGCGGCTGCTCGTGTGACTCCTGCGGATCTGTCACAATACCAGGTAGCGCGGAGTACGCTCCACTCCAAGTAATCGTCACCTGCTCATCCTGTATATATTCGATATGCACATGCTGCTGTGGGAATGAGGCTAGTGGTGGACACTCCATGGTAGGGTCACTCTTAAAGGGAGGAGACGGCTCAAAGACTCACTAGGAATCACCGCTGGGTACCTTTATGTGACTAGATCCGAGACATTGTGGTAGAGCTGATCCCAAATTTCGGCAAGTCTACAACGTACGCATTAGATCCTACTTGCCTCACACTCGAAAGGGACTAACACTTGAGAGCTTGCATTAGACCGACTCGTATGCAGACTCTCACAGACTGTATGACAACAAAACTCACACATGACCCTAGGCCAACTTAGACACTCATAGTAATACTATGACTGACGCCAAACACACGGGACATACTAAAGAAGACTCATGGACACTTGGGACATGGACAGACGGAGAGACAAAACCTAACGACTTCCTAGGACTGACGATAAGCACACCGGACGTTCTAAGGAAGCCCAGGTTAACATGTTGGACACCGTGTGCATACACTAGGTGTAAAGATAGACTGACCCACAACTTAATGTCACGAGTTTCAACTCTCGTCAACCATCTCTGGTTGGAGAAGACTCATCCTCGGGTATAGAAATGTGTGAGGACAAGGAAGTGGGGATGGGAAGGTAACTCGGACATTTGGTGTGGAGCATGGAAAGTGGGAAGTCCGGACGTTGTCTCTCATACGTGTGGCAGAAATCAAACCATACCGCGTCAACATAGGGTGTCGACAGTGGTACGGTAGTCACTAGCGGCAGCGCTACCGTAGGAGAGGCGGGTAACAGTGGGATGACTTGCTGCATGTGGTCGATGGATGGCACATCCACCGAGGACAAAGTGGGTGGGACAGACAGCTCCGGGACGACCGGGGGGTTGGGGTGACTAACAAGATGGGGTCGTTGGGCGGCGCCTCACCCTGGCCCACTAGGCACTCTTTTGGATCTCTCTCTAGCCCCACAACCTCAGCGAGGTACTCCTCGGCCAACTCTTGGTCAGCCTCATAACTCACTAGAATAAGCTCTTGTGGGGCTTCCTCGGAATGTGTGTCCTCTAAGATAGGGGAATGTGAAGGACACTGGTTGGGGAAATGACTACTTCCACTATGGGTGGCCAGAGGGGCAGGCTGGGCAGCCGGCGCCTGAGGGACCGGAACAGCTCCGGGGAGCTCCTGGCAGGGGATCTTTCCCACACTCTCTAACTTTCCAACCAGACCTTGGACAGATCGGTCAAAAGCCTCAGCACGGTCCTCCATGGCCTTGAAATAGACCACCAAGCAGTCGGTGTGCTCCCTACGAGTTTGGTCGGACCTCTCCATATGCTCCCTAAGAGCTTGGTCGGACCTGTCCATGCGCTCCATGAGTAGAGCGAACAAGTCATCCAGGGATCACCCTCCCTGGGTGGCACCTCAGGGTTCGCCCATAGTGTCAGGGTGATGGTACTGGGTACCCATGGTGAATTAGTTTGGGTGGGTTGGACATGTAGACACTCGGGACAAGACAACTGACTCCCTAATGGACTAGACACGACCCTAAAATAATAATGTAAAGTTGGAATGCAGACTCGACTAGAATCAGCCAGTATCCGGTACGGGACGAAGGTTTGATCCGAAGATCGCACTCACGCAAGTGTGTCACCTTCCCAATAGGCGTAACCTATCATTCCGGAGGCACCTTTTAATATACCGGGTAAAGCGTGCAATGTGACACCTTGGATAAAACTACCCTAGACTCAACCTTACGCTCTGATTCCAATTTGATGCGGGACGGGATGTGACTTGATGCCAATTGATATGCAAAACTTGGACTCTAGGCAAACTCGCGATCGTCCCTAGCGGGGGAAGCATGCGGATGTGTGCGGTTGAGAAATCGACAATGAGCTAGGGTGGTCAACTCTCACTTTCATGCCCGGATCGGGTCACGAGACGGTCTCGCTCTCTCTCGCAACGGTGATTGAAATTTGAGCGAGCTAAGTTATCCTAACACTCTAGCAGTGGCATATAGAATTATATACGAAATAAGCAAAAATGTCGAGTGAGGAGAGGAAATAATACCTCCACGCTACCGGGCGTGGGGCAGACGTTCCCGGCCAAGCTTCGTACTCTCGATACAGTAATTTTCCAAATATTACAAAAGTGAAATTTATTGCCCACTCCACGCAGGGACGTAAAGGGCTACACAAACATGCCGGGAGCACCGAATTTGGGTTGACGGGCAGCAAGGCAGCGGGTTCCGGGCGGCGGCGGGCAGCGGCTCCGGTTCTGCGATTTGATGGCCGACAGGACAGCGAACACGGACGTCTAAAGGGATGATGCCCTCTGATAAGCTTCTGACGGCGGCGGTTCACTGGGACGAAGGCAGAGTGTAGCGACCCAAGATCTGGAAACAAGGAAAGGAATCCGATACCATTCGAATCCTGGCCTGCTGCCCACGAGCCGGGGCTCGGAAGGGCTAAAAAGGAGTGTGGAGGTACAAATAAATAGGAAATAGAGTAGGATAATTCAACAATTAACAGAAATAAATAAACAACTACAACCGAGTCCATTCCAACAAAAGTATAGTCTAAAGTAGTAAAACGTACCACATGTCGAGTGGACACTCGGCCCGATGAGCTGGCAACTAAGAATCTGCATGCAAGGCCCTCGAACCCCGAGGAAGAACTGTTGCACCTGAAAAATAGGGGTGAGCCTCCTGTCACTGGCTCAGTAAGGGTCCCGCGGAACCCCAACCGAGAACACGGCGGTAGCGGAAAGGAAAATAGCTACAACTACAGTGGAAACAGCGAACCGGTCGCTGGTAAAACTCGGCACTACTTCTCCTCCTACTGTACGCGAAAACACTCCCCGATCTCATGATCAGGGGACCACCAGACAACGGACCACCCTAGTCATGCTACTAGGAAAATGACCACGCGGTCGGGAACTCAACACCGTCTAAGGGAAGGCCCTCGGTGATGCTCACCGGAACCCCTAGACTTCGATATCGGGAAAACCCCCGGAACTTCACGCCAAACCACGTCTCTCCGACGTGAAGCGGAACTCGACTCACGAGGAAACTCTCATCACGTGACGGGAGTACCTGCCCACCAGAAGCAAGGCCAGATGCGTCCACTGACGACTGAGTCCGCAGCCTCTAGTGTCTCCCTACAATGCCCCAGGCAGAGACTGAGACACGGTACTGTAACCAGGAACACAAAACAAGGACTAACTGAGGCCGCACTTGCCAGCCCATGCCCGACGCCCTCAGTCAAGTGTGCACACACAGACCATACACCCTAGGTCTGTCCTCTAGCTGGTTCTTCCCCCGAAGACCGGACTCAGGCTGCGCGTGGGGGCCCTACGGTAACCAGCCACGAACCGTCTCTCTCGGGTAAGCCGCTCCACCACTCCAGGGTGGGTCAGCACACGTGTGCCGTAAGAAGGCTACGACTAGTGGGCGGTCACTAAACGCGAACACGGAAAGCCACTTACGCACCCATCGCGGGTAACACAGAGTAACAGGCGGCACGATGCCACCAGACTCTGGATGGTCCACTAGACCTAATAAATCCAACGGTCCTTGAGTCACACGACTCGGGGTCAATACCGTCATACAAGGACAGCTCCACGCCATCAATCTGGCCTATCCCTAGGTCTAAAACCACAGTAACACAGTTCCCAAGGCAGCCCACAAGCCGCCGGGTTACTTCCTCATCCAAGGGATACACGGGAAACCTCTAGCCCCAGGCTGGTTGATTGGACCCATAGTCCAAGGCCAAACACTTGGCCCAATCGGGAACCATCTTCTGCAGAAACCTACGACATGTGGGGGAACCCCACAGCACTCACACCGATACACGCTGACTCGATCGAGCGTAACATGAAAGCCCGGAACACACATACACCTATGTGCACGCTAATCGAGGTAACATGGTATCTCCAGACACCCCAAAAATGTGGACACGGAACTCGCGAGATGTCCGGGACACTCACGAGGCCGAAGATCGACCACTGGGTCGACCAGAGACCAACACAACGCGAACTTGGCATCGTAAGCACGGAAATCACCTAGCGGTCTAACCCTAGACCGTCACGATGGCTAGCGGCCTAACGTTAGGCCGCTAAAGCAAGGCTAGCGGTCTACCACTGGACCGCCACACACTAAAATCATGGCCTCACGGTCTACCCTTGGACCGCGAGACACTGGCTAGTGGGCTACCTCTGGACTGCTAAACCCTCGGAACATACGAAACTCAAGCGGTCTTAGCGATCTAACCCTGGACCACCAAGGACCCTGGCGGTCTATCGCGTGACCGCCAGTCTTGAGCTGACACAGGGAGACCCCTAGCGGTCTACCCTTGGTCCGCTTGGCTTACCTAGCGGTCTCTGGAACCACCGCTAAGGCGTCTCGAACCCGAAACGGCGGGAAACGCCCCAAAAACCCGATCCACACCTCGATCACCCCCGGGTGATGGGGAAACAAAGGGGAATCATCCCCAAGCCTCCTAGCATGCATCTATGCCCTTAGATCGGTCAAAAACCTCACAAAACAGGAGATCCGGCTCACACCTCAAAAACATAGATTTTCCCCAAAACGATAATACACCTATGCTCGGCTCGCCACGGGCTACCAAATCCGCGAGAAATGAAATACACGAGCTGAGAGTCCATCTCCCTACCTCCACCGAAGATTCGACGCGCCGTGGATGCCGATCTGCGAAGAAAACACCGCGAAACCCTTGTCGGCTCGCAGTCGCGCCACCGAGCTTCCACGCGCCCTCGTCCCCCGATCCTCGACCCATCCTCGCTGTCCTCCTCTCCCTCGTCGCCTCGCTCCGCCCCCGCTCCGTCGACCGTCAGAGAAGAGAGGGTGAGAAGGGAGAGCGTGAGAGAAGAGAGAGGGAGAGAGTGAGAAAATGAGAGTGAGGGAGAGAGAGAAAAAGGAGGTTATATATAGGAAAATCCCGAATTTTTGAAAAATACCAAAAAATATGAAAAATTACCCCCATGATCCTCGGAAAGCGCACAACGCAGTGGTAATGTCCCAGGGTCAGAGAATGAAACGGTTCGCCCTACATGGCATTCCGAAGGTCCGATAGGTAAAAGCACGCGTAAACCGCAAAACTCAATTCGGGACCCACGAAAATGATCCGAAACTCACAGATCCTGACCCGATAAATGATCCGAAAAATCCAGGGCATTACAGCCCTCCCCCCTTAAACAAATTTCATCCTCGAAATTTAGGACAAGCACCAAGTCACAGGGGAAGAACACCGAATCAACTGAGAACGCTGTCAGGGCCCCAGCACAGAAAAACCTCGATTCTCACGAAAGCACTGATCATGAGGGATACAGCCAGACCTTAATCACGGGGAACGCCATGCTCCGCACGCCGCACACACATTGGTCATCAGAGCAGGCATATGCAAAAGAGTACAAGTCTGGCGTCACCTCAGCCAACATGAAAACCAATCACGGCATCGTTGCCACCTTGGGAAAAACCAATCCACCGGTCAACGCCCATGCTCGGCAGATCAACCAAACGCCAACTTCACAACCATCTGACTAATCTCATGCCCTGCACTAGGGACAACCATCACTGAGCTTCCACCAGCTCGCACCTGGCAGGCCGAACACTTTCAGCAACACGACCAACTCTGCCAGAGCTCAAACTTCTCGCAAATCCCCAGATCCAATATGGGAAAAAGGCATACCCCATAATCGGCCACCCAAGGCCTCACTGACACATGGCTCTCACAATTCCCGAGCCTCAACAACCCGCATCTTCTGTCTGTGAAAGACCAATCCACTGCTCATCAGACATTCGTCAACGGGAAACCTCTACCGACCCAGTAGGCACGATCCGACTCATGACGGGCCATTCACTGACTCATGCACAGACCAACACCACATCCATACCTATCATCATGCCAACTCTACCCTCTCAGGGGAGTATGGTGAAACCACATGACAGGATCTCCCCTCGGTCCTTACATCACTCGCCTCAGACTTACGGGGAATCCTCCCTTGCTGGTCGCAGACCAGGGATCACCATATCCAACACTAACGTCCCATGAGGACATCCACGCACAGGCATCGACTACCGACCTGTCTCATCAAATCCTATCCCACCTCAATCACTCCAAATGAACGCTTGCCAATCCAGTTCTGCTCTTATCACAGAGCCACGGGACACAACCTGAGCAATTGACGGCACACTTCTCCAGAACCGACAAGTGCCGCCTGCTACCACGGCAAGCAGGTCGATGACGCCGCGACCAATGCACACGGGTCCCCAGACAATACACATCTTACCACGGTCGACCACTCGGTCAACCTGACCAGCCGCTCGCAGCTACCTACCGGGACCCATAATCTCTCAGAGATCACTTCCCCAGAACACGATCTCATCCGCGAACACAACCTCCAATGCAAGAATAGGGTACTCATGCGGCAACCTCGCCAGCATATTTCCCCAATTCAACACCTGCTAGTGCCACGAACCACAATATCTCAAGCAACGGCATGGCAACAACACGTCTCACACAACCTGAGACAACGCATATCGAGGAACCAACCCCCGATGCTTAACTCATCCCCAACAATCCTCCTGCAGCAACCAATGCTCTGATCCGCGCACTCTGATCCACGTGCACAGCCAACACAACAACAACTTGGGATCCACCATCCCCACAATCCTCCGCAACTCCGCAGGCTCCGATCCTCCACACATCGGGAACCACAACACTAACCGCAAATTCTCAAAAACACCGCCCAACTGGCGCTCATCCTTCCAGAATAGTGCCAACGCACCCTTACATGCCAGGGAGATGGGCATGACTTCTCACATGCAACCACCTTGCCAAAACACAGGACTCGTCTTGCACGGACTTTATGGCACACAAAGGGCCAACCAATCCGAACACACAATGCAAGACAACGAACCTTAGCTAAACTCGATCTTCTCCAACCAAGGGAAAAACTCAGTATACCTTCGACCAACGGAAGGTCTCCACGCTCGACTTGACCTCGAATCTCGCACATGCTGGGAACAGCGCCATCCAACATCAAGAAAGTCATCACTTCCGTCAGGTCAGCTCCTCCAACAACACTCGCCAAGTGTCTCGTCGGACCACAATCACAACATCTCTCGATGCACCACCGCTGCAATTCTTCGAACTGCAACACGCCACTCCAAGAGCCGCAACACGAGCCATAATCGACAACCATCAATGCTCATCCTCGAGTCCCGAACTCGCCACGGAACCTTCATATCTCAAACCAAATACAGGGCGAACACAATCCATTCGCACGTAAGAGCGCAAGAGCAAGAACTTACTGGGACATCTCCGCCCAATCCGACCTCGAAATCCATGAAAATAATCAGGACTGACACGTCATTCCTGACGCCACAGAGCATGACAAGAACAGCGGGCTCGACAAGTTAGCAGCTCAATAGAAAATCCTCCGCTCGCCAGAGCACAATTCTCGACCAGAGCGCCCGCACCGCCACCTCAAACCACGACTTTAACACCTCAGGGGCTGGATAAATCTCGGGCTAGAGTGGCGAAACTCTATAACAGCTTCCTTAGAGCATGCGCATGGCCACTTAATCACGAACAATCCTCACCAGCCACCTGACCTCGCTGTAAATATCTCGATCGCAGCACTGTAGTAACACACCTGCCGATAACCTCTGCCCTACGCAGCATAACTGGGGCCACTATCGATGAAGGAGAAAGCTCTCAACCTCGATCCTCGTACCCCACGCCGGCACTCGAACGAGACAACAACCACATTCACAGCACCAATGCCACGCACTCAAGCTCTCGCGCGAGAAACGAAGCAAAAAACAAGCACGTAACCCTATGCCAGCTGCCGACTGTACTGGACCTTATGGACTTTGATCATTGCATTATCTCAAATTCCCATGTACATCCACAACCATGCTCTGATACCAACTGTAGCGACCCAAGATCTGGATAGTGGGAAAGGAATCCGATACCATTCGAATCGTGGCCCGCCGCCCACGAGTCGGGGCTCGGAAGGGCTAAAAAGGAGTGTGGAGGTACAAAGAAATAGGAAATAGAGCAGGATAATTCAAAAATTAACAGAATTAAATAAACAACTACAACAGAGTCCAGTCCAACAGAAGTACAGTCTAACGTAGTAAAACGGACCACATGCCGAGTGGACACTCGGCCCGACGAGTTGGCAACTAAGAATCTGCACGCAAGGCCCTCGAATCCCGAGGAAGAACCACTGCACCTAAAAAGTAGGGGTGAGCCTCCTGTCACTGGCTCAGTAGGGGTCCCGCGGAACCCCAACCGAGAACACGACGATAGCGGAAAGGAAAACAGCTACAACTACAGTGGGAACAGCGAACCAGTGGCCGATAAAACTCGACACTACAGCTACTCCTACTATACCCGGAAACACTCCCCGATCTCACGATCAGGGGACAACCAGACAACGGACCACCCTAGTCACGCTACTAGCAAAACGACCACGTTATTGGGAACTTAACACCATCTTGGGGAAGGCCCTCGGTGACGCTCACCGGAACTCCTAGACTTCGGTATTGGGAAAACCCCCAGAACTCCACGCCAAACCACGTCTCACCGACGTGAAGCGGAACTCGACTCACAAGGAAACTCACGTCACATGACAGGAGTACTTGGCCCCCAGAAGCAAGGCCGGATGCGTGCACTGACGACTGAGTCTGCAGCCTCTGGTGTCTCCCCACAACGCCCCAGGCGAAGACTGAGACACCGTACCGTAACCAGGAACACAAAACAAGGACTAACTGAGGTAGCGCTTGCCAACGCGTGCTTGACGCCCTCAGCCAAGTGTGCACACACAAACCATACGCCCTAGGTTTGTCCTCTAGCTGGTTCTTCCCCCGAAGCCCGGACTCAGGCTGCGCGTGGGGGCCCTATGGTAAGTAGCTACGAACCGTCTCTCTCGGGTAAGCCGCTCCACCACTCCCAGGTGGGTCAGCACACGCATGCCGTAAGAAGGCTACGACTAGTGGGAGGTCACTAAACGTGAACACGGAAAGCCACTCACGCACCCATCGTGCGTAACACGGAGTAACAGGCGGCACGACGCCACCAGACTCTGGATGGTTCACTAGACCTAATAAATCCAACGGTCCTTGAGTCACATGACTCGGGGTCAAGATCGTTGTACAAGGACAGCTCCACGTCGTCAATCTGGCCTATCCCTAGGTCTAAAACCACGGTAACATGGTTCCCAAGGTAGACCACAAGCCGCCGGGTTACTCCCTCATCCAAGGGATACACGGGAAACCTCCAGCCCCAGGCTGGTTGATTGGACCCACACTCTAAGGCCAAACACTTGACCCAGTCGGGAACCATCTTCTGCAGAAACCTACGACATGCGGGGGAAACCCACAGCACTCACACCGATACATGGTGACTCGATCGAGCGTAACATGAAAGCCCGGAACACACACACACTTATGGGCATGCTAATCGAGGTAATGTGGTACCTCCAGACACCCCCGAAACATAGACACGGAACTCGCGGGATGTCCAGGACACTCACGAGGCCGAAGATCGACCACTGGGTCACAACCGGTTCGACCGGAGACCAACACAACGCGAGCCCGACATCGTAAGCACGGAAATTGCCTAGAGGTCTAACCCTAGACCGCCACGATGGCTAGCGGTCTACCATTGGACCGCCACACACTGAAATCACGGACCCCTCGCGGTCTACACTTGGACCGCGAGACACTGGCTAGCGGGCTACCTCTGGACTGCTAAACCCTCGGAACACACGAAACTCAAGCGGTCTTAGCGGTCTAACCCCGGACCGATCAAGGATCCTGGCGGTCTATCACGTGACCGCCAGTCTTGAGCCGACACAGGGAGACCCCTAGCGGTCTACCCTTGGTTCGCTTGGCACCCCTAGCGGTCTCTGGAACCACCGCTATGGCGTCTCGAACCTGAAATGGCGGGAAACGCCCCAAAAACCCGATCCACGCCCCGATCACCCCCGGGTGATGGGGAAACAAAGGGGAATCCATCCCCAAGCCTCCTAGCATGCATCTATGCCCTTAGATCGGTCAAAAACCTCACGAAATAGGAGATCCGGCTCACACCCCAAAAATATGGATTTTCCCCAAAACGATAATAAACCCACGCTCGGCTCGCCACGGGCTACCAAATCCGTGGAAATGAAATACATGAGCTGAAAGTCCATCTCCCTACCTCCACCGAAGATTCGACTCCCCGTGGACGCCGATCCGCGAAGAAAACGCCATGAAACCCTCGCCGGCTCGCGATCGCGCCACCGAGCTTCCACGCGCCCTTGTCCCCCGATCCTCGACCCATCCTCGCCTCCCTCCTCGCCTGCGTCGCCTCGCTCCGCCCCCGCCCCGCTCCGTCGGCCGCCGGAGAAGAGAGGGTGAGAAGGGAGAGCGTGAGAGAAGAGAGAGGGAGAGAGTGAGAAAATGAGAGTGAGGGAGAGAGGGAAAAAGGAGGTTATATATAGGAAAATCCAAAAATTCCAAAAAATATCAAAAAAATATAAAAAATTATCACCTCTATTCTCAAAAATCGCACACTGAAGTGGTAACGTCCCGGAGTCATAGAATGCAACGGTTTGCCCTACACGGCGTTCCGAAGGTCCGACAGGTAAAAACACGCGTAAACCGCAAAACTCAATCTGGGACCCACGAAAATGATTCGAAACTCACAGATCCTGACCTGATAAATGATCCAAAAAATCTGGGCGTTACACAGAGGGTCCTTGGTTGACCCCTGGGAGTGTCGGCTGCTAAATCGACCCCGGCGTATTTTTGATGGAATTATCTGGTGACCCCTTTTTGTAGGCCTGCCTATGAGCAGAAATGCGCGCTTCCACGAGAACGGTCGGTACGCCCAGATCTGATGTCGGATAGAGATGCGGTTGGCACTGTTGGAAAGAGGACTCAAAAATCTATGACATATGTTGATTTCAGATCTATCCTGTGAACTTATAGAAAATGAAAATGACTGTGGCACAGACTCTTTTCTGGCTTGGAATCCAGATTCAGCAGAACAGGAGGGGAGCTGTCTGAAGACGATTTTTGACTGAGGGGTTGGCAGTGGATTTAGGGCCTGTGGAATTTATAGGTGTTTTGAGGGGCGGGAAAAATAGAAGGACAAGACTCTATCCCGCAGATCTGCAACCAGGCAGATTGCAAGGGGTAGGAAGAACGACCTAAGAGGATCGGCAAACGGGATCAGAATGGAACAAAATTTATTTTGGTGGAAAGCTAACACGAAGGGGAACAACCCCTCAAAATCTCCGCTCGATCAGCGATGTGGATTGAGAGCACCAACGTGTTCTTTAGGCTGCTATTCTGGATTTTGTGGTTCAGGACAGCAGGGTGGAGGGTGGCTTATGGTGGCTTGTTGGCGGCTCCGATGGCGGCGGCGGCGACGGTGGCGGAGCTTCACACTCCAGGGAAGAGGTAGAGATTGGATTCACTCCAATATTTAGGGCTTCACACCCTGAATCAAGAAGGAAGAAGATGAAGAACAAGAAGAAGGGAGAGAGAGGGAGGTGCGCCCCTAGGCCATTTCATAATATTTCATTCAATTTTTTCATTAATTCTATGAAATGTGGAAATATAAGCTTATATAAAAAAAGATAAAAGACCTAAACTATCCCTAGATCTAGGGTTAGGGAGGAGCAAATGGGAGATAAGATATTAATCTCCCATGTGGTCAAATGACCATTAATAAAAAAATACAACATGAATTAAATACTATAAAAGGGGGGCGCCCCTTTGAAAAGGGGGTAACAATTTTGAATTTTCTTCTTTTTTTTGTCCCCTTGGTCCAAGTCCTCCCATAGACCAAAGACCAGCCCATAGGGCCCATGATCTTAGGTGGACTAATGGGAAAGAGGGTGGGGGACCCTACTGGACCTACTGGCTTTTTACAAAGAAACCCAAAGATTCCTAAGGACTAACATATTGGCTTATAATTGCCCTACAATTGCAAACCAATTAACCCAAGGATATAAATGCAAAAAAAGGATACAAATGCAAAAATAAAATGTTAGTGCCCGGTGTTGATTCCCATCAATTCTCCCCGGGTGGGAAGAACTCGACCCCATCGAGTAAGGGGTGTGACTGCTCGTGTGACTCCTGTGATCCTGTCACCATACCAGGTAGCGCGGAGTACGCTCCACTCCAAGTAATCGTCACATGCTCATCCCGTATATATTCGATATGCACATGCGGCTGTGGGAATGAGGCTCGTGCAAGACCAAGCAGATTTGGGTGCTGAAGCTACCTCGGGGCCCGGTGACAAATCAGTCAGAGTCTGTCAAGGCTGACAGGCCAGGAAGGAGGAGAAGAAAAAGATGAAGAAGAATGAGATGCCAGCAAGGGCGTCTTGCTAACCACTTGCCCGAGCCCACGGCCGACAGGCGAACACCTCTTTACATGTCAAAAGGCATGGCAATACTGTCAGAGAGGTGAAGTCCCGCGATCAATGACCCCCAAGAGGGGGGGGGGTGAATTGGGTGTATACAAACTTTTAACAAACTTTTGCCCAATTCAAACAAGTGTGAATAATGACTGTAATGAATTCCAGATCTATATGAAACCTTTGAGATCTAATAGAATCTATCGCACTCAACCGATCTTAGGTACGATGGCGGAGGTGAGAATATGGAGATTCTACTCACGCAATATGTTATCTTCCTGACAAGGTTTGCCTTGCTGATCCGAACCCACCTTTTAATATACCCAAAATCTAATATGAAAATGATAAATTACACTAGATCTAACTCAAACATTGTAACCAAAATAATCTACGCGTGTGCTGCACAGAATGGGGGTAGAAGAAAAGGAACAAACGACACAATGTACAATGATTTTTAGGTGGTTTGGATGTAACAACGACAACCTACGTCCACCCATCACGATCTGTTAGTATTCCCACACTATCTTGTAAAGGATTACAAGATCAAAACACACACACACACGTGAGGAGTTCAGAACTCCCACGAAGGTGTACACGCATCGAATCACGAAGAGATGTAAAAACAAGAAGAACCACACACACACACACACACACACACACACACACACACACACACACACACACACACACACACACACACACACACACACACACGCACGCACGCACGCACGCACGCACGCACGCACGCACGCACGCACGCACGCACGCGCACACACGCACACACACACACACACACACACACACACACACACACACACACACACACACACACACACACACACACACACACACACACACACACACACACACACACACACACACGGATCTGCGTAGATCCACACACACAAGTGTTTAAAAGTACAAGATCACACACTTGAAGCTATCGAATCACGAAGAGATGTGAAAACAAGAAGAACCACACACACACACACACACACACACACACACACACACACACACACACACACACACACACACACACACACACACACACACACACACACACACACACACACACACACACACACACACACACACACACACACGGATCTGCATAGATCCACACACACAAGTGTTTAAAAGTACAAGATCACACACTTGAAACTTGATGAAAAACAAGGGAGAAACACAAAATGAAAAACTCAGATTTAAGCTCCCCCTTAATGGATGAAGATGATCTTGGATGAAGCTTCCTCCTCAGCTAAATCTTCACTTGAATGGTCTGCAGATGATCTTCAAAAACTTGGAAATGGATGAAGATGTTCTTCCCCGAAGCACTGTTCACGGAGCTATAGTGGCAACACTCTTTCTCCCCTTGATAGCCTCTTTGATCTCCCTTAAGTGATTAGGGTTTTTGACCCCAATATGATGTATTTATAGATCTTGAATGGTCAAGGGACAAGCCAAGGACTAGATCTACAAATCATGACAAGTCTAGTGACTTTGGGATTAAACAAACCCAAAGAAAGGAGCTTCCCACGTCGAAGAACACAAGTCAACAATTGCTGCCTCGAAGCTGGCGGTCGACCGGCAGAAGGGGGTGGTCGACCGAAATTTTACAGGTATGAAGCTTTCAGCGCTGGGAAAACCGGTCGACTGGCCCCTGACTGGCGGTCGACCGCTGGCTGGAAAATCTACATTTTTAAGAGAGTTAGCCAATAAAACATGATCTGTGAACAGTTTATTATATGACCACGTCCTGTTCCAATCAAAATGAGTTAGTTGAGCTTATCCTAGGCAATTCATTGAACCAAGGGGAATTTAGGCATTTGCTGGCTTAAGGAAGGCTTGAGAGTGGTTTAAGCTAGTTATTACTTAGGTTGTAATTCCGGGGTTTTGTTATCATCAAAATCACCTGGAGAGACTCAACAATCTCCCCCTTTTTGATGATAACAAAACGCTAGATTACAAGAGCATTGGCATGCCTTTAAGCAAAATGGAGCCTCGTAAGGTCGATAAACCACAAGGTGAATAAAACAGCCATTCAACACATTATTTGCCAAATAGATAGGAAATGAAACACAAGAGCCAACCATTTGAGATCAAACACCAATTGCATTCATTTCATCATTCCATTACAGGGTACATTGATGCTTGAGACAATGAGTGCAAGACTCTAGACACTGGACACATGCGACAAAGCAAATGCAGAACTGACACAATGCCTAACCAATGATCATGCATACAAACATATGAACATACCGACATAAAGTATATAAGACTAAAATATATAATACCTACAGTACTACTTCTCCCCCTTTGGCATCATCAAAAGGGGATAGGATAGACGAAAGGAGGACCCAAAAGGCACAAGACCAAAGGACAGCAGTCTAGAGGGAGGAAGCAAAAGAAAAATCCTCATGGGGCATTTGCAGGAGGCTGATCCTCTAGAGGAGGGGGCTGATATCCAAGGCGATGACGGATGTCTTCAAGAGAATGATCTTGAACCTGAAGATGATCCCAAATATGGCCAATGGAGACACCACGGGCCGCATCACGACGCTGCACTCCAAGAAGTGTTAAGTTCATGAAATGGAAGGCCTGGCTGGAATCATCAATGCTGTCTGTAAGGCTAGTCATATGTGTGGAGAGTGTGGCCATCAGAGTGGAGATAGTATCCAGAACAATGGAGAAGGAATCTATGCGACTTGACATAGTGTCAATCACATTACCCATACTATCAACGCGATCCCCAATGGTAGAAAGTCGATCCCCAAAAGTATCCACTCGAGTTTCCAGTCCAGTAAACCGCCTGTCAAAAGTCTCATAATCTACCCAAGAGTGCTGTGCGGCCCCCTGAGTAGAAGACTCTCCATGATAGAACTGTGGTGGAGGAGGCACCTCGGGATCCATATGGTGAGGTGAAGGTGGAGGAGGCTGCTCCTCAGCCTGAACTGGAGGGGGAACATCCCCTTGATCCTGCTGCTGCTCTTGTTCCTGCTCTTCCTTACTATCAACTTCTTCCCCATAAACTGGTATATCTCGGCATAGCTCCCCATCGGGACCATAGTAATACCCAAAATCTATAAAGATCTTATGCTTATTATATATATTATCTTGACGAACATAAATGAACTGCTCATTTGCCAAATTGATCCCAGCATATATGAAGACGCCTGTCAACTATGAAGCATATGTGGCAAGGATTGCCGGAGATAGGTACGGCAAGTCCCAATCAGATCTGTCATGAGCCGACCCATGTTGATGGTAATCCCATTCATGACATTGTAAAACAGAAACCTCTGAACCTCTGTGACTTCATTTCGACTGCCAACCTTGGGATAGATGAGTGAAGTGAACATATGGTGCTAAATCCTTTGTAGTGATGGAAAATAATTTACATTCAAAGTGATTAAATCACTCACACCATGCACATAATCACAGTTTGTCATGGCAATGAAAGTAGCCTCAACTTCACCATGACCAAAAGTCCGGTCAGCACCCCAAGCCGAGACTCCTAAGGCTCGTCGAAAAAGAGCGGGTGTAATATGTAGCTCAACTCCTTTAACAACTGTATATAGCTCTTCATTTTTCTCAACCAGATTTCCATAAAATTGTTGCACTAGATTGGGATAGTATCTGGTATACCGAGTGACAAAATCTGTCCAACCGTCTTGAATCTAAAAAAGAGCACATAAATCAGGCAGAAGGTCATTCACCTCATTAAAGTCGACCAGTCGGGGGTCGATAATAGGCCGTGGAGGCAACTGAGGTGCGGGTGCTCACGGTGGTGGAGGAGACGGGGCCTCTCGTCTCTGGCCACTAGCTTCCCCTTGGGCAGAACGCCGAGAGCTTCGTCTAGGCGGCATCCCGAACTAGAAGACCTGGTGGAAACCCTTGAAGAGAAGACCCTCGTCCTGGGAGATGAAGATAGACTAAAAGACACTCCAAGGGCTTGCAATAGCCTTCTCCACAATTTGGAACCTAGGAAGTAGCTCCATGAATGCACGAACGGCCAAATGGAGTTCGTCCCGAAACCATGACGAACATGCCGGATCTTGCGCGGGTGGAGAAATGATGAGGTTTAGAGGCTTGGGAGGTGGAGTTTGGGTGTTCTAGGGTTGGGGGAAAGTGTTGGAGAGTGAATGGGAGTGTTAGAATGAGAGAAAGGGGTTTCAGGACCCCTTAAAGAAGGGTTCGGATGTGGTCTGGCCGGGCCGGTTTGCCGCCACCGGTCGACCGGTGCGGGAGCGACAGTCGACCGCTAGCCCCAAATATCTCATTTTTGTATTATTATTTTTGTTTCTTTCTTTTTATTTTTTTTATTTGAATGGGGACTATCATCCGACCTTCTGATTGGAACACACATCATGAAGTGGATAGAAGGAGAAGAGATGGAGATTTTAGGGAAGTTCTCTAACTCCCCCTCAGAAGGTTCCTTAGGTCCGGCATCACTAGGTCCACATTTATTTAGCCAAGGAATATCTGGCCTTAGAAAAGTTTTTCAAGAAGGGCTATATGTATAGATACAATCATGTATGCAGGAGTGTATATGAACATACAAGGTATTAAGAGTAAATATATACAATATGCATGTTAATCTACCCTTGATGCATATGAGTTTCTACAAGTGCAAATCTTATCCTAAGTGCAGATCTATGTATGTTTGCTCTCACCCTTGCACATCCTAAGTTCTCTTCTTATCTTGCTAAATTGATCATGGTTTAGGGGTTTTGTGAAAATATCAGGTTGATTGTGTGTGTCAATGAAATTCAATTCAAAGACCCCTTTTCCGACATGATCTCTCAGAAAATGATGTCGAATGTCAATATGTTTTGTCCTAGAATGTTGAACAGAATTTTTTGACAAGCTGATTGCACTGGTGTTATCACACAAGATTGGCACACATTTCATTTCAACATCCAAATCAAGCAATTGATTTTTGATCCAAAGTACTTGGGCTCCACAACTTCCGGCGGCTACATATTCAGCCTCGGCCGTTGAGAGAGCTATTGAATGTTGTTTCTTGGAGGCCCATGAGACTAGACACCCACCAAGAAATTGACAGTACCCACTAGTACTTTTGCGATCTACAATACATCCGGCATAATCCGCATCGGTGTAAGCAATCAAATCAAATGAACTACCGATGGGAAACCACAAGCCAAAATCTATTGTGCCAATTAAGTATCTAAAGATGCATTTAACAGCCATTAGATCTAAACAGTGTAGGATCTACTGTTTTACCATTTTCATCTTTGTCTAACTTCGAGGTTGTGGCCATTGGAGTTGACAAAGGTTTTGCTTCAGCCATCCCAAATTTCTTTAACAGCTCCAGTGTGTACTTAGCTTGATTGATGAAAATGCCCTCGGGTGTTTGCTTCACCTGCAATCCAAGAAAGAAATTCAGTTCACCCATTAAGCTCATCTCAAATTCTCCTTGCATGATTTCTGCAAATTCTTCACATAAGACATTGTTAGTAGCTCCAAAAATAATGGCATCCACATATACTTGAACTACTAATATGTCTTTACCTAATTTCCTTGTGAAGAGTGTTTGGTCAACCTTACCTCTTTTGAAACCATTTTCCATAAGGAATGAAGTGAGCCTTTCATACCATGCCCTTGGTGCTTGCTTTAACCCGTACAAGGCCTTCTGCAACTTGTACACATGCTTTGGATGCTTTGAATCTTCAAAACCTAGAGGTTGCTCTACAAAATCATCCCTCTTGATGTAACCATTAAGAAATGCCGATTTAACATCCATTTGAAATAGTTTGAAGTTCAAAGAGCAAGCATAGGACAGTAAGATCCGGACTGCTTCTAGTCTAGGAATTGGTGCAAAAGACTCATCAAAATCAATACCCATCTCCTAGCTATACCCTTTGGCCACAAGTCGGGCCTTGTTCCTAACAACCAATCCCGTATCATTTAACTTGTTTCTGAAAATCCAACGGGTTCCAATTGTGGGATGATTCTTAGGACGCGGCACGAGAGTCCACACTTTGTTCCTTTCGAACTGGTGTAGCTCTTCATGTAGACCTTGAATCCAGGATTCATTTTGAAGAGCTTCATGAATATCCTTAGGCTCTTCTTGTGAAATTAAGGCTATCAAATCCTCTTCTTCTACTTGCCTTAGTGAAGACCTAGTTCTTACCCCATCTTGAGGATTATCGATTATGTTTTCGGCTGGGTGATCTTTCAAGAACGTAGAAGAACTGGACAAATCGTGGTGTTGTACTTGTTGTTCTTGAAGTGTTTCAATTGAAGGATCTTCATCCTCTTCACTCTTGCTGGGGATCCCTTCAGTTGGTTCATTCTTGGCCTTAGCATCATTTGAACGTTTGGATCTTCATCTGCATCCACAATTGAAATAGATTGATTGGTTAGTCTTAACTCAGATTCATCAAAAATCACATGAGGACTTTCTTCAACAACCAAAGTTCGTTTATTAAACAATCGATAAGCTCTAGAATTAAGTGCATAACCTAGGAATATTCCTTTGTCACTCTTTTCATCAAACTTACCCAAGTTTGACTTACCATTGTTCAAAATATAACAAGGGCATCTAAAAGGTTTAAGATGGAAATATTTGGTCTCTTACCCTTGTAAAGCTCATATGGGGTTTTCTTCAGAATGGGCCTTACCATTGCCCTGTTAATGATGTAGCATGCTGTACTTACCGCCTCGGCCCAAAAATATTTGGGTAGGGAGTTCTCACTTAACATGGTATGTGCCATGTCTATCAAGGTTCTATTTTTCCTCTCCACTACTCCATTTTGTTGAGGCGTTCTTGGTGATGAGAAATTGTGCGTGTATCCCTACTCTTCACAAAAATTGCTGAAGTCATGATTCTCAAATTCACCACCATGATCACTCTGGATGGTAGTGATAAGATAACCTCTATCATTTAGAATTTTCCTGCAAAACACTTGAAACTCCATCAATGCATCATTTTTATTGGATAGAAATAACACCCATGTAAATCTGGAATAATCATCAACAATCACAAAACCATAGGATTTCCCTCCTAGGTTGGATGTCCTAGTTGGGCCAAACAAATCAAGATGCAACAATTCCAAAGGCCGGGAGGTAGAAACAATGTTCTTATTTTTGAAAGATATGCGTGTTTGCTTGCCTTTTGTACAAGCCTCACAGATTTTATCACTTTCAAATTTTAATTTTGGCAAACCATTCACTAGGTCATGTTTAGACAACTTGGATATTACTCCAAAACTAGCATGACCTAGTCTTCGGTGCCATAGCCATGCATTTTCATGATTATTTACTACCAAGCACATATCATCACAAGAGACATCATCAATATCAACAGTGTAGACATTGTTATTTCTTTTTCCAATGAATTTGATCTCATTTGTGTTCTTGTTCATGACAATACAATGGGTTTCATCAAAAATAATTTTAAAACCCTTATCGCACAATTGACTTATGCTCAACAGATTGTGATTTAAACCTTTCACTAGAAGCACATCTTCAATAAGAATTTCAGAATTATTACCTATGTTGTCGATCCCAATGATTTTACCTTTATCTTTGCCTCCAAAAGTAACTGACCCTCCATCCTTGTCTTGCAGTGTAGAGAACACCTTCTTGTCCCCTGTCATATGCCTTGAACAGCCGCTGTCCAAGTACCATTTACTCCCCCTGGCTTCAAGACATACCTGCAAGAAGCAACATTCTCATGCAATTATTTTTGGTACCCAAACAAATTTGGGTCCATAGGAGTTAGTCCAATTCTGCACATGTCTTTTCTTTATCCAAGCAGCATGATTTCTATGTGAGTTTTGTCTAAACCAATAGTGAGCAATAACATGACCAAAACGACCACAATGAAAGCAATTGACATTTGAAGACCTTCTTGAAAATTGGGGTGGTTTTGGTTGAACATGTATTGGCTTAGAGTATGAACATGAAGCACAATCATTTGCTTTTTCATGCAAATAGGATGTAGTGATCTTATGCTCAAAGGATTTTTTTTGTTTTGGGGAGTATATCCCAATCCTTCCTTCTGGAAGTTAACTTTAACTCCCAACAAATTATCTAAATTTTGTTAGCCCTTGACAAACTTAGAGAGAGTGAACTGCAAGTCAGTTACCTCTTTGTTCAAGCTCACATTTTTACTTTCAATTTCTGAAATAGAGGATGTCAGAATTCCTTTTTCATTCTTGAGCTTTTCACAAACTTTTTCAATTTCAGACATTTTACATGATAGCTCCTCTTTGGCTTTTTCAAGATCTGAAATCGTTTGAAGCAATGTTTCTTTTTCTTCTGTTGACTCAAACCATTCTTATTCCAGTTTCTCAAATTTAACAAAAATATCCTCATGTGATAAATCATCAATTTTCTTTTTGAGAGTTTTATTTTCAGATCTGATTTTTCTATATTTTGTATACATTTTTTCATATTCCGACTCCCATTGTTCATTTGAAATGAAATTAGGGTCAGGATTTACCTCTGTTGATTCATCTTCATGTGCCATGAGGCATAGACTTTCCACGAGCTCTTGCAGCTCCTCATCAGACAGTTCGTCCGACCATGGCTTTGGGCTTCTTGAACTTGTCCTTCTTGAATTTCCTCTTCAGATCTGGGCACTCTCCTCTCATGTGCCCGTGCTTCTTGCATTCGTAACAAATGACAATATTGGCTTGCTCGGCTCGCCCTTGCTTTGAATGGGCTTCCTTTGCCCCTTTTTGAAGTTGCCTTGGAAATTTCTCTTCTTTCTCAAAAATCTCTTTACTTGGCAAGTTATCATGGCCAAGTCTTCTTCTTCATTGCTTCCTTCGTTGGATTCTTCTTCTTGAAAGTCATCATCAGATAGGTGAGCTTTCAATCCAATCACTTTCTTCTTCTTCGTATCTTCCTCAGCTGTTCACTTCAAATTTATCTCATAGGTGCTCGTCCAAAGAAAGTGTGGATAGATTCTTCGAATCCTCAATTACTGTTGCTTTTGTGTGCCACGCTGATGGAAGTGATCTCAGAACCTTCCTTACAAGATCGGAGTTTGTGTACTCCTTCCCAAGACTTTTGAGACCATTTGTGATCTCAGTTAATCGTGCGAACATTTCTGAAATGGTTTCTTTAGGCTTCATTTTGATCAGCTCATAATCTCTGACAAGTAAATTGGCCTTGGTCTCCTTGACCTCTGAGGTTCCCTCATATATGAGTCGCAACTTGTCCCACATCTCTTTCGCTGAACTGTACATGGATACACGAGAAAACTCATTAGGATGTATAGCACATTGCATGATATTCATAGCATTAAAATTTACAGTGCATTTCTTAATTTCCCCGGGTGTCCATTTTTCTTCATCATCCGAGAGTTTATAAGGACCCTTGTCCACAACCCTCTAGACCTCGTACTCCTGAGTCCTTAGAAAAACATGCATTCTATTTTTCTAGTAGGAGTAGTTCGAACCATCAAAGAATGGAGGACGGTTAATGGAATGACCTTCAGGCAGCATCCCCTTGTTGGCCATTGATCTGGATCTTTCTCTAGATCGTTAGATCTGTGAAAGTTAGAGCCTTAGCTCTGATACCAATTGAAGTCCCGCGATCAATGACACCCAAGAGGGGGGTGAATTGGGTGTATACAAACTTTTAACAAACTTTTGCCCAATTCAAACAAGTGTGAATAATGGCCGTAATGAATTCTAGATCTATATGAAACCTTTGAGATCTAATAGAATCTATCGCACTCAACCGATCTTAGGTACGATGGTAGAGGTGAGAATTCGGAGATTCTACTCACGCAAGATGTTATCTTCCTGATAAGGTTTGCCTTGCCGATCCAAACCCACCTTTTAATATACCCAAAATCTAATATGAAAATGATAAATTACACTAGATCTAACTCAAACAATGCAACAAAAATAATCTACGCGTGTGCTGCACAGAATGGGGATAAAAGAAAAGGAACAAATCACACAATGGACAATGATTTTTAGGTGGTTTGAATGCAACAACGGCAACCTACGTCCACCCCTCACGATCTGTGAGGATTCCCACACTATCTTGTAAAGGATTACAAGATCAAAACACACACACACACACACACACACACACACACACACACACACACACACACACACACACACACACACACACACACACACACACACACACACACGTGAGGATTTCGAAACTCCCATGAAGGTGTACAAGCACCGAATCACGAAGAGATGTGAAAACAAGAAGAACCACACACACACACACACACACACACACGGATCTGCGTAGATCTACACATACACAAGTGTTTAAAAGTACAAGATTACACACTTGAAGCTTGATGAAAAACAAGAGAGAAACACAAAATGAAAAACTCATATTTAAGCTCCCCCTTAATGGATGAAGATGATCTTGGATGAAGCTTCCTTCTCAGCTAAATCTTGACTTGAATGGCCTGCAGATGATCTTCAAAAACTTGGAAATGGATGAAGAAGTTCTTCCCCGAAGCATTGTTCACGGAGCTACAGTGGCAGCACTCTTTCTCCCTTAAGTGATTAGGGTTTTTGACCCCAATATGATGTATTTATAGATCTTGGATGGTCAAGGGACAAGCAAGGGACCAGATCCGCAAATCATGGCAAGTCTGGTGACTTTGGGATTAAACAAACCCAAAGAAAGGAGCTTCCCACGTTGAAGAACACAAGTCAACAATTGTTGCCTCAAAGCTGGCGGTCGATCAGCAGAAGGGGGCGGTCGACTGGAATTTTATAAGAATGAAGCTTTCAACGCTGGGAAAATCGGTCGACTGGCCCCTGACTAGCGGTCGACCGCTGGCTGGAAAATCTGCATTTTTAAGAGAGTTAGCCAATAAAACATGATCTGTGAACAGTTTATTATATGACCACGTCATGTTCCAATGAAAATGAGTTAGTTGAGCTTATCCTGGGCAATTCATTGAACCAAGGGGAATTTAGGCATCTGCTGGGTTAAGGAAGGCTTGAGAGTGGTTTAAGTTAGTTATTGCTTAGGTTGTAATTCTGGGGTTTTGTTATTATCAAAATCACCTGGAGAGACTCAACAACAGGGTCAGCCCGCTTATGGTCCCCCAGCACAGACAAGGGTACCGCCACCCGTGATTTACCCTGATTATGAAGAAGAAGACATCACCCAGGCCGCGCGCGGATACCTCCGTGGGGTCGAGAACACCTCCCTAGGGAGGCAACGGCTACTACAAGCCATCACCACTATTGAAGGGGGTCAAGAATCTCCAATCGACTCGGGTAAAATAGAAGATGCGGAATCAGGATGTTATGAGCTTCCCCGCCATGAAGAAGATCCACCGAGAGTCTCGGTGTTTGAAAGATTGACCTTCCCTGGTCACCTGACCGGACGTGCAAGGAGAAGAAATGAAAAGATACAAGTCTACGCTTGTCACATGGCTGGAGTGATCGGTCACTATGGGACTCTGCCTATTGAGCCTGAAGAAGTTGCCAAGATAGCTGAGAGGTCGGGCCCTCTCACAAGAAGAGGAAAGGCCGCCAGTGAGGCATTGCAAACTCTCGTCGGAACAACAAATCCAGAGGAGACTGCGGCTACCTTAACTGCCAATGTAATTATAACTGAAGATGACAGTGGGGGGCCATCACCTCATCTGAAGAGACGCCATCCAAGGAGCGGGGAAGCCTCCCCAACCCTTCTATCAACGAACCGTCCTTGCTGATGTTACTGCAAAGATATCAACAAGAAATTGAAGCATTACAAAAGTAGCTGAGCGAGAGGGATACTCATACCTCCGCGCCTAGGCAGCTCGTAGTCCCCTCGGGGACATCAGGGGCGGTGGCCAGGCATTTGAAGCTCACCGCAGGTGATTACCTCCCAACTAGTGCCCAACTATGCTGGGGGCATTCCTCCCCCGCAACAAAAAATTACGGCTGCGCCGCAACCTCAAATCTTTCAATTCCAAGGAGGGCCTGCCACGCCTCACGCGGCCATGTTAACAACGCCGCAAATGCAATAAGCTCATTTTTTCCCAAGCTGATGCGGGACGACAACGGGACTCGACTCGGACTTGTTGCGACCTTGGACTCTGTAGGACGACGCGACTAAAGAGACGACGCGACCAGTAACAACACTACAATGCAGCACCTAAAGAGCTCCAGAAGAGGCGAATATGCCCCCAAACAAGAAGTGCTAACTCACAGTCGTCCCGGGTGAGGGAAACGCTGACGATCTGCACGGTTGAGTAACCGACTTTGAGTCTCGGGTGGTCGGCTCACTCTTGTGCTCGGAACGAGTCACGGGACGGGTCTCGCACTCACAACTCATAGCGGTGATTAAGTACGAAGTAGCTAGGAAAAATTAACTCACATGCAGCGGCAGTAAGAACTTATACTAGCTCAGAAAGTAAGACAAGTGGGTGGTGAGTGTACCTCCACGCTCGGGGCGTGGGGAAGACTTTTCGACCGAGAACTGTCACTCCCGGTACAATAAGTAAATTAATTACAGCATGAAAATTACGACCCACTCCACGCAGGGAGGTAACAGGCCACAACAGCGGTCCGGGAGCACCGTTCTGGGGTTGACGGGCAGCGTGTTGGCGGCGTGTCGGGCGGTTGCGGGCTGTGGCTCCAAATATGCAATTTCAGGCCGGCAGGACAGCAAGCACTGGCGTCCAATGGGACGTCGATCTCTTGGGATCTTCTGAAGGTAGCGGTGAACCGAGACAGGTGGCGGAGGGTCCCTGGTCGACCCTCGGGAGTGGCGGTTGCTGAAGCTATCCCGAAGTATTTGTCTGGAATTATCCGGTGACCCCTTGTTGCTGGCCAGTCTCGGAGCAAAAATGCGTGCCTCCATGAAAATGGCCGGCACAACCAGATCCGTAGTCGGATCGGGGCGAGATTAGCGCCGTTGGAAAGAGGACTCGTAGATATTCAACATACATGAATTTCAGATCCATCCAACAACTGGATTGGAAATGAAAACTACTGCAAACTAACTAAGTTCTCTCTCCCGAAACATAGAACAGATAGGGCAGAACATGATCTACCTGTTTATGGGGTTTGACCGAAAATCAAATGGAAGATCTAGGACTTGGGGATTTTTGTGGAGAGAGGGGAGAGAGTGGTGGTCACGCACATAAATTTTTTGTATTTTATGACAACGTTTGGGGGGAGGAAAAAATAAACTACTAGGGGCTATCTCGCATATCTGCACACAGGCAGACTGTGAGGGGGAAAAAACAAATGGCTAGGAAGGGGCCTAAACGGACTATGATTTGCATGAAAATTAAATTGGGAGTGGTGGACGATGGGAGGAACCTACCCTCAAAACCTCATCACGATCAGACAGTTGGATCTCCGTACCAGCCTTTTTACCGAGCTGCTGTCCAGGAATCCTGAAATTTCATGGCAACAGGTGGAAGCCGGGTTGTAGTGGCTTGATGGCGGCACGAACGGAGGCGGCGGCGGCGGTGATCATTGGCAGTAGCAAGAGGGAGAGAAAGGGAGGAAGATCTCTCAGAAATCTTAGGGTCTCAGCCCTAGATCTGAAGAAATATGGAGGAAGAAGAAGAACAAGTGGAAGGGGAGAGAGGGTGGTGCACCCAAGGCTTAATTCACATAAAAATTCTTCATTAATTTGATTAAAATGCAACAAGAGACATTAACCCTAGACCTAGCTAAATGACATAGGATACCCTTGGTCAAGGGGGTATAATGGGGAAATGGGAAAATTAAAG
The DNA here is from genome assembly GCA_022559845.1 of Amorphophallus konjac. Taxonomy (NCBI): domain Eukaryota; kingdom Viridiplantae; phylum Streptophyta; class Magnoliopsida; order Alismatales; family Araceae; genus Amorphophallus; species Amorphophallus konjac. The sequence goes on along the minus strand of CM040123.1, from coordinate 351,057,077 downwards.
TTTAAACAATTCCCCATATGGAGACAAAAGAGGGGGCGCCCCTCTCTCCAAGTCAACATAAGGGGCTTTGTTATTTTAATCCCCTTGGACCATATTAATCCCCCCTTGGACCAAAATAAATCAAAAATATAAAATACTTGGTCAATATTCTCCCATTGACCCAATATAAAACCCAAAATAATACAAACCAAAATACAACTCAAATACACACCAAATACGACCAAATATATATAAAATACATATATATATATATATATATATATATATATATATATATATATATATATATATATATATATATATATATATATATATATATATACGTACTAAAGTATCAAAGCTCCGGTGGAGACTCCAGACTGTCCCCCAGCCACAAAGAGGTCGGTGTCGACCGAGTCGTGTTGCGTGTCCGGTACCGGCGGCTCGCTGAGTCGAGCCGTACTCTGGCTCTAGTGTCCTCACCAATTCTCCCCGGGTGGGAGAAGCTCGACCCCATCGAGTAAGGGTCCGGGTCGCTTTGGTATCAATCCAGCAGATCTAGATCTATCCTCCGTAGCAAGTCCCGGGTGATCCAAGTGTCATCGGACGCGGGCCATCCCCTGCATCGCACCAGGTAGCGCTGATACTCTCCACCTCGAGTAGTCGTTACCTACTCGTCCAGTATATGCTCTATCTGCTCACGCTTCTGAGGTACCAAGGCAGGAGGTCGACGCTCTAGGGTGGTGTCACTCACGATGGGTGGAGATGGCTCAAAGGGCTCACTGGGTATCACCGTTGGGTCCCTATAAGCGACGAGATCCGAGATGTTGAAAGTGGAGCTGATCCCGTAATGATGCGGGACAGGACGTGAAGCTAGACTCTAGCTCGTAGACGTCCCTAAGCGAGGGAAACGTGGGATCTGCGCAGTTGAGAAATCGGCAATGAGTCTCAGGTGTTGGCTTTCCGCATGCTCGGATCGAGACACGGGACAGGTTCCACTCACTCACTCTCGCAGCGGTGATAAAAATTTGACGAGCTAGTTATCCTATCACTCTAGTAGTGGCATATGAAAATATACGAGATAAGCAAAATGCCAAAGTAGGAGGGTGGCGAGTGTACCTCCACGCTCCGGGCGTGGGGAAGACGACCCCGGCCAAGACCGTAACTCCCGGTACAGTAAATGTAATTAATTACAGAAGTGAATTTCTATGCCCACTCCACGTAGGGAGGTAAAGGGTTACAGTGGGACTAGGAGTAGCGGTCTCGGGTTGACGGGTAGCAAGCCGGAAGGGTTCTCGGACCGGAGGCGGACTGCTGGTCCGACTCGGTACTGTTCCTACTCGCTGGACAGCAACCGAACTCGGCTTGTATGACAGTGGCTTCCAGTCACCTTTTGATCACGGCGGCTGGTTGGGACGTCGGTAGAAGACCCCTCTTCGATCTCTGAACTCGGCGGCGGCTGAATCGACGCCGAAGTAATTTTGCAAGAATTAGCTTGCTGCTGCCTTTGCTGGGCTGTTCACGGAACATGTTTGCGCGACTCGGTGAAAAGAATTGTTGTGCCAAGATCCGGAGGCGGATCAAGGCGAGATTGGCGCCGTTGGATAGAGGACTCAAAGGTATACAACATATAATTATTTGAAGACCATCCAACAAACGGATTGGAAATGAGAATGATTGTTCCCCAAGTATTTCTGGTGGCTCGGATTACAGACAGTCAGGACAGAACAGGATCTGCCCGAAAATGAATTTTGACCAAAATAAAAACGATAGATCTAGACTCTCGTAAAATTATGGGTGGAAGGGGGGGATGTGAGGGTCATGTATGAATGTTTTGGGATGTTTTGGAGATGAATAAGGGGGCGGGAAAAATATAACAACAAGACACTATCCCACAAATATGCAAACTGACAGATTGCTGGGGGAAAAACTTAATTACTGTGAAAAATAGTAAATGAAGGCGGAATGACACGAAATTTAAACTGGAGATGGGGGATGACAGGGAGAACAAACCCTCAAAATTTGAGGTCGAACATATCTACGGATTGGAAGATAAAATTCCGGCCTCAGCTTGCTTTCCAATAGAGAACAGACCGGATACGTGTTGGCAGTGGTGGTGCGATGGCGGCTCGACGGCGGCGGTGGCGGCAGTGCTGAGCTTCTCACTCAGAGAGGGGTTGATAAGGAGGTATCTCACCTCTGAAATGGCTAGCTCTCACAGTTGCAAGGGGTGGGGAGGAGAGAGACAAGGGACGCCCTTAAGCTCTTCACAAAAAACTAATTTTTTTCTTCACTTAATTCCATGAAATGTGGAAATACATGGCTTATATAGAAATGTATAAAAGACCTAAACTATCCCTAGATCTAGGGTCAGGGAGGGGCAAATGGGGTATGGGAAATATTTCTCCCATGTGGTCAAATGACCAAAAATAAAAAAATACAAAAGGGGGGGGGCGCCCTCTCCAAGTGGGCAAGAAGTAAAATACCAATTTTCCTCTTGGTCAACCTTCTCCCATGGACCAAAGACCAACCCAAGTGGACCTTAAAACCTAGGAGGACCAATGGGAAAGGAGGTGGGGGACCCTGCTAGATCTACTGGCTTTTTGCACAAAAACCCAAAGATTCCTAAGGACTAACATATTGGCTTATAATTGCCATACAATTGCAAACCCAATTAACACAAGGGTATAAATGCAAACAAAAGGATACTAATGTTAAAACAAAATGTTAGTGCCCGGTGTTGATTCCCATCAATTCTCCCCGGGTGGGAAGAACTTGACCCCGTCGAGTAAGGGGTGCGGCTGCTCATGTGGGTCCTGCGGATCTGTCACCATACCAGGTAGCGCGGAGTATGCTCCACTCCAAGTAATCGTCATCTGCTCATCCCGTATATAGTCGATATGCACATGCTGCTGTGGGAATGAGGCTAGTTGTGGACACTCTGGAGTGGGGTCACTCTCAAAGGAAGGAGACGGCTCAATGACTCACTAGGAATCACCGCTGTGTCCCTGTATGTGACTGGATCCGAGACATAAAATGGTAGAGCCGATCCCAAATTCGACAAGTCTACAACGTACGCATTAGACCCAACTTGCCTCACACTCGAAAGGGACTGACATTGCGAGCTGACATGAGACCGACTATGCGACTCCTAATATGCTCGACACATGTATGTATTGACTCTGAACAAATGAAGAAAAACACAGACTCACACAAGACCCTAAACAAACCTACTGTTAGACCGACCCATACATATGCAATGGTGGACCAGGACATTCGAATGTGTGCCATGCATACACATGACGCAAACAAATGTCGATACAATCATGGACTCCTAGACATCCCAAAATGCACCATGCATGCAAGGACTTCCTATTGGACTGGGGAGGTTTGGGAGGGCCAGCAGAGTTGAATGCACCTTTCTCACCACCCCTATATGTATGTATATCTCGCCATTGAATGGGCTTAATGGGTGTAGATGGCCCGTGTCACGTCCGGGTTTTGTCCCACCGGCCTCACGGTTTTGTCCCTTTCTAACAGTGATCGGCTCTAGAATGGGGGACTTTCCAAGCAGGTCACCCATCCCAGTACTACTCCCCATTAAGCACGCTTAACTTTGGAGTTCTTTTCAAGAACTGAGCTGATACTTCAAAAGGCATCTCGGTGATATAGAGTACAACTTAGCTATATTTGAGGGTGTTACAATCTACCCCTCTTATATAGGCGACGTCCTCATCGTTAGGCACATATAGCACGCAATAAAACTCCCAGGCAAGTAGGATTCTAGAGGTGGCCCCTACAGGCTCAAGAGGTGGCTCCCACTATGTAGCACTTTGTTCCATTACGGGTTCAAGAGGTGGCTCCCATAGCGTAGCACTTTGCCCTGCATGAAACTTAGTTCCCACACTTCCGTCTAGGGTATAGCTCTGATACCATTCAGTCACGCCCCGTACTCTATACCGTCGAGGTATTATCCGCTTTGGCCTACCGGCCTCACGGTTTTGTCTCTTTCTAACCGTGATCGGCTCCAGAATGGGGGACTTCCCAGGCAAGTCACCCATCCCAGTACTACTCCCCATTAAGCACGCTTAACTTCGGAGTTCTTTTCAAGAACTGAGCCGATACTTCAAAAGGCACCTCGATGATATAGAGTACAACTTAGCTATATTTGAGGGTGTTACAGCCTGACCCGTGGGGAAGGGGTGTGATAGCGGACTCCCTCGAAGAAGTGGAGTAGATGTGGTGGGTCAAGGGGTTCACTAGGGTAGGGGTCGAAGGGATCAAAGAAACCGTGACCCCTTGAGACGGGTTCCCTCATGACACGGTGCCAAGTTTGAAATTCTTGAAGGTATAAATAATCACCTTCATGCATTGTGATCGGTGGGACGACGGTCATGTGTAGAAGGTATGATTCCTCCCTCGGGATAAGTGGAATGAAGCTAGGCTCGGCCGGCATGGGGAGGAATAAGAGAACCTCCGTGGTGACATGACCCACGGTGCACACGGAGGTAATGGAGCCTAAGGCTAGATGTGTGAAGCTACGACTATTGGGTTGGTCGAAGCCTCGGGCCAACATACACGTCAACTTCAATTGCTAGTCTAATCCTTTAATGAGGTCTTCCAATGTGTCAACATGGTGAGAAGATCAAAAAATGGTGTGGAATGAGTTGACGGGCACTAGTTGTAGTGCGGGGTCCATGGATCGGTAGCAAGGTGCTTTAGGGACCAAGCCTGTCTTGAGCCAGCTAAGTAGTGGCTCGACGATGATTAGCTTTCCCGTTAGAAGTATGGGTGGCTCTAGCTGATGTGGCTCCAAATGAGGTGGCTCCGAATAAAGATCGGAAGGTGAGGGTGGGGGCATAGGAGCTCTCACGGGCGGAGAAGGAGTGTCCTCCTTGAGGGGAAGAGGTTCTTGGGGTGGCACCGGGTTGAGACTACCAGCTACGACTTCCCTATACTCGGGCAGGAGTTTGTCAATCTGGGTACACATCCTATCCACCTTATCTGACTTGATTTTGAAAAGTTTGACAATGGTGGGGTTTGGAGTAGGGGTATCGTGATGGACTCGCCCATAAACACTCGGCCTAGTATTGGGCTTAAGTTCATCTACATGTGGGGCTCTTTGCCTCTGACTATGACCCACTTAGTTGGAGGTGATTAGGTAGGGTCAGTTGGAGGTGACTGGACCGGGTAGGTAGACCCTTCAAAGCTCGCCCTTCATCTCACGCTATGACTCTATATGCCATTGCCTCCTAATTTCCCTCAAGCATTCTATGTCCCTCCATATTTCGGCAACTTCGTAAAAAAGCCACCTTGTGGTAAAGTTGACTTGCATGGCATCGGACATAATGTAACACTCAAAGTATTTATCCATAGCGGCTTCCCACTCTAGGTAGTCGCTCAGGACTGTGGAGCCATTGAAGTCCGGGGCTTCGGGCTTACGGAGGTTGTGGGGTTGGGTTCCCCATCCTTGGGTGTGTCGCCACCATTCATATGACGTGGGCTTTTGGAGATCCATGGGACACGGGGAGCTATAGCATGGCCATGCCGACACTTGGTGACAAGACACTAGACACGACCCTAAACAACAATGCAAAGTTGGAATGCAAACTCGACTACAAACTTAGACTCAACCAATATCTGGTATGTGGCGGAGGTTTGATCCGAAGATCGCACTCTCGCAAGTGTGCTACATTCCCGATAGGCGTAACCTATCATTCCGGGAACACCTTTTGATATACCGGGTAAAGGGTGCAATATGAAGCCTTGAACCGACTTCCCTAGACTCGACTTGGCTCTGATACCAATTTGATGCGGGATGGGACGTGAACCTGGGACTCTAGCTCGCAGACGTCCCTAAGCGAGGGAAAGGTGGGATCTGCGCGGTTGAGAAACCGACAATGAGTCTCGGGTATCGGCTTTCCGCGTGCTTGGATCGAGGCACGGGACGGGTTCCACTCACTCACTCTCGCAGCGGTGATAAAAATTTGACGAGCTAGTTATCCTATCCCTCTAGCAGCGGCATATGAAAATATACGAGATAAGCAAAATGCCAAAGTAGGAGGGTGGCGAGTGTACCTCCACGCTCCGGGCGTGGGGAAGACGACCCCGGCCAAGACTGTAACTCCCGGTACAATAAATGTAATTAATTACAGAAGTGAATTTCTATGCCCACTCCACGCAGGGAGGTAAAGGGCTACAGTGGGACCAGGTGCAGCGGTCTCGGGTTGACAGGTAGCAAGCCGGAAGGGTTCTCGGACAGGAGGCGGACTGCTGGTCCGACTCGATACTGTTCCAACTCGCTGGACAGCAACCAAACTCGGCTTGTGGGATGGTGACATCCGGTCACCTTCTGATCACGGTGGCTGGCTGGGACATCGGTGGAAGACCTCTCTTCGATCTCTGAACTCCGCGGCGGCTGAATCGATGCCGAAGTAATTTTGCAAGAATTAATATGTTGTTGCCTTTGCTGGCCTGTTCACGGAACAGGTTTGCGCGACCCGGCAAAAAGAATTGTTGTGCCCAGATCTGGAGGCGGATCGAGGCGAGATTGGCGTCGTTGGATAGAGGACTCAAAGGGATGCAACATATAATTATTTCATGACCATCCAGAAAATGGATTGGAAATGAAAATGACTGTTCCCCAAGTATTTCTGCTGGCTCGGATTACAGACAATCAGGACAGAACAGGATCTGCCTGAAAATGAATTTTCACCAAAATAAAAATGATGGATATAGACTCTGGGAAAATTATGGGTGGAAGGGGAGATGTGAGCATCACGTACGAATTTCTTGGGATGTTTTAGAGATGGCTAAGGGGGCGGGAAAAATATAACAACAAGACACTATCCTGCAGATCTGTAAACTGGCAGATTGTTGGGGGAAAAACTTAATTACTGGGAAAAATAGTAAATGAAGGCGGAATGACACGAAATTTAAACTGGAGATGGGGGATGACAGGGAGAACAAACTCTCAAAATTTGAGGTCGAACAGATCTATGGATTGGAAGATAAAATTCCGGCCTCAGCTTGCTTTCCAGTAGAGAACAGACCGGAGACGGGTTGGCGGTGGTGGTGCGATGGCGGCTCGATGGCGGCGGTGCTGAGCTTCTCACTCAGAGAGGGGTTGATAAGGAGGTATCTCACCTCTGAAATGGCTAGCTCTCACAGCTGCATGGGGTGGGGAGGAGAGAGACAATGGGCGCCCTTGGGCTCTTCACAAAAAATTGATTTTTTTCTTCACTTAATTCCATGAAATATGGAAATACATGGCTTATATAGAAATGTATAAAAGACCTAAACTATCCCTAGATCTAGGGTCAGGGAGGGGCAAATGGGGTATGGGAAATATTTCTCCCATGTGGTCAAATGACCAAAAATAAAAAAATACAAAAGGGGGGGGGGGGCGCCCTCTCCAAGTGGGCAAGAAGTAAAATACCAATTTTCCTCTTGGTCAACCTTCTCCCATGGACCAAAGACCAACCCAAGTGGACCTTAAAACCTAGGAGGACCAATGGGAAAGGAGGTGGGGGACCCTGCTGGATCTACTGGCTTTTTGCACAAAAATCCAAAGATTCCTAAGGACTAACATATTGGCTTATAATTACCATACAATTGCAAACCCAATTAACACAAGGGTATAAATGCAAACAAAAGGATACTAATGTTAAAACAAAATGTTAGTGCCCGGTGTTGATTCCCATCAATTCTCCCCGGGTGGGAAGAACTTGACCCCGTCGAGTAAGGGGTGCCGCTGCTCGTGTGGGTCCTGCGGATCTGTCACCATACCAGGTAGCGCGGAGTATGCTCCACTCCAAGTAATCGTCATCTGCTCATCCCGTATATAGTCGATATGCACATGCTGCTGTGGGAATGAGGCTAGTTGTGGACACTCTGGGGTGGGGTCACTCTCAAAGGAAGGAGACGGCTCAATGACTCACTAGGAATCACCGCTGTGTCCCTGTATGTGACTGGATCCGAGACATAAAATGGTAGAGCCGATCCCAAATTCCGACAAGTCTACAACGTACGCATTAGACCCAACTTGCCTCACACTCGAAAGGGACTGACATTGCGAGCTGACATGAGACCGACTATGCGACTCCTAATATGCTCGACACATGTATGTATTGACTCTGAACAAATGAAGAAAAACACAGACTCACACAAGACCCTAAACAAACCTACTGTTAGACCGACCCATACATATGCAATGGTGGACCAGGACATTCGAATGTGTGCCATGCATACACATGACGCAAACAAATGTCGATACAATCATGGACTCCTAGACATCCCAAAATGCACCATGCATGCAAGGACTTCCTATTGGACTGGGGAGGTTTGGGAGGGCCAGCAGAGTTGAATGCACCTTTCTCACCACCCCTATATGTATGTATATCTCGCCATTGAATGGGCTTAATGGGTGTAGATGGCCCGTGTCACGTCCGGGTTTTGTCCCACCGGCCTCACGGTTTTGTCCCTTTCTAAGGGTGATCGGCTCCAGAATGGGGGACTTCCCAAGCAGGTCACCCATCCCAGTACTACTCCCTATTAAGCACGCTTAACTTTGGAGTTCTTTTCAAGAACTGAGCTGATACTTCAAAAGGCATCTCGGTGATATAGAGTACAACTTAGCTATATTTGAGGGTGTTACAATCTACCCCTCTTATATAGGCGACGTTCTCATCGTTAGGCACATATAGCACGCAATAAAACTCCCAGGCAAGTAGGATTCTAGAGGTGGCCCCTACAGGCTCAAGAGGTGGCTCCCACTATGTAGCACTTTGTTCCATTACGGGTTCAAGAGGTGGCTCCCATAGCGTAGCACTTTGCCCTGCATGAAACTTAGTTCCCACACTTCCGTCTAGGGTATAGCTCTGATACCATTCAGTCACGCCCCGTACTCTATACCGTCGAGGTATTATCCGCTTTGGCCTACCGGCCTCACGGTTTTGTCTCTTTCTAACCGTGATCGGCTCCAGAATGGGGGACTTCCCAGGCAAGTCACCCATCCCAGTACTACTCCCCATTAAGCACGCTTAACTTCGGAGTTCTTTTCAAGAACTGAGCCGATCCTTCAAAAGGCACCTCCTACTTCTTCACAGCTCCCGAGGGAAACAGTTCAGGTCTAACCCTGATCATGACATAATCTCCCTACTGAAAGTCATGGTGGTGCCTGTGGGCATCAGCCAATTCTTTGTATCGTGCGTTGCTGGACTCAATGTGACGACGCACATGCTCATGCAACTGCCTAATATGATCGGCAAAGGACTCGGCTGACTCAGACACACGGGACTGGATGGGAGATGGAACTAGGTCTTTGGGCTTCCTATGTCTACGGCAAGTGATAATCTCAAAGAGGCTCATGCCTGTAGACTTATTGACCGAATCGTTGTAGGCAAACTATGCTAAGGGTAAGACCAAATCCCAATCCCTGAGTCGATCTCGGACAAGACACCTAAGAAGATCTCCCAAACTCCTATTGACAACCTCAGTTTGACCATCGGTCTGGGGGTGATATGCAGTGGAGAATTTCAATTGGGTGCCCATCATATGCTAAAGGGTTTTCTAAAAATAGCTAGTGAACCGCACATCCCTATTGGACACTATGGTGCGTGGGATTCCGAACTTGGAGACACAGTGTGAAAAGAATAGATGGGCAACTCTAGAGGCATCTGACGTTTTGGAGCAAGGAATGAATAATGCCATCTTTGAGAACCTATCTACAACCACAAAGATGGAGTCGTGCTTTCGGAGGGTGCGGGGCAATCCCAACACAAAGTCCATGCTAATGTCCTGCCATGGACTATCCGGGACGGGGAGGGGAGTATAGAGGCCGGTATTCTGCTTCCTTTGCTTGGCCATGGCACAAGTGCGGCACTGGGCCATGATGCGAGCGACATCCCTCTTCAAGCTAGGCCAATAGAATCTTTGCTCAACCGTCTCTATGGTCTTGTTCCGGCCGAAGTGGCCAGCATGACCTCCCGCGTGCATCTCCCATGTGAGAAAGTCACGAACAGAAGTCCGTGGGATGCACAATTTGTCACCCCAGAATAGGTGACCCTCCTGTAGCATAAACTCGCTATAATCACGCGAGGGACTGGCTTGAAGGATAGCATAGATTGGACCAAAGTCCGGACAATCAACATAAGCATCCTTCAGCCTCTCTAAGCCTACCACCTCTACACTCATGGTGGTCAACATCATCACCCGCCGACTTAGCGCATCGGCTACCTTATTCTCCGCCCCTGCATTGTGCTTGAGCACAAAGGTGTACTCCTGGAGATACTCCACCCAACGACTGTGGCGACCGTTCAACTTCTTCTGGGTATGGAGGAATCGTAAGGCCTCATGATCAGAAAAGAGGACAAACTCATGGTGCAAAAGATAGTGCCTCCAATACCTCAATGTCTGGACGACTGTGTAAAATTCTTTATCATTTGTGAAGTAACGCAGTTTGGCATCATTAAGCTTCTCACTAAAGAATGCAATGTGGTAGGACTCCTGACTCAATATTCCACCAATACCCACTCTAGAAGAATCACATGTGACCTCAAACACCTTAGAAAAGTTAGGTAGAGCAAGGACAGGTGCCTGGGTCATACTGTAGCGACCCGGGATCCGAGTACCGGAAAGGAACCGGCGTGTCTCGAATCTCGGACTGCCACCCACGAGCCCGAAGACTCGGAAGGGTTAAAAAGATGGTGTGGGAATACAAGTGAAGCCGAAATAACTGTAGAGATAGCACAATTAAACTAAAATAAAATGCACAGAATAAAATAAATAAATAAACTGCTACAAGGCCCAGTGTGTCTGATGTCCAAATTAAGTACAGTCAACATAAAGAAAAGTATAAGTACACGGGGCGTACCCCGGCTCTGGCAAACTGGCGACTAACCCTGGCTAGAGGAACCACGCTGAAACTCCGTTGTGCCTCTCGACGACCCCGCCTCACCTGAAAAGTAGGGGTGAGCCTCATTTCATTGGCCTAGTAGAGATCCCTTGAACCCCCACAGCACAATGAGGAAAACAAGGCAAAAAGACGCAAACAAGCACGGAAGGTAACGCTACCTAACAAATGTGCGGGAGAATCAACAAGCAATAATAAATAAACGGAAAAGCTCTCTACGATTAACTGTACCACTCCAACTGACCTCAAATCGACAGAAAAATGAGTCTGTACCTGCCTGGAGACAAGAGCACCACCCACTAGAAGAACAGCATGATGCGTCCGCTGACGTCTTACACCGCGCCTCAAGTGTCTCCCTACAACGCCCCAAGCGGAGACTGAGACACACCACAGTAACCAAAAACTCAACAAGGACTAGCTGGGGTCGTGCTCGTCAGCACGGGTTCTCTGCCCCCAACTACGCGTGCACACACAGACCAACTACTCTAGGTCGGGTCCTCTATCCGATTTCCCCCCCAGCCGGACTCGGGCTACAAAGGTAAGGGGCCTTACAGAAACCAGCTTAAAAATCGTCTCTCTTGGGTAAGCCGCTCCACCACTCTCGGGTGGGTCAGCACACGCGTGCCGTAAGAAGACTACGACTAGTGGACGTGTCACCAGAGGTAAGACTCAACTCACGGAAATCACGTATCGAAGAGAAACGGGACAGTGACCCACTCCGGACTTCCCCCAGCCTAGCAGTCTATCGCTGGACCGCGAGGCATCTAGCGGTCTATCTCTGGACTGCGAGACCCAGCCTAGCAGTCAAACCCACGACCGCCAGGGATCGAGCCACGGTAACGGCTAGCGGTCTACCGCTAGGCCGCTTGGCAAGCCAAACGGTCCATACCTGGATCGCAAGGCAATGGTAAACGATCATACCCTTGACCGCTTACCAATGCGTGACTCCCAACGGTCAGAAACACGTGCCCTGTGGGCACAACGGTCAGAAAATAGCTAGCGGTTTATCGCACGACCGCCTCACCTAGCCTAGCGGTCCACCGCCAGACCGCAAGGCCTGCCGACAATATAGTGTCGCGAAGCGGTCTCCTGGAAACCGCCAGGGGAGCCATGCGGTCACTGGAAGGACCGCTAGGCTCTCCCGAGCGTGAAATGGCGGGAAATGCCCAAAAATCCCGATCCACACCCCGATCATCGTCCGATGATGGGGAAACAAAGGGGAATCCTTCCCCAACCCTCCTAGTATGCATCTAAACCCTTGGATTGGTCAAAAACCTCACGGAACAAGAGATCCGATGCTCAACCCCAAAACATTGATTTTACCCTACCTGGCTCAAAAACACCCCTCTCGGCCTCGCCTTGGCCTACAAATCGCGGGAAAAGCAGTAAAGAGGGTAAGGATCCGTCCCCCTACCTCAAAGAAGGCCGAAATGCTCCGGATCGCCGCCGATCACAAATCTTGGCCTCACAAGAATGCCTCTCCCACGTCGTGAAAAGGGCACCGCCGCGTTCCTCTCGCCGCCGTCGTCGTCACCACGCCGCTGCCGATACCCGCCATCCGTCACCAGAGGAGGGCGGGGGGTCGGAGTGTTCACACGGGAGAGAGGGGGGGCGTGCGTTCACGGGAAGGAGAAAGAAGAAGAAGTGGAAAGAAGAAAAAGGGGAAAAAGAAAAGGAAAAAGGGGGGTTTATATAAAAAATCTGGAAAATGCCAAAAATACGAAAAATTAGAAAAAATCATTTCCGCGATCCTCGGAACACGCTCAACGCACTGGTATAGTCCCGGAGGAGGAGAACGCAACGGTTCTCCCGCTATGGTTCCGCAGGTTCGTCAGGGAAAAATACGTGTAAATCACAAAACAAGCTCCGGGACCCCCGAAAGTGATCCGAAACTCACAGATCCAGATCCAAAAAATATCCAAAAAACCCGAGACATTACAACCCTCCCCCCTTAAACAAATTTCATGCTCGAAATTAAGGACAAGGCACGTGGATAGGGGAGAAGACTCACCCGAACAAATAAGGATACAATTGCCGCATCTCATCCTCACGCTCCCACGACGCCTCACCACCGGAGTGACGCTGCCAGACTACCTTAACCAGAGGGATAACCTTATTCTGCAGGCGCTGCTCACGTCGATCCTTGATGCGGATAGGTTACTCCGGAAGGGACAAGTCTGGGGTCACCTCGGGCCAAACAGTGTTCTCCAGAATGTGGGAATCATCGGGCATATACCTCCACAACATAGACACATGGAATACATCATGGACGGCAGACAGCTCCGGGGGAAATTGCAACCGATAGGCAACTTCACCAATACGCTCGACAATAAGAAAAAGACCAATGTAGCGAGGACTCAGGTTCCCACGCTTGCCGAAGCGCATTACACCCTTCATGGGAGAAACTCGTAAAAACACCTGATCTCCGACAGCAAAGCTGAGGGGATACCTCCTCTGATCGGCAAAACTCTTTTGCCGGCTCTGCGCTGCCAACATCTTCTGCCGAACCAGATGCATCGCCTCAGTACACTACTGTACCTAATCCAGTCCTGTCAGGACATGCTCTCCTACCTCGAACCAATCAAGCGGGGTCTGACAAGGTCGCCCGTACAACGCCTTGTATGAAGCCATACCGATGCTCGAATGATAGCCATTGTTGTAGGCAAACTCCACTAATGGTAAATGGTGGATCCAACTTCCTTGCCACTCTAGGCAACAAGACCTTAACATGTCCTCTAAAGTCTGGATAGTCCTCTCTGATTGAACGTCCGACTGAGGATGGTACGCCGAGCTAAAAGCCAACTCGGTGCCCAGAGCCTTCTCAAAGCTCCTCCAAAATCTCAAAGTGAAGCGCGGATCACGATCGGACACAATGGAGATGGGAACTCCATGCAACGAGATGATCCGCTCCACATATAGACGGGCTAAACGATGCACACTCCAACTGACCTTGATCGGCAACAGTCGAGCCGTCTTAATCAGTCTATCCACCAGTAACCAGATACTATCATGCCCACTAGATGTCCTCGACAATCTAACCACGAAATCAGTGGTCACGTGGTCCCACTTCCATGTGGGAATCTCCAAGGGATGAAGTGTACCTCCCGATCGCTGGTGCTCCGCCTTCACCTGCTGACAAGTCAAACACCTGGCCACAAACTTTGTAACATCTCTCTTCATCCCAGGCCACCAAAACAGCCTCTTCAGGTTCTGGTACATCTTCGCCGATCCGGGGTGCACGGCATACCGAATCCCATGAGCCTCACGTAGCACCACACGCCTCGTTTTCTCCTCGATTGGGACGTACAACCTACCTCAAAACCTCACATCTCCATCCTCACCAAACTCCACCTCGGCCATCAACTGAAATACAAGGCAGCTCGGGGTCCGCACGTTGAGCCTCAGTCACTTGACGACGAATAGCTGGCGTGATAGTCAAGCTCGCAAGAACAGTCGAACCCTGATCCCCAGGGATCTTGAGCCTAAAAGTCATGGCCGGCACCTGCTCCCATAACCTCCACTTCCTTAACAACATCTAACTGACCACCACCTTCCTACTGAAGGCGTCAGCCATGACATTCATCCAGCCAGGCTGATACGATAGAGTAAAATCATAGTCCTTCATGTACTCCATCCACCTCCTCTGCCTGAGGTTAAGATCCTTCTGGGTAAACACATACCTCAAACTCCGATGGTCAGTAAACATCTCAAACTTATCGCCGTACAGGTAGTGCCTCCAGATCTTCAGAGCAAAAATCACCGCCGCCAACTCAAGATCATGAGTGGGGTAGTTCTCCTCATATGGCTTCAATTACCGAGATGCATACGCCACGACTCTACCATGCTGCATCAGCACGGCGCCCAAACCTACCCTGGAAGCGTCTGTACACACCACGAAACCTCCCGATCCCGAAGGTAACACCAACACCGGAGCGGTAGTGAGCAATCTCTTCAGCTCCACGAAGCTCTGCTCACACTCCTCCGTCCAGACAAACATCACCTCCTTCCGCGTAAGCCAGGTCGTCGGGGCCGCAATACGAGCAAAATGCTGAATGAATCTCCTATAATAGCTTGCAAGTCCCAAAAAGCTCCGAATCTCCGTGACAGAACTCAGCCTCGGCCACTGCACCATAGCCTCAACCTTGGCCGGGTCCACGGAAACACCATCACCAGAAATCACGTGCCCCAAAAAGTGCACCTCACTCAGCCAAAACTCACAGTTGCTGAGCTTGGCATACAGCTGGTGACCTCGCAAGGTCTGCAACACCACCCTCAAATGATTTACATGCTCCACAACAAACCGTGAATACACAAGGATGTCATCCACGAACACGACCACGAACTGGTCTAGATACGGACGGAACACCCTATGCATTAAATCCATAAATGTCGTAGGGGCATTGGTAAGCCCAAACGGCATCACCAAGAACTCATAATGCCCATACCTCAAGCAGAACACAGTCTTCTCAACATCAGACTCTCGAATCCACAACTGGTATAACCCGATCTCAAATCGATTCGCGAAAACACCCGGGCAGACTAAATGTAAGATCCTGAGTCTTTCGGATCCTTATCGGAGAGTTTTGGATCGCTTTTGTGGGTCATGAGTTGTGTTTTACGATCCGCGTGGATTTTTCTCTCGTACTAGTTGTAGAACCTAGTGGAGTTTATTATTCAATTCATCGACTCGAGGACGCTGCAGTTGCGTTGCATTCTTTTCGAGGATCATTTCAACTATTTTTCCGTATTTTTCTGAATTAGTCCATTTTCAAGTCAAAAATCAGATTTTCAGAAATTAGGAAAATTCCTGATTTCTTTTCCTTTTATTCTTTTCTCTCCTTCCTCTCTCCTCATTCGAACGCACGTCTCTCTCTCTCTCTCTCTCGTTCTCTCTCCTTGTTCCCCCTCTACTCTGACAGCAGACGGAGGAGGCTCGAGAATGCGGTGGAGATGCCGTGGAGGTGATCCGAAGCGTGGTTGGCACGATCCCATTCGGTGGATTCAAAGCCGACGTGATAGGCTCGTGAGATGGTTTTTGATGTTGTTTAGCCGTTTTGGCGCGCGAGAACTTTGGTGGAGGTAGGGATATGGACGCCCTACTCCTGTACTGCGTTTCCCTGCAATTTCGAGCTATCCGGTGCGAGAACGAGCGGGTTTAGTCTCATTTTGGGTGAAAGCATGTTCGAGGGGTGTGAGACGAGTTCGCCGTTTCAGGCGATGGTTTTCAACCTAGTTAGTTTCATTCAAACCCCTGGCATGTTGGGAATCCATTCCCGCCAGTTTTATTGTATTTGGCCGAGAATCGGAGTCGGTATGAGCCCGACTCTTCCCGTGACTCATTTAGGGTTGATTCGATGGAATCACAAGTTTCTTGTGTTTTTGGTGTCAAAATGACCCTTCTGGTCTGTGGAAGGCATGTATGGTCATTAGGGTTGTATCCCCATCGTTTAGACGCGATTGGGGCTTGGAACGGCCAAGATCGGCCGATCCCCTATTTTACCCACCGTATCGCCTTAGCGGTCCTTTCAGTGACCGCAAGGGCTTTTCTAGCGGCCCAGATTATGACGGCTAGGTCGCCTTGGGTGTCGAGTCTATAGTATGTCAGTTCGGGTCTTCGTGGTCGTGCGATAGACCGTCTCTTTTGGCTAGCGGCCTATAGTAGGACCGCTAAGCCTAGTGTGGCGGTGCAGAGTTAGACTGCTACGTTTTAGTCTTATGTCAGTTTGGCCAAGTGGCCTTACAATAGACCATGAGGCTAGCTGTGGCGGTTCATAATTAAACTACTAGGGACCGTTTATGTCGGTTCGAGGTTTTTGAGTCGGTTTAGGCTGGCGGCCTAAACTTAGGCTCTTTGTTGTAGCGGCTCTTCGATAAACCGCTACCTTCAGTTTGACCAAAGTCAATGTTTTAAGTCGGTTTGAGATGGAGTCTTTGGCGGCCCATTAGTAGACCGCTACGCTCCATGTGACGGTTCTATTATAGACCGTTTGGTGGTTTGACTTGTTAAGTCGGTTCGGGGTTGACTGGCTTTGGCGGCCTAGTGTATGACCGCTACAGTCACCTCGCGGTCCTTCTTATGACCGCCAGCGTCTGTGTTCTCTGTGTGGGGGTAACGGTCCATTAGCTGACTGCTTGGTTTACCTAGCGGCTTGGCATATGACTGTTTACTTCCCAGAGCTTTGTTTTCCTGATATTTGGCCTCCATTTGTCTTGGCCTTACCTTGTGGTTTGCCCATTGTCCCGTGGATATCTTGGATGTCCTATGAGGGCGATGACCATGTTGTGAGGTAGTTGAGGAGTGCCATTATATCACGTGGTGTTTCATACTATTTCGGAGTCATGATTGGTATCTAGTCAACTCGGTGTGATCTGGTGGTTAACATGTGACTCGTGAATGTCTCGGTGATCCGGTATGGATCGACACATGGTTTTGGATGCCTCGAGATATTATCTAACCTCGATTTACGTGTCCATGTGTTTTGAGTGTCTCAGTGATCCCTCAGGTCTCCGTAGTTTGTGTTATGCGGAGGCATGGATCAGGTGATCCTATGTCGTTTCCTTTATCGGTGTTTTCTCGTAATGTGGTTTAGGGACTAGGCTGATTGGCGGCTTGTTACCGCTATGTGCGACGATCTTGACCCTGAGTCTTGTGACTTAAGGATCATTGTGTTTGCAGGTCTAGTGGTCTGTTCTGAGTCTGGTGGTAGTCTGGTATGCTACCTTGTGTCTGGTGCTTTATAGTACGTGTGATAGTGCGTGCTAGCCTGTCTGTAATTCTGCACTGAGGTTTCGGAGTTTCTATGTGTCGTGTGAGCCTCCACTAGTCGTAGCTTGACGACTCACTGTGAACGCGTCACATAGATATTTTAAAAAGAAGAGAAATTTAATTTCTTAAAAGCGAAAGATGATAATATGTATGTGTGAGAAACAAAAGGAAGAAACTAAGAAAGGGAGCATGTGATGCTCTAAAGGAGTGTGATCGCCAGAGGGGTTACCTCAAAAATATTTATGATCGCATGTACCTTGTAAAGCGGGTGAGATTGTGAGTCCTTTTCTTCCCCCTTCTACCGGCCGGCCGATGAAGAAGGTTCTTGTCTTGATTACCCTTATAAGAAAAGCAAAGACAAGCAAAGTAATATGGATTAGCCAAAACGTGTAGTATCAATGCTCACAAGAAATAAGACTATGCAACGTGGGCATGAACACACCTTGTGTGTTTTGTTTTAAACCCCTGAGCGGAGTAAAAGGTAGGGAGAATATGCTATAGGTGCAAAACAAGTAGGATATGCAGCTAAAGATATATAATATGTGATGACTGCTTCTAGCAAAATGGCTAGAGTATGCGTGTGTGAGATAATAACGAAAGAAAAACTAAAGAGAAAGTGGAGCCTTTCTGCTGTTGCCGCAGCAATAAAGGAAGAAGAGAAGAGAGAGCGTTCAACTGCAGGAGGAAGACCACAAGAGAAATAGCACCGCCGTGAAAAGAACCTACAAAAGAAAACTAAACACTATATTCTCTCTTCTTGCAGAAGTCTCTCTTTTTTTTAACCATATCTCTCTTCTCTCGCGAGTGGCCTTCAAGGAAAAGTATTTATAAGGTCTAATACCTAGTTCTAATGGGTTTAAAACAAGGAATAAACCTCCAGACTGTAGATTTACTTCCATGGAAAGGATTGAGATCAAAAGGTAGAAGGATTGCTCTGCGAGGAAGCGGTAGCAGGAACGGACGTGGAAGCTAAATGCCGACTTCAAGGTGGTCGCTAATTAAAATGACGACCGCGTGCGCAGTTGCTATTTCCTGGATTAATTTATAGAAATAAATGACTTTCCATATTTTAAAAATGGGAAATGACGCCCGCGTGGACGGTCGTTAATTAATTGAAATAGCGACACCCATAAAGTCGGCAATTAAATGATGCCCTGCTAACAGTCGCTAATTATAAATATAATAAAAAAATTAGAAAAATTTCATATTGAACCAGTAGTGAAGTCCACTTTGGGGCATCACGTCGTGACATGAGATTTACTCAACATAGCATCGATTTTAGCGTGTCTACAGTTGCCCCGCCTTGGCATCTGCTTTGCTTGGGAGCGAGACAGAATGAAGCGAAAGTGCAACAAGCAGAATGAAGTAGGAACAGACTGAAAAGTAGATGCCAAGGTGTGATGTGACATGCCTCCGACACTAAGTGTTGGAAATCTTTCCATGATTCTAAGTGAAACAACCTCGGATGATTACGAGAAAGTAACAATGAACTGGATGAAAGAGCTAAGCTAATGAAGATAAAAATGTGCACATGGGCACAAAAGGAAAGACACCTTTGGAGAGCGGTTACCAACCAATGTGGATGTGCTACAACCAAGGTGAGTTTGCAAAAAAATAAAGCGAAGTGAGGAAGGAATCCAGTGAATGAATGCTTTCAAGGAACCGGCCTGAGCGGCTTCAAGGAGAACACAGTACTCGATTTTAAATGGAATATTTCATGTCAATTCAAATTAAGAGCAAGCGGCCTTCATTACTGGCTTAATATGAAAATTTTCTTCATTATTAAAGCTCAAAGTCCTACATGATGCATGCTGGGCTAAAAGAAAAATTAAAACAAACTAAAAAGAATAGAAAATAATCAAGGATAATATTGCTAAACCATCCAGACTTGGTCAAGAATCCAAATTTCTAAGCTGATACTAAGCCGAAGCCCGTTTGTCCACGCATCAACTCAGAAAGTGGAACCGTCATCCCAAACCTTAGATGACCCAACGGCCTATCCGTGTGATCAAGACTCCCTTGGAACTATCATTATTTTTTGATGAAGGGGAACTCAAATTCCAGGTTCATCAGAACCACAAGGTCCTTGATATGCTATAATAGAGTAGGTACCATATAGTAACAATGCATACATAAGAGGATACAAAGAAGGGAATAATGTCACCAAGGAGAAGATCCAAGAGCCTCGAGATCTGCATGGCCTGTTCCTTTCTACGCTCAAAGATCATTAGCTCAACAAAACTCATGACATGATCAAATCATCACGATATATATATATATAAGAGTGTAAGTTCATCAAAACGCCATAGAACAATTTACAATATAAATATATATATCTCAGGAAATGATGACTTCGTGCAGAGGCCCTAGAAAGCAAAATGACGACAGCCATAGTGTCGCTAATCAACTTCAATGTTTGACTCAGAACCGGACCGAAAATAACGCCTGTGTGAAAGGGCGTTAAATAAATGACGACATATCCAATGTCGCGATTCACATAAATGACGACAATGACTCTGTCGCCAATTATCTGCTACTTCCGGCACCCCGTTTCCTGTTCGAAAATAAAACTCCAGAGCCCCAATCCAACTCAAACATGAACAGCTCTCTTCGACCGCCTAGCAGAGCTTCAATAATTATAAAAAGGGGGCGTCCTCTTCTGCTAAAACACATCGAGCTAAAACTGAGCCTGCCGAGACAACAACAGAAGCAACAACAGCAGAGAACAGGGAATTCTCTCAAGATGGACAAGATGATGCAACGGCCTTTGAAGAGATCCAAAGTGGGGTTTTCAAGAATATCAAAAATTGAAGGCCATATTAGCAGAAGGACTGCTATGAACCAAGTAAGTATCAAGATTTTGAAATTGAACTTCTATTATATCACCTTCCTTCCCAAATTCTGATCATGCTCTTCTTTCTTCCTCTCTTTTCTTTTTTATCTTTTCAGGATTATCCAAACATTCCGGGGGCAAGAAGGTTCACCAAAATCAAATGGCTACCCCTTCTTCTTTCTAAACTCTCCCTAGACATGAGGACTTATCTCTCTAGATGGCACCTTCTAGGCTTAGTGACCCATGCCAAACATTATGGCAATGTACACCTAGATTGGGCCGCTATGGGAGCCCTTATAGAAATATGGCATCCTACCACACACACATTCTTATTTTCCACCTTTGAAGCTAGGCGTCAATTCTTTTCGAATTCAACCGCCTGACTTTCCAAATCTCTTCTCCTTCCTTCTGTTATTCACCTTCTTCCTCCTTCGTTCCATCATCTATTTTCTCCACTTTCCTCTACACCGTGACCCTGCTTTCTTTCCCATCTTCCATCTTCTCATTCTCATTTCCCATCCCTATTCCCATGGCTTTCATTGGAGGCTCGGGCTCCGACAAACGGCGACGTGTTGTGGCCCCTGCCGTCGTGGACTTGGATGAAGAACACAACGCCGGCGAGGAGCTTCCTCCCGCGGCGGCTGAAGATGCTCCGGCGGCGAAGCACAGTGGAGAAGAAGAATAAGAAGCTAATGAAGAAGAAGGAGAAGATGGAGAGGAAGAAGATGAAGGAGAAGACGACAACGACGAAGAAGAAGAAGATGATGAAGAAAATGAAGAAGACGAAGAAGGAGAAGGAGGTGAAGGAGAAGACGAAGAGGGAGAAGATGAAGATGAAGATGATGACGAAGATGATGAGGACAATGGAGAAGACGATGAACCACCCCCTCCTCACCGGCCACTACGAGGAGGGTTAATGGCATCGGAGCCCAGCAAGGTTGGTACTCTAGCCCTTGCCATATATTATTTTTTTTTATGCTTTTTGTTCTTAAATTTTCATAGCTATCGGGTCAATGAACCTGCAAACCAGTAAATGACGCCCTGTGGTGCGTCGTTAATTCAAATGACGACCTAGGTCAAGTCGTCAATTCATTTTTTCAATTTTCTGAAAATAAATAATAAAGAAATAGCACCCAGAACCATGTCGTTATTTAAAAAACCCATTTTTATCTTTTTCTTTTTCTTTTTTTAACAAATCAAACTGCCATTTTTTTGATATACACACATTTTTTATTTTTTTATATTATAACCCAAAACTGCCGGGACAAAAACACCCCTAGAAATAGCGCCTCAACCTGGGGCGTCAATTCAATAAATAACGGCCACTGTGTGGTCGTCAATTAAACAGTGATAAAATAATCAGCAAATGGAATTTTCTTTTGGCATATATATATATTCATGTATTCTTTATGTTTGGCAGGGATTGATGCAGACTCGGATCTCATGGGTCCAAGTCCGAGTGGCATATTATGGGTTACCCGATTTCCAGAGGGCTAGGGTAGAGGCGATGGGGTTCGGCCCCTTTCTTAGTATTGAGCCAGTGCGACCCGACCGGCCTTTGATCTAGGTCTTGAGAGAGAGGTGGGATAGGACCAGTCGGGCATTTTTGATGCCATGGGGGCACATGGTGTCGAGTTTAGAGGATGTTGCCAGGATCATCGGGTTGAGGGTAGACGGGGAGACAATCCATGGGGTGACCCTTCCAGACTACGGGGAGCTAGCCAAGAGACTGTTAGGGCTAGAGACGATTGCAGAGACCTCGAGGCAGTGTAGGACCATCTTCCGTACCGATCTGACCCAGGCTATGAGATTAGGGGATTCTAGACAAAGACGGAGAGAGTCTATGGAAGAGTTTGCAGAGAGATTGACAGGCAGAGCCCGGGCTGTCTACTGCCAGGACCCGGCTCAGAGGGAGCGAGCAGATCATGATTTAAGGAGGTTTTTGTTCCTAATGCTCGGGAGGCTACTGTTGGGTACGAAGGGGGATGTGATAAACTATCGAATCTTAGGCATCCTCGAGGACTTGGAGGGAGTTGGGAGATACGTGTGGGGAGCCGCCCTGCTGGCGCACCTGATGGCGGATCTGTCCATGGGGATAGGCCGAGAGACGACCGTCAGTGGCTTCTCGCCTTTCCTTCAGGTATGCATTTTCTTTTGTTATTTATCTAAATGCTTATGAATATGAATGTTTACTATGAACGTTTACTGATGCAATTGATGAATGCAGGTGTGGAGCCACTTATACATCCCGATGGATCGAGTCGACCTCCAACCCGGAGATGAGGTGGCCTTCCCACTGGCGCGGAGGTGGCTGCCGTGTCTGACTGGAGCACCACACCCTTACGAGCTGCGCATTCTTCGGCGGGAGTTTCGCGACTACCCCGCCTCACTTGTACGTTTGTAAAATATGATGCAACTTTCTTTTATTTCCTGCTTCATGAAATATGATGATATGATATGATGATGCTAATGAATGCTATGATATGATGATATGAATGCAGGTGGTTTGGAGACCTTATCAGGGCATGACTCAGGACAGTCAGCCTTGGGTCGTAGCGGGCCGACCTCATTTTGGGCATGAGCTTTGGGTTCACTACCTAAACGAGATCAAGCCGTTACGGCTCAGACTGGCGATGAGGACCCTCGGCCTACACCAGGAGTGGGTCAAGGTTGGAGAGCCACGCGGGATCGGCAGGAAGACCCGCTGTAGCACCCCGGTATAATAACGAATAAAAATTTACGAGAAATTAATAAGAAATTCCTTAAGAAATAGGATAAGTTAAATTTCAACTATTTTATACAACTCTAGAAAAATTAGAATCTTGTAAAGGATAAAACGTTTAGTAAAATTGTCTTCTATGACCAGCCCAAATAAAATCCTTAAACAAGCCGAACTAGCCGATTAAGGCCCAAATCAACACTTAGTCTAATCGGACCTTAAAATGTGAAATTAGAGCCCAATATCTGATCATTTAAGCTAAAACATGATGCAAATGAAAGGTTAGGATTAAGAGATCATTTCCCCTCTTATTTTTCTCCGAAACCCTAACCCTAGAGAGAGAATTTTAGAATAGAAGGCGGCGGCGACCCTATCCCACGAGTTTCGCGCACGACCTAGTTGCATGGACTCTATCTCCGCGATTAGAACTCTCAAGACCCTATAGGACCTATAAAAATGAACCTTAGCAACCCTAGAATCGTTTAGATGTTGTGGCGGCCGGCGAGGACCTCAGACGGGAGAGAATTCCGACGATCATCAGCGTGGGGTTCTTGGCGCGTCGGCTTCCCTCTTCTTCCTTCATCCTTCGATTAAGGTAGGTGATAGCAAGACAAACCCTAAGTGTAATATATGGTTGGAAACGTAATCATGTCCTCTTTCTTTTGGTATAAAAAGCCATAAATGTTATCTAGTATCATGTGAGAACTTTAAGTTTTAGTAGAAGCATGTCACATCTAGGGTTATCTTTGTTCCACCTCAAGTTGGGTAGGGATTTCAGGCACTAAACATTAAATTGATCATACTATCCTGTATAGAATTTTATGCTCTTTCTATTTACTACAAAAGCCTTAAATTTCATGTTCTATGTTTTCTATATTTAAACGATTAAGCTAACCCTAGCCAACTCGTCGGAGGCGGGCATGGCGACGTTAGCAAAGAATTATTTTGGAATGCACGGCCTCACGATAGACCGCTCATCATAGATAGGCGGCCGATGTTTGACCGTTCGTGTGTTTTTATCTCTGATATGTTTGGTGGGACGAGCGGCCGACCTCTAACCGCCCTTCCTTCAGGCGGCCAGTCCCAGACTGCTCATCTTCCCCAGCGGCACTCTATAGACTGCTCATCCCTAGCAGGCCTTCGGACCTGAGGGGGCATGAACGGCCTGTCGTGTGACCACCGAGGTAGATGAAAGGTTCTATTAGGACCGCCCATCTTTACAGAATTGCTCATTGTCATGTTAGCATGATTTATTTTAGTAGATTAATGGTTAATGGTAAACTAGCGACACACATAATGAACGGGAAATTATGGAAGTAAACATTTAAAATTCTTGCTGGATTATTCTCATTTTGATCTTGATTCATCTTTTCCAATAAAGTTAATTTTAATTATGATTCATTAATAATTGAAATTGTTACTAGGATTATTTGACAGTCGTTCTACTCCGGTAGGATTGACTGACTGCTATACTGGTTTCTGATGATTTGATAGCCTCATTTCCTTGTAATGGTTGGGACTCTCCGCCGGATACTCCTTCCGTCGGACTAGGACCTCCATTACGGGACCTCCGTATGTCCCCACGAGCCTGGGATTCCCACTAGGACGCATGGCAGGTTGTACCACCAAGATCTGAACCTGTTCACGTGATCGAACCGCTTGGATTGCTGTGTTGTGAGTCACGGCTCAATTTAGACCGACCGAGTCTTGAACGGCCGGAATCGGACCGTTTGTCTCAGTGGGCGGCCCATTATAGACCGTGCATCCCTGGCTAGTTTTCATTTAATGATGGTCGATTAACCTTGTTCTTTCTTCGACCAAATCACAGTTTGATCGACCCAGTAAGCCCTAGGTTGACCAGTGGAGAGTGGGCTGGACCCTGGTTCAGTTCTGCCCCACTTATGGCAGCCCGGAGCCCATTTTGGGTGGATTTCTAGTCTTCTAGTTAGGCCCAGTTTGAACAGACTGAGTAGGCCCATCCAGGTGCTCGAGCGGATCCTATTGGACCATTCAACCCCAGAGCAGTCCTATCAGACCCGTTTAGCTTGTTCTTGGGCTTCAAGCTCTTCTGGCCATGTGCGGCCCATTCTCGACCGTCCATACTAGTTAAATGGCCCGTTTGTGACCGTTCTTGTTTAAGAGTGGCCCATACTGGTCCGTTTATCCTTGACTTCGTTAAGGTTGACCTTTAGCCCAGTTCTTTCCTGAACGGCCCATATGAGACCGTACATAGCTTGAGCGGCCCAGTCTAGTTCGCATATACTCCAGAATTGATTTCCGTGTCTTCTTGATATTGAATCCAAGGACCTGATTGGTTCTTGATAACTTGAACTTTCTGGGTAAAGTATCTTCTTAACTTATCCTTGGGGTTTTCCAAGGTAAGTTTATACCTTGATATAATTGGCCATTTGACTTGATTGATGTCTAGACATAACTTGGGATCTTGGATCCATTAAATCAATGCCAACGCATCATAAGGGCCCGGTCTGGTCCTGGGAGGAGCGCCCAAAAAGTACTTGTGCCCCGGGGAGTTTGAATGACATGGTGAGGCATTGCACCGAGTGCATGACTAACGTGATGTCTACGACAAAAATCTATTATTTGAATCTTTCTTGACTTGATTAATTCTTGCTTGTTGGCCAATTTCCAGTTACGTTATGTTCATGTTCTCGTATTTTTTCTCCTTATGTTATTCTGCCATATCGTTATTTCATTTCATTTCTTTTACGCACGTATAAATGCAATAAATCAGTTAATTACTTAAACTTGCTTGTTATTATCTACTAAGCGTTCGCTCACCCAGTTGTTCCCCCTTTTCAGGTAGCTCAGGTGAGGACTCGCAGACCGATGGGGATGGGCAAGAGTGATGACTCGGAGCGAACCTGTTGGACGAACTTGAATAGTCATCTAGAGTTGATGTGTCTAGTTATGATTAAGAGTGTGTGACCGTAGAATTGTAATGTTGGAGTCAGAAAATGTACTGAAGTCAAGTAAATGTTATGTTGGAAGTTTTCTTGAGTTAATCTAAAGGTTGATGTATTTGGATTGTGGATCTTTTAAATGTTCTTTCGGTAATGGAGTTATTTTCTGTTCATGGTGTTGTGTTGACCCTTTAGCTTTAGCATAGCATGTCTGGAAATGAATATATTATTATTAATCATTTCTACTGCCAGTCCCGATATTCCGTGTCGGGGCATGACACCCGCAGATGTACCGTTGCCACCGACTGGCGGATCTGGTTCCCAGACCAGTACGTTGACTGGCAGCGTGGCGGGACGCGTGTTACTTCTCAGGCGGCAGACAGCTCGGAGTACTTGCGGCGCTACTGGGAGGTTTTCGTCGGCCGACCCCAGATAAGGGTCACAGGGGTATGTATGAATGCATTCTTTCTAAATGATGTATGTTTAATATGCAACTAATATGCGATGAATGCAGGATGCGCGAGATGCAGCGGTAATGGACATGCAAGTCCATCTTCACAGCCTGGAGGCTCAGCTCGCCACTACGCGGGCAGACCTGGAGACCCTAGTGAGTGCAACTATCTATATGCAAATGATTTCTGATTTATTAATGTTTAGCCATTGAAAATTTTAATGAATGCAGCGTGCCCAGCAGGGGGCAGTGGCAGGAGGTGCAGAAGGGGCCTCAAGCTCGAGGATGAGAGATTCGACTGCCGAGATTGCTTCCTTGGAGCACGACTCGCATGAGCGGTGGAGCGGGCCGTGGCGGCGGAACGCGACCTTGCAGCACGAGTAAGTTCAGAACCATACTTATAAATTCATTCCAATATATCATTATGTTCATAAAAATTATGGTTCTTACAGACTGAGGAGCTTAAAGCCGCGATTACTTGTATCGAGGCAAGGCAGCGAGACTTGACTGCACGGGTTAGTTCATAAAAGCAATATTCATGTGCATTATTTACTTTCAAAAATTCAATGACATTAATATGCTGTGATGCATGCAGATCACAGAGCTAGCGGAGGCACGAAGGCAGACAGCACTGGCGTGCACCGAGGTCGCAATCCGCGATCAGGGGATTGCGAAGCTAGAGGAGGCACAGAGGTAGCATGGGGAGTTGCCTCGCGAGGTGACAGAGATGAGGCTCCTCTTAGAGATGGAGAGGAGAGAGAGTGCCCGCGAGAGGGAGGAGCACCTACTGGAGCGCCTGGAGCGCGAGCGCAAGCTGACGGACCTGAGGACACAGCTGGCTGTCTCACAGGAGCGGCTACGAGCTACAGAGGAGCGTCTTCAGAGGGGCCGAGAACGGGCGCGAGCTGCGGGACACTCTAGCGCCTTCGCCAGCATGACCTACCTGGCAAGTTCCTCGACTCAACAGAGGAACGAGGCAGAGGAGTAGGCTCGAGCTTCTGCTGCCTCCCGGGGGTCCATGCCCCCTCCACGGGCCCATCGCCGAGACGACGGTGAGGCAGAGAGTAGGAGAGAGAAGGGTGGAGGCGAGAGTTAGCGAGAGATTTGTACTCCTCCACCTGCATGCTTTTTTTGTACACAGACATTTATGCATATATATATATATATGAGATTTTAATGTTACCTGAGTTATCATCGTGAGCACTTGTGTACTTGACTTGTCTCTTTCCTTTCTCCTTTCCCCTATGCCTATATTTCACACTTAAGCAAACAGATTAATTCATCTGTTCGGCTTGGCCCCTTGCTCAATAAGTAAGGCGTTGTCATTATTTTGACCTTGATGACGGGTCAAGGGGCCAAACCTTTAATTAATTAAGGCAAATAGCAAAGACATAGGAAAAATGCGACATGCAAGCAAGCGAATGCAAACTTGGATTGAAGGATGCCCACACATGAATGCAAACAAGCACATGATATGGCAAAAGTAGTGGGCTCAATTCAGAAAATTCCTCTTCTTTTCTCCTTTTCTTCTTTCCTTTCTTAATTTTTTTTACTTTTCTTTTAAATGACGACTCTACAGAAGACGTTAATCACAGAATTGACGCCCTTGAGTGCAAGCGTTAATTGAAAAACCTTTTTTTTCTTTTTTAATTTTAATTTTAATTTTCAAATGACGACCTTTAGAACGACGCTACTCACTGAAATGACGCCCCTGAGAGCAGGCATTAATAGAAAAACCCTTTTTTATTTTTAAATGATGACCTATAGAACGACGCTACTCACTGAAATGATGCCCCTGAGCGCAGGCGTTAATTGAAAAACCATTTTTTTATTTGACGACCTGCAGACCGACGCTACTCACTGAAATGACACCCCTGAGAGCAGGCGTTAATTGAAAACCATTTTTTTATTTTAGTTTTTAAGCATGGTATAAAAAGTCTTGAAACCTTATACAATCACCATCTTAAATTCGTTAATCATTCTTAAATGATTTAACAAAGGGCCAATGTGCTTAATAACTTGTGCTTTTACTCATATCCTCTCGCGGCCCATCCTCCTTAGTCGGTCTTTTCCATCCTTCGAGCTTATAACATACCACAGAGGGGGAAGTGAAGAATAAGTTGGGAAAGCTCACGAGAGGTTTTGGAGAACCAGAAAGCTTCCCTCCCCTACCCTAGTACCTATTGGGGTTCGGTCTTTGGCTTAGAGAAATTTTTGTTGCCTTGCCCTTATTCATGCATACTTACGACCAGGGTTTTCCCTGCGGGAACTTTGCCCTCTTAACATGCTTTTCTTTTATAACTTTACACCTCTTTTTCTTTTCTTTTTCTTTCAAATAAAGACCCAATTGTACTTAGGCTTTGCAGCGTTGTTCTCTTTTGGGCCCTGACTTCCACCTACTAGGGCGGCGGGTAGGTTTGGTGGCATTCCCTGACTTGTACTCCCTCTCGCGAACTGAAGAGAAGAGAATAGGTAAAGTTTTTACACTCTTAGTTTGACTGTGACTTTCTTCAAATTTTGAACCGCTTGAGTTTTAGAGCAAACGTGTAGTGTGTGCAGGTATTGACCCCACGTTAAACCATCAAGACTAAAGAATGAATTAGGGATTTTGATTTTTCAGGTTTCACGGCCTATGCACCATGCCAGCCTGCAATTTTTTCAGTTTTCCTTATCTCTTTTTATGTTTTTTATGTTTTTATTTTTAAGGCTTAAGTGTAGTATTTTTTAAGGTACAATCCATTCCAAGGGTGAGCCAGTTCTTCCCCTTCGGCGTTAACTAGTTTGTAAGCATTGCCAGTATAAACTTCTTTTATTACGTAGGGCCCTTCCCAATTTGGTTGGAGTTTTGAACGAGGTCCATCAGGTTTCACAAAGATTCTTTTGATTACCATTTCACCGATTTTAAATTTCCTCTCAATTACTTTCTTTTGATAAAAACGTGAAAGGCTGTTTTGATAAATGCATGCATGCTCGGCGGGCAGCCAGACGCTTCTCATCCAAGAGTTCCAACTGAGCAAGGAGAGATTCACGGCGTTCATCAATAGAAAACTCCTTGTCCAGTTGTACTCTGAGAGAAGGAATAAGAATCTCAGAAGGAACTACTGCCTCCATTCCATAAGTGAGGGCGAAAGGGGTTTGCCCAGTAGGGGTACGAATGGAAGTGCGGTAAGCCCAAAGAATCCACGAATTTGTTAGCCTCGCATGTTTTCTTGATGATTTTGATCAAGGTTTTATTCGTTACCTCTGCTTGGCCATTGCCCTGCGGATAATAAGGAGATGAATGATGCAATGTAATGGTATACCTGTTGCAGAGGTCTTGAAGCTCTTGAGAGATGAATTACGGCCCATTGTCGGTGACGATGGTACTTGGGATGCCGAATCTTGCAATGATGTTCTTCATTATGAATTTGCAGATGGTTGACACTTTAATCTCCACGTATGCTTATGCTTCCGCCCACTTGGTGAAGTTCTCCGTGGCCGTGAGTATGAATGATTTCAATTTTGTGAGGAGGTTCGAATCACCAAGAGGTCCAATAATATCGAAAGCCCACATGGAGAAAGGCCATGGGGAGGACATAGGGTGGATTGAAGAAACAGGAGAATGAATTTTATCGGTGTGCAGTTGGCACTTGACACACCTTCGGATATAGATTGAGCAGTCCTCTTCTAGAGTGGGCCAATAAAAGCCTAATCTAAGGATTTTCTTAGTTAACATCTGGCTATTAGCCACATACTCCTGAATGTGCCTCTTCCACGACCTTCCAAGACTCATCATCGTCGAGGCATCTGAGCAAAACTCCAGTGAGATCTCTTCTATAGAGCACTCCTCCAACCAGAGTATATCTCTGAGCAACTCTTCTAATGGCTTTCTTCTCTTCAACTGTGGCCTGTTCAGGATAAGATTGATCCTGACAATACTTGGTGATTTCATAATACCACGGCTTTTCTTTGTCATCCAACTCTTCCTCTAGATCTAATAACATGATCTCCTTGTTCTCAATAATTCCACCTTCCTTAACCTTCTTGAGCACCTCATCCTTAATACTAAGGAATGCCAGATCTTTGATGGCAGGAGTGAGACGCTTTTGAACAGTGATTGAGTGGAAGTCCCTTTCGGGAAGGAAAACCAAAGAGGAAGCAAGAGAAGCGAGAGCATCAGCTAGAATGTTCTGATCTCGAAGAACATGGACGAAGATTAGTTTAGTGAAAAGCTTGGCATAAGCGGAAGCCAGTTCCTGATAGGGTTTAAGTTTAGGATTAAGCGTGTGACATTTGGTAAGCACTTGGCGAAGAATAAGCTGACTATCACGAACAATCCGTAATTGGGTAACACCGAATTGATGGGCGACCTGCAGCCCGGCTAGAAGAGCCTTATATTCCGCTATGTTATTCGTAACTGGAAATGCGAGCTGAGAGGCGAGTGGAATAGTGATACCCTCAGGTGATAGGAGAACAATGCCGATCCCCTTTCCTTGTGAATTCTGAGCTCCATCAAACTGTAACGTCCACATCGAATCGGGCTGATTGACGGACATTAGTTCCTCATCTGGAAACTCTAAGCAAACAGGGTCGAATCTAGGGAGAGGGTGATGAGCAAGATGTTCCACTATGGCGTAGCCTTTAATTACTTTTTACTGAATGTAGACGATATCAAACTGAGAAAGAAAGTTTTTCCATCGTGCCAAATGGTCAGTGAGAACGAATTTTTCAAGGAGAAACTTGATAGGATTCATGCGAGCAATAAGATGAACCTCGTGAGCTAAGAAATAATGCTTCAATTTCTGCACTACCCAGACTAAAGCTGTGCAGGTCTTCTCCATGGCTGAGTACTTCTGCTCACAGGGGTTGAGAAGTTTGGACAAGTAGTAGGTGGCCCTCTCCTTTCCTTCTTCATCTACTTGCGCAAGGACAACACCTATAGAGTCATCCAGGATAGAAACATAAAGAACAAGTGGTTTGCCTAGAACCGGCGGCCTCAGGACAGAAAGATTGGCCAAATAATCTTTTAGTCCGTCAAAGGCTATCTAACACTTGTCATCCCAATTAAATTTGACTCCTGGTTTGGTAAGCTCGTAAAACGGCCTACACCTTTGTGAATGCTGAGAGACAAACCGGCGAATAAATTGTAACCTCTCGATCAGTCCTCGAACTTCCTTCAAAATTTTGAGAGGAGGCATATCCCTTATTGCTCTTACCTTGTTGGGATCAATCTCAATACCCCTTTTACTGACTATGAATCCAAGCAATTTTCCTGACGAAACGCCAAACACGCACTTCTTGGGGTTCATTTTTCAATTGATACTCCTGTGCTCTTTGCAAAACCTTGGCTAGAACCCCGGGATGCTCAATCCTTGTCCTTGACTTCACCACCAGGTCATCAACATACACCTGTATAAAAATGTGGATCAAGTCATGAAAAATAGCCATCATGGCCCTTTGGTAAGTGGCTCCGGCATTCTTGAGCCCGAACGGCATGACCGCATAACAATAAGTCCCCCAAGGCGTAGTGAGTGAGGTCTTTTCCTGATCCTCTTCAGCCAAGCGAATCTGATTGTAACCAGAGAAGCCATCCATAAAAGAGAGTGTTTCATACCCTGCCGTATTGTCAATCAGCATATCTATGTGAGGGAGGGGGAAATCATCCTTAGGACACGCGCGGTTAAGGTCCCGAAAATCTATGCAAATTCTAACTCTTCCGTCCTTTTTCATGACCAGGACAATGTTAGCCACCCAATTGGGATAGATGACGACTCTAATAAATCTGGGTTTATGAAGCTTATCGACCTCTTCTTTCATTTTTAATGCTATATGAGGGTGGAAACGTCTTAACCGCTGTTTGACCGGGACGGGCCCTGGCGGTGTTCAACGAGCGCAGGGTCCAGACCCGACATATCCTCATTACGCCATGCAAACATGTCCTTGAATTCTTGGAGAACCTAAATAAGTGCCTCTTCTTCAGAGGGCGACAAATTTTTACTGATGAGGATAATCCTAGGGTTTTCCTCAGTACCCAGATTAATCTCTTTGGTGGGTTCTTCTACTGAGGCTGATGGTTCGTCGAATCTCCTTATACCACTGGCAAAAACATCAACCTCATCCTCATATTCTTCGTACTCTTCATCTCTCTCTTCAATAAGGTCTTCATCGTTCATAACCTCGTAAACACCAAACCCTTCATCTATAGAGCACAAATCCTCAAATTCTATTTCTGGCAGGAAGATCGGATCCTCTAAGAAACCAGGAAGAGCAAAACATGCTCGACATCTTCTAGCTAGATCTAGCAAGAACCTATGGGGAATCTGCCTACCCTTGGCTTTCTTATGATTAGCTACCCCAAGACTCCTATTAGAGGCGGAGGGAGAAGAACAAGATGACAAGCAAGATGAACTACCCTGACCTAAAGAAGGGGAAGGAGAAGAAGATGTAGTGGATACAAGAGAAGGTACAGGAGAAGCCTCTTCATTAGAGGAGAAAAGGAAGTCCACTAATGGGCCTTGAAGGAGGGGCCCTTGGATCGGGGCACACTCACGAGCAAGATAGGAGGTCTCTTCAACAGAGATGGAAGATTGGGAAGTTTGAATTTTGATGTTTTTTTTTCAAGAACAAAGCAGTAGGAGGAAGGAGTAGGAGGTGGTGCTGAAATTGAAAGATTAGAGAAAGATTGGATAAGAGATTGCCCATGCGGGGGTGTAATAGAGAGCTAAGAAAATTGCTCAAGGAGCAAAGGAGGAATTGAGGAAGCTTGGAGCAAATCTGGAGAGAGAAAAATGAAGACCGCGGGTGGTCTGGGAATATTGGAGACAAAGAGTTTGGAGCACCAGAAGGTAATAAGGGAGGGATGTGTGGAATCAAGAAGGAAAAGGCCGGCCCATAGCCTGTCCATGGTGAAGCCTTCTTCAAATGGCACGTCTGGTTCCCCGGTATCAGTGTAGTTACTCAAAAGGTGCCTCTTATCTGTAATTGTTGCTGGCTTTTCTATCAGCTCATGAATGTGTGGCGGCCATTCCAGATCAGTCGGCATAAACAGATGGCTTAAAGCAATGACAATGTCATTCATATCAAACCAACGATACCATTCACATTCCAGATCCTCCATCTTTCTTCTTTTGAGTGGCCTTAAAGATTCTAGGGCCTTATAAGTGACTAATGGTGCCAGATGACGAGCAAATTGATGTGAATACACATCTTGATGATCTAACACAGAAGTAATCAATGTGGTCTGCTCGTCATGTTGAGTATCCCCTTTCACAAAATGGGTATGTAAAGTCCATGTGAGTGGCTGTCGGTCTGTTTTTAAAGTAGATGTCATAACAACCCATGGTTCTTCTTTGTTCTTGGACTCTTTTTTGCTTCGGCCTCTGTATCCTAGGACGCCTTGTGGAATAAGCTTATGATGCTTAACGGGTTTTACTCTTCCCTGAAGGTTGACGCCCAAACACTTACCCGTTCTATACCCCATTCTCATCAAAATGTTCCACCCTGGGATATTTATCATATTCATCTTTTCCTTCCCCTTGGAGGGTAGGGGTGGTATCAAAGCCGATGCAGGGGTTGTGGTTGGAGGCCTTAGTAAATCCTGCCACAGATTGGCAATATCCAACACTGATAACAAAGGCCTATTAGCCGGCCATATGGAAGGTACTGACGTTGCTGAGTGTATATCATCTGACGGGAGAATAGGCATGCTTGTGACTTTGATGATACGCCCTTTATGTGGGAACTTTATGTATTGATGATTTGTGGAGGGCACGGCATCAAGTTCTTGAATATAGGGGCGACCCAAAATACCATTGAAAGTCAGATCCATGTCTAGAATGTGGAAATCTGCCATAATAAATACAGGACCCAACCCAACTTTTAAGGTAATCATGCCCAGCGGAGGTTTCTTTGTATTATCATAAGCAGTCACTGTGATAGTAGATGGCCGAATCTGACTGTCCGGTATGCCACATATCTTTAGAGTACTCGGCGGCAACACATTGATGGATGCTCCGGTGTCCACTAAACATTGTTTAACTGCCACTTTGTTAATGTCAACCGTGATGCACAAGGCATACTTCCTGGCTGGCTTCGGAGCTAATTCAGCCTTATGAAAAATAATGGCCGGTTGATCACTTGCTGATGTAAAAACTGATGTAATCTGTTCAGCTGGAATGTCTTCATTAACCATCACCTTCTGTAGGTACTCTTTCAAAGCCTGTTGGTGGATGGTGGATCATTTTATCAGTTCTAAAATGGAAATCCTTGCGGGGTCTTGTCTAAGTGCTTTAACAAGTCATATTGAGTGCCCAGTATGGATTGTTGTTCTGGCTCTTGGTCCTCTCGCCCCTGTGTGGGCTCTGGCTCCCTTTGTGGAAACACATGATGGAATATCTGTCACGCCCCGAGCGCGGAAGATACCTGGAGACGCGTGACGAGTTTATATCAATCATGTCAATCAGAGTGATGTGTATTCGACACAAAGACAGAGATGCGCGAAATAGCAAGATAACCCAATCCTTTATTTCATAATGGATAGACTATTACAAATCCAATACTCTGTTTAATAAAAAAGGAAAAGAATACATATTTGACTCAAGAAACTATAGAAAAGACTAGATGACACTTGAGCAGCTCTATCACTTTCACTCTTGACCATTCCCATCCGATTGACTTCCATCGTCGTCAGACTTACCTGAAAAGTAAAAAAAAAGGGACAAACGGAATGAGCGAACGCTCAGTAGGAAATTATATCTCAAGTACTAGCAAGGGGTTTAAGTAATTACATATTTCATGAATGCAATAAGGCTATGCATGCTCGCATAAAACGACAAGATAGAGAGAATGTAATATCAAAGAATAAGATGAGCTAATCATGAACTTTCAACAAGATACTCAAGATATTCAAGCAAGTACATTTAACAAGTCATGTCAAGAATTTTGGCTATCATGTATCAAGCAAGCAAGTAATTACCCTTTCTCGGGCCACGCATTTCATGTCAAGTCAAGTACGATTCAAGTACAAGATATGTGTGGAATGTCAATCAAGCTAGTCATGCACTCGGTATAATGCCAGATACCTTATCATTTTAACTCCCATGGGCACAAGTACTTTCGGGTGCTCCTCCCAGGACCAGATCGGGCCCTATATGCGCAGGTATTTACCATGTGTTTTGACATCCACTCTTGTTTATAGCCAACATAGAATTTCAATAATCAAGCTTGTAGACACGTACGACAACTTTGATAGAATGGAGTCCAAAATATGACAAAGGACATAGATTGGCGATAATAACGGTATAATCACGATTAACGATAAAACTAGGTAGAATATGGTTCCCTTAACTTGGGTACCATGACAAATCAATATGGACATTCTTTATATAGAATTGAGGTCCACATGAACAGTATATCAAAGGTAAGATACCCTCATTCTTATCATCGAATTGAGGTTTACAAGAACGACATGATATGGCATGATATCATCACCCCATTAAGAATTTTCTTATGATATACTCTTTGTATAATCATAAGGGCCGGTATACCACGTTTCTTTAGATTGA
This sequence comes from Amorphophallus konjac, assembly GCA_022559845.1. NCBI lineage: Eukaryota > Viridiplantae > Streptophyta > Magnoliopsida > Alismatales > Araceae > Amorphophallus > Amorphophallus konjac. The sequence goes on along the minus strand of CM040123.1, from coordinate 351,020,954 downwards.
CATGGCAAAGATCGTGTAATGGGTTTTTAGGGTACAACCAGCTCAGTCGACCTTGAGGGAATCCAAGGTACGAGGAGTCTTACGGAGGTCTCTATGACTAACTCGCTAGTCCAAAAGAACGGAATGTCCAATGGAGAGCTTGTATGTCAATGAGAATTGAGTGTGATCGATAAAACAATCGTGAAACGTGGGACTATACTCACGGAGTGGAGAATAGTGCCGATATATATTATATAAATAATTGGAACCGTCGGTTAACAGAATCAGGAAAAAAATCAGTTTACAGAAAATAACGACTTAGGTAAAGTCGTTTCTCAAGTAATTAACGCCTAACAGAAGGGCGTTCATCTATTTTCCATATTTGCAGAATTTCATTATTTCAATAATTTATCTAAAACGCGCCCTGGACAGGGGCGTTTCTTCAATATTTGACGACTATACAAGAAGGCGTCCTTCTTATTCACAATATTGGACAAGATATAATTAATTTCAGGTATTATCAAAAAAAGCGCCCTGGTCAAGGGCGTTATCTTTAATTCTATTTTTTTACAGAATATATTTTTCAGGAATTTCACAGATACGTGCCCTAGGAAGGGGCGTTATTTTTCAATTCACGCCCTGTGATGGGGCGTAACACATGGAAAACGACCTAGTCTAGGTCGTGAATTCAAGAACTACCAGGAAAGCAAGATTTGCACGATAATCAATGATAACAATCATATAGTCATGACAGGAAAATTGGCAGGAATTCAGATGCAGTATATTAGATTTGATGTTTCATGTTTATTGACTTTTAACCGTTAACAATTATTGATTTCATGTAATTGCATTGATAATCAGTTCTTAAGATAGGTGATTAACATTTACATGAAATTAACGCCGGTGTACAGGGCGTCAAATATGAAATTGACGACCTGGACAGGGTCGTGTCTTGTAAATTAGCGCCCTTGACAGGGGCGTTACTTTGAAAATATTACAGTAAACACAATAACCATATTAAACCGTATGCATGTCATGTCAATATGTATATAAGTCTTGTCTTGATTTATTTGGGCTACAGTAACTTGAGAAAACCTATCTTAATTGATATCTGGAGATGGGATACGTGAATAACTTGATAAGAACACCCGAAGCTTCTAATACCCTTGATAGCAGTAGTATGCAGATCGGACAGGAAGAAGAAAAAAATCATTTTGATGAAGATGATGGAGATGATGATAATCAACCTGTAGGGAAGAAAGAGGAAGGAAGATGAGGATATAATCGAAGTTAGGGAAACGGTTTGAAGAACATTACCTTGTTCTTCGGCAGTGGCTGTGGAGCTTCCTACAAAGAAAAGACAATGAAGAATTATCAGTTCTTCATGCAGTCGAAGCAGGGGACAAAAGGAATTAAAAAGAACATATGTTTTTCACTTACCGTGCAGCAGCAGGTCGATCAAATGGGTTAGGGTTTGGCCGGACAGGTTTATTTATAGGATTTTGGAGTCCTAACAAAAGTAGTGTTTGATTGAGGGTAATATATCCCTATTAGAGTCCTTGCCCTAGTAAACACTTACTAGATTAACATAATCCTTCCCTGGATAAGCTCTGGGTTGAACGGTTCACGAATGGAATTAACGACTTTGGTCAGGTCGTCGATTCTTGAATTGACGACCTGCTTCAGGTCGTTTCTTAATAAGCGCCTTGTGTAAGGGCGTTCTTTTCTTTAAAACACGCCCAAGATTGGGGCGTTTCTTGGCCTTACCCTTTTTTGACGTTGGAATTTGACGCCGTGTAGTGAGGGCGTCACTTCTTGAATAACGCCTTTGATAGAGGCGTTTATTATTAAATTAACGCCTTAATGAGAGGCGTTATTTGCATCTTGGGTTTTATTCCTCCATTTAACCCTCTTCTTATTATCTGTATTACTTCTGTAATATATATATTTTAATTCATTTCAAATATTCATTTATCAGGGTTGCTACACCCTCCCCCACTTAAAAAGAATTTGGTCCCCAAATTCAATTGCATATTATGTATACACGCGGAGAGTGTAGAGTATATACCTCTTAGAACAACTCGGGAAATCGTTTCTTCATAGATTCCTCGGTCTCCCATGTCGCTTCGTGTTCAGTATTCTTATTCCATTGCACCTTGAGCATGGGAATAACCTTATTCCTTAGAGCTCGTATTTCTCGATCTAAGATCTTCATAGGCTTCTGTTCATAGGTGAGATCTTTCTGGATCACCAGATCTCCATGTTCAATAATATGAGATGGATCGTGTACATACTTCTTCAACATAGATATGTGAAATACATTATGTACCTCGGACAATTGAGGAGGCAATGCGATGCGATAAGCAACCTCGCCAACTCTTTCGAGTATCTCAAATGGTCCGATGAATCTTGGCGTAAGCTTGCCCTTAACACCAAATCTTCGTATGCCACGTCCAGGCGATATTTTAAGAAATACATGATCTCCAACCTGGAATTCAAGATCTCTTCTCCTTGTATCAGCATAAGCCTTTTGTCTGGTCTGAGCAACTTGCAATCTTTCTCTGATTACTTGTATCTTCTCAGTTGTATCCCTTACCATGTCTGGACCTAACAGTTGTTTCTCTCCAACTTCGTTCCAGCATAAGGGTGATCGGCAACTCCTTCCATATAAAGCTTCGAAAGGTGCCATTTGGATACTAGCTTGGTAGCTATTATTATATGCAAATTCCACTAGTGGCAAATGTTCATGCCAGCTTCCACCAAAGTCAATGATGCAAGCTCTTAGCATATCCTCAACAACTTGATTAGCTCTCTCGGTCTGACCATCCGTTTGTGGGTGAAAAGCAGTACTAAAGTTGAGCCTTGTTCCCAACGAATGTTGTAATCCCTTCCAAAAATGAGAAGTGAAACGGGGATCTCTATCAGACACGATTGAGACAGGAATTCCATGTAACCTGACTATTTCCTTGATGTATAGTGCAACTAGTACATCAATTGACCATCGGCTTTTTATTGGCAAAAAATGCGCCGATTTAGTTAATCGGTCAATGATAACCCAGATTCCATCATGTCCTCCTTTTGATTTAGATAATCCCATGATGAAGTCCATACCAATATCCTCCCACTTCCACTTAGGAATATCTAGAGGATGTAGTTTTCCAGCAGGCTTTTGGTGTTCCGCCTTGACTTGTTGGCATGTGAGACAGCGTGATACATAGTCTGCTATTTCCCTTTTCATATTAGGCCACCAAAAGTTCCTCTTTACATCTTGGTACATTTTGGTTGATCCTGGATGAATAGTGTACCTTGATCTGTGAGCTTCATCTAAGATCTTCTTCTTTAATTCCGGACAATCAGGTATACAAGTTCTATCTTTGAACAATAATCTTCCATCAGAAGCTAGTTGAAAGTCAGATTGTCCTTCTAATCTGCCTTTGATTTCCACTAATATAGGATCATCATCCTGAAGTGCTTGTATCTCAGATAATAAATCTGACTGTATGCTTATATGAGATAAGGTGACATATTTGGCTTCCGTGTCCAGGCTTATATTGAGCTCGGAGAATTGTTCTAGCAACCTCCATTCTTGTATCATACAATTGGCTATCATTGCTCTCGGCTTTCGACTAAGGGCATCAGCAACATAATTACCCTTTCCGGGATGGTATTGTATATTGAAGTCGAAGTCCTTGAGATATTCTAGCCAGCGTCTTTGTCTCATGTTTAGCTCCTTTTGTGAAAATAGATATTTGAGACTTTTGTGATCGGAGTATACAGTAAACTGCACTCCATATAAGTAGTGTCTCCATATCTTTAGGGCAAAAACCACCACGGCCAGTTCTAAGTCATGGACGGGATAATTCTCCTCATGCTTCTTCAGTTGACGTGAAGAGTATGCTATGACCTTTCCTTGTTGCATTAGGACACATCCGAGGCCAATGCCAGGAGCATCAGTGTAAACCTCGTATTTTTCTCCCTCTATTGGCAAAGCTAAGACTGGAGCTGTAGTTAGATGATCTTTGAGAGTTTGGAAGCTTCTTTCACATTCCTCACTCCATTCATAACGGATCTCTTTACGAGTCAACCTTGTGAGTGGCACGGCGATTTTTGAGAAGTCCTTGATGAATCACCTGTAATAGCCTACAAGACCTAAGAAACTTCTGATCTCGCTAGCATTGGTTGGTCTTCCCCAGTTTCTAACTGCTTCGACCTTTGACGGATCTACTGATAATCCATCTTTTGAAATCACATGTCCTAGAAAAGCCACTTCTTCAAGCCAGAATTCACACCTGCTGAGTTTTGCATATAATTGATTTGTCCTCAAGACTTGCAATGCAATCCTCAAATGCTTTTCATGTTCTTCCTTAGTCTTGGAATATATCAATATGTCATCAATAAAAACCACCACGAATTGATCTAGATAGGGCCTGAATATGCTATTCATTAACTGCATAAAGGCAGCAGGGGCATTTGTTAGTCCAAAAGGCATAACAACAAATTCATAATGGCCATACCTGCTTCTGAATGCGGTCTTATGAATGTCATCATCTTTGATCCTTAACTGATGATATCCTGATCTGAGGTCAATCTTCGAAAAATATTTGGATCCAGAAATTTGATCAAATAATTCATCGATTCTCGGCAGTGGATACTTGTTCTTGATAGTGAGATGATTCAACTGTCGATAGTCGATGCATAGCCTCATGGATCCATCTTTCTTCTTTACAAACAAGACTGGTGCTCCCCACGGGGAAGTACTTGGTCTAATAAACCCTTTTCGAATTAATTCCATCAATTGCTCCTTCAACTCTTTGAGTTCAGCAGGTGACATTCTATATGGTGCCCTTGAAACAGGACCAGCACCAGGGACTAAGTCAATGGTGAAGGCCACTTCTCTTTGAGGGGGTAATCCCGACAAATCTTCCGGAAATACGTCTGGAAATTCTTGCACTACCTGAATGTCTTCTATCTTGGTTTCCTTAGCTTCTTTAACAGTGACAAAAGCAAGGAAGGATACACATCCTTTCCTGACGAGCTTGCTTGCTCGAAGAGCCGAAATAAGAGGGGATTTGCTTCGACTCTTAGGACTAGTAAAGACTAATTCTGGAAAATCTTTGAAAGCAATTTGGCTATTGCGGCAATCAACCGTTACCTGGTATTTGGATAACCAGTCCGCTCCCAGTATAACATCATACTCCTTTAGATCGAGGCATATGAGATCTATAGGTAAATTCCTACCTTGAACCATTACCTCACAGTTTTGGTAGTGATAAGTAATGTCATTTTCACTTCCAAGAGGAGTAGTTAGAACGATTTTTATCCATTCTGGTTCTAACGGTAACGGGTCGGCAACTTCTTAGAAATAATGGAATGCGATGCACCCGTATCAAATAAGACATAAGCACTTTTGAACAAACTGTTAATGTACCTTCTACCAGTCCACCTTCTTCTTGCTCGGTCTCCTTTATTGCATGAAGTCGAGCGTTCTTTGTCACCGGGCGCTTACCGTCTCCGGCTTGGTCATTAAGTAACGGACAGTCGGGAATCCGATGTTCGCGGCTCCCACAACGGAGACATGCTCCTAATTTCCTCCAGCATTCTTCGGTCTTGTGACCAGCCTTGTCACAATGCTTGCATACTACGTTTGAAGGTGTAGTGGTGATAGAGAAGGGCTTGGTCTTCTTGAATTTTTGATCTTGAGAGGAAGAACCTCCATTACTAGGCCTTTTCTTGAAGTTGGGTTTGAAAGAACCCGAACTTGTGACTTGTTCCTTCTTGTCTTTCCCACGGATCCTATCAGATAGTTCCGTGGCATCTTCAAGTAGCTGAGCTCGACGTACTATTTCAGAATAAACTTGGATATCCATAGCCAGCTGAGTGATATAGTGGGGCCTAAGCCCATTAAGAAATCTACGGGCTTTCATCTTCTCCGTGCTAATAAGATGCTTAGCATATCTAGACAACCTGGAGAACTGAGCTTCATAATCTGCTAATGATAAAGATCGTTGCTTTAATGCAGCAAACTCAGCAGCTTTCTTCTCGTGGACTCGGTCTGAAAAGTATTTAGCATTGAAATATTCTACAAATTCTTTCCATGTAACTTGATTAGGATCGATGGTTGCTTCAATAGACTCCCACCAGCATCTTGCATCCTTTTCTAACTGGAAAGTAGCTAATAAGACTTTGTCCTGATCCGTGCATTGCATAACACGGAATATACATTCAGTCTCCCAAACCCAATGCTCGGCATCGTTCGGATCGGTCGATCCCATAAACTTCGGGGGATTCATGCTCTTAAAGGCTTGGTGTAAGCTTCCAGCTCGTGGAGCACCACCCTGTGCTACCTGTTGTAGCACTTGAGTCACTCCTTGAAGGGTACGCTGCATGTTACGCCATTGAGCACGTTCGGTAGCCATTATCCTACAATTACAATAACTATATTAGTACGTGACTACATTTAGAAACCAGTACTCTATTTTTTAACTTTAACCCTTGGTTCTACCCAATCTCACTGGTAAAAGGTTTATACTTATCCTTGGACTTGGGTTTTTCCTAGGAATTGAATACCCTAGGCTCTGACACCACAAAAACTGTCACGCCCCGAGCGCGGAAGATACCTGGAGACGCGTGACGAGTTTATATCAATCATGTCAATCAGAGTGGTCGTGTATTCGACACAAAGACAGAGATGCGCAAAATAGCAAGATAACCCAATCCTTTATTTCATAATGGATAGACTATTACAAATCCAATACTCTGTTTAATAAAAAAGGAAAAGAATACATATTTGACTCAAGAAACTATAGAAAAGACTAGATGACACTTGAGCAGCTCTATCACTTTCACTCTTGACCATTCCCATCCGATTGACTTCCATCGTCGTCGGACTTACCTGAAAAGTAAAAAAAAAAAAAAAGGGACAAACGGAATGAGCGAACGCTCAGTAGGAAATTATATCTCAAGTACTAGCAAGGGGTTTAAGTAATTACATATTTCATGAATGCAATAAGGCTATGCATGCTCGCATAAAACGACAAGATAGAGAGAATGTAATATCAAAGAATAAGATGAGCTAATCATGAACTTTCAACAAGATACTCAAGATATTCAAGCAAGTACATTTAACAAGTCATGTCAAGAATTTTGGCTATCATGTATCAAGCAAGCAAGTAATTACCCTTTCTCGGGCCACACATTTCATGTCAAGTCAAGTACGATTCAAGTACAAGATATGTGTGGAATGTCAATCAAGCTAGTCATGCACTCGGTATAATGCCAGATACCTTATCATTTTAACTCCCATGGGCACAAGTACTTTCGGGTGCTCCTCCCAGGACCAGATCGGGCCCTATATGCGCAGGCATTTATCATGTGTTTTGACATCCACTCTTGTTTATAGCCAACATAGAATTTCAATAATCAAGCTTGTAGACACGTACGACAACTTTGATAGAATGGAGTCCAAAATATGACAAAGGACATAGATTGGCGATAATAACGGTATAATCACGATTAACGATAAAACTAGGTAGAATATGATTCCCTTAACTTGGGTACCATGACAAATCAATATGGACATTCTTTATATAGAATTGAGGTCCACATGAACAGTATATCAAAGGTAAGATACCCTCATTCTTATCATCGAATTGAGGTTTACAAGAACGACATGATATGGCATGATATCATCATCCCATTAAGAATTTCTTATGATATACTCTTTGTATAATCATAAGGGCCGGTATACCACGTTTCTTTAGATTGACATGGCAAAAATCGTGTAATGGGTTTTTAGGGTACAACCAGCTCAGTCGACCTTGAGGGAATCCAAGGTACGAGGAGTCTTACGGAGGTCTCTATGACTAACTCGCTAGTCCAAAGGAACGGAATGTCCAATGGAGAGCTTGTATGTCAATGAGAATTGAGTGTGATCGATAAAACAATCGTGAAACGTGGGACTATACTCACGGAGTGGAGAATAGTGCCGATATATATTATATAAATAATTGGAACCGTCGGTTAACAGAATCAGGAAAAAAAATCAGTTTACAGAAAATAACGACTTAGGTAAAGTCGTTTCTCAAGTAATTAACACCTAACAGAAGGGCGTTCATCTATTTTCCATATTTGCAGAATTTCATTATTTCAATAATTTATCTAAAACGCGCCCTGGACAGGGGCGTTTCTTCAATATTTGACGACTATACAAGAAGGCGTCCTTCTTATTCACAATATTGGACAGGATATAATTAATTTCAGGTATTATCAAAAAAAGCGCCCTGGTCAAGGGCGTTATCTTTAATTCTATTTTTTTACAGAATATATTTTTCAGGAATTTCACATATACGCGCCCTAGGAAGGGGCGTTATTTTTCAATTCACGCCCTGTGATGGGGCGTAACACATGGAAAAATGACCTAGTCTAGGTCGTGAATTCAAGAACTACCAGGAAAGCAAGATTTGCACGATAATCAAGGATAACAATCATATAGTCATGACAGGAAAATTGGCAGGAATTCAGATGCAGTATATTAGATTTGATGTTTCATGTTTATTGACTTTTAACCGTTAACAATTATTGATTTCATGTAATTGCATTGATAATCAGTTCTTAAGATAGGTGATTAACATTTACATGAAATTAACGCCTGTGTACAGGGCGTCAAATATGAAATTGACGACCTGGGCAGGGTCGTGTCTTGTAAATTAGCGCCCTTGACAGGGGCGTTACTTTGAAAATATTGCAGTAAACACAATAACCATATTAAACCGTATGCATGTCATGTCAATATGTATATAAATCTTGTCTTGATTTATTTGGGCTACAGTAACTTGAGAAAACCTACCTTAATTGATATCTGGAGATGGGATACGTGAATAACTTGATAAGAACACCCGAAGCTTCTAATACCCTTGATAGCAGTAGTATGCAGATCGGACAGGAAGAAGAAAAAAATCAGTTTGATGAAGATGATGGAGATGATGATAATCAACCTGTAGGGAAGAAAGAGGAAGGAAGATGAGGATATAATCGAAGTTAGGGAAACGGTTTGAAGAACATTACCTTGTTCTTCGGCAGTGGCTGTGGAGCTTCCTACAAAGAAAAGACAATGAAGAATTATCAGTTCTTCATGCAGTCGAAGCAGGGGACAAAAGGAATTAAAAAGAACATATGTTTTTCACTTACCGTGCAGCAGCAGGTCGATCAAATGGGTTAGGGTTTGGCCGGACAGGTTTATTTATAGGATTTTGGAGTCCTAAAAAAAGTAGTGTTTGATTGAGGGTAATATATCCCTATTAGAGTCCTTGCCCTAGTAAACACTTACTAGATTAACATAATCCTTCCCTGGATAAGCTCTGGGTTGAACAGTTCACGAATGGAATTAACGACTTTGGTCAGGTCGTCGATTCTTGAATTGACGACCTGCTTCAGGTCATTTCTTAATAAGCGCCTTGTGTAAGGGCGTTCTTTTCTTTAAAACACGCCCAAGATTGGGGCGTTTCTTGGCCTTACCCTTTTTTGACGTTGGAATTTGACGCCGTGTAGTGAGGGCGTCACTTCTTGAATAACGCCTTTGATAGAGGCGTTTATTATTAAATTAACGCCTTAATGAGAGGCGTTATTTGCATCTTGGGTTTTATTCCTCCATTTAACCCTCTTCTTATTATCTGTATTACTTCTGTAATATATATATTTTAATTCATTTCAAATATTCATTTATCAGGGTTGCTACACCCTCCCCCACTTAAAAAGAATTTGGTCCCCAAATTCAATTGCATATTATGTATACACGCGGAGAGTGTAGAGTATATACCTCTTAGAACAACTCGGGAAATCGTTTCTTCATAGATTCCTCGGTCTCCCATGTCGCTTCGTGTTCAGTATTCTTATTCCATTGCACCTTGAGCATGGGAATAACCTTATTCCTTAGAGCTCGTATTTCTCGATCTAAGATCTTCATAGGCTTCTGTTCATAGGTGAGATCTTTCTGGATCACCAGATCTCCATGTTCAATAATATGAGATGGATCGTGTACATACTTCTTCAACATAGATATGTGAAATACATTATGTACCTCGGACAATTGAGGAGGCAATGCGATGCGATAAGCAACCTCGCCAACTCTTTCGAGTATCTCAAATGGTCCGATGAATCTTGGCGTAAGCTTGCCCTTAACACCAAATCTTCGTATGCCACGTCCAGGCGATATTTTAAGAAATACATGATCTCCAACCTGGAATTCAAGATCTCTTCTCCTTGTATCAGCATAAGCCTTTTGTCTGGTCTGAGCAACTTGCAATCTTTCTCTGATTACTTGTATCTTCTCAGTTGTATCCCTTACCATGTCTGGACCTAACAGTTGTTTCTCTCCAACTTCGTTCCAGCATAAGGGTGATCGGCAACTCCTTCCATATAAAGCTTCGAAAGGTGCCATTTGGATACTAGCTTGGTAGCTATTATTATATGCAAATTCCACTAGTGGCAAATGTTCATGCCAGCTTCCACCAAAGTCAATGATGCAAGCTCTTAGCATATCCTCAACAACTTGATTAGCTCTCTCGGTCTGACCATCCGTTTGTGGGTGAAAAGCAGTACTAAAGTTGAGCCTTGTTCCCAACGAATGTTGTAATCCCTTCCAAAAATGAGAAGTGAAACGGGGATCTCTATCAGACACGATTGAGACAGGAATTCCATGTAACCTGACTATTTCCTTGATGTATAGTGCAGCTAGTACATCAATTGACCATCGGCTTTTTATTGGCAAAAAATGCGCCGATTTAGTTAATCGGTCAATGATAACCCAGATTCCATCATGTCCTCCTTTTGATTTAGATAATCCCATGATGAAGTCCATACCAATATCCTCCCACTTCCACTTAGGAATATCTAGAGGATGTAGTTTTCCAGCAGGCTTTTGGTGTTCTGCCTTGACCTGTTGGCATGTGAGACAGCGTGATACATAGTCCGCTATTTCTCTTTTCATATTAGGCCACCAAAAGTTCCTCTTTACATCTTGGTACATTTTGGTTGATCCTGGATGAATAGTGTACCTTGATCTGTGAGCTTCATCTAAGATCTTCTTCTTTAATTCCGGACAGTCAGGTATACAAGTTCTATCTTTGAACAATAATCTTCCATCAGAAGTTAGTTGAAAATCAGATTGTCCTTCTAATCTGCCTTTGATTTCCACTAATATAGGATCATCATCCTGAAGTGCTTGTATCTCAGATAATAAATCTGACTGTATGCTTACATGAGATAATGTGACAAATTTGGCTTCCTTGTCCAAGCTTATATTGAGCTCGGAGAATTGTTCTAGCAACCTCCATTCTTGTATCATACAATTGGCTATCATTGCTCTCGGCTTTCGACTAAGGGCATCAGCAACATAATTACCCTTTCCGGGATGGTATTGTATATTGAAGTCGAAGTCCTTGAGATATTCTAGCCAGCGTCTTTGTCTCATGTTTAGCTCCTTTTGTGAAAATAGATATTTGAGACTTTTGTGATCGGAGTATACAGTAAACTGCACTCCATATAAGTAGTGTCTCCATATCTTTAGGGCAAATACCACCGCGGCCAGTTCTAAGTCATGGACGGGGTAATTCTCCTCATGCTTCTTCAGTTGACGTGAAGAGTATGCTATGACCTTTCCTTGTTGCATTAGGACACATCCGAGGCCAATGCCAGAAGCATCTGTGTAGACCTCGAATTTCTCTCCTTCTATTGGTAGAGCTAACACCGGAGCTGTAGTTAGATGATCTTTGAGAGTTTGGAAGCTTCTTTCACATTCCTCACTCCATTCATATCGGATCTCCTTGCGAGTTAACCTTGTAAGGGGCACGGCGATCTTGGAGAAGTCTTTGATGAATCGCCGATAATATCCTGCAAGACCTAAGAAACTTCTGATCTCGCTTGCATTAGTTGGTCTTTCCCAGTTTCTAACAGCTTCGACCTTTGACGGATCTACTGATAATCCATCTTTGATATGACATGTCCTAGAAAAGCCACTTCTTCAAGCCAGAACTCACACTTGCTGAGTTTTGCATATAATTGATTTGTCCTCAAGACTTGCAATGCAATCCTCAAATGCTTCTTCATGTTCTTCCTTAGTCTTGGAATATATCAATATGTCATCAATAAAACCACCACGAATTGATCAAGATAGGCCTGAATATGCTATTCATTAACTGCATAAAGGCAGCAGGGGCATTTGTTAGTCCAAAAGGCATAACAACAAATTCATAATGGCCATACCTGCTTCTGAATGCGGTCTTATGAATGTCATCATCTTTGATCCTTAACTGATGATATCCTGATCTGAGGTCAATCTTCGAAAAATATTTGGATCCAGAAATTTGATCAAATAATTCATCGATTCTCGGCAGTGGATACTTGTTCTTGATAGTGAGATGATTCAACTGTCGATAGTCGATGCATAGCCTCATGGATCCATCTTTCTTCTTTACAAACAGTACAGGTGCTCCCCACGGGGAAGTACTTGGTCTAATAAACCCTTTTCGAATTAATTCCATCAATTGCTCCTTCAACTCTTTGAGTTCAGCAGGTGACATTCTATATGGTGCCCTTGAAACAGGACCAGCACCAGGGACTAAGTCAATGGTGAAGGCCACTTCTCTTTGAGGGGGTAATCCCGACAAATCTTCCGGAAATACGTCTGGAAATTCTTGCACTACCTGAATGTCTTCTATCTTAGTGTCCTTTGTTTCTTAACTGTGACAAATGCAAGGAAAGCTACACATCCTTCCTGACGAGCTTGCTAGCTCGGAGGCCGAAATAAGAGGGGAATTGCTCCGACTCTTGGGGCGAGTAAAGACTAATTCTGGAAAATCTTTGAAAGCAATTTGGCTATTGCGGCAATCAACCGTTGCCTGGTATTTGGATAACCAGTCCGCTCCCAGTATAACATCATACTCCTTTAGATCGAGGCATATGAGATCTATAGGTAAATTCCTACCTTGAACCATTACCTCACAGTTTTGGTAGTGATGAGTAATATCATTTTCACTTCCAAGAGGAGTAGTTAGAACTATTTTTATCCATTCTGGTTCTAACGGTAACGGGTCGGCAAACTTCTTAGAAATAATGGAATGCGATGCACCCGTATCAAATAAGACATAAGCACTTTTGGAACAAACTGTTAATGTACCTTCTACCAGTCCACCTTCTTCTTGCTCGGTCTCCTTTATTGCATGAAGTCGAGCGTTCTTTGTCACCGGGCGCTTACCGTCTCCGGCTTGGTCATTAAGTAACGGACAGTCGGGAATCCGATGTTCGCGGCTCCCACAACGGAGACATGCTCCTAATTTCCTCCAGCATTCTTCGGTCTTGTGACCAGCCTTGTCACAATGCTTGCATACTACGTTTGAAGGTGTAGTGGTGATAGAGAAGGGCTTGGATTTCTTGAACTTGGAATCTTGAGAGGATGAACCTCCATTATTGGGCCTCTTCTTAAAGTTGGGTTTGAAAGAACCCGAACCTGTGACTTGCTCCTTCTTGTCTTTTCCACGGATCCTATCAGATAGTTCCGTGGCATCTTCAAGTAATTGAGCTCGGCGTACTATTTCAGAATAAACTTGGATGTCCATAGGCGCCAGTTGAGTAATATAGTGGGGCCTAAGCCCATTAAGAAATCTACGGGCTTTCATCTTCTCCGTGCTAATAAGATGCTTAGCATATCTAGACAACCTGGAGAACTGAGCTTCATAATCTGCTAATGATAAAGATCGTTGCTTTAATGCAGCGAATTCTGCAGCCTTCTTTTCTTGGACTCGGTCGAGAAAGTATTTAGCATTGAAGTATTCCACAAATTCTTCCATGTTACTTGAGTAGGATCGATGGTTGCTTCAATAGACTCCCACCAGCATCTAGCATCTTTCTCTAACTGGAATGTAGCTAATAGAACTTTGTCCTGATCCGTGCATTGCATGACACGGAATATGCGTTCGGTTTCCCGAACCCAATGCTCGGCATCGTCCGGATCGGTCGATCCTATGAACTTCGGGGGATTCATACTCTTAAATGCTTGGTGTAAGCTTCCAGCTCGTGGAGCACCACCTTGTGCTACCTGTTGTAGCACTTGAGTCACTCCTTGAAGGGTACGCTGCATGTTGCGCCATTGAGCACGTTCGGCAGCCATTATCCTACAATTACAATAACTATATTAGTACGTGACTACATTTAGAAACCAGTACTCTATTTTAACTTTAACCCTTGGTTCTACCCAATCTCACTGGTTAAAGGTTAAACTTATCCTTGGACTTGGGTTTTTCCTAGGAATTGAATACCCTAGGCTCTGATACCACAAAAACTGTCACGCCCCGAGCGCGGAAGATACCCGGAGACGCGTGACGAGTTTATATCAATCATGTCAATCAGAGTGGTCGTGTATTCGACACAAAGACAGAGATGCGCAAATAGAAAGATAACCCAATCCTTTATTCATAATGGATAGACTATTACAAATCCAATACTCTGTTTAATAAAAAGAAAAGATACATATTTGACTCAAGAAACTATAGAAAAGACTAGATGACACTTGAGCAGCTCTATCACTTTCACTCTTGACCATTCCCATCCGATTGACTTCCATCGTCGTCGGACTTACCTGAAAAGTAAAAAGGGACAAACGGAATGAGCGAACGCTCAGTAGGAAATTATATCTCAAGTACTAGCAAGGGGTTTAAGTAATTACATATTTCATGAATGCAATAAAGCTATGCATGCTCGCATAAAACGACAAGATAGAGAGAATGTAATATCAAAGAATAAGATGAACTAATCATGAACTTTCAACAAGATACTCAAGATATTCAAGCAAGTACATTTAACAAGTCATGTCAAGAATTTTGGCTATCATGTATCAAGCAAGCAAGTAATTACCCTTTCTCGGGCCACACATTTCATGTCAAGTCAAGTACGATTCAAGTACAAGATATGTGTGGAATGTCCAATCAAGCAAGTCAAGTACTCGGTATAATGCCAGATACCTTATCATTTTAACTCCCATGGGCACAAGTACTTTCGGGTGCTCCTCCCAGGACCAGATCGGGCCCTATATGCGCAGGCATTTATCATGTGTTTTGACATCCACTCTTGTTTATAGCCAACATAGAATTTCAATAATCAAGCTTGTAGACACGTACGACAACTTTGATAGAATGGAGTCCAAAATATGACAAAGGACATAGATTGGCGATAATAACGGTATAATCACGATAACGATAAAACTAGGTAGAAAATGGTTCCCTTAACTTGGGTACCATGACAAATCAATATGGACATTCTTTATATAGAATTGAGGTCCACATGAACAGTATATCAAAGGTAAGATACCCTCATTCTTATCATAGAATTGAGGTTTACAAGAATGACATGATATGGCATGATATCATCATCCCATTAAGAATTTCTTATGATATACTCTTTGTATAATCATAAGGGCCGGTATACCATGTTTCTTTAGATTGACATGGCAAAGATCGTGTAATGGGTTTTTAGGGTACAACCAGCTCAGTCGACCTTGAGGGAATCCAAGGTACGAGGAGTCTTACGGAGGTCTCTATGACTAACTCGCTAGTCCAAAGGAACGGAATGTCCAATGGAGAGCTTGTATGTCAATGAGAATTGAGTGTGATCGATAAAACAATCGTGAAACGTGGGACTATACTCACGGAGTGGAGAATAGTGCCGATATATATTATATAAATAATTGGAACCATCGGTTAACAGAATCAGGATAAAAAATCAGTTTACAGAAAATAACGACTTAGGTAAAGTCGTTTCTCAAGTAATTAACGCCTAACAGAAGGGCGTTCATCTATTTTCCATATTTGCAGAATTTCATTATTTCAATAATTTATCTAAAACGCGCCCTGGACAGGGGCGTTTCTTCAATATTTGACGACTATACAAGAAGGCGTCCTTTTTATTCACAATATTGGACAGGATATAATTAATTTCAGGTATTATCAAAAAAAGCGCCCTGGGCAAGGGCGTTATCTTTAATTCTATTTTTTTACAGAATATATTTTTCAGGAATTTCACAGATACGCGCCCTAGGAAGGGGCGTTATTTTTCAATTCACGCCCTGTGATGGGGCGTTAACATAGTTGGAAACGACCTAGTCTAGGTCGTGAATTCAAGAACTACCAGGAAAGCAAGATTTGCACGATAATCAAGGATAACAATCATATAGTCATGACAGGAAAATTGGCAGGAATTCAGATGCAGTATATTAGATTTGATGTTTCATGTTTATTGACTTTTAACCGTTAACAATTATTGATTTCATGTAATTGCATTGATAATCAGTTCTTAAGATAGGTGATTAACATTTACATGAAATTAACGCCTGTGTACAGGGCGTCAAATATGAAATTGACGACCTGGGCAGGGTCATGTCTTGTAAATTAGCGCCCTTGACAGGGGCGTTACTTTGAAAATATTGCAGTAAACACAATAACCATATTAAACCGTATGCATGTCATGTCAATATGTATATAAATCTTGTCTTGATTTATTTGGGCTACAGTAACTTGAGAAAACCTACCTTAATTGATATCTGGAGATGGGATACGTGAATAACTTGATAAGAACACCCGAAGCTTCTAATACCCTTGATAGCAGTAGTATGCAGATCGGACAGGAAGAAGAAAAAAATCAGTTTGATGAAGATGATGGAGATGATGATAATCAACCTGTAGGGAAGAAAGAGGAAGGAAGATGAGGATATAATCGAAGTTAGGGAAACGGTTTGAAGAACATTACCTTGTTCTTCGGCAGTGGCTGTGGAGCTTCCTACAAAGAAAAGACAATGAAGAATTATCAGTTCTTCATGCAGTCGAAGCAGGGGACAAAAGGAATTAAAAAGAACATATGTTTTTCACTAACCGTGCAGCAGCAGGTCGATCAAATGGGTTAGGGTTTGGCCGGACAGGTTTATTTATAGGATTTTGGAGTCCTAAAAAAAGTAGTGTTTGATTGAGGGTAATATATCCCTATTAGAGTCCTTGCCCTAGTAAACACTTACTAGATTAACATAATCCTTCCCTGGATAAGCTCTGGGTTGAACAGTTCACGAATGGAATTAACGACTTTGGTCAGGTCGTCGATTCTTGAATTGACGACCTGCTTCAGGTCGTTTCTTAATAAGCGCCTTGTGTAAGGGCGTTCTTTTCTTTAAAACACGCCCAAGATTGGGGCGTTTCTTGGCCTTACCCTTTTTTGACGTTGGAATTTGACGCCGTGTAGTGAGGGCGTCACTTCTTGAATAACGCCTTTGATAGAGGCGTTTATTATTAAATTAACGCCTTAATGAGAGGCGTTATTTGCATCTTGGGTTTTATTCCTCCATTTAACCCTCTTCTTATTATCTGTATTACTTCTGTAATATATATTTTTTAATTCATTTCAAATATTCATTTATCAGGGTTGCTACAATATCCGTCCACTACAGAGCACCATGGTTTGTGATGGTCGCGCCTCTGTCGGGTGGTGGATAGACGGAGGATTAATGGATGAGGAAGATGGGATGTTGGGGTTAACGGATGTTGGAAGGGTGACCAAAGAAGGAACCCTTATGAGGGCCCTTGTTGGCTGAGGGATAGTGGTAACTGGAGAGGTAACAATAGGAGGTGTGGGGGGCGCCTGAACGGCTGAAGGAGGTGTAGACCTAGTGAAGAGGGGTCTAGGTAGAAATGAGGGATTTACGGGTCGTAGTGTAGGAACCTTTACCGGCGGAGGATTGCTGGTAGCAATAGAGGGATTAGGTGTTGGCGAGGGGTGAATGAGGAGTGGCCTAGATGGTAGAGGCGAGGAATGGGTGACTGGAGGGGGGGTTTGTTGTGGCGTGGAAGATGATGGAGGGCAAATGAGGAGAGGTCTAGCCGGTAAGGGGTTAGTGGTAGTGGACGGAATTTGGTTAGTGGTGCGTAGAAGGGGACGGGATGGTTGGGAAAAAGGTGTCGGATGGAGAGGTGTTCTTAACAGACGGGGTGGTTGAGTTGGAGTTTGGTGTATAGCCCCGACAGAGGCATTCTCTTCATGCCACCCTTGTCCTCTTTCCACTTCGTGGAAGGAAGTAACAGGGTTTACTTGCTGGTTCGGAGGGTACTCCGGCAATGGATTATGGACAATCCCCGTGTCTAGTTGAGGTGCGGGAGCTTGCTGCTGTTGAGGAGGAGGTGGAACTTGCTGCTGAGGCGGCTACTGAGCCTGTGGCTGTCGAGGAGGTCTTCGTGCCTTCAAGGTTGCAATAAACTGCCTCATTTCATTCCAATTGATACCACCCTGATCATTCAAATCATAGATATAATCCTTGAAATGAAAGCAATGATCTATATTGTGACCAGGCTGCCGATGGAAAACACAATACCGAGAGGTATCCACATTAGAGGGCCAAACTATTCTTTCCTTTGGCAAAGCGAGCAGGTTGGCAGCCATGAGGGTGTTAAAGATGTCAGGAAGGCTCTCAGGTAATGGAGGGTATTGGGCTCTTCTGGGGCCTATCGGCCTTCTTGACTGTTGAGGATCATAATTGGTCAGAGGAGGCATATTGTGGTATTGTCGGGGAACATGAGGATTTTATGGTAGGTTTTGGTTCTGTGGAGGAGGTGGAGGTCGAAAGGTTTGGGGAGGATTGCTTACTTGGTGAGAGGGATTGAAGAAGGGAGATTGTGGTGGAGGCTGTGAGGGCCTTGGGTTGGAAAGATTGCGGAAGGATGCGGCATTACCAACCATACCTACCTACTCATTAGTGACGGTGCCCTCGGTTGTGGCACCATTAGTATTGACATTTGTGCTTTTCCTGACCATCCTTGGTTTCTGTTCAAACATGCCCATGATGGGCGAATCTTTCATCTGAGTCTGTATATATCTTGCTCTCTCATAGAGCTCTTCCATAGTGTTTAACTTATTCATGGCCAAAATATGACGGAATTGCGGGGTAGAATTTGATATGATCATCTTAACTTGCTCTGTTTCTGAAAGGGTGTCTTTCAATCTTTCAGCCATAGATCTCCATCTATCGGCAAACAAAATGAAGTCCTCTTCGGGCTTCATCTTCTCGGCAACAAGATCTGTAACTGATAGAGATGGGCCCACACGGTCCTTATATTTCTGTAAAAACTTCCACTGAACAACATCAAAATCCCCGGCGTCGGTCGGTTCCAAAGAATAAAACCATTCAAGTGCTGGACCATCTAGAGACCTTCTAAAGAGATAGGCCAGGGAGGTCTTATTATCCTTCCAGAAGGATGTCTCATATATGAAATCTTTCAGATGAATGAATGGATTACCCGTTCCATTATAGCGCCGAAAATTTGGCATCTCAGAGGGAGGTAAGTGAAAAACTGGCAGAGTGGGGAGAGTAATCTCCGGGGCATTCTTCGGTGCCGTAACTTTCCTAAGCTGCTCCTCCATACTAGCAATCTTCTAGAGGAGTATAGTGTTGGTGTCAGACTCGACTGGGGCCGGATTGGAAGGGAATGGATTCGGCATAGGCCTCCTTAAGAATTGGGGAAGTGGAGGATATTAGGGCCTAACCACTGAATGGCTTGCCGGTTGAACTGGCGTAACCGTGATAGGAGTTGGTGGACGTGAAGGAATTTTATGTGAGACCGCCTGGTCATTAGGAGACGAATGGCCACCCGCGACCTGAGGAGGATTTGAAGATAAAGGGATAGATTTCCCTTTTAGAGCGGCCTGGACCGCCTGACGTTGAGAATCGTCTAATTGAGACAAAGCATGAATAAGATCATTAAGATTGAAAGATGGGGAAACGTCCCCAGATGTATTTTCCATGATAGATTGAGCTTGGGAGGAAGGCTCGACCTCTTGAGTAGTGGTGTCCACCACATGGACCTGGGAATAATAAGGATGGGAGGGAGCATAGTTTCCCTCACAATGGGTGGAATCCTGAGGGGGAACCTCATAGGATTAGTCAAATTGACCCTCCTCATAACCATCATAAGAGCACTCATAGTTGGCCATGTTGATGATTATACCTGAACGAAGTTGCATGTTTAAGGTAGGGAATTATCTCAAGCCAACAAATATAAACAAGAAACAATCACCCAACCAAGCAAATTATTCACACAAGTTATAATGAATCCGAGATTTTAAGATTTTCTTGAGATAAAAATGGATTTTAAAGGTATAATCAATTCTCTCTCTTCAATGTGGGTCCTAGTTTCAAGTTTGGATGTAATCTCCGGGTCAACTAAGTTCTTTCTCTCTCCTTACCAACGGATGGGTTGACTAAACTCCGGGTACTTCAAATGGTACAACCGGCCCGACATCCATGAGGGAATCCACGGGTGCGGGGACTTACGGAGGCCTTGGGAAAGGAATTTCCAGTCTAAAGAGACGGAATGCTTAATGGAGGGTCCTTCCAATTCCAAGAAAGGGTGTGGAATCCTAGGAGTGTAGAGAGAGGAGGTCTCTCAACCAAATGCCCTAGAATGCAGGCTAATGCTAGCAGATCAATGAGAAATAGGCAGATAATCAATAAGTTCAGCAAGCAGAATCAGTAAAATCAAGGTTCTATGAAGATAGAACAAAAATACCGACCTGGCAGCAGTCGCTATCTAAGCAAACAACGTCTGTATGATAGTCGCTGATCATGGTAAAACCGTGATGAATCAGTGAACAGTAAAGCGAAGTAGCGCCTTGGTGTGAGGCACTAAATCTGTGAATAACGCCTCTGTGGAGGGGCGTTGTTTAGCAGTGAACAGTAACAATTGTAAAAAGGAGAATCAACAGTAACTCAAGAATTGACGCCTTAGAAGTAGGCGCTAAATGTGTGAATAATACCTCTATGGAGGGAAGTTGATTATAAAAATAATGATAATACCAAAATAATGCAAACAACACCTCTGTGAGAGGTCGCTAATTATGGAAATAGCGGCTGCAGAGCTATCGCTGATCAGTTTCAGAGAACAGTTCAGAGAACAGAGTAATGTAAAAGCTAACAGAAACCAAATTTCCTTCTTAAAAATGCTATGGACAGTTTAAAAAATTGGCTAATCAAGTGGGAGGTGTGCACGTGGTGCACAAAGGGAGTGTGCTACGTGGAGCACTAGGGAAGGGCACACGTGGGTGCCAAAGGAGGGGCACGCGAGGGTGCCAAAGGGAGGGGCACACGTGGGTGTCAAAGGAGGGGTAATCAAAATAAAAATATCAAGAGTCCCGCCGTGATCGCCAATTTCTGAACGCGTCACATAGACATTTTAAAAAGAAGAGAAATTTAATTTCCTAAAAGTAAAAGATGATAATATGTATGTGTGAGAAAAAAAAGGAAGAAACTAAGAAAGGGAGCATGTGATGCTCTAAATGAGTGTGATCGCCAGAGGGGTTACCTCAAAAATAAAAGATGATCGCATGTACCTTGTAAAGCGGGTGAGATTGTGAGTCCTTTTCTTCCTCCTTCTACCGGCCGACCGATGAAGGGGGTTCTTATCTTGATTACCCTTATAAGACAAGCAAAGACAAGCAAAGCAATATGGATTAGTCAAAGCGTGTAGTATCAATGCTCACAAGAAATAAGACTATGCAACGTGGGCATGAACACACCTTGTGTGTTTTGTTTTAAACCACTAAGAGGAGTAAAAGGTAGGGAGAATATGCTATGGATGCAAAACAAGTAGGATATGCAGCTAAAGATATATAATACGTGATGACTGCTTCTAGCAAAACGGCTAGAGTATGCGTGTGTGAGATAATAACGAAAGAAAAACTAAAGAGAAAGAGGAGCCTTTTTGCTGTTGCCACAGCAGTAAAGGAAGAAGAGAAGAGAGAGCATCCAGCCGCAGGAGGAAGACCACAAGAGAAATAGCACCGCCGTGAAAAGAACCTGCAAAAGAAAACTAAACACTCTATTCTCTCTTCTTGCAGAAGTCTCTCTCTTTTTTAGCCAGATCTCTCTTCTCTCGTGAGTGGCCTTCAAGGAAGAGTATTTATAAGGTCTAATACCTAGTTCTAATGGGTTTAAAACAAGGAATAAACCTCCAGACTGTAGATTTACTTCCATGGAAAGGATTGAGATCAAAAGGCAGAAGGATTGCTCTGCGAGGAAGCAATAGCAGGAACGGACACGGAAGCTAAATGACGACTTCAAGGTGGTCGCTAATTAAAATGACGACCGCGCGCGTAGTCGTTATTTCTTGGATTAATTTATAGAAATAAACGACTTTCCATATTTTAAAAATGGGAAATGACGCCTTTGTTGAATGGCATTAATTAAGGAGCGCCTGCGAAGCAGACATTAATTCCTCGAATTTTATTTTAAATAGAATTCGTAAAACCAGGAAATGACGCCCGCGTGGACGGTCATTAATTAATTGAAATAGCGACACCCATAAAGTCAGCAATTAAATGACGCCCTGCTAACAGTCGCTAATTATAAATATAATAGAAAAATTAGAAAAACTTCATATTGAACCAGTATTGAAGTCCACTTTGGGGCATCACGTTGTGACATGAGATTTACTCAACATAGCATCGATTTTAGCGTGTCTACACTCACGCGTTCCAGTGTGTCGGCCCACCTCGGAGTGGTGGCGGGGCAGTTCCCGATATACGGTTTGTAAGCTAGTTTCCGTGGGCTCCCTTACCTTACAGTATCATCCTACTGGGAGAGAAAGCTAGCTAGAGGTCTGGCTCAAGGCATTGAGATTGTGTGTGCACACGTGGTCAGGGGCGGTTGGACGAGCGCCGACGGGCGTGACCCCGACTAGTCACTCGTTACTGTTGTTCCTTGTGTGAGTGTCTCAGTTACCGTCGTTCCAGACGTGTGGGAGATACTTGTTGCGCAGTGTAAGACGTCAGTGGACGCATCTGGCTGTTCTTCTAGTGAGGAGGTGCTCCTGTCACTTGACACATGACTCTAATGATTCTCGTGTCTCGTGACGTGTGTTTCGTCATTGGGTTCCGAGTAGCCTGTGCGTGGCTTTACTCGAGGCTTAGTCTTGCATAGCGTACGCGACCCTCTAGTTGTGAATGTTTGTGCCTTTGTCTATGTAAGTCTTTTGTAGGCTTTTGCCTGTTTTGGTAGGCTCTAGCTTTGGAGCTTGTGCTCGGTTGACGGATCGGTAACGCCTGACTTGGTAAGATCAGGGTTCGCCTTTCTGTTACCGGTGGAGTAGCTTAGTGAGCCGTGGTTTGGTCGACGGCCGTGTTTCTGGTTAGTACGGCTTCCCTTCTTCTTTAGCTGTTCTCCTTCTGCTTACTCCTACTTTTTTACAGCCTTACTTTTGTAGTTAGTACTGTTGTTGCTCCTGTTCTTTCCTGCTTTACTGTTTAGCACTGTTTAGCGTGTTATTGCGTTGTTTCCAGTGGGGATCCGCGTGACCCCTACTGAGCCAGTGACACAAGACTCACCCCTTCTTTTCAGGTGTGGTCTTCTTCTTCCTGGTGGTTCGTGATGCGGTGCGTCAGTTCGTCGTTGCCAGTCATGCCAGCGTTCTCTGCGTCGGGCTTCCCCCGACATTCAGTGTACGTTTTAATTTCTGTTGGTCTGTACTGGCCTTTATTTGGACTGGACTCTGTTAATTTAAACTGTTAATTGAAAAAGTAATTTTATTTCTTGCTACTTTAGCAAACCCGATCAATGAAATATTAATTACTTACTACTTTATCTAGGACTTCAACATACCCCAGTCACTCCTTTTATCCCTTCGGAGCTTTACCGCTCTTGGGAGGCCTCGCAGGATCCAAGTGTTATCGGGTTTACCCGGTATCTGGAGCCTGGGTCATCACAGATGGTATCAGAGCAGTGATTGGATGTGGTACATGGGAATTCGAGATATTGCAGTATTCAGAGTCCTTAAAGCCCAGTACAGCCAACTGTTGACATTAACATTGGCAATGGTTTTGCGATGATTTATCGTTTTGTTTTCGCATGTGGTCTTGTGCGTGCTGTGTTGGCACTGTGCAAGATGGTTTTGCTCTCGTCATGATGTGACGGAGTGCCTCCCTTCTGTTATGGTGTTTGTCTCGGTTATGCCAAGTACACCAGATTTCACTGGCAGGCGTGAATCTATGGTGCGATGTTCGAGATGTTTCTGTAAGTGGTTCAGGTGGCTAGTGACTTTCTCGTTGGTGTGATGGCCGTGCACGTCCTTATGTTGCTTTGGTCGTCCTAGCTTGAGATTTGTGCAACCCCTGAGGTGTTAAGCTTGTGTCGGGGCGGTCGATTAGATGCCTTGTTTGGAAGAATGCTCGAGCAAACCTAGGATTTTCCTTCCTGGTGAGCTATTATTAGTCGAGCTTGATTCTTCTCCTCTTGTTTGGTGGCATCTTTTTGAGGTAAGCCTTGGAAGTGTTGTCTTGGTGAAGCCTTGTCATGTGTCTGCTTAAGTGTGGACTGTGTTAATTTTGAGCCTGATTTACCTTTGTTCGACTGTTGCTTGGCTTTGGACCTAGATTTTATGCTTGGGGGCCGTTATGCACCGTGTTTGATGTGCCGTGTTTGGCATCTGTTGTGCTATGAAGGTTCAGTAATCGTTTCAGGACGTGAGGATAAACTGAGATTAGCATTTTTTGTGCTTTGTGTTGAAGCTGATGCTCTTCTTGGTATGCGCTTTGGCGACTTGCGATCGGTTGTTAGCAGGATCGATACTTGAGGCATGGTATATTGCAATTTCGTGCATTGCGATGGTGCCGAGTATGTGTTGAGATGCGGATGCCGAGTTGTGCTTGATGCCTGTGTGCGTATGTTGAGCGTGCAGCGGAAGCGTGTGGGCTGATAACCCACTGGTCCAGGATCGTGAAGTTGGCAGTTTCTGTTTGGCTGAGAAGTTGTTTCCTCAGCATGTTTGTCGTCTTGGCTATGTGTGCCATGATGTTGTTGGTTACTGTGCCGTTGCTGGAGACATTATGGTTGTTGGCACTGGCATGTGAGAGGTTTAGGGGAATCTGTCGGCATAATTGCTGGTTGAGTACCCTTCCCTTTCTCTGTAACCTTTTCTTAGATGTTGTGCTCTCGGGACGTGATCGTGGTCCTTGAGATGCGTTTCCCAAGACTCTTGTTGTCATTGTGGGTCCTTGTTGGTAAGCTGCTCATTGCATGGCTAGTACATTTTAGTCGTGTGTTCAGCTGTAATTGTGCCTGGATGTGACCTAGCTTACAGTTGTGTCCCGTGGTTCTGTGTTCAGAACGGAGCCAGGATTCTGCAAGTGCTGTTGTTGTCATTGTTCATTGGTGGTTGTGTTCAGCTTGGGAGGAGTTCCCTGTGAGTCTGATTTGGCATTGTGTGGACCAAGGTCTTGTCAGTTGGTTTTGCTGTACTCTCCTGTTATGATGGAGTTAGCATGCGACTCGAATCAGATGTAATATCTGAGTGAGAACCGACTTGATTGTGCTCGTGGTCCAATGCTGTCGTTAGCGTTCTACGTGCCAGTTTCGTTGCTCTTGGTGCGGAAGCCGATGATGTTGTCGAGCTGTCAGTTGAGGACTGTGTTTCCTTGTGTAAGCTGATGCTTGTTGTGTTTTTCGAGCGTATTGTCGATAACAATTTTTGTGGCATGAGTCGTGTCTCCTTTCCTTGCGAGACGTAAACGACGTTGCCTTGTTTCAGAGGTGTTGGACTTGTGTTCACTTGGGTGCTGTGCTTGTTCTATGGATTGCTTTGCCCTGAGATCCAGAGTGTGTGCCTGTGATTATGGTCTGGCAGTGTCCCTCTGAATTGTGTTTTTCGAGATTTGTGTTGCCATGTTCTAGGCGTTGTGGTTGGCTGATGCTTGGAGAGCGTAGCCAATGTTTGGATTTGTTCTTCCTTACTTCTTCTTACTAGCTCCTTTAATTTCGAGGATGAAATTCCTGTAAGAGGGGGAGGATTGTAAGATCCTGAGTCTTTCAGATCCTTATCGGAGAGTTTCAGATCACTTTTGTGGGTTATGAGTTGTGTTTTACGATGCGCGTGGGTTTTTCTCTCGTACTAGTTGCAGAACCCAGTGGAGAGTTTATTATTCAATTCATCGACTCGAGGATGCAACAGTTGCGTTGCATTCTTTCCGAGGATTGTTTCGACTATTTTTTCGTATTTTTATGAATTACTCCATTTTAGGCCAAAAATCGGATTTTCAAAATTTAGGAAAATTCCTAATTTCTTTTCCTTTTATTCTTTTCTCTCCTTCCTCTCTCCTCATTCGCACGCACGTCTCTCTCTCTCTCGGTCTCTCTCCTTGTTCCCCCTCTACTCCGGCTACAGACGGAGGAGGCTCGGGAATGCGGTGGAGATGCCGTGGAGGTGATCCGGAGCGTGCTGGTGCGAGGATTGGAGCGTGGTTGGCGCAATCCCGTTCGGTGGATTCAAAGCCGGTGTGACGGGCTCGTGAGATGGTTTTTGGCGTGGTTTAGTCATTTCAGTGCGCTAGAACTTCGGTGGAGGTAGGGAGATGGACGCCCTACTTCTGTACTGTGTTTCCCCGCGATTTCGAGCTGTCCGGTGCGACAACGAGCGGGTTTAGTCTCGTTTTGGGTGAAAGCATGTTCGGGGGGTGTGAGATGAGTTCGCCGTTTCAGGCGATGATTTTCAACCTAGTTAGTTTCATTCAAACCCCTGGCATGTTGGGAATCTATTCCCGCCAGTTTTATTGTATTTGGCCGAGAATCGGAGTCGGTATGAGCCCGACTCTTCCCGTGACTCATTTAGGGTTGATTCGGTGGAATCACCCGTTTCTTGTGTTTTTGGTGTCAAAATGACCCCTTCTGGTCTGTGGAAGGCATGTATGGTCATTAGGGTTGTATCCCCGTTATTTAGACGCGATTGGGGCGTGGAACGGCCAAGATCAGCCGATCCCCTGTTTTACCCACCGTATCACCTTAGTGGTCCTTTCAATGACCGCAAGGGCTTTTCTAGCGGCCCAGATTATGACCACTAGGTTGCGTTGGGCGTCGAGTCTATAGTATGTCGGTTCGGGTCTTCGCGGTCACACGATAGATCGTCTCTTTTGGCTAGCGGCCTATAGTAGGACCTCTAATCCTGGTGTGGCGGTGCAGAGTTAGACCGCTACGTTTTAGTCTTATGTCGGTTTGGCCAAGCGGCCTTATGATGGATTGCGAGGCTAGCTGTGGCGGTTCATAGTTAAACCGCTAGGCACCGTTTATGTCGGTTTGAGGTTTTTGAGTCGGTTTAGGCTAGCGGCCTAAACTTACACCGCCTCTTTGTTGTAGCGGCTCTTCGATAAACCGCTACCTTCAGTTTGACCGAAGTCAATGTTTTAAGTCGATTCGAGATGGAGTCTTTGGCGGCCCATTAGTAGACCGCTACGCTCCATGTGACGGTTCTATTATAGACCGTTTGGTGGTTTGACTAGTTAAGTCGGTTCGGGGTTGATTGGCTTTGGCGGCCTAGTGTATGACCGCCACAGTCACCTCGCGGTCCTTCTTATGACCGCCAGCGTCTGTGTTCTCTGTGTGGGGGTAACGGTCCATTAGCTAACTGCTTGGTTTACCTAGCAGCCTGGCATATGACTGTTTACTTCCTAGAGCTTTGTTTTCCTGATATTTGACCTCCATTTATCTTGGCCTTACCTTGTGATTTGCCCATTGTCCCGTGGATATCTTGGATGTCCTATGAGGGCGATGACCATGTTGTGAGGTGGCCGAGGAGTGCCATTATATCACGTGGTGTTACGTACTGTTTCAGAGTCATGATTGGTATCTGGTCAACCCGGTGTGATCTAGTGGTTGACATGTGACTCGTGAATGTCTCGGTGATCCGGTATGGATCGACACATGGTTTTGGATGTCTTAAGGTATTGTCTCACCTTGGTTTACGTGTCCATGTGTTTTGAGGGTCTTAGTGATCCCTCAGGCCTCGTAGTTTGTGTTATGCGGAGGCATGGATCAGGTGATCCTATGTCGTTTTCTTTATTGGTGTTTTCTCGTAATGTGGCTTAGGGACTAGACTGATTGGCGGCTTGTTACCGCTATGTGCGACAATCTTGACCCTGAGTCTTGTGACTCAAGGATCGTTGTGTTTGCAGGTCTAGTGGTCTATCCTGAGTCTGGTGGCAGTCTAGTATGCTACCTTGCGTCTGCTGCTTTGTAGTACGTGTGACAGTGCGTGTTAGCTTGTCTGTACTTCTGCACTGAGGTTTCGGAGTCTTTGTGTGTCGTGTGGGCCTCCACTAGTCGTAGCCTGACGACTCACGTGTTCCAGTGTGTTGGCCCACCTCGGAGTGGTGGCGGGGCAGTTCCCGATATACAGTTTGTAAGCTAGTTTCCGTGGGCTCCCTTACCTTACATTAGCGTCCTACTGGGGGAGAAAGCTAGCTAGAGGCCTGGCTCAAGGCATTGAACTTGTGTGTGCATACGTGGTCAGGTGCGGTCGGACGAGCGCCGACGGGCGTTACTGTTGTTCCTTGTACTTCGGTTCAGTGAGTGTGATGCGGGATGGACACGCGACTCAACTCCAATTGGATATGCGACCCTTGGACTCTAAGCAAGCTCACGATCGCCCCTAACGAGGGAAGCGTACGGACGAGCACGGTTGAGAAACCGGCAGTGAGCTAGGGTGGTCAAACTCTCTTGTCTTGCCCAGATCGAGTCACGGAACGGTCTCGCTCTCACTCTCGCAGCAGCGGTGAAATAAATATATCGAGCTAATGGACCTAACACATGCTCTCTAGCAGCGGCATAAACAAGTATATACGAACAAAGCAAATGCCGAGTAAAGGAGCAAATACGATACCTCCACGCACTGGCGTGGGGAAGACGACCCCGGCCGATCTCATACTCCCGGAACAATAAATTACATAAACTACAGCAATGACTTTACTGCCCACTCCACATAGGGAGGTAAAGGGCGACACAGCAGGACCCAGGAGTAGTGGGTTCGGGTTGACAGGCAGCTTCTTGTGTAGCTTCGGCGGCACACGTACTCACGATCGTGGGACCCACGTGCTGGTCAGTGGGGCCGTGTGGGCCCGGAGCGGCACCGCTGTGACGGGGACGTCCGGAGGGGCACTCCCTGGGAAGGCGGCGCGCTGGTTCGCCGCGCGGAAGGCGAGGAGGCTCCGACCGATGCGAGTTGGAGTTGCTACCCACGGATCTGAATTCTATTTCAGACCCTGCGCGTCCCGACGAAAACTGATGCTGCGATCGGCCCCGACGTCAGATCGATGGCCAAGAGGTACTGATGGAAAGCTAACTCAAAATCCTTCGATCTATGACCAGAGAAAGAAATTTGAATTTCCTGTTGATGGCCTTTGTCGAATATTCAAGCTACTGGTTCACAGATCTGAAAACTCAGGACAGAAGTGCTTTTTCCTGAGGGTTGGCATTGACCGTGATGTAGACCTCGATTCAGCTATTTAGCTCTTCATGAAAGTTGTAGAGGCCGAAGAGAGAAAAACGGGGATTTATTTTATGAAAGGTTTGGTGTAGATTTTATTGGGGAAAAGTATTTTCTAGTACCGAAGGTCGGATCTGGACTGCAGGAATAGAACTGAATTTTTGAGACTGACACAATTTCTAAAAATAGGTAGAGGGCTTTTGAAATTCGAAGAAAATTTGTGGAGGATGGGGATGGTGGAAAGAACCTCTAGTAAAATTGGGGATTCAAGAAAAAAATAATAAGGGGATAAAAATGGTGAAACTCAGGGCTGCTGTGAAACTGGACAGACTGCAGACATAACTGGTGGATTGGGAAGCACAAAAATGGAAAAATATAAAACGAAGGCTGAATTTTTTTAAATTTTTATAGGACGTGGTGGTGATCTCTAGAACGCACCCTGAAAATGTCAGCTACAGATGATGTCGAGGTTGGGAGCTAAAATTCTCGGAGTGAACCCCTATCTAGTAAAATAGAACTTGGACAGCACTTCAGAAGGATGCTCGCGGTGGCTCGTTGGCGGCACGAATGGCGGCGGCAGAGATAGAAATCAGAGGTGGAGGGGCTAAGATAGAAGGGGTCTATACCCTGAAATGTAGAAGGACGAGGAAGGAACCAGAGAGAGAGAGGGGGGCGTAAATCTGCTCCAAGGCAATCAACTTTTTCTTCACATTAATTCACACAAATGGAAAATACATGCCTTATATAATAAAAGGAAAATGATCAATTATGCCCTTAGATCTAGTATTAGGAGGGGCATACAAGGTATAGAACTAATTAGTTCTAATAGCATTTTTTTTTCAAAAATTAAAATTGGACCAAAAGGGGGGGCGCCCTTGACCAAGGGGACAAGATAGGTAGCCTCCTTTGAAATTTTAAACCACTTGTCTCCCCATGTGTCAATTGACTAGTCAATCCATCTAGAAGGCCACCTAGGACTTTGACCAGCCCCACATGGCTTAGGTGGACCAATGGGGAAGGACTGGGGGCCCCCTTGCTGGACCTACTGACATTTTACAGATAAACTCACCAAGACTTACAATTGTGTACCCATATAGCACAAGGGTATACATACAAATATAAAAGGACATAAATGCAAACAAAATGTGAGCGGTCTTGCTTCGATGTCCCCATCAGAGTGTCTCAGTTACTGTCGTTCCAGACGTGTGGGAGATACTTGTTGCGCAGTGTAAGACGTCAGTGGACGCATATGGCTGTTCTTCTAGTGAGGAGGTGCTCCTGTCACTTGACGCATGACTCTAGTGATTCTCGTGTCTCATGACGTGTGTTTCGTCATTAGGTTATGAGTAGCCTATGCGTGGCTTTACTCGAGGCTTAGTCTTGCATAGCGTACATGACCCTCTAGTTGTGTATGTTTGTGCCTTTGTCTGTGTAGGTCTTTTGTAGGCTTTTGCCTGTTTTGGTACGCTCTAGCTTTGGAGCTTGTGCTCGGTTGACGGATCGGTAACGCCTGACTTGGTGAGATCAGGTGATGCGGGACGGACACGGAAACTGACTCTATATGATGCGGACCTCGGACTCTAAGTGGAGATGCGACCAGCAACACATAAATTGGAAAGACTTCGGCCCGACACGATGAGTTCCTATGGGCTATACGTCGCTAACAGAAACGTAAGCTCACTCGTTGTCCCAAGCGAGGGAAACGCAGATCGTGCGCGGTTGAGGAACCGGCAGAGTTCAAGGGTAGTCGACTCACTTTCCGACTCGGATCGAGTCACGGGACGGGTCACTCTCACACTCACAGCGGTGACATGGACTCACGGGCTAGTACCTATCGCTCTCGGCAGCGGCATTCAATCATATACTAAACTAGCAAATGAACGCCAAGGAGTTAAGACCGTTACCTCCACGCTCCCGGCGTGGGGAAGACAACCCCGGCCAATTGCGGACTCCCGGTTAACAATTATTACAGCAATACAATAATTTGACCCACTCCACGTAGGGAGGTAATAGGTCACATGTGGGGCCCGGGAATCGGGACAACTGGGTTGATGGGCAGCATTTTGATGTCGTCCCGGCGGTGCCGAATTCGCGTTTGTGGTGCTGTCTGGACGGCGCGATCTACGGGTCCGTGGGGCCCGCGGATCGCTCCAACCTCCGGCTCTGGTGGGGTGGGTCCCGCTGTGATGGAGACCCCTGGTGGCGTGCCTCCCTGGACGGCGGTCGACCGAAACATCGGCCGGAGGCCGATCGGTTCCGATCTTCAAGAGTTGGAGTTGCTGCCCATGGATTTTTGCTTCTGTCTTGCAGCGCGCGCTCCGGCGAGATCGGCCGCTGCAACTAATCCCGATGTCGGATCGATGATCAAGAGGTACCGTTGGAAAGTTCCTTCGACTTACTTCAAGATAGGGCAGAGTGATCAGCTGGATCTACACGGATCTGGCATTAAGCTATTTTTGAAGTTTCTGTTGCACAGTACCCGAACTCTCAGAACAGCAGAGCAGTTTCCTGAGAACTACCTTTGACTATGGGGAAGACTTCCGATTCAGGCTTCGACCACTTCATGAAAGTTGTGGAGGGGAAAGAGAGGAAAACGGCAATATTTTGGCGAAAGATTGGTGGAGGTTTCGATTTGTTATGGATTTTTAACTGACTGGTGGTCGGATTTGGACACTGGCTGACAGAACTGTAGATGGATCTGAAAATGAATTTTAGAAAATATGAGATAGCCTCAAGAAATTCCACGAACATTCGTGGGTGGAGGGGTTGGTGGGTAGAACTCCCATTAAAATTGAGAGCTCTTGAAAAATCAAAGAGGGATCCGAAGATTGGAAACTCAGGGTGGGTGGAAATCACAACTGGAAACAGACAGATCTGGAACAAGGAGTTGGATGAAAATGTAAAAATATGAAATGGAATCTAGATGACCAACCAATTTTTTTGGAACGTGGGGAACACCTCTGGAACACACCCTAAAATTCCCAGCTCAAGAAGACGTCATGATGCGGGACGAGACACGGACACGACTCTAATTGGAATGCGATCCTTGGACTCTATGCAAACTCGCGATCGTCCCTTAGCGAGGGAAGCGTCGGACGTGCGCAGTTGAGAAATCGGTAGTGAGCTAGGGCGTTCGACTCTCTATTGTGCCCGGATCGGGTCACAGGACGGTCACGCTCTCTCTCGCAGCAGCGGTAAGATCACTAAATATAGCGGGCTACGATCCTAGCATGATATCTAGCAGCGGCATGAACAAGTATATATGAATAAAGTAAATGCCAAGTGTAGGAGCGAACACGATAACTTCACGCTCTCGGCGTGGGGAAGACGGACCCAGCCGAACTCGTACTCCCGGACAGTATTATACAAATATTACACAATAATGACAGCAATGAAATATCGCCCACTCCACGTAGGGAGATAAAGGGCTACACAAGTGGGTCCGGGAGGACCGATTTCAGGTTGACGGGCGGCTTCACGCGTAGCTTCGGCAGCACACGTACTTGCGACCATGGGACCCACGTACTGGTCGGAGGGGTCGAGTGGGACCGGGCGGCACCGCTGTAGTGGGGGCGCCTGGAGGAGTGCTCCCCTAGGGTGGCGGCGCGCTGGAACGTCGGTCGAAAGCCGGGCGGCTCCGATCGTCACCCGCCGGAATAACCGGCCACGGACCTACGCTTGCTGTTTTCAGGTGCGCGACCTGGCGAGATCCCTCGCTGCGACCAATCCCGATGTCGATCGATGATCAGGAGGTACCGTTGGAAATCTCTCTCGAAATCCTTCAAGATAGGACTGGAGAGAGAAGCTGGATCTTCACGGATCTAGGCCTTAACTATTTTTGAAGCTGCTGTTGTACAGTACCCGAACTCTTAGAACATCAGGGAGTTTTCCTGAGAGTTACCTTTGACCGTAAAGCAAACCTCCGAATCAGATATCGACTTCTTCATAAACAGTTGAGGAGGGGAAAGAGAGAAAAACGGCAATATTTTTTGTGGAGGGATTGGTGGAGGCTACGATTTACTATGAATTTTTCACTGACTAGTGGTCGGATCTGGAAACAGGCTGACAGAACTATAGATGGATCGGAAAGGGAATTTCTAAAAATATGAAATGAGCTTTCAAAATTCCATGAAAAATCGTAGGTGGAGAGGAAGGTGGACAGAACTCTCAGTAAAATTGGGGGCTCAAATAAAAATCAAAACATGGGTCGAAGATGGGAAACTCAGGGTAGGTGTAGATCTGGTCTGAAAACAGACAGATCTTGGAAGAGTAGTTGGACGAAAATTGAAAATTATCAAATGGAAGCTTTATGACCAACCAATTTTTGTGGATCGTGGTTGACACCTCTGGAACACCTCTGAAAATTTTAGCTCAAGAGGAACTCGTGGATGATTGAAGAAATTCGTGGAAGAGCTGGCTGTCCTGTGTGGACAGAACACCGACGATAGCTTCGCGGCGGCTCGATGGCGGCACGAACGGCGGCGGCGGTGGCACAGATGATGATCAGAGATTGAGGGGAGGGGATAGAGGAGATAACACTCTAGAAATGGGGTTGGGGAAGAGGAAAACCAGAGGAGAGGAGAGAGGGGCGCAGGTTGCTCCAAGCACAAAATGAATTTTCTTCTTTCTTCATAATTTTCAAATGGGAAATACAAGTTTTTATATGCTACACATCAAATCCAATCTCCACCATTGGATCTAGGGATGGGGAAGGGATGGCCTGGATTAAATGTGGCCAACACACAAAAGAAATAAAAAAAAATTCAAGGGGAGGGCGCCCCCTTGACCAAGGGGGGACAAGGTTGAAATGGTAGGTAGCCTGCCTTTGAAATTTTTATCCACTTGTCTACCCATGTGTCATTTGACATTCAACCCTTCTAGAAGTCACCTAGGATAGTTTGACCAGCCCCACATGGGTGAAATGGACCAATGGGAAAGGGCTGGGGGCCCCCTAGCTGGACCTACTACACAATTGCACAAAAACCCACACAATCCAAGGGAATGACGCATTGGCTTACAAAGCCTTACAATTGCGCATATACTTTCCTCATGGATATAAAAATAAACTAAAGGATATAAATACAAAATAAAATGTACATGCTCAGCGTCGATTCCCATCACGTTAGGGTGGAGAGCAGGAATTCGTGGAAGGCACCTCTGTCCTGGATGGACAGAACACCGGCAGCAACCGTGGTGGAGCGATGGCGGCACGATGGCGGCGGCGGCGATCACCGGAACTGATAGGGAGGCGTCACACCTCAAGAACACAGCCTCCCAGCTGCAAAGGGGAGGGGGAGGAGAGAGGAGGAGGGGGCACCAAGCTCCAAGGGGGATTTTCTTCCAATTCAAATGCATTAATTCCACTAAATTGAGAAATACATGGTATTTATATGAAAGGCCAAAAGACTCAAACTACCCCTAGATCTAGGATTTTGGGGAATAAAAAAAGGAGTAGAACTAATTAGTTCTACACACATTTTACAAAAATTAAAATGAGTGACAATGAGAGGGGGCCGCCCCCTTGACTAGTAGGTTAAGGTTGGTGGCCAACCTTGACCTTTTAAGCCAATTGTCCCCCACTTGGCCCACTCTTCTAGAAGCCCACCATTGGAAGGTTGACTGACCCCACATGGGCTCTAGGAGTGAGGTGGATCAATCGGAGGAGGCCTGGGGGGCCCGTGGGACCCAGGTGGTCCCATTTTACAAATAAACCACTCTTACAAACCAAATTACAAACCGAATAAAACGAAATAAACATACATTACACACAAATAAAGTCTAAATAAATATGATAAATGTCGGGACTCAAGGGGGAGTCTCCAGGCTATCTCCGAGCCCGATGGAAGTCGCTGTCGCTCGGGTGGTGCTCCGCGTACGGTATCGGTGGCTCACCGACTCATGCCGCTCGTGTGCTATGGTGTCCGCACCAATTCTCCCCGGGTGGGAGAAACTCGACCCTATCGAGTAAGGGTCTGCATCACTATGGTACCACTCCAGTAGGTCCGGATAATTCCGCTGCAACTCTCCATGGGTGATCCACGTATCCTCGGTGGCGGGCCGTCATCTCCATGGCACTAGGTAGCGCGGGTAGGATCCACTCCTGGTAACTGTCACCTGCTCATCCAGTATATGATCTATATGCTCTCGCTGCCGTGGAAAAGGGGCTGGAGGTGGACACTCAGGTGTGGGATCACTCTCAATGGGAGGGGATGGCTTGAAAGGCTCACTAGGGATCACTGATGGGTCCCTATATGCAACTAGATCCGATACATTAAAAGTAGAGCTTATACCATATCCCTCGGGCAGGTCCACAACATACGCATTGGATCCAACACGTTTCAACACTCTAAATGGACCGGCTCCGCGAGCTTGCAGTTGCTTAACGGTTCCAGAGGGAAACCGTTCACGTCTTACCATGATCAAGACATATTCGCCCTCTTGGAACTCTCGGTGGTGTCGATGGGCATCGGCTAACTCCTTATACCGTGCATTGCTGGCCTCAATGTGACGACTGACGTCGTCATGCAGACCCCTAACATGCTTAGCAAAAGAAAAAAAAAACACACGGATGCACACACAACCCTACACAAACCTAATGTTAGTCCGACCCAATCATATGCAAGGTGGTCCAGGACATCCGAATGTGTGCCATGCATACAGTAGATGTTGGGTCCCGTGAGGTGTAAACGGATCTAGAAGGGGGGGGGGGGTAGAATAGATCCTATCAGAAACTTTGGCCTATTTAAAAACTCTTAGCTAGCGGAAGCTTAAACCACTCTTATAAAGTGAATGAATCACTTAGACAGAATGTACAGCGGAATTAAGTAGAGTGGCTCAAATGAAAAGACTTGAATTACAAGCTATGAAACGTCCACACTTCTTTAAGTGAGTTACAAAGCATAACACATATATGAACATGCAATAGCTTGCAACAACCGTGTGTGTGTGTGTGTATGCTATGTTGATCACTCAAAGTGCATATGTGTGTGAGCAATATAACCAAGTGTGGAAGCACACGAACCTGCGAATGGGGTTAGAAGATATAGATCAATCACACACAATAAACAACCCACAACACAGGGATTTTTAAGGTGGTTCAGTTGCAACCCCGCAACCTACGTCCACCCCTCACCAAAACCCGGTGAGGTTTCCTTGCTGACTCACAGCTTGACCCGGGGACACGCCCCAAGCCACAGAATAGAGAAAACCCTCTTTCTGTCTTCCTACACACAAAGCCGACAGGGACGGCTATACCGCAGATCGGAGAACTACCGATTACCTTCCTACTAACCACCTGGTAGGGACGTCAACACCGCAAATCGAACAACCTCCGATTGCCTTCCTACTAACCACCGGTAGGGACGAATCACAACTTCAATGTTTAACAATATTGAAAGTAAAACAGATGTGAAGGAATTAAAAGAAGAGATTTAGTAAGAAGGAATTGGCCCTTGTATCGATATGCTTTGTTGATCAGCAGCAGGGATCTCTTCTTCTTAAAAATCAATCTTCTTGTAATCACCCGTGAATGGATGATTGTTCTTCACGGAGTACTGTTCATGTGAACAGTAACTGTTCTTCCAATCCTCCTCTTTTGATCTTCCTTTTGATCTCTTTGAATGGATGAAGAAGTGAATAGATGCTACCTTGATCCTTGCTTCCTTCTTCACAGATCGTGGAAGATGATCTCTTTGATATGAGCTTGAATACCTTGGATTGGATGAAGATGTTCTTCACGGAGTACTGTTCATGTGAACAGTAACTCGAACTCCTCTTGCTTTGAACACCCCTTTGAAGCCTTCTTTGATCTTCCCTCTTAGCCTTACTTGCTTCTACTCTTTCTTGGAGGATGCTGGATTGAGATATGAGCTTGAATCACCTTGAGTTGATGGAGAGGATATTGGATGTAGCTTTGATCTTCTCTTGATCCTCTTGAGTTGATGAAGCGGTTTATGGATGTAGCTTTGATCACCTTTGCAAGCCTTGAATGCTTCTTGCTTGATTGGAGGTTGCTTGACTTCAGATCTCACCTTGAATCACCTTGGAAGGATGAAAATGTTCTGCTCGAAACACTGTTCACGGAGGTGCTACAGTGCTCTCGAAATGGCCTCCCTTGATTCACTTCATCAACTCCATCAACTAGAGTTTCTAACCCTCTTGTAATGGTTTTATAGACTTTGAATGGTCTATAAACAAGCCCCAGACCAGATCCACAAATCATGGGAAGTTAGGTGAGGTTGGATTAAACAAAACCATGGAAAGGGGCTGGCCACGAGGTGGATTTTGAAGTCAAATATGGTTGGCTCGGGGCTGGCGGTCGACCTACAGCTCTTGGCGGTCGACCGCTACTGTAAAACTTGAAAACGGGCGATCCCTGGGACTAGCGGTCGACCGCCACTGGCTAGCGGTTGACCGCCAGCTGCCAGAACTGCAGCTCGGCGGTCCCTGGCTGGGGCGGTCGACCGCCCCTGTGCTGGCGGTCGACCGCCAGCTGGGCAGAACCGGGTTCACCCCGGGTTGGTCCGTTAGCCGATCTAACTCCGCCGCTTGACTTCTTTTGCAGCCCATTCATGTCCGTGGCATCTCCCTTGATAGTCTTGAATGTATCAACGCAGTCTTCAGCTTTGGATTCTCTTGGCTATACTTCTTTGTGCATTGACCTTAGATTTGGAACATGTAAACCAAGTGTTTGAACCTTGATCATCTTGGATGAATGCTCGGACCTTGTAGAAGCTTGCTTCCTTTCTTGGACGCGTTCCTTTCATCGTGCCAACTTCATTCCAGTCATTCACCATCCAATTGTTTATCACATGACAAGAGTTCTTCTTTCTTAGCTTTCACCTTAACATCTTCAATCCATTTCTTTGGGCTTAGCTCAACGAGCTTTCACCTTTGACATATGGCTTATCTTGTTGAGCTTCTATCTTGCTGAGCTTCCACTTTGTATCTTGAGTGATCTTTTGCACTTGCATCTTGAGTCTTGAGTGATTTGTTGCACTTCCTTTTCACTTTGCATCTTGAGTGATCTTGGCGCCTTTGGATCTATCTTGATTTCTGTGCAGCCAATTGGTTAAGCGTTACAAGCCATTCTTGATATGTTGAATTGGCAATATGAAGACCTGAAATGTATGAATATTAACATTATCAAATGCAGGTATAGTTCATTAATGACTAAAGAGGCAGACATCATCAAAACCATAAAATGATTTAAGCATGTTTGCACACATGTTCAACATTCTCCCCCTTTTTAATGATGGCAACTATGAGTCAAAACAAAATGCACATGACAAGTATGAGTCACTCACATGGTTCTCACCCCCTTTGACACACAGAGTGCATTCTGATTAATGACTCACATAATCTTACCACATTCTTTGATCAATGACTCACATTAACACTTCTCCCCCTTTGACAACATCAAAAGATCCAGAAAAGAGAACGAGGGACTCACACTAATGGCGCACACAAAATGACTTACATGATTCTCTGTATCTCCTTGTGACATCATTACAAGCAACCATAATGTGGAGAAACATTGCATTGCAGGCAACATTTCAGAAGATGATGTGGAAATACATGCCAATGGTTGTACACTTATTATGATTGACAAAATAACCAAAGAGAACAACCAATTGTGGAAAGCCAGTTATAGGACTTATACCAATGAATGATATAGATGTATTGAACATGGTGGTGTTCCGTGGCTTGGCAAAGACAATGTATGTGGGAGAGGTGGAGCCGAGCAGCATGATTCAATTTCTCAAATAGTGGAGATGGATAGAGTAGCCAAAGATCAAATTTTGATTTCAAAATTTGCAGATTTTTAGTGATTTCCAATATTCAGATTTTGTTTGGATTTTCTATGCAATGCATGGAAATGATCAAATTTTGATGCAAGCTACAATTATATGAAGTCAAGACATGCATGCCACCCTAATGCATGAAAACATGATGCCAATGATGCTAGAACTTATGCCACATGCCAATGAATGAGAAAGCAATATGATATCACTGGACAGAGGACACAAATGATTTGGGATGCGACTTGAAAGGTGCATCAAGATGATACCACTTGTTGGATTATAGCACTTGTGAAGTATGGTGATGTAATCATGGCAGCCTGAATGATTTATGTAGATGTGACAGATGAAGGCAAACAATAAGGAGCAGCAAGATATGACTTCTCAAGAACGAATGGAGGTTCTTTAATCTGAAACCGAGTTCATAAATCAGAGTTATGGATTTTTCAGAATTTTCAGTTATAGAACCCAAATGAACTAGCTCTGACGTTTAGATTGGTTTAATGCTAATGAGTTCTGGCCTACTCAGTAGAATCACATGAAGACATTTGTATGCAAGTTTAATAGTAGTAAACCAGAAATTCATGTCAAAACCAGATTAACCTTCTCTTATCTTACTCATTCAGTTTCATTGGTTCCCTTGAGAGTGACCACAATAAGTATTGAGGCTAAACACTTAGATGACTTAGA
Organism: Amorphophallus konjac; assembly: GCA_022559845.1. Taxonomy (NCBI): domain Eukaryota; kingdom Viridiplantae; phylum Streptophyta; class Magnoliopsida; order Alismatales; family Araceae; genus Amorphophallus; species Amorphophallus konjac. The sequence continues at coordinate 350,981,164 of CM040123.1, read as the reverse complement.
TTTGATTCATGAGTGCTACACATTCAGATTTTTCTTTTTGAAATCATTTGAAAGATGATTGTCATCATTTTACGAGCAGTCAAGTGTAGCAATCACCTTTTGACGTGAGTGTGCACGTTTACCAGACGCAAGCACCCCCAGTTACTCAGTGTAGCTCACGATTTTGCTTCACTTAGAACAGAGATAGCATAGTCACCTCATGACATATCGAACCTAATTTCCTTTGATGAGGAGATATATTTCTCAGCAACAGTGCCATTGCTCTGCCTTGAGCTTACTTTAAGTATAGCCACTTTTTGAAATATACAGATTCAACAAATGTTTAAAAATAATACTTAGCTGAAGTTTCTCAATCAAGGATGCCTTAAAAAAAAATCTTTCAGATTTCAAGACGGCATAACAATTCAAAGCATGAGTAACTAGTTTAAGTCTATTAAGCCCGACCACAAACATTTTCAAGACCATTAAACTTCAAGACTCAAAAATCATTAATGTTAAACCAAAATCATTCATGTTCAAGGCAATCATAAGACTCTATAAAAGAAAATTCTTCTTGAAGATTTACTCTGATAAACTACCTCAATAAAAGATAGGGAATCCTCCAAGAAGTTCAAGGCACTTTGAATCCAAGTTGAACCACTAAAGGATTAAGCAATATGATGCAATGGTTTGATATAGAAAGAGAGTGTTACATATGAGTGGAAACTTGAGAATTAATGGTGAACACTCCCCCTGAGGTTATGCATGAACTCAGACTGGAATGCAAGAGATAAAGTTATCAGGTGGATAGAGCTGTGGGGTCGACCTGTCAAAGGAATGAGGTAGACCGGCAGAATTTTGACTGGATTTTCATTATGAACAAGCTCCCCCTGAGAAGATGCATTCTATGCTATGATGTCAACAGAATGAAGATGAAGAATATGCATGAATGCTGTAAACAACCAACTCCCCCTTACTCTATGGCCTATATGCGACATTGGCGCATGGTACGGGGCGGAGATGAAACCTCACGCATATTGAGTGCTTCTAGGCAAGCATAACCTGCCTTTCCATACATCAACATTTGATATACCATGGCCGTGCAAGAGTGAAATGATGTGAAATGATTCAAACTAGATTGATGTTGACTTCCCCTGAATGCATGCATGGGTTGGCAATGAACTATGCGACCTAAGACTTATTTGAGTGCATAATGCAATGAAGATGTTACATGATGATTGCACATTCTTTATGTTTTCCTAAACATGATTTGTATAGAAGTACATGAGATCACACGATGATGCAAACACAAATCATTCACAAGTGATTTTGAACTGAATGCAACTAGATGATGATGCCAATTGCTAGACTCCCCCTTTGAACAATGCTAACATGAATAATGAGTTGAAAATGCAGCCATGGTACGCATCATCAAAACCAAAGTCCAAGAATTGCAAGTGGCTGATATCAGGTAGCAAACAACTCATCATCACATCAACTTCATCAGCATAACAAGTTTTTCATGAGTTAAATAGCTGAAATCAAGTATGGTGTGAGCAAATTATCTAGCTCAAAAGTTCATCTCACACCATGGGGGTAAAGCATTTCAAAGAGTCATTCAGTTTGCAGAATTTAATGACATTTGGCAGACGTATGATGCACTATCTACATGTCAAGACTAAACATGCAACATGACTGAACTTAAAAGGTTTATGTACATACCTGTGCCTTGAGCTTTTATTTACCTTATGATCCTTTGTTCAGCTCCAAGGCATCCTGCACCTAAAATTCTTATTTGGAATTTTTAGGTACCCAAGCTTGCTTGGGTCCTTGTGGGTTAGCAACACGTTTAGCATCTTGACTCATCTTTTTCAAGGCAATCAAATCATCTTCCCTCATTGTATGGCAACCATACATCTCATGCCCATTTTTACCACAGTAGAAACAACGCACAAAAGATTGATTATCCTTTTTATGTTCATGTGCATGTGCATGTGGACTATACTTTTGTGGGCGAGCATGATTCTTACCCTTCATGGTATGAGGGTGATGCTTTCCCTTCAAGTGCCAGCACTCTTGAACAGTATGGCCAGACTTACCACAATAAGAGCAGCAAAGAGAAGCATTTCTTTTGAAGGCCATGGGGAGTGTCGACCTGTTTGGATAGGGATGTCGACACTTCTGATTCTCCATGTAGTTTTGTACAGAATTCTGTTGAGCAAGCCCTCTGCCAATGTTGACCTGTTTCTTTCCTTACTCTTTCACTTGATCTCCTGCTCTAAGCTCATCATTTCTCAAGATAAAACAATCATGCACAGTGTGACCATGTTTACCACAATAATAACAATTGACATTCATTTTGTGGAAGGCATGGTATTTAGCATTGGACATGTTATGGTGCATGTTTGGATGAGCATGCTGAGTTTTACTTTTCTTTCGAGCAATATGCCCTTGTTGGTGACCACAAGAAGTGGTGGCTTCCGGTGAGCTAGAATCTTAGATTTGGGCAAACATTGACAGGAAATCATTCAAACCTTGAATTTCATTTTCAAGTGAGGAAATGTGCTGTTTAAATTCAACAAGGCCCTCTTCGCATGCTGCCAATTGCTCATTGAGCATGGCATTTACTGCTTTAAGATTTTGATTTTGTTGTTCTAAAGCATGCAAAGTTTCAGAGTGATCTTCAATAACAAATTTGCCTTTTTCATGTGCAGCCAATTTTTCATGCAATTCTTCTTCAACTTCTTCATGTTCAATTTTCTTTTCCAACAACTCTCTATTCTCTTCTTTTAGAGAATCAATCAGTTTTTGTTGCCATTCAAGATCATCATGAAGACCAACATTTATGTTTCTCAAGAATGAACATTTTTCACATACAAAGTTAGCAGAGCATGAAACAGAATTTTTATTTTCTTCAATCAACCTCTCATCATAGATTAGCCCATCGGCCATAGTTTGATCATTAGAGATTGACTTAGGTTGTTTTTGAAGTTTTATTACAATTTCTTTCAATCTAGTGATTTCATCATGAAGAATTTCATTTTCTTCCCTTAGACATGTAATGCTTTGTTTATGCGTAACTAGATCAACTGAGAGAGTGTTGTTGAGCTCTTTAAAAATAGAACACTTTTTACAAATCGAGCTTTCATTTTGGTTTATTTTCTTGAGATCCTTTTTTAAATTTTTATTTTCTGATTTGACCTTTTTGTGTTGAGTAATCAACTCATCATAGGATTCCATAAGTTCTTCAGAAGTGAATTCCTCGGAATCAGAATTTACCTGTGATGAGGATGCATTACTGGACTGTTCTGCACGGTCGGCCATGAAGCATTCTTGTTCTTGTTCCTTCCCTTCATGGATTTTCACCAACTTGTCCAATACTTACTTGGCTGTGCTGCAAGAAGACACAAGATGAGTTAGTCTTAGATCAACTGCAGCTGTAATTAAGTTATATGCAAGACGATTATCATTGTGTTTGGTCTCATGTTCGGCTAACCAATCAATTGAATTTGATGGAAGCTCATGAGGACCATTGTATATAAGAGTCCACAATTGTTGATCTATGGAGCTAACATAAATGAACATTCTTCCAACCCATGTAGAAAAATCTAAACCATCATAAATGGGTGGAGAAGCCATCGAAGCAAGTGTAGCATGTGAATCCATCTAAATAATAAACACCGGGATCTTTCCCTGCAGATCGTTGGATCTGGGAATGACAGAGCTTAGCTCTGATACCATTTGTTGGGTCCCGTGAGGTGTAAACGGATCTAGAAGGGGGGTTGAATAGATCCTATCAGAAACTTTGGCCTATTTAAAAACTCTTAGCTAGCGGAAACTTAAACCACTCTTATAAAGTGAATGAATCACTTAGGCACAATGCACAGCGGAATTAAGTAGAGTGGCTCAAATGAAAAGACTTGAATTACAAGCTATGAAACGTCCACACTTCTTTAAGTGAGTTACAAAGCATAACACATATATGAACATGCAATAGCTTGCAACAACCGTGTGTGTGTGTGTATGCTATGTTGATCACTCAAAGTGCATATGTGTGTGAGCAATATAACCAAGTGTGGAAGCACACGAACCTGCGAATGGGGTTAGAAGATATAGATCAATCACACACAATAAACAACCCACAACACAGGGATTTTTAAGGTGGTTCAGTTGCAACCCCGCAACCTACGTCCACCCCTCACCAAAACCCGGTGAGGTTTCCTTGCTGACTCACAGCTTGACCCGGGGACACGCCCCAAGCCACAGAATAGAGAAAACCCTCTTTCTATCTTCCTACACACAAAGCCGGCAGGGACGGCTATACCGCAGATCGGAGAACTCCCGATTGCCTTCCTACTAACCACCTGGTAGGGACGTCAACACCGCAAATCGAACAACCTCCGATTGCCTTCCTACTAACCACCGGTAGGGACGAATCACAACTTCAATGTTTAACAATATTGAAAGTAAAACAGATGTGAAGGAATTAAAAGAAGAGATTTAGTAAGAAGGAATTGGCCCTTGTATCGATATGCTTTGTTGATCAGCAGCAGGGATCTCTTCTTCTTGCAAATCAATCTTCTTGTAATCACCCGTGAATGGATGATTGTTCTTCACGGAGTACTGTTCATGTGAACAGTAACTGTTCTTCCAATCCTCCTCTTTTGATCTTCCTTTTGATCTCTTTGAATGGATGAAGAAGTGAATAGATGCTACCTTGATCCTTGCTTCCTTCTTCACAGATCTTGGAAGATGATCTCTTTGATATGAGCTTGAATACCTTGGATTGGATGAAGATGTTCTTCACGGAGTACTGTTCATGTGAACAGTAACTCGAACTCCTCTTGCTTTGAACACCCCTTTGAAGCCTCCTTTGATCTTCCCTCTTAGCCTTACTTGCTTCTACTCTTTCTTGGAGGATGCTGGATTGAGATATGAGCTTGAATCACCTTGAGTTGATGGAGAGGATATTGGATGTAGCTTTGATCTTCTCTTGATCCTCTTGAGTTGATGAAGCGGTTTATGGATGCAGCTTTGATCACCTTTGCAAGCCTTGAATGCTTCTTGCTTGATTGGAGGTTGCTTGGCTTCAGATCTCACCTTGAATCACCTTGGAAGGATGAAGATGTTTTGCTCGAAACACTGTTCACGGAGGTGATACAGTGCTCTCGAAATTGCCTCCCTTGATTCACTTCATCAACTCCATCAACTAGAGTTTCTAACCCTCTTGTAATGGTTTTATAGACTTTGAATGGTCTATAAACAAGCCCCAGACCAGATCCACAAATCATGGGAAGTTAGGTGAGGTTTGATTAAACAAAACCATGGAAAGGGGCTGGCCACGAGATGGATTTCGAAGTCAAATAAGGTTGGCTCGGGGCTGGCGGTCGACCTACAGCTCTTGGCGGTCGACCGCTACTGTAAAACTTGAAAACGGGCGATCCCTGGGACTAGCGGTCGACCGCCACTGGCTAGCGGTCGACCGCCAGCTGCCAGAACTGCAGCTGGGCGGTCCCTGGCTGGGGCGGTCGATCGCCCCTGTGCTGGCGGTCGACCGCCAGCTGGGCAGACCCGAGTTCACCCCGGGTTGGTCCGTTAGCCGATCTAACTCCGCCGCTTGACTTCTTTTGTAGCCCATTCATGTCCGTGGCATCTCCCTTGATAGTCTTGAACGTATCAACGCAGTCTTTAGCTTTGGATTCTCTTGGCTATACTTCTTTGTGCATTGACCTTGGATTTGGAACATGTAAACCAAGTGTTTGAACCTTGATCATCTTGGATGAATGCTCGGATCTTGTAGAAGCTTGCTTCCTTTCTTGGACACGTTCCTTTCATCGTGCTAACTTCATTCCAGTCATTCACCATCCAATGGTTTATCACATGACAAGAGTTCTTCTTTCTTAGCTTTCACCTTGACATCTTCAATCCATTTCTTTTGGCTTAGCTCAACGAGCTTTCACCTTTGACATATGGCTTATCTTGTTGAGCTTCTATCTTGCTGAGCTTCCACTTTGTATCTTGAGTGATCTTTTGCACTTGCATCTTGAGTCTTGAGTGATTTGTTACACTTCCTTTCCACTTTGCATCTTGAGTGATCTTTGCGCCTTTGGATCTATCTTGATTTCTGTGCGGCCAATTGGTTAAGCGTTGCAAGCCATTCTTGATATGTTGAATTGGCAATATGAAGACCTGAAATGTATGAATATTAACATTATCAAATGCAGGTATAGTTCATTAATGACTAAAGAGGCAGACATCATCAAAACCATAAAATGATTTAAGCATGTTTGCACACATGTTCAACACTAGAGGCAACCGGAAGTTGATAGAATGTGGAAGGCATCCTAAAGTGATCCATTCATGCACGGATGGCCTTTTAGATTTGAGAGGTTTGGGCGGGCCATCTTCTACATCACCCCGATATGTAGGAGTATTATGAACGGGTTTGGAGGTTGTAGATGGATCAGCTCGTGGAGAAGGGGTATGATAGTGGACTCTCTCGAAAAGGTGGAGTAAATATGGTGGGTCACGGGGTCCACAAGTGAATGGGTCAAAGGGATCAAAGAAGGTATGACCTTTCGGACTAAGCTTCCACAAATCATTGTCCCACATTTGGAAATCTTGGAGGTGTAAATGATCACCTTCATTCGTTGTGAGAGGTGGGTCGGCAGTCATAGGTAGAAAGTAAGATTCCTCCCATGGGCAAAAGGGAATGAAGTCGGGCTCAGCCGGCATAGGGAGGAGTAGAAGAACCTCCGTGGTAACATGACCCACGGTGTATACGGAGGTAATAGACCCCAAAGCGAAATGGGTGAAGCTAATATCTGTGGGTCGGTCGAAGCCTGGGGCCAACATATGCATCAACTTCCATTGGCAGTCTAATCCCTGGACAAGGTCTTCCATGGTATCTATCTGGTGACTAGACCGAAACGTTGTGTGGAAGGAGTTGACGGGCACTACTTGTAGTGCGGGGTCCATGGATGGGTAGTAAGATGGGGCAGGGACCAAACCTGTCCTAAGCCAGCTAATGAGTGGCTCGGCTATGAGTAGCTTTCCCGTTAGAAACACGGGTAGCTCTGGCTGAGATGGCTCCGAATAAAGATCGGAGAGTGAGGCTTCTCCAACCCTTTTGTCCCCTAGGGCTAGAGATGTCCGAGTGGGACACTATCCGGCAAAGTGGCCGAACCCCTGGCAGCGATAACACTGCTATCGTGACCCACTATGCTCCCTGATAAGTGGACCCTTACCCTTCTCCTCCTGACGGACAGGGGGTCTAGGCAATGGGGCTCTCGTGGGTGGGGGAAGAGGATCCATCATGATGGGGAGAGGGCCTTGGGATGGCACCTTAGATGGCATCGGGTTGGGGCTACCGGTTGCTACCTCCTTAGGCTCGTGCTTGGTTCCATTCTGTCTAGGGGGTAGGCAAGGGGAAACCAGGGACTCGATATCAGCACACCTCCTATCCACTCCATCCAAAATGATTTGGAAGAGTTCGGCAATGGTGGGGTTTGGAGTAGGAGCGATGTGATGGACTCTCCCATATGAATTCGGCTTAGTCGTGGACCTAGGCTCTTCTACATGCGCGGCGTGTTGCCTCTGATTATGGCCCACTTAGGTGGAGGTGATTGGGTGAGGTCGGTTGGAGGTGACCGGGCCGGGTAGGTAGACCTTCCTAAGTTCGCCCTTCATCTCATGCCACAACTCGAGGGGCCTTTGCCTCCTAACCTCTCTCATGCGCTCAATGCTCTCCCATTCCCAGACGGCTTTGTGGACAAGCCTCTCTTGGGCAAAATTGACTTGCATGGCATCAGACATGGTGTAACATTCAAAATAGTTGTCCATGGCGGCCTCCCACTTGAGGTAGTCGCCCGGATCATTAGAGCCATAAAAATCCGAGGCTTCAGGCCTACGGAAGGGGAGAGGATGGTTGCCAAGCCCATGGGTAGACCAACGGCCATATTGCCCGGGTGATTGGGAATCCATGGGAAATTGGGGAACTACATGTTGGCCATGCCGACACGTGGAGACAAACACTAGACAATGCAAGGTTGGAATGAGACTCGTCTACACCTAGACACCAATAGACGGTACTTGGCAGAGTTAATCAATCCGAAGATCACTCCCGTAAGTGTGTGGCCTTCCCGATAGGCGTAGCCTAACGTTCGGACAACACCTTTTAATATACCGAATTATCGGGATGAAATGCAATCTTAAAACACTCTTTTTTTTGTTTTGAAAATAATGATGGTCATGGACTCGACTTAGACCATGATGCATGCAAGACTTATGAATTGACTACCCTAGACTCAACTCGCTCTGATACCAAACTGATGCTGGACGGACACGGGAACCGACTCTATATGATGCGGACCTCTGACTCTAAGTGGAGATGCGACCAGCAACACACAAATTGGAAAGACTTCGGCCCGACACGATGAGTTCCTATGGGCTATACGTTGCTAACAGAAACGCAAGCTCACTCGTCGTCCCAAGCGAGGGAAACACGGATCGTGCACGGTTGAGGAACTGAAAGAGTTCAAGGGTAGTCGACTCACTTCTGGACTCGGATCGAGTCATGGGACGGGTCACTCTCACACACATAGCGGTGACATGGACTCACGGGCTAGTACCTATCGCTCTCGGCAGCGGCATTCAATCATATACTAAACTAGCAAATGAAAGCCAAGGAGTTAAGACCGTTACCTCTACGCTCCTGGCGTGGGGAAGACAACCCCAGCCAATTGCGGACTCCCGGTTAACAATTATTACAGCAATACAATAATTTGACCCACTCTACGCAGGGAGGTAATAGGTCACATGTGGGGCCCGGGAATTGCGACAACTGGGTTGACGGGTAGCATTTTGATGTCATCCCGGCGGTGCCGAATTCACGTTTGTGGTGCTGTCCGAACGGCACGATCTGCGGGTCTGTGGGGCCCACGGATTGCTCCAACCTCCGGCTCTGGTGGGGTGGGTCCCGCTATGATGGAGACCCCTGGTGGCGCGCCTTTTTGGACGGCGGTCGACCGGAAACACCGGCCGAAGGCCGGTCGATTCTGATCTCCAAGAGTTGGAGTTGCTGCTCACGGATTTTTGCTTCTGTCCTGCAACGCGCGCTCCGGCGAGATCGGCTACTGCGACCAATCCCGATGTCGGATCGACAATCAGGATATACCGTTGGAAAGCTCCTTTGACGTACTTCAAGATAGGGCCGGATAGATCAGCTGGATCTGCACGGATCTGGCATTAAACTATTTTTGAAGTTTCTGTTGCACAGTACCCGAACTCTTAGAACAGCAGAGCAGTTTCCTGAGAACTACCTTTGACTGCAGGGAAGACTTCCGATTCAGGCTTCGACCTCTTCATGAAAGTTGTGGAGGAGAAAGAGAGGAAAACGAAAATATTTTTGGTGAAAGGATTGGTGGAGGTTTGGATTTGGTATGGATTTTTAACTGACTGGTGATCGGATCTGGACACTGGCTAATAGAACTGTAGATGGATATGAAAACGAATTTTAGAAAATATGAGATGGCCTCAAGAAATTCCACGAAAATTCATGGGTGGAGAAGTTATTGGTAGAACTCCCAGTAAAATTGAGAGCTCCTGAAAAAATCAAAGAGGGATCCGAAGACAGGAAACTCAGGGTGGGTAGAAATCACAACTGAAAACAGATAGATCTGGAACAAGGAGTTGGACGAAAATGTAAAAATATGAAATGGAATCTAGATGACCAACCAATTTTTTTGGAACGTGGGAAACACCTCTGAAACACACCCTAAAAATCCCAGCTCAAGAAGACATCGGGGTGGAGAGCAGGAATTCATGGAAGGCACCTCTGTTCTGGATGGATAGAACACCGGCAGCAACCGTGGTGGAGCGATGGCGGCACGATGGCGGCGGCGGCGATCACCGGAACTGATAGGGAGGCGTCACACCTCAAGAACATAGCCTTCCCCGCTGCAAAGGGGAGGGGTAGGAGAGAGGAGGAGGGCGCACCAGGCTCCAAGGGGGATTTTCTTCCAATTCGAATGCATTAATTCCACTAAATTGAGAAATACATGGTATTTATATGAAAGGCCAAAAGACTCAAACTACCCCTAGATCTAGGATTTTGGGGAATAAAAAAAGGAGTAGAACTAATTAGTTCTACACACATTTTACAAAAATTAAAATGAGTGACAATGAGTGGGGGGCGCCCCCTTGACTAGTAGGTTAAGGTTGGTGGCCAACCTTGACCTTTTGAGCCAATTGTCCCCCACTTGGCCCACTCTTCTAGAAGCCCACCATTGGAAGGTTGACTGACCCCACATGGACCCTAGAAGTGAGGTGGATCAATGGGAGGAGGCCTGGGAGGCCCGTGGGACCCAGGTGGTCCCATTTTACAAATAAATCCCTCTTACAAACCAAATTATAAACCGAATAAAACGAAATAAACATACATTACACACAAATAAAGTCTAAATAAATATGATAAATGTTAGGACTCAAGGGGGAGTCTCCAGGCTATCTCTGAGCCAGATGGAAGCCGCTGTCGCTCGGGTGGTGCTCCGCGTACGGTATCGGTGGCTCGTCGACTCGTGCCGCTCCGGTGCTCTGGTGTCCGCACCATCAGGGTCCGCCTTTCTGTTACCGTTGGAGTAGCTTAGTGAGCCGTGATTTGGTCGACGACTGTGTTTCTGGTTAGTACGGCTTCCCTTCTTCTTTAGCTGTTCTCCTTCTACTTACTCCTGCTTTTTTACATCCTTACTTTTGTAGTTAGTACTGCTGTTGCTCCTATTCTTTCCTACTTTACTGTTTAGAGTGTTACTGCGTTGTTTCCAGTGGGGATCCGCATGACCCCTACTGAGCTAGTGACACGAGGCTCACCCCTACTTTACAGGTGTGGTCTTCTTCTTCCTGGTGGTTCGTGACGCGGTGCGTTAGTTCATCATTGCCAGTCTTGCCAGCGTTCTCTGCGTCGGGCTTCCCCCGACATTTAGTGTACGTTTTAATTTCTGTTGGTCTGTACTTGCCTTTATTTGGTCTGGACTTTGTTAATTTAAATTGTTAATTGAAAAAGTAATTTTATTTCTTGCTACTGTAGCAAACCTGATCGATGAAATATTAATTGCTTACTGCTTTATCTAGGACTTAATTGTACCCCAGTCACTCCTTCTATCCCTTCGGAGCTTTACCACTCTTGGGAGGCCTCGTAGGATCCAAGTGTTATCGGGTTTACCCGGTATCCGGAGCCTGGGTCGTCACACTGAAGCTGATCAAACAAGTCATCAATCCGAGGCAACGAATACTTGTTCTTAACAGTCGCCTGGTTCAACTGTCGGTAGTCGATGCACAGCCTCAAACTACCATCCTTCTTCTTCACAAACAACACCAGCGCCCCCCTAGGGGAAAAGCTAGGACAAATGTACCCCTTGGCCAGCAACTCCTGCAACTGCGCCTTCAGCTCCCTCAACTCAACCGATGCCATCCGGCAAGGGGCCTTCGACATGGGCACCGTACTTGGTACCACCTCAATCACGAAATCAATCTCTCACTGTGGTGGCAACCCTGGCAACTCCTCGGGAAAAATATTGAAAAACTCGCACACGATCGGAATATCCTCCACATCCGCACGCTGCCGATCGACCAAAACCACAGAAGCGAGAAAACCTTGACAACCCGTGTCAAGCAATCTACGAGCCTTAATGGCCGAAATAAGAAAACGGGAGGAGGAAAATCGGATACCTTGGTAGTAGAAAGTGGGTCTGCTAGGATGCTGAAAGTAGACCCTCTTCAAACGGCAATCTACCATGGCACGATGGGCCTCGAGCCAATCCATGCCCAAAATCACATCAAAGTCCTGAAGCGGCAATGCATAAATCCTGGCCTATAAGTTCCGCCCATCCCCCTACACAGGCACCCTCTCAAGGAAATACAGGGTAAGCATGAAATCACCGGTAGGCAACTCTACTGCCAGGTCAAAAGACACCTCCGTCGTCGACTCCTCGACACTCTGGGCAAAATCCTAGGATATGAATGAATGAGATGCACCAGAATCAAACAAAACTCGAGCCGCGCAACCCAAAATCAGAATAGTACCTTCCACCAACTGCGATGCCTCAGCCTCAGCTCTGGTCATGTGAGTAACTCTGCCTCGGGATCTCTGCCTCCCTGTGGTAGCTGACCGAGTCAACTAAGGAAACTGACCCTGCTACTGGTACTGCTGCGGCTGTGGTGGTAACTGCTGGGGCTGAAATTGCTACTGCTGCTAAAACTCGTGCGGCTGACGCAGTCTTTGCGGACAGTCACGTGCCATGTGCCCTGGCTGGTCGCACCTGAAGCAAACCACGGGCGCCAAGCACTGCCTGCCTGGATGAGAGTCGCCGCATAAAGGACACCCGCCCTGAGAACCACTCACTGAACCCTGGCGCTGAAACGTAGTAGGCTGCTGAACGTTGCTCGTTGATTGCTACCTCGACTCCCTGCGATCCTGACGCCTCCTGATAAACCCACCTTCCTTGAACTACTTCTTGAGCTTCGATCCAATGGAAGATGAATCTATCACTGACGCCACAGACGGAGATGCCCCTGAACCACCTACTGAAGGCTAAATGGTACTCTGCTACTGCACATCCATCGGCTGGCTAAGACCCGTCTACGACTGACCTGCGCTACCCCGACCTCAACTCTTCTGCAAATCTCTCTCCAATGCCACTGCTGCTCTACAAGCTGCATCCAGGTTGGTCAAGCCCGACGCAAGCAAAGGATGCCTCAGCTCTAACCTCAAACCCCTGACAAACTGCTCGGTCCGTACCATCTCATCTGCCACAATGTACGGTGCATAATGGCCCAGCTTAATAAACATTTTTGAGAGGAAAGATAGGGCAGAGGAGGAGGTTCTAGTGGCTGAATCTATTTTTGATGAAGATCCTTCCGAGGACAATATAATATCTTTACAGGTGGCCCAAGCTGAGCTTCGAAGGTGTCTTCCCATAGAGGAAATTTTCTGGAGTCAAAAAGCTAGAACTAATTGGCTACAGTTGGGGGATTGTAATACAAAATTTTACCATTTACAGGTTAAACAAAAAAGAGCCAGAATGACCATACACAGAATTAAATTAGAGAATGGTGATTATTGTGAAGAGGAGACTATCATTAAGGAGAAGGTAGTGGAATTTTTCAAGAATCAATTCACTTCTGCGGATCACCAAGTCAAAAATGAAGTGTTAGAAAGTATCCCATCCCTCATTTCTGAAGAGGATAATAGTGCTTTTACTGGCATCCCGGATGCTGAGGAGATCAAACTTGCAACTTATGCCCTGGCTCCTGACAGCTCCCCAGGTCCAGATGGATACACTGGGAAGTTTTTACTTCATGCTGGGATATTATAGCAGATGATGTGATCAAAGCAATTCAAGGTTTCTTCCAAGGTATGCCCCTGCCACAGGGTACCACATCTTCATTGATTGCTCTTATTCCTAAGGTGGCCTCCCCTAGTTCTTTTGCGGATATGAGGCCAATCAGTTTATGCAATTTTACATACAAGATAATATCCAGAATAATAAGCCACAGGATGGTTTCCATCCTTCCTCATATAATATCTGAAAACCAAGGGGCTTTTGTTCAAGGCAGGAACATTGCTGATTCTATATCACTTGCCTCAGAACTGATGAAAGAAATTGGAAGGAAAGTAAGAGGCAATAACGTTATCCTTAAGTTGGACATGGAAAAAGCCTATGATAGGCTAGAATGAGATTTTTTGCTAGCAGTAATGAAGGCTTTTGGGTTTTCTAATAGGCTTTGCTCCCTAATCTCCATGATGCTCAGCAACTGTTGGTTCTCTGTTATATTCAATGGTTCTCCTACAGGGTATTTCAAATCCACTAGAGTAGTCAGACAGGGTGACCCCTTAGCTCCAGCTTTCTTCATAATTGCTGAAGAGGCTCTCAGCAGAGGTATTTCCAAGTTATTCTCTAGTGGTCAGATCCAATATTTCCATGTGCCTAAGGGATGCCAGCAGGTCTCACACCTCCTTTATGCTGATAATACTCTTATTTTCATAAATGCTATGTCCAAGAACATCAAAAGACTATTGTCCTTTATCAGAAGCTATGAGGAATCTTCAGGCCAAAAGGTTAACCAGAATAAAAGTAGCTTCATTGTTACACAGAAAGCAGGGCCGCAGGTGATTAGAAGGCTACCTGGAGTTACAGGTTTTCAATATAAATATGGGCTCAACTCTTACTTAGGTGTTCCTCTCTTCGAAGGTAGGAAAAGAGTGTCACACTATAAATATCTTCTGGATAAGATTTGCACAGGATGGAAAGTTGGCAATCGAAGTATTTGTCTCAAGTAGGGAGAATATGTCTTATAAATTCTGTTCTATAATCTATTTCCATCTATACTGCAAGTTCTACTTGTCTGCCAGCCACAGTAACTGGTATCATCAACAAACTGTGTGAAAATTTCTTTTGGAATGGGAAGGATGGTCATAGGAGACATTGGGTCTCCTGGGATAAAATAACTAAACCTATTGAGGAAGGAGGTATAGGTCTGAGGAGTATGCAGCATGTTCAAGTAGCAATGGTTGCTAAGCAAATATGGAGAATCATCAATGGTGACTCTTTATAGTCCAAGTATGCAAGGTCTAAATATACCAAGGGCTATCTCAGCATCATTGATAAGCTGTTTCCTACTGGTGTCAGAAAGGAGATTTACAATTCAACAAGGCAGATTGTCCTGGCCAACACAGGGTGGATTCCAATGGATGGGAGTTCTATAGACTTTCTAAAATAAAAATGTTGTGGTACTATTTTGGCTCCTTAAGCTAATTTCCCTAAGGTTACTTTAAGGGATGCTATCCTTAATCCTAGACACCATGTTTGGTCCCATGTTCCTAGCAACTTGCAGCATATGTTTAGCTCCATTCAGCTGAAGGAGAAGTCAGACAGATGTGTGTGGGCTGCTAGCAATGATGGCTTATTTTCTACTAAATCAGCATATAACTATGCCAGAATGCAAGGGTTAACTAGGAATGCTCTCAAAAAAATCTGGGGTGTCCATATCCCACCACGGGCCTCTCTATTCTGCTGGCGCCTGTTGCATCTCGCAGTTCATGTGGACTGTACTATCAGAGATTGTGGCATCAGCCTCCCATCTAAATGTGTTTGCTGTAAGGAAAACAATCAAGAAGAGAGCATTAATCATCTGTTCTTAAACAGCCAAATTGCGAGATCGCTATGGAGGTTTTTTATGCCTCTGTTTGATACTCGATGCAGATTTTCTGACTCCATCACTATATTCTGCTGGGATATTATTCGTTATGCAGACACATCAACTCCATATGGTTTCACTGCTATTCTTACTATGCTACACATAATTTGGGAAACTTGGAAGGCTCGGTGTAATTTGAAATATAATGACAAAGGCCAATCCATTAGAGTGCTACAATAGCAGGTGATAAGGCAGGTGAATTGTGTTTTACAAACCACTCACTTCAGTAAGTCCCCTTCAGTAAGCGAGAAGTCAGCCTTGGAGCAATTCAATTTTTCAATTTTATTCAAAGTGAAACCACCTAAAATAATTAGGTGGTCCTGCCCAAACACAGGCTATGCTCTTAATGTGGATGGGGCTGCCAAAGGCAGCCCGGGCCATGTTGGAGGGGGCGGATGTATAAGGGGTTGCAAGTGTGAACTCATTCATGGTTTCTCCTACTATTACGGTGTTGGGATTAGTTTGGTGGCGGAGACCAGAGCTCTCCTAGATGGATTGAGAATGGTGGAGAAGAGTGGGCTGCCAATAGCTATTATATACTCAGATTATATGGCCATCTGTACTTTGTTCCAGTCTAGCAATTTCCCCCCATGGAGGATCTACTATTGGTGGTGTGAAATTAAAGACATCCTCACTAGGAATAATTGGAAATTACAGCACATTCACAGGGAAGGGAATTCTGTTACAGATGCCCTCGCATCTTTAGCTTGCTCTACTCGCATCAACCAGTAGTTTAGAAGCTGGAAAGACCTTCCTAGTAGAGCTCGGGGCTGTGCCACTGTAGATGCAGCCGGTCTCCCAAGCTGGCGAAGTTAATAGTCACATTGTCCTATTGTTGTTTTCATTGTTCTTTTTTTGTCATGGGTACATATTCAGGGGTATGCCCCGAAGTTTACTTGTACATGATCATTTTTTCTTAATAAAAACTAGGGCCTGGTGCTTTTGGTGAAGCTAGCACATTTTGAGCAATTCACCAAGAGTAATATGTGGTCTCATTTAAATAAAAAATAAACCTAGATCTATACTACATCACAGTCATATCACCCTGGACTAGCTCTAGAAACTCACGCAGCTTCTACGACCTGAGGAAGGATGGACAAAAAGCACGCTCGAAAGCCGGGACGAACTCCTGCCACATGATCTACCGAAGAGGACGTGACTGAAACACCACCCCCCACTCTGAAGTCCACCAAGTCCGAGCTGGCCCCTGCAATCCATGTGTAGCCAACACCACCTTCTCCTCCTCGGGACATTCCATCGAACTGAACACTCGCTCTAGATCATCTAACCACTCCCTAGCCACCTCTGGATCTGGCTGCCTACGAAAAAGAGACTGCTGGAACTGTAATAAATCCCTCAGCACGCGGCCAGGACCACCTCAAGATGACGAACCCTCGCCAACATCACCGCAATGCTGCTGCTGCGGCTACTGCTGTTGCTGAAGAACATACTGATACTTGCCCCGGAAGAACTCCTCTGGTCCGAGAACTCTCGCCTCTCCAGGTGCCTCATTCGGAAGCACTGCCCTACTTTGCCCTTCCTGGCCCCCACCCGACTCTCCCTGCTGGGAACGAGTCGCTCTCTTGGGCACTATAACCTCCCCTGTTAACAGAAACAAACAGCAGAATTAATAAAACACACAGGGGCCTAAGCCATTCGCCAACTGTACAGGACATTCATGGACCTTCTGGACCACTGCAATCATCTCAGATTCTTATGTACTTCCACAACCCCGCTCTGATACCAACTGTAGCGACCCGGGATCCGAGTATCGGAAAGGAACCGGTGCTTCTCGAATCTCGGCTTGCCACCCACGAGCCCGAAGATTCGGAAGGGTTAAAGGATGGTGTGGGAATACAAGAGAAGCTGAAATAACTACAGAGATAGCACAATTAAATTAAATTAAAATGCACAGAATAAAATAAATAAATAAACTGCTACAAGGTCCAGTGAGTCTCATGTCCAAATTAAGTACAGTCAACAGAAAGAAAAGTACAAGTACACGGGGCATACCCCGGCTCTGGAAAACTGGCGACTAACCATGGCTAGAGGAACCACGCTGAAACTCCGCCGCACCTCTCGATGACCCCGCCTCACCTGAAAAGCAGGGGTGGGCCTCATTTCATTAGCCCAGTAGGGATCCCTCGGACCCTCATCGCACAACGAGGAAAACAAGGCGAAAAGACGCGAACAAGCACAGAAGGTAACGCTACCTAACAAATGTACGGGAGAATCGACAAGCAATAATAAATAAACAGAAAAGCTCTCTACGACTAACTGTACCACACCAATCGACCTCAAATCGACAGAAAAACAAGTCCATACATGTCTGGAGATAGGAGCACCACCCACTAGAAGAACTGCCAGACGCGTCCCCTGACGTCTTACACTGCGCCTCAAGTGTCTCCCTACAACACCCCAGGCGGAGACTGAGACACACCATAGTAACCAAGAACTCAACAAGGACTAGCTGGGGTCGCGCTCGTCAGCACGGGTCCTTTGCCCCCAACTATGCGTGCACACACATACCAACTGCTCTAGGTCGGGTCCTCTAGCCGGTTTTCCCCCCAGCCGGACTCGGGCTGTAAAGGCAAGGGGCCCTACAAAAACCAGCTTAAAAATCATCTCTCTCGGGTAAGCCGCTCACCACTCTTGGGTGGGTCAACACACGCGTACCGTAAGAAGGCTACGACTAGTGGACGTGTCATCGGAGGTAAGACTCAATGATGAGGGCATCACACCACATACCCTCTGGCTTGGCACTTCTCTCCCTCCCGGAGGCAGCTAGGGAGCAGCCCTTCTTCAGACGGAACATTGGTGCTTATCATCCTATTACATTTTCCTATTTTCTTGAGTCATTTTGATGTATTTGCCTATGTTTTGAGTCATGTTACTAGGTTATCATGTTATTTACTTATGCTTGTATGTAGGCTAGTGGGCTAATGGGGCTAGTAGGTCTTATTGGGCCATTTCTTTGGTCTGGCCCATGGGCGCCCCTCTCCCCACCCCTTGGTCTTCCGTCATTTGTCCATTTCATGAGGACTTCTTTGTAAGTTGGGTTTTCCTATATAGAGGACCCCAAACCCCCTCTTTTGAAGCTAATGAAGTATTGAATATTTGAGCATAAGTGCCCCCTCTCTCTCTCTCTCTAGCTCTCTCATTCTCTCTCTCTCTCTCTCTCCTCCCCACCCCAAATTCGAAATTCACTCTCTCTCCTCCCTATTCACCTCTAATTAAGACCCCTCCCCCTTCCCCATACCTCCCATTTAAGTCCCCTCCAACCCCTAGGTGGAATCCCTTTCTCCTAGGCACCTCTCCCTCTTCCAAGGCATCCCTTGGCATTCCCCATACACCCCCTCACTTCCCCAAGCACACCCTTCACCCCTCCCAAGCTAAAATTTGAATTTTCCTCCCTTTGGGGACTGCACCCCATTCATTCCCAGCCCCTTCACCTCCCTAGGTCGCAGCCCCCCCCCAACCCCCTTCCCCATTGTTCTTCCATTAGCCTAGTTCCACCACTATCTCTTTCCCTTTGCCCAAGTCTGCAGGTGGCAGAGAAAGGGTCGACTTGCTGAAGAATCCACGGATTCATACGGCATCGTCTGAAGGTGTACCCTACCATTCTGGAAAGGTCGTCCAGTTATCTTTGCAGGCGAGGCAATCTCGTCCCATTCTGAGTTCGGGGCTGTCCGGGAGAACCATTCTCCCCCGACTGCGCTGGGCTCCCTCTGCAGAGTTCTT
This sequence comes from Amorphophallus konjac, assembly GCA_022559845.1. Lineage (NCBI taxonomy): Eukaryota > Viridiplantae > Streptophyta > Magnoliopsida > Alismatales > Araceae > Amorphophallus > Amorphophallus konjac. Next base: position 350,962,192 of record CM040123.1, on the reverse strand, counting down.
GAACCTGATTTGAAGCTGTACCACGACAAACGGCGGAGGATTCAGACCGAGAGTTCTTCAACAAAGTTCTTCCACGTCCTATCCTCTTCCAGGATCAGGAAGTGGAATCGCATTCGGCATCCAGAGGTCAGAGTTATGGTCTTTCTACCTCGACTGGTCGGGTCTGTCTCCCACAGGTGGCAGTGACCTGCCTCCACTCATCGGCATCCCTCAGTCCGCCCCGACATCAGACGGCTTCCCCACCAGTTTTCCCGCAAAGAGGGTTCATCCAAGGTTCCCACAACTTCAACGGTTCGAGATTTGGTGTCCGGGAGAGGCCGGGACAACTTCTGCAAGTCACTGTTCGTGCCAGGTAGCTGTTGCGGCCAGAAGCTGCCACCTTGTTCGAAGATCTACCCGGACCAGCCACTGGATGATTCAAGCCACAAGTTCTTCTACGAATATCTTCCTCCACCTGTTCCCATCCAGGAGCAAGAAGCAGAACCACATTCGGCATCCGGGAGTCAGAGTTCTGATTTTTCCCCTACAGTCGCGCGGGTCTGCCTCCTGCAGTCTGCAGTGACCAGTTCCCACTCGTCGGCGTCCCCCTGTCCACCCCGACCTCAGAAGGTGTTGCCGTCAGTTTTTCTGTGTAGAGGCTTCGTCCCCGGTTCCAGCGGCTCCGACTGTTTGTGATTCGGCATCCAGGAGCGACCGGAGCCACTTCTGTAAGTTGCAGACAGAAACAGGGAGCCACCCACCCCAGAATCTATTGAAAATGCTCAGACCTCCCCTACAGCCGTCGCCGACGACAAAATAAATTGATATAAATCAGAGGCGTTTGGGTTCCTGTTACGAGAAGATCCCCCCTAGGCTTGTCATCGGAGAAATTCCTGACCGAGATCTACAGGCACTACACCGACTGCCTATCAACATCCACAGCCAGCGACCCACTTCGGAAGCGGTCCCTCCTCGTGGGCTACTAGCTTATTTCCCTCCTCTTGCCTGGCCGGCTTACCGCCCCTCCCTGCGGGAGGTAGTGTTTGTTGTAATCCATCAATTCCCATCCCCGAGATCACCCTCCTGCGTGAGGTGTAGTGAGTGTACACTTAAACAGGTTCGAAGCTTCATCGGCGTAGTGTGCGGGGAACCCACACTTCCCCGCTCGCCCTCGTCTCCGACCGGGGTTGGTTTCCTCAAACCAACCAGGTGAGCCTCCTGCCCTTGTCTCCTTATACTTGTTTATTTAATATCTGCGAAACATATCGGCCGGTAGGAGAGCGAGTGCCCGATCCCGGAGCCACCTTTTAGTGTGGTCACCGTGGATATAAGTGAGCGAGTGACCCCGTGCCTTTAAGGCATCCGGCCGCCCTTGTTTGTGGGCTTTCAATCCTTCGGGAGGGCTAACTAAAGTGGTGCTGGTCCTCTAACCAGTCAGGGGCTATCTCCATCACCTCGACTTGGCATCACCAGGTCACCACGGGAATCGTGTGCGCACGGTGCGTTGGTAGCTTTAACATATTCTCGGCGCCTTGTAATTGTGATTGCGAATTAGGTCCAAGGAATCAAAGTCTCCGCTGCATTTGGTGTCACATCTCTGCAGAGTTCCTGAACCTGATTTGAAGCTGTACCACGACAAACGGCGGAGGATTCAGACCGAGAGTTCTTCAACAAAGTTCTTCCACGTCCTATCCTCTTCCAGGATCAGGAAGCGGAATCGCATTCGGCATCCAGAGGTCAGAGTTATGGTCTTTCTACCTCGACTGGTCGGGTCTGTCTCCCACAGGTGGCAGTGACCTGCCTCCACACATCGGCATCCCTCAGTCCGCCCCGACATCAGACGGCTTCCCCACCAGTTTTCCCGCAAAGAGGGTTCATCCACGGTTCCAACAACTTCGACGGTTCGAGATTTGGTGTCCGGGAGAGGCCGGGACAACTTCTGCAAGTCACTGTTCGTGCCAGGTAGCTGTTGCGGCCAGAAGCTGCCACCTTGTTCGAAGATCTACCCGGACCAGCCACTGGATGATTCAAGCCAGAAGTTCTTCTACGAATATCTTCCTCCACCTGTTCCCATCCAGGAGCAAGAAGCAGAACCACATTCGGCATCCGGGAGTCAGAGTTCTGATTTTTCCCCTACAGTCACGCGGGTCTGCCTCCTGCAGTCTGCAGCGACCAGTTCCCACTCATCGGCGTCCCCCTGTCCACCCCGACCTCAGAAGGTGTTGCCGTCAGTTTTTCGGTGTAGAGGCTTCGTCCCCGGTTCCAGCGGCTTCGACTATTTGTGATTCAGCATCCAGGAGCGACCGGAGCCACTTCTACAAGTTGCAGACAGAAACAGGGAGCCACCCGCCCCAGAATCTGTTGCTCTGCTCAGACCTCCCCTACAGCCGTCGCCGACGACAGAATAAATTGATATAAATCAGATGCATTTGGGTTCCTGTTACGAGAAGATCCCCCCTGGGCTTGTCATCGGAGAAATTCCTGACCGAGATCTACAGGGACTACACCGACTGCCTATCAACATCCACAGCCAGCGACCCACTTCGGAAGCGGTCCCTCCTCGTGGGCTACTAGCTTATTTCCCTCCTCTTGCCTGGCCGGCTTACCGCCCCTCCCGGCGGGAGGTAGTGTTTGTTGTAATCCATCAATTCCCATCCCCGAGATCACCCTCCTGCGTGAGGTGTAGTGAGTGTACACTTAAACAGGTTCGAAGCTTCATCGGCGCAGTGTGCGGGGAACCCACACTTCCCCGCTCGCCCTCGTCTCCGACCGGGGTTGGTTTCCTCAAACCAACCAGGTGAGCCTCCTGCCCTTGCCTCCTTATACTTGTTTATTTAATATCTGCGAAACATATCGGCCGGTAGGAGAGCGAGTGCCCGATCCCGGCGCCACCTTTCAGTGTGGTCACCGTGGCTATAAGTGAGCGAGTGACCCCGTGCCTTTAAGGCATCCAGCCGCCCTTGTTTGTGGGCTTTCAAACCTTCGGGAGGGCTAACTAAAGTGGTGCTGGTCCTCTAACCAGTCAGGGGCTATCTCCATCACCTCGACTTGGCATCACCGGGTCACCACGGGAATCGTGTGCGCACGGTGCGTTGGTAGCTTTAACATATTCTCGGCGCCTTGTAATTGTGATTGCGAATTAGGTCCAAGGAATCAAAGTATCCGCTGCATTTGGTGTCACATCTCTGCAGAGTTCCTGAACCTGATTTGAAGCTGTACCGCGACAAACGGCGGAAGATTCAGACCGAGAGTTCTTCAACAAAGTTCTTCCACGTCCTATCCTCTTCCAGGATCAGGAAGCGGAATCGCATTCGGCATCCAGAGGTCAGAGTTATGGTCTTTCTACCTCGACTGGTCGGGTCTGTCTCCCACAGGTGGCAGTGACCTGCCTCCACTCATCGGCATCCCTCAGTCCGCCCCGACATCAGACGGCTTCCCCACCAGTTTTCCCGCAAAGAGGGTTCATCCACGGTTCCAACAACTTTGACGATTCGAGATTTGGTATCCGGGAGAGGCCGGGACAACTTCTGCAAGTCACTGTTCGTGCCAGGTAGCTATTGCGGCTAGAAGCTGCCACCTTGTTCGAAGATCTACCCGGACCAGCAACTGGACGATTCAAGCCACAAGTTCTTCTACGAATATCTTCCTCCACCTGTTCCCATCCAGGAGCAAGAAGCAGAACCACATTCGGCATCCGGGAGTCAGAGTTCTGATTTTTCCCCTACAGTCGCACGGGTCTGCCTCCTGCAGTCTGCAGCGACCAGTTCCCACTCGTCGGCGTCCCCCTGTCCACCCCGACCTCAGAAGGTGTTGCCGTCAGTTTTTCTGTGTAGAGGCTTCGTCCCCAGTTCCAGCGGCTCCGACTGTTTGTGATTCGGCATCCAGGAGCGACCGGAGCCACTTCTGCAAGTTGCAGACAGAAACAGGGAGCCACCCACCCCAGAATCTGATGCTCTGCTCAGACCTCCCCTACAGCCGTCGCTGACGACAGAATAAATTGATATAAATCAGAGGCGTTTGGGTTCCTGTTACGGGAAGATCCCTCCTGGGCTTGTCATTGGAGAAATTCCTGACCGAGATCTACAGGGACTACACCGACTGCCTATCAACATCCACAGCCAGCGACCCACTTCGGAAGCGGTCCCTCCTCGTGGGCTACTAGCTTATTTCCCTCCTCTTGCCTGGCCGGCTTACCGCCCCTCCCTGCGGGAGGTAGTGTTTGTTGTAATCCATCAATTCCCATCCCCGAGATCACCCTCCTGCGTGAGGTGTAGTGAGTGTACACTTAAACAGGTTCGAAGCTTCATCGGCGCAGTGTGCAGGGAACCCACACTTCCCCGATCGCCCTCGTCTCCGACCGGGGTTGGTTTCCTCAAACCAACCAGGTGGGCCTCCTGCCCTTGCCTCCTTATACTTGTTTATTTAATATTTGCGAAACATATCGGCCGGTAGGAGAGCGAGTGCCCGATCCCGACGCCACCTTTCAGTGTGGTCACCGTGGCTATAAGTGAGCGAGTGACCCCGTGCCTTTAAGGCATCCGGCCGCCCTTGTTTGTGGGCTTTCAAACCTTCGGGAGGGCTAACTAAAGTGGTGCTGGTCCTCTAAACAGTCAGGGGCTATCTCCATCACCTCGACTTGGCATCACCGGGTCACCACGGGAATCGTGTACGCACGGTGCGTTGGTAGCTTTAACATATTCTCGGCGCCTTGTAATTGTGATTGCGAATTAGGTCCAAGGAATCAAAGTCTCCGCTGCATTTGGTGTCACATCAGTTGGTATCAGAGCAAGTTCTAGACTTGTCTCTAGTAAGTCTTGTCCTAGGGCATTTGCATTCCTCACCCGATCCTCATGCATACCCCTCGTTGGTCACATGGTCCGATTGACCCCCTCCACATGGACTACATTGTAGATGAGGACCTTCATTTTGATGGAATTAATCCTCATGCCTATCTTAGGTGGGAGAATACCATGGAAAGGGACTTTGAAAGTACTTGGGTATATGGATCTGAAAGAGTCCACAGGGCCAAGGCACGACTTCGGGGTCTAGCTAAGAAAATGTGGGAACACAAAGAGAGATTCAGAAGGGTTTGGGGGCAAGAGCCCATCCACTCATGGGAAGAGATGAAGAGTGAGCTCAGGAAGATCTATGCTCCCCGACCGTCCCAATCCTACCGTGAGGACCATAACCCGAGGAGCACTCCCACTCCCCCTTTTCCTCCCAGTCAACCCAAGGCCTCCATTAGGACCCAAACCCCACCACCCAAAGGACCCCTAGATTCATTGAAAGAGATAAGGGTTGAGATCAGGAAGATCTTCAGTTCCCTTAGGGCCCAAACTCCACCACCCCAAATGACTCCTATCCCGATCACCACCACCATTCAAACCAAATTGGCCACCACCCAACCCAACATTCCCCATCAAACCCACACCCCACAAGCTTCCACAAATCCTCATCCCACTCATTTCCAAAAGGAATTTACGGAGGTGACCGAAGACTATAAGGCTCCCCTAGATTGGGAAGAAGAGTATGAGGCCCAAATAGGTCAAGAGAACTCATTCCTACCCAAAGAAGACCCAGTGAGCCAAATGGGGTGCACCCTCCCCCATGAGTTACAAGATGCCCAACCTAGGCCTCCACTCCTACCCCTCCCCATCCTATCCCAAGTCCCCCATTACTCACCACCCCAAAAGAGCCACATGCCAGTCATCATCACCCCACAAGCAATGGACTTACTCACCTCCTTGGTGAAGGAAACCATGATCCCCATACCCAACCCCATAGTTGTGAGTACTCCGGACCCAACCCCCGCCATGGAGATCACCCATGTCCTGGAAGAAGAAGAAACTTCACATGGTGGACTTCACCTTACACCACCCTCCCTAGTAGGGGCCGAGCTCATCTTAGGAGAACCCCTTTCACGTTGGCTAAAGGAGAACCCATTTAGAGATCTCATGGCCCATGTTTGCCCTCCTATGGAACAAAACCTCCCTATAGTACCCTTACCCACCTACCACACCACAATCTAATCATCCTATCAGGTGGAGACACTAGGGGACTTTCTTAAGGGTATAGCTTGGCAAATGGAGCTAACTGACCTGTTGACCACTGTAACCGACCAACCCAGGAGCCTTGACCTCCTACACTTATGTGTCGGATCCATCTCCTCCACTTACACTATGGGTTACTACACTAGTGACCTTCTGTTATTCCTCCCTCCACCCGAGGAGCCCGATGCTCTCCACAAATTAGAGTTGCTTATTTCGGGTAGGATGCCAAACCCTCCATGCATGGCCAACCAACCCGCCAAGGACTTCGGTTCAAATACCACATTTGAGGAGGAGGACTCACCATCATTTGAAGATCTTGAGGAGATAGAATACCCCTTCCTTGGTAACACATTCCATGACCCCTTTGATCCCTCCCTATGGAAGACATTGAACCCATGGGACCTAACCGCCTTACCCACCACCCACTCCCTCCTACCCTCATCCACCATGTTGAACCCAACCCACCCATTCCACTACTTAGTTCACACTATGACAGCCATGACCGAGGGTGACGTCCACCTAGGAAATGAGGAAGTGACCTATCCCAAAATATCCACCTTCTTGGACCCCTTCGACCCCTATGAGTGGAAACCCCCAAATCCACCCCCACCTAAAGATGGGACCATCTTGATTGTAATGCATGGGCCACAACATTTTGCCCCACCTGGTAGGGATAGTCATCTCATTTGTGTCTCATACACACTAGGTCCGGTGCATGACAGGTTCACATTTGGATATGTAGGTCCACCCCCATTCATCGTCCATCTTATGCATGATAGGAGTCTACATGGAAGTCCAGGTCCTCCGGCATTCATTGCACCCATACCTGATAGAGCCACATTTGGACATACTGGTCCTCCCCCACTCTTCATCCACCTCAGGCATGATAGGGCCATTTGTGGCTGCCCCGGTCCACCTAAGTGCATCAAGGTCCACATGACTCCTAAGCATGATAGGTTCCATTTGGTTGTCCAGGACCCCCATTATCCACTAGTGAATCAACATTCACAGAGTTGCATGGAAACATTCGCAAAAACATCAACAAGAGCAACGAGATTTACAAGAAGTCTGCTGACTCCCACCGCCGCCACCAAGAATTCCAGATTGGTGATTTGTGATGGTGAGAACTGAGAGGTTGTTCCCTGGGAATACTTCGAAGTTGAGGTCGCGTGGAGCTGGCCCCTTCCAGGTGCTGAGATGCCTTGGCACCAATGCTTACGTGTTGGACCTCCCTGAAGAGTACGGAGTAAGCCCCACATTCAATGTGGTTGACCTGGTGCCCTACAGGGCCCCACGGTGACACCCGGTGAGGAAATCCAGCCTACTCCCTCCTTTGAGAGCGCCCCCACACCCCAGAGAGCTCAACCCCATTTGAGAAACCGGCGTGATGAAGTGGAGCAGATATTAGATGAACAGGTTACCATCACAAGGAGCAAGGCGTATGAGCGCTACCTGGTCAGGTGGAAGGGACGACCACCCTCGGACGATACCTGGGTGAGCCGGGAGGATCTCCAGCAGCTGTCCCCCGATCTCCTAGAGCAGTACCGCAGCAGGGAGGGCCTTTACTCGACAGAGTCGAGCTCTTCGCCGCCCGGGAGAATTGATGAGGGCATCACACCACATACCCTCTGGCTTGGCACTTCTCTCCCTCCCGGAGGCAGCTAGGGAGCAGCCCTTCTTCAGACGGAACATTGGTGCTTATCATCCTATTACATTTTCCTATTTTCTTGAGTCATTTTGATGTATTTGCCTATGTTTTGAGTCATGTTACTAGGTTATCATGTTATTTACTTATGCTTGTATGTAGGCTAGTGGGCTAATGGGGCTAGTAGGTCTTATTGGGCCATTTCTTTGGTCTGGCCCATGGGCGCCCCTCTCCCCACCCCTTGGTCTTCCGTCATTTGTCCATTTCATGAGGACTTCTTTGTAAGTTGGGTTTTCCTATATATAGGACCCCAAACCCCCTCTTTTGAAGCGAATGAAGTATTGAATATTTGAGCATAAGTGCCCCCCCTCTCTCTCTCTAGCTCTCTCATTCTCTCTCTCTCTCTCTCTCTCTCTCTCTCCTCCCCACCCCAAATTCGAAATTCACTCTCTCTCCTCCCTATTCACCTCTAATTAAGACCCCTCCCCCTTCCCCATACCTCCCATTTAAGTCCCCTCCAACCCCTAGGTGGAATCCCTTTCTCCTAGGCACCTCTCCCTCTTCCAAGGCACCCCTTGGCATTCCCCATACACCCCCTCACTTCCCCAAGCACACCCTTCACCCCTCCCAAGCTAAAATTCGAATTTTCCTCCCTTTGGGGACTGCACCCCTTTCATTCCCAGCCCCTTCACCTCCCTAGGTCGCAGCCCCCCCCCAACCCCCTTCCCCATTGTTCTTCCATTAGCCTAGTTCCACCACTATCTCTTTCCCTTTGCCCAAGTCTGCAGGTGGCAGAGAAAGGGTCGACTTACTGAAGAATCCACGGATTCATACGGCGTCGTCTGAAGGTGTACCCTACCATTCTGGAAAGGTCGTCCAGTTATCTTTGCAGGCGAGGCAATCTCGTCCCATTCTGAGTTCGGGGCTGTCCGGGAGAACCATTCTCCCCCGACTGCGCTGGGCTCCCTCTGCAGAGTTCCTGAACCTGATTTGAAGCTGTACCACGACAAACGGCGGAGGATTCAGACCGAGAGTTCTTCAACAAAGTTCTTCCACGTCCTATCCTCTTCCAAGATCAGGAAGTGGAATCGTATTCGGCATCCAGAGGTCAGAGTTATGGTCTTTCTACCTCGACTGGTCGGGTCTGTCTCCCACAGGTGGCAGTGACCTGCCTCCACTCATCGGCATCCCTCAGTCCGCCCCGACATCAGACGGCTTCCCCACAAGTTTTCTCGCAAAGAGGGTTCATCCACGGTTCCAACAACTTCGACGGTTCGAGATTTGGTGTCCGGGAGAGGCCGGGACAACTTCTGTAAGTCACTGTTCGTGCCAGGTAGCTGTTGCGGCCAGAAGCTACCACCTTGTTCGAAAATCTACCCGGACCAGCCACTGGACGAATCAAGCCACAAGTTCTTCTACGAATATCTTCCTCCACCTGTTCCCATCCAGGAGCAAGAAGCAGAACCACATTCGGCATCCGGGAGTCAGAGTTCTGATTTTTCCCCTACAGTCACGCGGGTCTGCCTCCTGCAGTCTGCAGCGACCAGTTCCCACTCGTCGGCATCCCCCTGTCCACCCTGACCTCAGAAGGTGTTGCCGTCAGTTTTTCTGTGTAGAGGCTTCGTCCCCGGTTCCAGAGGCTCCGACTGTTTGTGATTCGGCATCCAGGAGCGACCGGAGCAACTTCTGCAAGTTGCAGACAGAAACAGGGAGCCACCCACCCCAGAATCTGTTGCTCTACTCAGACCTCCACTGCAGCCATCGACGACGTCAGAATAAATTGAAGTAAATCAGAGGCGTTTGGGTTCCTGTTACGAGAAGATCCCCCCTGGGCTCGTCATCGGAGAAATTCCTGACCGAGATCTACAGGGACTACACCGACTGCCTATCAACATCCACAGCCAGCGACCCACTTCGGAAGCGGTCCCTCCTCGTGGGCTACTAGCTTATTTCCCTCCTCTTGCCTGGCCGGCTTACCGCCCCTCCCTGCGGGAGGTAGTGTTTGTTGTAATCCATCAATTCCCATCCCCGAGATCACCCTCCTGCGTGAGGTGTAGTGAGTGTACACTTAAACAGGTTCGAAGCTTCATCGGCGCAGTGTGCGGGGAACCCACACTTCCCCGCTCGCCCTCGTCTCCGACCGGGGTTGGTTTCCTCAAACCAACCAGGTGAGCCTCCTGCCCTTGCCTCCTTATACTTGTTTATTTAATATCTGCGAAACATATCGGCCGGTAGGAGAGTGAGTGCCCGATCCCGGCGCCACCTTTCAGTGTGGTCACCGTGGCTATAAGTGAGCGAGTGACCCCGTGCCTTTAAGGCATCCGGCCGCCCTTGTTTGTGGGCTTTCAAACCTTCGGGAGGGCTAACTAAAGTGGTGCTGGTCCTCTAACCAGTCAGGGGCTATCTCCATCACCTCGACTTGGCATCACCGGGTCACCACGGGAATCGTGTGCGCACGGTGCGTTGGTAGCTTTAACATATTCTCAGCGCCTTGTAATTGTGATTGCGAATTAGGTCCAAGGAATCAAAGTCTCCGCTGCATTTGGTGTCACATCTCTGCAGAGTTCCTGAACCTGATTTGAAGCTGTACCACGACAAACGGCGGAGGATTCTGACCGAGAGTTCTTCAACAAAGTTCTTCCACGTCCTATCCTCTTCCAGGATCAGGAAGCGGAATCGCATTCGGCATCCAGAGGTCAGAGTTATGGTCTTTCTACCTCGACTGGTCGGGTCTGTCTCCCACAGGTGGCAGTGACCTGCCTCCACACATCGGCATCCCTCAGTCCGCCCCGACATCAGACGGCTTCCCCACCAGTTTTCCCGCAAAGAGGGTTCATCCACGGTTCCAACAACTTCGACGGTTCAAGATTTGGTGTCCGGGAGAGGCCAGGACAACTTTTGCAAGTCACTGTTCGTGCCAGGTAGCTGTTGCGGCCAGAAGCTGCCACCTTGTTCGAAGATCTACCCGGACCAGCCACTGGATGATTCAAGCCACAAGTTCTTCTATGAATATCTTCCTCCACCTGTTCCCATCCAGGAGCAAGAAGCAGAACCACATTCGGCATCCGGGAGTCAGAGTTCTGATTTTTCCCCTACAGTCGCGCGGGTCTGCCTCCTGCAGTCTGCAGCGACCAGTTCCCACTCGTCGGCGTCCCCCTGTCCACCCCGACCTCAGAAGGTGTTGCCGTCAGTTTTTCTGTGTAGAGGCTTCGTCCCCGGTTCCAGCGGCTCCGACTATTTGTGATTCGGCATCCAGGAGCGACCGGAGCCACTTCTGCAAGTTGCAGACAGAAACAGGGAGCCACCCGCCCCAGAATCTGTTGCTCTGCTCAGACCTCCCCTACAGCCGTCGCCGACGACAGAATAAATTGATATAAATCAGAGGCGTTTGGGTTCCTGTTACGAGAAGATCCCCCCTGGGCTTGTCATCGGAGAAATTTCTGACCGAGATCTACAGGGACTACACCGACTGCCTATCAACATCCACAGCCAGCGACCCACTTCGGAAGCGGTCCCTCCTCGTGGGCTACTAGCTTATTTCCCTCCTCTTGCCTGGCCAGCTTACCGCCCCTCCCTGTGGGAGGTAGTGTTTGTTGTAATCCATCAATTCCCATCCCCGAGATCACCCTCCTGCGTGAGGTGTAGTGAGTGTACACTTAAACAGGTTCGAAGCTTCATCGGCGCAGTGTGCGGGGAACCCACACTTCCCCGCTCGCCCTCGTCTCCGACCGGGGTTGGTTTCCTCAAACCAACCAGGTGAGCCTCCTGCCCTTGCCTCCTTATACTTGTTTATTTAATATCTGCGAAACATATCGGCCGGTAGGAGAGCGAGTGCCCGATCCCGGCGCCACCTTTCAGTGTGGTCACCGTGGCTATAAGTGAGCGAGTGACCCCGTGCCTTTAAGGCATCCGGCCGCCCTTGTTTGTGGGCTTTCAAACCTTCGGGAGGGCTAACTAAAGTGGTGCTGGTCCTCTAACCAGTCAGGGGCCATCTCCATCACCTCGACTTGGCATCATCGGGTCACCACGGGAATCGTGTGCGCACGGTGCGTTGGTAGCTTTAACATATTCTCGGCGCCTTGTAATTGTGATTGCGAATTAGGTCCAAGGAATCAAAGTCTCCGCTGCATTTGGTGTCACATCTCTGCAGAGTTCCTGAACCTGATTTGAAGCTGTACCATGACAAACGGTGGAGGATTCAGACCGAGAGTTCTTCAACAAAGTTCTTCCACATCCTATCCTCTTCCAGGATCAGGAAGCGGAATCGCATTCGGCATCCAGAGGTCAGAGTTATGGTCTTTCTACCTCGACTGGTCGGGTCTGTCTCCCACAGGTGGCAGTGACCTGCTTCCACTCATCGGCATCCCTCAGTCCGCCCCGACATCAGACGGCTTCCCCACCAGTTTTCCCGCAAAGAGGGTTCATCCACGGTTCCAACAATTTCGACGGTTCGAGATTTGGTATCCGGGAGAGGCCGGGACAACTTCTGCAAGTCACTGTTCGTGCCAGGTAGCTATTGCGGCCAGAAGCTGCCACCTTGTTCGAAGATCTACCCGGACCAGCCACTGGACGATTCAAGCCACAAGTTCTTCTACGAATATCTTCCTCCACCTGTTCCCATCCAGGAGCAAGAAGCAGAACCACATTCGGCATCCGGGAGTCAGAGTTCTGATTTTTCCCCTACAGTCGCGCGGGTCTGCCTCCTGCAGTCTGCAGCGACCAGTTCCCACTCGTCGGCGTCCCCCTGTCCACCCTGACCTCAGAAGGTGTTGCCGTCAGTTTTTCTGTGTAGAGGCTTCGTCCCCAGTTCCAGCGGCTCTGACTGTTTGTGATTCGGCATCCAGGAGCGACCGGAGCCACTTCTGCAAGTTGCAGACAGAAACAGGGAGCCACCCGCCCCAGAATCTGTTGCTCTGCTCAGACCTCCCCTACAACCGTCGCCGACGACAGAATAAATTGATATAAATCAGAGGCGTTTGGGTTCCTGTTACGAGAAGATCCCCCCTGGGCTTGTCATCGGAGAAATTCCTGACCGAGATCTACAGGGACTACACCGACTGCCTATCAACATCCACAGCCAGCGACCCACTTCGGAAGCGGTCCCTCCTCGTGGGCTACTAGCTTATCTTCCCTCCTCTTGCCTGGCCGGCTTACCGCCCCTCCCTGCGGGAGGTAGTGTTTGTTGTAATCCATCAATTCCCATCCCCGAGATCACCCTCCTGCGTGAGGTGTAGTGAGTGTACACTTAAACAGGTTCGAAGCTTCATCGGCGCAGTGTGCGGGGAACCCACACTTCCCCGCTCGCCCTCGTCTCCGACCGGGGTTGGTTTCCTCAAACCAACCAGGTGAGCCTCCTGCCCTTGCCTCCTTATACTTGTTTATTTAATATCTGCGAAACATATCGGCCGGTAGGAGAGCGAGTGCCCGATCCCGGTGCCACCTTTCAGTGTGGTCACCGTGGCTATAAGTGAGCGAGTGACCCCGTGCCCTTAAGGCATCCGGCCGCCCTTGTTTGTGGGCTTTCAAACCTTCGGGAGGGCTAACTAAAGTGGTGCTGGTCCTCTAACCAGTCAGGGGCTATCTCCATCACCTCGACTTGGCATCACCGGGTCACCACGGGAATCGTGTGCGCACAGTGCGTTGGTAGCTTTAACATATTCTCGGCGCCTTGTAATTGTGATTGCGAATTAGGTCCAAGGAATCAAAGTCTCCGCTGCATTTGGTGTCACATCAGTTGGTATCAGAGCAAGTTCTAGACTTGTCTCTACTAAGTCTTGTCCTAGGGCATTTGCATTCCTCACCCGATCCTCATGCATACCCCTCGTTGGTCACATGGTCCGATTGACCCCCTCCACATGGACTACATTGTAGATGAGGACCTTCATTTTGATGGAATTAATCCTCATGCCTATCTTAGGTGGGAGAATACCATGGAAAGGGACTTTGAAAGTACTTGGGTATATGGATCCGAGAGAGTCCACAGGGCCAAGGCACGACTTCGGGGTCTAGCTAAGAAAATGTGGGAACACAAAGAGAGATTCAGAAGGGTTTGGGGGCAAGAGCCCATCCACTCATGGGAAGAGATGAAGAGTGAGCTCAGGAAGATCTACGCTCCCCGACCGTCCCACTCCTACCGTGAGGACCATAACCCGAGGAGCACTCCCACTCCCCCTTTTCCTCCCAGTCAACCCAAGGCCTCCATTAGGACCCAAACCCCACCACCCAAAGGACCCCTAGATTCATTGGAAGAGATAAGGGTTGAGATCAGGAAGATCTTCACTTCCCTTAGGGCCCAAACTCCACCACCCCAAATGACTCCTATCCCGATCACCACCACCATTCAAACCAAATTGGCCACCACCCAACCCAACATTCCCCATCAAACCCACACCCCACAAGCTTCCACAAATCCTCATCCCACCCATTTCCAAAAGGAACTTACGGAGGTGACCGAAGACTATAAGGCTCCCCTAGATTGGGAAGAAGAATATGAGGCCCAAATAGGTCAAGAGAACTCATTCCTACCCAAAGAAGACCCAGTGAGCCAAATGGGGTGCACCCTCCCCCATGAGTTACAAGATGCCCAACCTAGGCCTCCACTCCTACCCCTCCCCATCCTATCCCAAGTCCCCCATTACTCACCACCCCAAAAGAGCCACATGCCAGTCATCATCACCCCACAAGCAATGGACTTACTCACCTCCTTGGTGAAGGAAACCATGATCCCCATACCCAACCCCATAGTGGTGAGTACTCCGGACCCAACCCCCGCCATGGAGATCACCCATGTCCTGGAAGAAGAAGAAACTTCACATGGTGGACTTCACCTTACACCACCCTCCCTAGTAGGGGCCGAGCTCATCTTAGGAGAACCCCTTTCACGTTGGCTAAAGGAGAACCCATTTAGAGATCTCATGGCCCATGTTTGCCCTCCTATGGAACAAAACCTCCCTATAGTACCCTTACCCACCTACCACACCACAATCAATCATCCTATCAGGTGGAGACACTAGGGGACTTTCTTAAGGGTATAGCTTGGCAAATGGAGCTAACTGACCTGTTGACCACTGTAACCGACCAACCTAGGAGCCTTGACCTCCTACACTTATGTGTCGGATCCATCTCCTCCACTTACACTATGGGTTGCTACACTAGTGACCTTCTGTTATTCCTCCCTCCACCCGAGGAGCCCGATGCTCTCCACAAATTAGAGTTGCTTATTTCGGGTAGGATGCCAAACCCTCCATTCATGGCCAACCAACCCGCCAAGGACTTCGGTTCAAATACCACATTTGAGGAGGAGGACTCACCATCATTTGAAGACCTTGAGGAGATAGAATACCCCTTCCTTGGTAACACATTCCATGACCCCTTTGATCCCTCCCTATGGAAGACATTGAACCCATGGGACCTAACCGCCTTACCCACCACCCACTCCCACCTACCCTCATCCACCATGTTGAACCCAACCCACCCATTCCACTACTTAGTTCACACTATGACAGCCATGACCGAGGGTGACGTCCACCTAGGAAATGAGGAAGTGACCTATCCCAAAATGTCCACCTTCTTGGACCCCTTCGACCCCTATGAGTGGAAACCCCCAAATCCACCCCCACCTAAAGATGGGACCATCTTGATTGTAATGCATGGGCCACAACATTTTGCCCCACCTGGTAGGGATAGTCATCTCATTTGTGTCTCATACACACTAGGTCCGGTGCATGACAGGTTCACATTTGGATATGTAGGTCCACCCCCATTCATCGTCCATCTTATGCATGATAGGAGTCTACATGGAAGTCCAGGTCCTCCGGCATTCATTGCACCCATACCTGATAGAGCCACATTTGGACATACTGGTCCTCCCCCACTCTTCATCCACCTCAGGCATGATAGGGCCATTTGTGGCTGCCCCGGTCCACCTAAGTGCATCAAGGTCCACATGACTCCTAAGCATGATAGGTTTACATTTGGTTGTCCAGGACCCCCATTATCCACTAGTGAATCAACATTCACAGAGTTGCATGGAAACATTCGCAAAAACATCAACAAGAGCAACGAGATTTACAAGAAGTCTGCTGACTCCCACCGCCGCCACCAAGAATTCCAGATTGGTGATTTTGTGATGGTGAGAACTGAGAGGTTGTTCCCTGGGAATACTTCGAAGTTGAGGTCGCGTGGAGCTGGCCCCTTCCAGGTGCTGAGACGCCTTGGCACCAATGCTTACGTGTTGGACCTCCCTGAAGAGTACGGAGTAAGCCCCACATTCAATGTGGTTGACCTGGTGCCCTACAAGGGCCCCACGGTGACACCCGGTGAGGAAATCCAGCCTACTCCCTCCTTTGAGAGCGCCCCCACACCCCAGAGAGCTCAACCCCATTTGAGAAACCGGCGTGATGAAGTGGAGCAGATATTAGATGAACAGGTTACCATCACAAGGAGCAAGGCGTATGAGCGCTACCTGGTCAGGTGGAAGGGACGACCACCCTCGGACGATACCTGGGTGAGCCGGGAGGATCTCCAGCAGCTGTCCCCCGATCTCCTAGAGCAGTACCGCAGCAGGGAGGGCCTTTACTCGACAGAGTCGAGCTCTTCGCCGCCCGGGAGAATTGATGAGGGCATCACACCACATACCCTCTGGCTTGGCACTTCTCTCCCTCCCGGAGGCAGCTAGGGAGCAGCCCTTCTTCAGACGGAACATTGGTGCTTATCATCCTATTACATTTTCCTATTTTCTTGAGTCATTTTGATGTATTTGCCTATGTTTTGAGTCATGTTACTAGGTTATCATGTTATTTACTTATGCTTGTATGTAGGCTAGTGGGCTAATGGGGCTAGTAGGTCTTATTGGGCCATTTCTTTGGTCTGGCCCATGGGCGCCCCTCTCCCCACCCCTTGGTCTTCCGTCATTTGTCCATTTCATGAGGACTTCTTTGTAAATTGGGTTTTCCTATATATAGGACCCCAAACCCCCTCTTTTGAAGCTAATGAAGTATTGAATATTTGAGCATAAGTGCCCCCCCCTCTCTCTCTCTAGCTCTCTCATTCTCTCTCTCTCTCTCTCTCTCCTCCCCACCCCAAATTCGAAATTCACTCTCTCTCCTCCCTATTCACCTCTAATTAAGACCCCTCCCCCTTCCCCATACCTCCCATTTAAGTCCCCTCCAACCCCTAGGTGGAATCCCTTTCTCCTAGGCACCTCTCCCTCTTCCAAGGCACCCCTTGGCATTCCCCATACACCCCCTCACTTCCCCAAGCACACCCTTCACCCCTCCCAAGCTAAAATTTGAATTTTCCTCCCTTTGGGGACTGCACCCCATTCATTCCCAGCCCCTTCACCTCCCTAGGTCGCAGCCCCCCCCCAATCCCATTCCCCATTGTTCTTCCATTAGCCTAGTTCCACCACTATCTCTTTCCCTTTGCCCAAGTCTGCAGGTGGCAGAGAAAGGGTCGACTTGCTGAAGAATCCACGGATTCATATGGCGTCGTCTGAAGGTGTACCCTACCATTCTGGAAAGGTCGTCCAGTTATCTTTGCAGGCGAGGCAATCTTGTCCCATTCTGAGTTCGGGGCTGTCCGGGAGAACCATTCCCCCCCGACTGCGCTGGGCTCCCTCTGCAGAGTTCCTGAACCTGATTTGAAGCTGTACCACGACAAACGGCGGAGGATTCAGACCGAGAGTTCTTCAACAAAGTTCTTCCACGTCCTATCCTCTTCTAGGATCAGGAAGCGGAATCACATTCGGCATCCAGAGGTCAGAGTTATGGTCTTTCTACCTCGACTGGTCGGGTCTGTCTCCCACAGGTGGCAGTGACCTGCCTCCACTCATCGGCATCCCTCAGTCCGCCCCGACATCAGACGGCTTCCCCACCAGTTTTCCCGCAAAGAGGGTTCATCCACAGTTCCAAAAACTTTGACGGTTCGAGATTTGGTGTCCGGGAGAGGCCGGGACAACTTCTGCAAGTCACTGTTCGTGCCAGGTAGCTGTTGCGGCCAGAAGCTGCCACCTTGTTCGAAGATCTACCCGGACCAGCCACTGGACGATTCAAGCCACAAGTTATTCTACGAATATCTTCCCCCACCTGTTCCCATTCAGGAGCAAGAAGCAGAACCACATTCGGCATCCGGGAGTCAGAGTTCTGATTTTTCCCCTACAGTCACGCGGGTGTGCCTCCTGCAGTCTGCAACGACCAGTTCCCACTCGTCGGGGTCCCCCTGTCCACCCCGACCTCAGAAGGTGTTGCCGTCAGTTTTTCTGTGTAGAGGCTTCGTCCCCGGTTCCAGCGGCTCTGACTGTTTGTGATTCGGCATCCAGGAGCGACCGGAGCCACTTCTGCAAGTTGCAGACAGAAACAGGGAGCCACCCGCCCCAGAATCTGTTGCTCTGCTCAGACCTCTCCTACAGCCGTCGCCGACGACAGAATAAATTGACATAAATCAGAGGCGTTTGGGTTCCTGTTACGAGAAGATCCCCTTTGGGCTTGTCATCGGAGAAATTCCTGACCGAGATCTACAGGGACTACACCGACTGCCTATCAACATCCACAGCCAGCGACCCACTTCGGAAGCGGTCCCTCCTCGTGGGCTACTAGCTTATTTCCCTCCTCTTGCCTGGCCGGCTTACCGCCCCTCCCTGCGGGAGGTAGTGTTTGTTGTAATCCATCAATTCCCATCCCTAAGATCACCCTCCTGCGTGAGGTGTAGTGAGTGTACACTTAAACAGGTTCGAAGCTTCATCGGCGCAGTGTGCGGGGAACCCACACTTCCCCGCTCGCCCTCGTCTCCGACCGGGGTTGGTTTCCTCAAACCAACCAGGTGAGCCTCCTGCCCTTGCCTCCTTATACTTGTTTTATTAATATCTGTGAAACATATCGGTCGGTAGGAGAGCGAGTGCCCGATCCCGGCGCCACCTTTCAGTGTGGTCACCGTGGCTATAAGTGAGCGAGTGACCCCGTGCCTTTAAGGCATCCGGCCGCCCTTGTTTGTGGGCTTTCAAACCTTCGGGAGGGCTAACTAAAGTGGTGCTGGTCCTCTAACCAGTCAGGGGCTATCTCCATCACCTCGACTTGGCATCACCGGGTTACCACGGGAATCGTGTGCGCACGGTGCGTTGGTAGCTTTAACATATTCTCGGCGCCTTGTAATTGTGATTGCGAATTAGGTCCAAGGAATCAAAGTCTCCGCTGCATTTGGTGTCACATCACTCAACTCACGGAAACCACGTATCGAAGAGAAACGAGACAGCGGCCCACTCCGGACTGCCCCCAGCCTAGCGGTCTATCGCTGGACCGGGAGGCATCTAGCGGTCTATCTCTGGACTGCGAGACCCAGCCTAGAGGTCGAACCCACGACTGCCAAGGATCAAGCCACGGTAACGCCTAGCGGTTTATGGCTAGGCCACTTGGCAAGCCAAACGGTCCATACCTGGACCACATGGCAATGGTAAACGGTCATACCCTTGACCGCTTACCAATGCGTGACTCCCAACGGTCAGAAACACGTGCCCCGTGGGCACAACGGTCAGAAAATGGCTAGCGGTTTATCGCACGACTACCTCACCTAGCCTAGCGATCCACCGCCAGACTGTAAGGCCTGCCGACAATGCAGTGTCACCAAGCAGTCTCCTGGAGACCACCAGGGGAGCCATGTGGTCACTGGAAGGACCGCTAGGATCTCCCGAGCGTGAAATGGCGGGAAATGCCCAAAAACCCCGATCCACGCCCCGATCATCGTCCGATGATGGGGAAACAAAGGGGAATCCTTCCCCAACCCTCCTAGAATGCATCTAAACCCTTGGATTGGTCAAAAACCTCACGGAACGAGAGATCCGGCGCTCAACCCCAAAACATGGATTTTACCCTACCCGGCTCAAAAACACGCCTCTCGGCCTCGTCTCGACCTACAAATCGCAGGGAAAGTAGTAAAGAGAGTAAGGATCCATCCCCCTACCTTAAAGAAGGCCGAAATCCTCCGGATCGCCGCCAATCACAAATCTTGGCCGCACAAGAACGCCTCTCCCACGTCGCGAAAAGGGCACCGCCGCGTTCCTCTCACCGCCGCCGTCGTCACCACGCCGCCGCCAAAACTCGCCGTCCATCGCCGAGGAGGGAGGGGGGCCGGAGTGTTCACACGGGAGAGAGGGGGGGCGTGCGTTCATGAGAAGGAGAAAGAAGAAGAAGATGAAAGAAGAAAAAGGGGAAAAGAAAAGGAAAAGGGGGGAGTTTATATAGAAAATCTGAAAAATGCCAAAAATACGAAAAATTAGGAAAAATCATTTCGCAATCTCGGAACATGCTCAACGCACTAGTACAGTCTCGGAGGAGGAGAACGCAACGGTTCTCCCGCTATGGCATTCTGTATGTTCGTCAGGAAAAAACACGTGTAAACCACAAAACAAGCTCTGGGACCCCTGAAAGTGATCCGAAACTCACGGATCCAGATCCGGAAAATGTCCAAAAAACCTGGGACATTACACATATGCTCCTTGATACCCTGAAAGGCTATGGCTGCAGCCTTAGTCCATACGAATGCCCCCTTCTTTATGCAATCAGTGATCGAGGCGGTGATGGAACTGAAGCCACGAATGAAGCGGCGATAGAACGTCGCTAAGCCATGGAAGCTCCCGACATCGTGGAGGGTGGTGGACTCGGGCCACTCCTTGATGGCCCTAATCTTCTCCGGATTAGCAGAGACTCCATCCCTAGACACAATGAACCCGAGGAAAGTAATCTGATCAGTCATGAAAGCACATTTCTTCAGGTTGGCGAATAAGCTCTCTCGCCTCAAAATGACACAGACCTGCCTAAGGTGGTCTAAGTGGTCCTCCCTAGTGCCGTTGTAGATAAGAATGTCATCAAAGTAGACGACCAAGAAGACCCCTATCATAGGGCGTAAAACCTGGGTCATCAACCACATGAAGGTACTAGGGGTGTTGGAAAGCCCGAAGGGCATAACCAACCACTCATAAAGACCATCCTTGGTCTTGAATGCCATCTTCCACTCATCCCCAGACCTGATCCGCACCTGGTGATAGCCACTACGAAGATCTATCTTTGAAAAGATAGTGGCTCCCGACATCATGTCTAACAAGTCATCCAATCAGGGAATGGGAAAGCGATACTTCACCATGATCTTGTTGATCGCACGGCTATCAACGCACATCCTCCATGTGCCATCCTTCCTAGGGGCCAATAATGCAGGAACAACGCAAGGGCTCTTGCTGTCCCTAAGAGATCCCCGACTCATCAACTCCTCGACCTGCCTTTGAAGTTCGGCATGGTCTGTGGGACTCATCCTGTAGTGGGGAAGGTTGGGCAAGGATGAGCCCGGGACAAGTTGATCTCGTGTTGGATATCCCTTATAGGCAGAAGGCCTTCAGGGAGGTCTTCCGGGAAGACATCAGAAAACTCCCCTAGGATCGCAGCTATCTCTGGGGGGTGCTCATCATCAGTCCTACGAGTGACATCCTCCACTCCTCGACAACAACAGCAAGGATAGGGCTACCCCCGATCACCTCTTGCTCCATCTGTTGCGGGCTAATCATCATTAACCTCGGGGTGGGAGGTCTCCTGTGCTAGGAGCAGTCGAAGTGGTAGTAGCCCACGCCAAGGATGAGGAGGAAGGACAGACCGTCCCCTGACTAGGAGGAGTCAAAGTGCTGGGGTCGGCTGGTCCTCAGACAGAAGTATCCTTCGGCTGGGTGGGGTGGAGGGTGATCCTATGACCCCCGTGGTCGAATGTGCATGTGTTTGACCGACCTTGAAGGGTGGCATCCCGATCAAAAAGTTAAGACCTACCAAGGATAATGCTACACACCTCCATAGGCAACACATCACACCAGATCTCATCATGGTAAGCCTGGAACTACAGTGGCACCAGACATCGCAGTCTGACCGGGATGGAAGTAGAATCCACCCAAGAAACTCTATAGGGTGCGGGGTGATCCACGGGCATCAAACCCAGATGCCTAACAGTGCCCGTAGAGATAGCGTTAATGCAACTCCCGCTATCTATGATCACCTTGTAGGCCTTTCCTCCCAGCCTACAAAATGTATGGAAGATGGTGGTACGACGCCAGTCGTCACTCACCTGAGGCTGGGTTAGGATGCACCTGACTACACCCAACTGTACATCACCCTGATGCTGGGTACCTGGGACATCAAGTGGCTCTCCCTCCATTAGTTCATCAAAGAACTGCTCCGCTAAGTCTGATCAGCCTCGTAACTGATCGGCACTAGCTCAGGTGTGGGGTCGCTGGCAGAGGGATCAGAGATGACAAGCGACTCCTGAGTGGGACACTTGGCTGAATAGTGGCCAACCCCACCACACCTATAGCAAGTTCCCTATGTCCCGAAGCCCTGGGATGTTCCACTAGCCATCGTCCCCTTACCCTTGTCCACAAGACGGACTGGGGGTGTAGGAAGTAGGGGTCGAGTCGCCACGGCGGGCTGGGGAGGTCTAGGGGCAGGGACGGGTGCCTGCTGGCGAAGGGGAGGATCCCTCGGAGGGAGGGGGCGCCTAGGAGCAGTGAGGTCTTGGCGAGGGGGTTCCTGGGGGCGGGCCACATGCCACCGAGTGTAGGAACCAGGCGTGGTCCTAGGATCAGATACACGTGGTTATGCGACCCCCTGGCGGGGGTAGGAGCAAACTCCGCCTCAAATTGCTCCACCTCGAGGGCAACCTGGTACGCATCTTCCAACTTGTCCACTTTGCGGCAGAAAAGCTCATACTGAAGGTGTGGCCGCAGACCACGTCGAAAATGGGAAACAGTCAGGGAACTTTCCTCCATGGCATCACATCACATAAAGTACTCGTCGAACTCGGCGATGTAATCAGAGACGGACCAATCCCCTTGGGTGAGACTCTGCCACTGTCTATGAGACGCTGGCGGTATGTGGCAGGAAGGTGCTTCTTCCTGAGTTAGATCCTCATCTCATCCCAAGTCTCGACCTGGGGCTCCTGACGGTGAAACAATATGTTCTCCATGTTCCTCCAATAAGTCTGCACCTACCCTAGCAGTTTCATTTTGGCGAACTTGACTTTCTGGTGATCCGTCATCTCAAACCACTCAAAATACCGGTCCATGCCAGCCTCCCAATCAAGATAGACCTTCGGGTCTAAGGACTCGTCAAATGTGGGAGGGTCTGCTCGCACCATCCTAAGGACCCGCTCGTCCTCATAATCTCTCTGTGGTCGGTGACCATGACGGCGTCGGCCATTTCCCCTATAATCATTGTCAGACTCGTAGTCCTCGACATCGGGGGCACGTGGCTGTCACTCCTCAGCCCTAAGTGGGGCGGGCTGGGCAGCAGGCACTTGAGGGGCCGGGACAGCTCCGGGGAGCTCCCGACGGGAGACTCTCTCCACACTCTCTATCCTTCCAACCAGACCTTGGATAGATCGATCGGAAGCCTGAGCGTGGTCCTCCATGGCCTTGAAACGACCCTCTATGCGCTCAGTATGCTCCCTAAGAGTTTGGTCGGACCTCTCCATATGCTCCCTAAGAGTTTGGTCGGACCTGTCCATGCGCTCCATGAGTAGAGCCACCAAGTCCTCCAGTGATCGGCCTCCCTGGGCGGCACCTCGGGATTCACCCATAGTGTCAGGGCGATGGTACTGGGTACCTCCACGAGTGGGCATGCAAGGGAGCTAAGGGGTGACTCACTATGACCTGTATGGGTGGACTAATGCAAATGACGGACGACCTAGACTCCAATATCTGGTACGAGGCGGAGGTTTGATCCGAAGATCACGCTCACGCAAGTGTGCCCCTTTCCCAATAGGCGTTGTCTATCGTTCCAGGAACACCTTTGGATATACCAGATGAAATGGAGCACCTTGGACCAACTACCCTAGACTCAAACCTGACTCTGATACCAATTTGATGCGGGATGACAATGGGACTCGACTGGGACTTGTTGCGACCTTGGACTCTATAGGACGACACGACTAAAGAGACAATGCGACTAGCAACAACACTACAACACGGCACCTAAAGAGCTCTAGAAGAGGCGAACATGCCTCAAACAAGAAGCGCTAACTCACAGTCGTCCCCGGCGAGGGAAACGTGATGATCTGCATGGTTGAGTAATTGGCTTTGAGTCTCGAGTGATCGGCTCACTATCGTGCTCGGAACGAGTCAGGACAGGTCTCGCACTCACAACTCACAGCGGTGATTAAGTATGAACTAGCTAGGAAAAATTAACTCACATGCAGTGGCAGTAAGAACTTATACTAGCTCAGCAAGTAAGAAAGTTGGTGGCGAGTGTACCTCCACGCTCGGGGTGTGGGGAAGACTTTCCCGGCCAAGAACCGTCACTCCCAGTACAATAAGTAAATTAATTACAACATGAAAATTATAGCCCACTCCACTCAGGGAGGTAACATGGCACAATAGTGGTCGGGAGCACCGTTCCGGGGTTGACGGGTAACGTGTTGGCGGCGTGTCGGGCGGTTGCAGGTTGCGGCTCCGAATCTGCAATTTCAGGCCGGCAGGATAGCAACCACGGGCGTCCATAGGGACGTCGGTCTCCTGAGGTCTTCTGAAGACCGCGGTGCACCGGGACGGTGGCGGAGGGTCCCTGGTCGACCCTCGAGAGTGGCGGTTACTGAAGCTATCCCGAAGTATTTGTTCTGGAATTATCCGGTGACCCCTTGTTGCTGGACAGTCTCGGAGTAGAAATGCGCGCCTCCACGAAAACGGCCGGCACGACCAGATCCGAAGTTGGATCGGGGCGAGATTAGCGTTGTTGGAAAGAGGACTCAGAGATCTTCAACATACTGGAATTTCAATTCTATCCAACGGCTAGATTGGAAATGAAAACTACTGCAAACTGACTGAGTTCTTTGTCCCGGAACACAGAACAAACAGGGTAGAATGAGATCTGCCTGTTTATGGGGTTTGACCGAAAATCAAATGAAAGATCTAGGACTTGAGGATTTTTGTGGAGAGAGGGGGGAGGGTGGTGGTCACGCACATAAATTTTTTTGTATTTTTCTGACAACGTTTTGGGGGAGGGAAAAATCAACTACCAGGGGCTATCTCGTAGATCTGCACACAGGAAGACTATCAGGGGGGAAAACAAATGGCTGCGAAGGGGCCTAAACGGACTATGATCTGCATTGAAATTAAACTGGGAGTGGTGGACGATGGGAGGAACCTACCCTCAAAATCTCATCACGATCAGACGGTTGGATCTCCCGTACCAGCCTTTTTACCGAGCTATTGTCTAGGAATCCCGAAATTTCAGGGCAGCAGGTGGAAGCCGGTTTGTAGTGGCTTGATGGTGGCACGAACGGAGGTGGCGGCAGCCGTGATCGTTGGCAGCAGCAAGAGGGAGAGCAAGGGAGGAAGATCTCGTAGAAATCTTAGGGTTTCAGTCCTAGATCTGAAGAAATATGGAGGAGGAAGAAGAAGAACAAGTAGAAGGGGAGAGAGGGGGGTGCGCCCAAGGCTTAATTCCCATAAAAATTCTTCATTAATTTGATTAAAATGCAACAAGAGACATTAAATACTAAACCCTAGACCTAGCCAAATGACCTAGGACACCCTTGGTCAAGGGGGTATAATGGGAAAATGGGATAAACAAAGTTTAAACAATTCCCCATATGGAGACAAAAGAGAGGGCGCCCCTCTCTCCAAGTCAACATAAGGGGGTTTGTTATTTTAATCCCCTTGGACCATATTAATCCCCCCTTGGACCAAAATAAATAAAAAATACAAAACACTTGGTCAATATTCTCCCATTGACCCAATATAAAACCCAAAATAATACAAACCAAAATACAACCCAAATATACACCAAATATGACCAAATACCTATAAAATATAAATACGTATAAAAATACGTACTAAAGTATCAAAGCTCCGGTGGAGACTCTAGACTGTCCCCCAGCCACAAAGAGGTCGGTGTCGACCGAGTCGTGCTGCGTGTCCGGTACCGGCGGCTCTCTGAGTCGAGCCGTACTTTGGCTCTGGTGTCCTCACCACAAGCCCGGTTGACCCGACTGGTGATGAATAAGCTCATGGTCGAGCGGATGATAGAAATGAAGCTGGCGGAAAGGAGCGATGGCGACTCCGCCTCATTTGATGTATACAGGGTGCCATACCCATCTCATCATGCTCCCAAGAGGCTACCCCCTGGCATCACTAAGCCTCCGAAGTTTGAGAAGTTCAACGGGCAAGGGTCTCCGCGCGAGCACATTGCCTACTACACCAATGTGATGGGCAACTTGGCTACTGATGAGTCATACCTGCTAAAGTTCTTCGGGTCCACATTAAGAGGGCTCGCCTTTGAGTGGTACTCAAGCTTGCAGCCCGAGTCTATTCTTGATTGGCCCGACATGTAAAGAAAATTCAAAGAAAGGTTCCACATCGCTGAGAGAGAGGTGACAGTGGCCGAACTATACGAAACCAGGCAAAGGAACGACGAGTCCACCCTGGAATATATCAAAAGATGGAGGAGCCTCAGCATGAGGTGCAGACGCCCGCCGCATCAAGAGGACGCCGTCCAAATGTGTAAGCAAAACCTGAAAAGAGAGGTGCTGGAAAGAATGATAGGCACAGAAATTAAGTCGTTTGACCGACTGAATAATGTTGTGGTGGAAGTCGAGGCATTCCTCTCAAAGTACTCTGCCGCTCCCGCCACTTCAAGTTAGAAGGCCAGGTCGGCTGACAAACGACCGACATCTCAAGAAGTGCACATGGTCGGCTTCAAGACCTTTGAACAACAGAAGGAAAAAGACAAAGGGGTAGTTGAGTCTCCCCCATCCAAGCCCGCCGATCGGCGAGATGGTCCATCCCTACGGGATAAAATGAAGAAGCTATATTCATTCCCTCGAGACAAGACTCAACTCTTGTTCGAATGGGCTACGAAATTCGACAAGATCACCCTCCCAGAACAAAAGAGGCCGGGTGATCTCAGAAGAAAAGACGATCGTCATTTCTGCCCGTATCATCAAATGATCGGGCACCCTATCGAGGACTGCTATATCTTTAAAGACACTGTTGAGTCTTTGATCAAGAAGGAGAATTACAAATGGGGGAGCACAAAGTCGATCCTCCGCGCCCACATGAATTGCCCACTCTGGGGGTAACAATCAATATGATATCTCCATATTAGAAACAACATGAAGAAGTGGTGGAAGCCTGCACTCAGCATACCTATGAGGCCTATATCCTAGCGCCAGTAGAAGATGAATAAAACTGGCACACCATGCCGTCTAAAACAAGAAGAAGGGCAGCGCTTCGTCGTGGCCCGAGAATTCATATACAAGGTGTCACACCTCAGCCGGAACCCCCGGCTGTGACCCCCGTCTGGCATGAGATAGCTCCTCAGTTGATCATCAGAAGATTCACCAACAATAAGAAGAAACACATCCCTATGCGGGTGCACAAAGAGGCCAATCCGGTAGTGAAGTGGCTTCAAGAAATCATTAATGGGCTAGATGAATATGAACAACCCAAAATTCAGCCTGTCCAGCAGAAAGAATATGTCCCTTGGGAACATTTTGAGTCCTTAGATTTAGCAGAAAAAGCCAAGGCTGAAGCTGAAGCTGAAGAACCCGACATATGGGATAAACCTCTAAAGGAGTGGCCGTCGACTGTGAAGAAAAAGAAGAACAAATCCAAGAACAAAAGAAAAGGCCTGGCCGTATCTTGCAACACCCTTGCGGCCCTATTTGAAACGGTCTGAATCTCCGAAGAAGAGGATGAAGAGATATGCCTCGCATTAGCAGAGGCAAACCAAGCTGAAGCTTCCACCTCCCAGCATGCTACTAGGTCCGAAGAAAGTGAGGGCATATCCCTCAAGATAACCACAACATCATGTTACGTGGTGAACAACCATACCAAGTTTCCCAGCTTGAAGTCAAAGGTGCAAAAATTCCTCCTCCACCAAGGCTTTACCCGGAGTATGCAAGCAGCCAGGGGGTCCCCTCCTTTGCCGAATTTCTATCCTCTCAAGAGGGTAAGCAGCCATGCCCGCAGCAACAATGGAGGGTCAAAGGTGCTCCTACCTTACCCTCAGTAGCCTCTCCTCCAGCAAATAAAGACTACGCGAGCATTCCAAGCTTCGTCGAATTTGTGCAAGGGAAGGAGCCGGCCGGACCGACGCAACAAGTTCAGGTGCCACCTGAAGAAAAAGATGAACTACCTCTGTAGCCAGCCCCTCAAGAGCACCCTGAAGGCAGGCATAAAAGGTCCGAAGAACTGAGGATGGCCAACGTAAGAACCACCAGCAAATAGTGAAGCAGCTGAAGAGAATCCTTGCAAGTTTTTCTGTCTGGGATATACTCTCCCTTGACGAAGAAATGAGACAAGCCGTTATCACGGCCCTACAAACCCCGACATACTTTGAGAACTATTTTGCAGAGGCAAAGTCAAGGGTGGCTATGACATTCATGGAGGAAGACATGCTTTTGCCCTCCGTCAACCACAATAGACCGCTCTACATGAGCGGGCAACTGAATGGCCAGCCGATAGGCAGAATTCTAGTCGACCCGAGGGCGGCAGTAAACATACTCCCCTATCGAATGTATCAGAAGTACTACTTTGATGTGCACCTGATCGAGGTCAGGGATATGATAATTGTTGGCTTTAACCAGAAATTTGAAGTCCCCATGGGCATGGCAGAGTTTGAACTCTCACTCGGCGACTTCACTACCCAAGTGCAATTCCATGTGATAAACTCTGATACGTCATACAAGGCGCTATTGGGCCGGCCATGGCTGCATAAAAATCAGGTGGTGGCCTCCACCCTCCACCAATGCATAAAATACCCTCGAAACGGGAAATAAGAAAGAGTGTTCGCCGACTTACACGCTTTTGAGGTGTTCGAGTGCCACTTGTCAGAAGCATCTCTGTATCTAGAGAAGCCAAAGAAGCCCAACCCTCTAGCTCAGGATAAGGGGAAGAAGAAAGTAGAATACGGCGACTGGTTTCCTCCGCCACTGCCTGACTACGTGGCTCCCCCAGAGGTGTCATTCATATCTGAGGAAGATGGGGACCTCAGAGCACTCCAACTCAATATTTACCCTAAACCAGGGGCACTAAAACTCGAAGAGCTGCTTGGGGATGTCAAGGTCCCGCCAGAGATCATCAAGCCCATAGCTGATGCAGACTGTCAGGCAGTCAAAGTATTGAAGACCCTGGAGGTCCCTAATCCCGATGGTCAGCCTACCATGTTCTATGTGGTCAAGGAGCAGCCTGCAAAAGGGGAGGATGATTGTAGGTTCCCCGAAGAGATGCATGATCCGCATGTCCCAATCATGGGACTCCCGTACATAACTGGCCGCGCAATCAAGTTGGCCAGAAAATAGCATATCTCCTTTTGTCAACCTTCCAGTCAAAAGAAGATGTTCAAAAAACTATGGTATCCACCGAACATGGACAGAGGACTACAACAAATTACTCATCACCCGGGACTGGGTTTCTCTATAGAAGACTATTAAGAAATCAATATGATTTCTACCTACACTGTAACGAGTGAAGACCCCCCGGGGGCAATTTATGATGAATACATAGGAGACTATGAAATAGCCGAGCCATAGGCTGAATTGAAGGGCTCGGGCCCGCCTCGGCCATGAGTGCATAATGATCATGAAGCTATTGCTCCGTGCAGATGACGTAAGTCCCTCTCAACGCAAGCAACTACAATTCCTAGCAACAACTCACAAGAGTCAAAACGTGAAGAAAGTCATCCCGCCCTTGAGGGCGCTCCACCCATAAGCAGGCATCCAGGTTGCACAAAGCATACACTGCCGACACCAGAGCTGATCATCCACCCCAATCAGCTGCCAACTGGCTCAGAAAAAGGCAAAGTCGAAACCTCACCGTTAGGCGAAGTGAGACAATAACATGTCTATGAGGCCCTCGAAGTTGAAGAAGATGATGACGGTTTCATCGAGCTACAGCCGGCTCCTCCGGAAATAGAAGATGGCGGCCAAGCCATTGTCGACGAATTGGTCAAAATAAACCTTGGCACAAAGGATGATCCCAGGCTGACCTTCCTAAGTGCCCTCTTATCACTCAAAGAGAGGGGGCAGTATGTGAAGCTACTCCAGGAATTCCAAGACTACTTTGCTTGGAGTTACAAAGAAATGCCAGGCCTCAGCCCTACGGTCGCCCAACATATCCTGGCCATTGACCCTAAAGCCGAGCCGGTGAAGTAATCACCCCGGCGAATGAGGCCCGAATTGATAAGTCAAATCTACAAGGAGGTCGACAAGCTGATAGATGTTGACTTCGTGGCGGAGAACCAATATACTACTTGGCTAGCTAGCATTGTGCCTGTCAATAAGAAAAACGGCCAGATCCGGATCTGTGTGGATTTTCGGGACCTGAATAAAGCCTGTCCGAAGGATGATTTTTTGGTGCCAATCACCGAAGTAATGATCGATGCCACTACCGGCCATGAGGCCTCGTCATTCATGGACGGATCGTCTGGCTACAATCAGATCTGGATAGCTGAGCATGATAGAATACACATAGCTTTCTGGTCACCTAAAGGGATTTTCCATTACAAACGGATGCCCTTCGACCTCAAGAATGCTGGCGCCACCTACCAAAGGGCGATGACAAAAATATTCGACAAGTTGCTCTACAGCAAAGTTGAATACTATATCGGCGACTTAGTCGTCAAGACAAAGAAGAGGAAGGACCACCTGGCTGACCTCAGAATTATATTTGAAAGGCAGTGACTGCATGAACTAAAAATGAATCTGATGAAGTGCGCTTTTGGCGTCTCCAGCGAAAAATTCCTGGGCTTCGTCGTCAGATATCGGGGGATTGAGATAGACCCCGCAAAAATTAAAGCTATCCAGGAGCTACCTCCTCCTAGGAGCCTGACAGAATTACGGTCATTGCAAGGCCGGCTAGCCTACATCAGTAGGTTCATCTCTAATTTGTCTGGGCGGTGCCAGCCGTTCCATAAATTGATGACAAAGGATACTCAGTTCCACTGGAGCGAAGAGTGTCAATAGGCCTTCAATCAATTGAAAGGATACCTGAATAACCTGCCAGTCCTGGGGGCACCTGTTAAAGGGCAGCCGCTGATCCTGTACATAGCTGCCACTAAATACTCTCTGGGGGCAATGCTAGCCCAGGGCAGTGAAGAAGGAAAAGAACAAGTCCTCTACTACCTCAGCCGAAGACTGTTCGAAGTTGAAGTAAAATATACACCTATTGAAAAGGTCTTTCTCGCTCTTGTGTTCGTAACCAAGAAGATGAGACATTACATATTGTCGCATGAAGTCAAGCTAATATCCAGGGTTGACCCGGTCAAACATATACTCTCTCAGCCGGTCCTGAAAGGGCTGCTGGGCAAATGGGCTGTCATTCTCATGGAGTTTGACATTACTTGTGTGCCGTAAAAGGCCATTAAAGGCCTGGCCATTGCAGATTTATTTGCAGCGCACCCGGTGACTGAAAACTCTCCGTTGATCACGGAGCACCCTAAAGATGAAACTTTATAAGTGGATCAAGTCCAGCAAGCTACCTGACAGCTACACTTTGACGGTGCCTCAAGAACAGAAACATCCCCATCGGGACAAACAAGAGTAGGGGCGGGCGTCATCCTCAAATCCCCCGAAGGAGAAGTGTTGCACACCTCTTGCTCAATCAACAAAGCCTGCACAAATAATGAAGCAGAATATGAAGCCCTGATTATCGGGCTCCAGGTGGCACTCCAGTTGGAAATCCGCATGCCGCAAGTGTCTGGGGATTCAATGTTGATCGTCAAACAAATCCAAGGATAGTTTGAAGTCCGAAAAGCTGAATTACTCCCCTACCATGCTAAGGCAAAGCAACTCATGGAGAAGTTTCACTTTATTGAAATAAACCACGTTGGCTGAGGTCAAAATGCACAGGCCGATGCTTTAGCAAAGCTAGCAAGCTCACTGGCAATCCTGCCTGATGAATCACTCAACATACGAGTGATCAACAGACGACGGGTCCCCAACATGATAGAAGAAGAACCAGGAGGAGAGGAGCCTGAAGTAGAAACCGCAGAAATGGTCGGATCACCCGACTGGCGTGAGCCCCTCATGCAATGGTTTTGGAGAGGGGAATTTCTGTAGCCCATTTAAAGAGCGGCCGAACCAGGTCCAGTAAGACCAAACGAGGCCCAGCTCATCTAAGTGACTGCCCCGCAGGGCCCACTTAGCATAAAAGCTCAATAAGATCACTCGGGATCAAGGCTTTCCTCGGTGGCCCTTAGGCTCGGAAGGCCCGAGCGTCGGTCCGGTTGGAGGAAGACCCAAGCCCGAGTTATCCCCGTCGCCGGGATAAAGGCTAGCGCCCCGTGCCCACTCCGACCATGCCTCATCCGAGCTATGTTTATCGCCTAGAAAGGGCAGGCACTCTTCATGCTCGGGACGATCGACGATTACTTATCCATGCTGCCGTTGAGAGCCCTTTATGAGCAGGAGTTCACAAAGATAAGAGACCCACGAATCCTCAAGGTTATAAAGAGCCCACGATGAGGACGTAAAGAGTCCACGTTTGGGATGTAACCCCCGCCTAAAACTCCTCAGCTTACGGGACTCATAAGGCTGGCGCACTATTGAAACCTGGGACTCCCTCCGGCGAAAGGTAAGGCCAACACATGCCTAGCATTCCCTAAGCAGGAACCACTTCACCACCTTGGTGTAGAGGGATCTCGTGCATCTCTTTCCTCCTCCCTTCATAGCTTCCATCATTGCTCTGCTGACTTAGGCATCGGAGGGTTTTCCCTAGGGAACCATCCCTGGGCCCCCTGATCCGTTTCCCTTCCTTGTAGTTCACTACTCGGTGATCATCTCCTCCAGCTCAGGACTAGCGCGAGATCGCCCCTCTTCATCTGGCACCGTCTATGGGAAATGATCAAAGAGCCAGCATGGTATGAAGAAGCACAGGGAGGAGATCCGTAGGTGATAGGGGGAAGGCCATGGTGGTGGGCGGAGAAGGCCCTTCTCAGGCCACACAAGACCCCCCCTCCAACGCCAGCACCCCAGCCGATGAACCACCTCCGCCTGCGGTGATAGGGCAACCATCCAACGAGGGCGCTGACGCTTTCCAAGCCCTCAACGCAAAACTGGATGTCCTCGTGGAACTCATGAGGACCCAAGTGGTTAGGGAAGGAAAGTCATGCGCCCCTCCGGAAAGCCCTCCCCGCGGAGACGCATCCCAACACACTGTTGGAGGTCGCTTCACCCTCCGAGAGGGGCAGATTATTCGCAACAGGTCAGGAGGACCTTCACAAGCCCCCCCTCCGGAGCAAGAGGCCTCCTCCACGCCGAAATGGGGGAAACCTGGGGCACGCCGTCCGCTCCCGGAGACCGAAGTCCCCAGGGAGCGCCGAGACAGCCAGCCATCCCTTCCCCCCAGCCCCATGGCGCAACAGCAGTCGGAGTTATCCCTCCGTCTGTAAGAGTTTGAGAGGCGCTTCGCAGAGCAGGAGCGCGCCTTACGCGCCTTGCAGAAGACCTCTCCGCTAGATGATGAGGAGAGATCCCCATTCTCTGAGTACATCTTGAAGGCAGAGGTGTCTCCCAGAGCCTCCATCCCGACCTTCAAGCCTTACGACGGCCAGGGTGACCCGACCGACCACTTCGACAGCTTCGACGCCCTGATGACACTTCACAGGGCATCCGACGCCATCAAATGCCGAGCCTTCGCGACCACCCTGGTCCAAGGCGCCCAAGCATGGTTTCGGGCCCTCGCCCTTGGATCCATCCGAGACTTCAAGCAGTTTGGGAGAGTATTCAAGGAGAGTTTCACCGACAGTGGCCCCCCGAGGTCGGTACCAGGGCTATTGGCCCTCAAACAGGCGCAAGGGGAGAGACTCCAGGCTTACATCAACCGATTTAAATCGGAAGCCCTGAGAATCCCCCACCTAGACATAGCCTCGGCCATAACCGCGCTGACCGGAGGCACCCGAGATGAGAACCTCTGCCGTGAACTTGTCCTCCACCCTCCCTCGACCCTTGCCGAGCTAGTGACTCTGGCCCTACGCCATGTTGAGTGCGAAGAAGTTCTCAGCGCTTGCCGAGGTGCAACCGGCTCGGGTCGGGAGGGGAACAAGAAGCGAGCGCCCGAGTCAAGCTCGGGCCAAGGAAAGAGGCGGAACCGAGACGGGGAGCACAAGTAACCGTCCCAAAAGTACGAGTGGTACACTCCCTTAACTGCTCCAGTGTACGAGATATATGAAGACATTAAAGGCTCGAGCCTCCTCCGCCAACCCGAGCCAATGAGGTCAAAAAGTTGCAATCGCAGCAAACATTGCCTGTTCCACATCGACCACGGGCGTCACACCGGCGATTGCCACCAGCTCCAGGATGAGATCGAGCGCCTCGTCCTCCAGGGACACCTATCCCGGTTCATGGCCGGGCACAAGGAAGATCGAGGTGCCCCAGAGGAAATCAACAACGCCCCTCGCGGGGTCCACATCAACGTCATCGCTAGAGGAGCTGCATCAGGAGGAGACAGTGGCCAGGGGAGGAAGCGTCATGCTGAGCGGGTGAGCCGAGCCATCGAGCCTCCCAAGGCCCCGCCAAGTGAGCCCCGGGTCATAGTCTTCTCCGACCAAGACCTGGAAGGGCTGACCACCCCGCATGACGACGCCCTAGTCATATCGGCCACGATAAACCATTGTAACGTAGAGAGGATTCTAGTTGACAATGGAAGTGCCCCTTATGTATTATGTTATGAATGTTTCCTTAAGATGGGGGAGAATCCGTCTAAACTCCGCCCGATCCGAACCCCCCTTTGCGGGTTCAATGGCCAGGCCACTTATCCCGAGGGACCCCTAAGCCTGTCGGTTACTCTCGGCACCCCACCCAAAACCATTACGGTTATGGTGGACTTCATAGTGATCAAGGGTATGATAGCATACAGCGCAATCTTCGGCCAAGGAATCCTTAGCCGAACGAAAGCGGTGCCCTCTACCTATCACCAAAAGATGAAGTTCCCCACTAAAAATGGGGTAGGGGAAGTCCGAGGTAACCAGGCGATGGCCAGAAGGTGCTATAATATCTCGGTTGAAGGCACAAGGCCGGACAAGAAGAACAAGGGCCCCCGGGAAGTCGAGGAAAAACCCACAACCTTCGAGCCTGGAGACGAGTTGCTAACGGTTTTTCTAAACGACGACCCGACCCTAGGAGTAAAAATTGGAGCCGACCTACCATCTGAGGTTTAGCAGCAATACAAAGATTTCCTTTCCGGGTACATTCGAGTCTTTGCATGGTCTGACGATCAACTCCCCGGGATACCAGGAGAGACAGTAATGCATAAACTCAACCTCGACCCGACCATGAAGCCCGTACAACAACGCAGAAGGAAGCACACGCCAGAGAAGCAGGCGATCATCAAGGAACAAATCACCAAGGGGTAAAAGATTGGTCTTTTTAGATCGGTCCTGTACCCGACATGGCTGGCTAACGTCGTCCTGGTGCCAAAAGTTTCGAGAAAGTGGCAAATGTGTGTGGACTTCACCGACTTGAACAAGGCCACACCAAAGGACTGCTATCCATTGCCGAGCATCGACCAACTGGTTGATTCAACCTCGGGCAACGAGATGCTCAGCTTCTTGGACGCCTATTCAGGTTACCACCACATCAGAATGGATCCAGAAGACATCAAGAAGACCGCCTTCATCACCAACTTCGGCGTACACTGCTACACCCGGATGCCTTTCGGGTTGAAGAACGCTGGAGCCACGTACCAGAGGCTGGTCAATCACATGTTCGAGAGACAGCTCGGCCGGAACGTCGAGGCCTATATCGATGACATGCTCGTCAAGACCCCCAAGGCCGAGGACCACTTCGCCGACCTAGCAGAGACCTTCGACACCCTCTTGAGGTACAATATGAAGCTCAACCCCACCAAGTGTGCCTTCGGAGTAAAGTCTGGGATGTTCCTTTGCTTCTTGGTGACCCAACGTGGGATCGAGGCCAACCCTGACAAAGTCCATGCCATCCTGGACATGTGCCCACCCACCTGCATCAAAGACATTCAACGCCTGACTGGGCGCATTGCTGCGCTCAGCAGATTCCTGTCCCGTGCGGCCGAACGATGCCTACCCATCTTCAAACTGTTGAGGGGGCCCAAAATGACGTCTGCTAGTTCGCATGGGATGAGGAATGCCAAAGAGCGTTCGCCAAGCTTAAGGAATTCTTGGCTTAGCCCCCGATGCTATCTAGGCTTGTCCCAGGTGAAGCCTTGCATCTCTATCTCTCAGCAACTCCATCCACAGTTAGATCGGTCCTGGTCAGAAATGACTCGAGAGTCGAGAGACCGGTCTACTACACCAGCAAGGTGCTCAAGGAGGCTGAAAGAAGGTACCCCGCAACCGAGAAACTCGTGCTAGGGTTGGTTACCTCGGCCAAGCGCCTCCGACCCTATTTCCAGGGGCACTCCATCACTGTGCTGACCGGCGAACCATTGAAGAGGATCCTCACTCACCCTGAAGCCTCGAGACGCCTCGTCAAGTGGGTCATCATGCTCGGGGCCTACGATATATCCTATCGACCTCGCTCGGCTATCAAAGGATAGGCGCTCGCTGACTTCATCACCGAGAGCACTATCCTGACCGAAGAAAAATCTCCGTCCACCCCCGGGCCAACCTGGGAATTGTTCGTTGATGGATCCTCCAACTCGGCGGGGAGCGGCACCGGCATCCTCCTGAAGTCCCCCGAAGGAGCAGAGCTATAATACACCTTGAAGTTCAACTTCCAGGCGTCCAACAACGCCTCCGAGTACGAAGCCCTTATCTCGGGAGCAGCATGGCCCGACGGCTGGGGGCTGAGCGAGTCAGAATGCACACTGACTCCCAACTGGTCGCTAGCCAAGTCAACGGTGATTACGAAGCTCGAGAAGCACCGATGGTCAAATACCTCCAGCTGGTCAGAGCCGTGGTACAACAGTTCGAGAGTTTTGAGGTAGTCCGAATAGCTCGGGAAGAAAACTCCCGAGCGGACGCCCTCTCTCGGCTGGCCTCTGATAAATGTCCATTTCTTATGATAATTCATCGCATGTACATCATTTTATGTGCACATAATTATGTAATTATGCATATTTCATAGTTAACCTCAACTCCGCATTTAAATTAGAACTTTCATGCAAATTAATTAATTTAGTGATATTATTTAATAATAAATTAAAGTTGAGGGCTATGAGCATTAATTCTCCATTGCATAACCATGAGTATTTGAGATTTATTTGCACATTGTGGTAATTTTTATGGACTAAATTGTAATTATGTGTGTGCAGGACATTGAAGGTAATTGCAAGAAACTCCGGGGGCAAAATTGTCATCACAACTTTGACCAAGTCAAACACAGAAGTTTGTATTTTGGTTGGAGGGAAAATAAATTTCAAAATTTGAAATTGAGAAAAAGAAACACATATTTTGGTTGGAGGGAAAATTGAATTCAAAGTTTGAAATAAAGGAGAGACATGATGAGCCTTGGGAAATAGGGTGCCCAAAGTCCAAGAAAGGGGCTGCCCACCTCCTTTTCCTTTTCCCCATACATCATATTCTACTTAAATCCAGCCATCTATCTCTTTTTGATACAATCTCCACCCTCCATTGACCCAACTTTCCCTATAAATAGCCCATGACAAGGAGGAGAAAGGGGAGTTCTTCTTTTGGCAATTTTCACCCTCTCCCTCTCACATCTTAGGTCACCGAGTTCGCCCTCTTTAGTCTTTCTTCTCCTCCTGATGTCTTCATAAAAGTTCTTTATTTTTAAGTCTTCTACAACTTCTTATTCTGCATTATCTTCCAATTCCTTCTGATTTTGAAGCTATTTTATGTTTTTCACTGTGATATCCTGTTCATCTGTGAATCAGTGTTCCTCTCTGTTCTTTCCATTATTTCTCACTCTTCCTTCCATTTTATCCTTCTGCTGTCTTCATAAAAGTTCTTTATTTTTAAATGTTCTACAACTTCTTATTCTGCATCATCTTCTAACTCATTCACGTTTTTAAGTTATTCTTCATTTTTTACATTGCTGTCCTATGAGTTTACTGTTCATTCGAAGTGCTAGAATCTGTTATTCCTTCGTTTTGAAGCCTTTTTTCTCTTCTTTTCTCTCCGAATTTTTCATAAAAGTTTTTCCTCTCTTCCTCCTCTTCAACTTCTTCTTCTTGTGCATCCCCTAATTCATCTTGGTTTCAAAGTTATTCACCCTCCAAAGGCGGCTTCAACGACGATGGTGACTACCTCCCGGCGTAGACGCCGTCATTACCATTGCTGCTACTATCTTCATATCTCAGGCTCCTCTTGTTGTTATTACTTTTGTGTTATTTTACTTCATTGTAATCTTGTCACCTCTTTGTTGTAAGCTTGTCATGCACTTCATATACTCTTTCTTTTAAATTAATGAAGAGAGTTGTTCTTTTGATCTAGTTCTTGATCTTCTTCCCTCTCTACCCCCTTCTTCTATCTCTTCTTTTCACTTCATGCAATTAAATTCTATAGCATAGGCGCATAATCATAGGTGTTTTTAATTAAGTGTTTGGTTTGTTCTTCATTTCACTATTTTCTTTAAGCAAAGCAAAATCACAAGTGTTTTCTAAAGGACTCCAAAGTTTTTAAGTCTAAAAATCTCTTCTTCTCTGTGGATTCAACCCTTCTCGCCACCTTATTACGTCTTACTTTCATCTAGTGCGAGTTGGAAATTCTAAGATTGATATGCGTGTTTTAAACGATGAACTTTCGCGTTATCAATTTTTGGCGCCGTTGCTGGGGAAGAATGATGATTTTTTGACTTAAGAACTTTATTTTCCTTATGTTTATAGTGTACTAATAAAATTCTCTTTTCTTATTTTTACAGAAAAAAGGGAGAAAAAGTAATTTAAAAGTTCAAAAAAAATCAGAGGTAAGTTTGCCGTTCTTTCTTTCATCTTTGTGATTTTGTCATTCATTTCAAAAAGAAAAAAGAAAAAAAAGAACGAGGAAACGCTTTTCAAGTAAGTATCCAAACTTTTCCTCCTTCATTTTAATTTATTTCTCTACATTTCATATATTGTGGTTAGATAGGTTCACTAAATAAAAAAATAAAAAAAAATCATCACTTGAACTTCAATAAAAATCTTCATTGCAAGAGTAGAACCCACACTTCCATGTTTTAGGTCATGCATCATTTATGATAGAATTTATTTTTATTGTTTAATTATTGTTAATTGCATTATTGAAGATTGGGGGAGGCAAGGTGAGTACTCTAATTTTTCCAAAAACATGTTCATGCATTTCCATGCTTGCATAGAACCCCTTGTTTGAACTTGGTTTGTTGCATATAATTTCTAAAATATTCTAAGCGCAACACCCATAAGAAAGATAAGGTGGGGATTTCATCACTCTTCCTTAGCCCACAAACCATAATTCCTATGCATCTTTGCATCACCTAGACCGTAAATAAAATCAAGTAGACATTGGCCCTAGGTTCACACTGTGGTTCTTGTGTTATTTGGGCTTACCCTCTTATGAAAATCGGTGCCTAAGGCAAGACGATCGGACGGTAAACGCCTTAAACGGACTAATGGTTTGACATAATTAGGTCCCTACGAAAGTAGGGGGAACCTCCCACTACCCCACCCCTTACCTAGTCGGTGGAAATATTGAGGGTGAACTTAAATTTCACTTTAGCCATTTTGTGATTGTAGGTCTAGGTTACATCTAGGGCATTAAGTAATTTGTGTGACAACTTGTTTGTGTTTGCATAAAAAAAATAAAAATAAAAATAAAAACAAAATAAATCTCATCTTCTCTCTCTTCGTCCTAATTTGAGTCAAAACAAGAAAAAATCAAAAAAAATTATAAAAAAATATCATAAAAAAATTCTCACATCTCTCATCTTCAACCTTGGTTTATGCAAGGGAGAAGATCTTAACATCTTGACTTAGTTGAGCCCATTAGTGAGATTGAGCGATTCATTTTTAATCAGGCCCAAAATCAAATCCAACCTATGGCTGAACAACACCAACTAGAGGTGCCCAAACAGATGAAGGAATATTTTATTCCTTCAAATTATCAGCCATCCACTTGTATCCAACTGCCTAATGTCCCTGCTTTGCATTATGAGATCAAATCTAGCACCATTCAGATGCTCCCATCCTTTTATGGGAAGACCAATGAAGATCCCTATAAACATCTGGATGAATTTTTAGAAATTTGTTCCATTGTGAAAATTTAAAATTTCACAGATGATGCCCTCCGCCTGACCTTATTCCCTTTCTCACTTAAGGACAAAGCCAAATACTGGCTAGGGGCCTTAGGGAAACCTATTGGCACATGGGCAGATATGCAGCATGAGTTCCTTAAGAAATTCTACCCATCGGTAGAACCAACACCATGGGACGTGCAATTACAAGATTCGCGCAACTCCCAAATGAACAAATACATGAATCATGGGAGAGATTAAAGGAACTCCTCAGAAAATGCCCACATCATGGGCTTTCCAAATGGCAAATAGTGCAAGCTTTCTATGAGGGCCTAGATGATCAAGTTAGGCAGATTGTGGATGCATCATGTGGAGGGGCCTTTATGAGTAAGAGTGAGGATGAGGCCTATGCATTATTTGAAATGTTGAGCAAGAATTCAATCAACCATGCTTCCTTATCCTCATATGAGAGAACCATTGGGCCCTCTAAACGGATCGGGATGTATCGTGTGGAACCTGAAGCTAGAGTGGATGTGAATTTCATCCATCAAAAACTGGACAAGGTGGACATCATGGCCCAAAAGCTAGAACAGGTTGATATGCTAGCCCACAAATTAGACCAGCTCTTGGCCCAAAACAAACAAGAAGCCACTATCCCATCTACGTCCAACCCATACCCAAACCCAACACACCATGAGGTGCGTGCTTTATGTGCTAGCTCGGACCATCATGTGTCCGATTGTTCAACAGCAGCCCAGTTACCACCTTTTATACATGAGCAAGTCCAAGCAGCCCAGGGGTTCTCTAAGCCCGACTATGATCTATTTTCTAACACCTATAATCAGGGCTGGAGGAATCACCCCAATTTCAATTGGAGAAATCAACAAGCTCCCAATCAGCCCACCATCCCCTCCGCATCTCAAACTCACAAACCACCCATCCAACACCAATTCCAAGCACAACCACTATTTCAAGGGAATGCTTATGGTCGGGGACCGCAAGCCCAACAACCACTTCCCCGATTTAACCAGGGTCAGGTCCCATACCAACCTCCTCAACCCAATTACGGGCAATCTTTGAATTCCCAACAAATCTATCAACCTCCTCTGCAACACCACCAGGACACCCAAATTGATGATAGATTCCATCAATTACAACAACTAATTCTGGCCCAAAATCAATCCTTCTAACAAACCATGCAAGCCCAAAGTCAATCTTTCCAACAGACCCTCCATGCCCACCAACAAACTATTTCTAAGTTGGAAACCCAATTGGGCCAATTGGCTGAAGCCACCATGAGAAGGGAAATGAGACAATTACCAAGTCAGCCCATTGTCAACCCCCGCAATCAACAACCTGCAGGCTTCCCTCTAAGAGCTCCCATTCTTCCTCAACCCAATCAA
Organism: Amorphophallus konjac; assembly: GCA_022559845.1. NCBI lineage: Eukaryota > Viridiplantae > Streptophyta > Magnoliopsida > Alismatales > Araceae > Amorphophallus > Amorphophallus konjac. The sequence goes on along the minus strand of CM040123.1, from coordinate 350,920,973 downwards.
CCTCAGCCGCCCCCTCCTGTAGGTCCTCAGTTTGAGAATGCCAAAGCCATCTCTACCCTTAGGAGCGAGAAAATTCTTAAAGATCCTTATCAGGCTAAGGATGTAGGTAGTAGTTCAGGCCAAGACGCCCACGAGGAGAGTGATAGTGAGGATGAAGAGCCTGTGATTATGCAAGAGAAGAAAAAGCCAGAGGGTGGAGAGAACAAGCGGAATAAAGGAAAAGCAAAGGTTGATGAAGAAAGCCCTCAAGAGTATGTTCCTAAGATCCCTTTTCCCGATACTCTAAAATTTAAGGCTCAAAAGAAAAAGTCGGTCCACCAAGAAGAGCTAGTGGAATTGTTTAAACAAGTGAATATCAATATTCCACTTTTGGACTCGATCAAGCATGTGCCGACAAATGCAAAGTTTTTGAAAGAGCTGTGCACTCCAAAAAGGGAACCCAATGCGATAACTCAAAAGATCCGCCTATCTGAAGATGTGAGTGCTGTTTTGATGAATCATTTGCCAAAAAAATTGAAGGACCCTGGAGCCCCGTTAATCTCATGTGACATAGGTGGGGTCACTTTTGATCGAGCATTGCTAGACTTAGGTGCTAGCGTGAATCTTTTGCCCACCTTCATTTACGAGCAATTTGATCTGGGAGAGTTAAAACCTACTTCAATAATCCTTCAACTAGCGGATCGGTCGGTTAAAACTCCAAGGGGTTTTTTGGAAGATGTCATTGTTAAGGTGCATGAATGCTATTTTCCTGTAGATTTCTTAATTTTAGATATGACCTCGTCTCAAGAATTGAAACATACCCCTATTATTTTGGGACGTCCTTTTCTAGCAACTGCTAAGGCCAACATCAACTGTGCCACGGGAATGATGGATATTTCTTTTGGAGGTGAGAAAGTTTCTTTAAATGTGTTTAAGGCATCTCAATATCCGGATCAAGGAGAGGAATGTAATGTCGTTGATATCTTTGAAGATGTGATTTCGGATAATATTGAGGATACCCTAGAAGAGAGTAACATGCTTCAGGATTTTCCTCTCTCTTCTACACCTTGGTCTAGGGTAGAACCACTTCCTGCACTTCAATCTGAACCAATCATGTCATCTCTGGAACATCCTCCCGCTCTGGAACTCAAGCCTCTCCCAGACTCCCTTAAATATGCATATCTGGGACCTAACTACTGTCACACTCTACCTGTCATCATTGCCTCCAACCTCACTACTGTACAGGAAGCCCAACTCTTAACTGTTCTTAAAGAGTATAGAGGGGTAATAGGTTAATTGGTCGGTGGCGGATCTCAAGGGGATCAGTCCCGATGTTTGTATGCACCATATCTATTTAGAGGACAATGTCAAACCGAGCAGGGAGATGCAATGCCGGTTGAATCCTAACATGAAAGAGGTGGTTAAGCAAGAGGTGGTGAAGTGGTTAGATGCCGGAATTATATATCCCATCTCTGACAGCAAGTGGGTCAGTCCTACACAAGTTGTTCCAAAGAAATCTGGGCTGACCGTGATTCAAAATGAGAAGGGTGAAGAGGTGCCAATGAGACTACAAACGGGGTGGAGAGTCTGTATTGATTACAGAAAATTGAACTCAATGACAAGGAAAGATCATTTTCCTCTCCCGTTTGTGGATCAAATTTTGGAAAAATTGGCTGGGCAAAGATATTTTTGCTTTTTGGATGGATACTCCAGGTACAATCAGGTTACTATCTACCCGGAAGATCATGAAAAGACTACATTCACGTGTCCGTATGGCACGTTTGCATTTATAAGAATGCCATTTAGGCTTTGTAATGTCCCTGCCACCTTTCAGCGGTGTATGATGGCAATCTTTTCTGAAGTGGTGGGGGATTTTTTTAGAAATTTTCATGGACGACTTCTCAGTTTTCGGTGACTCATTTGATTGCTGTTTGGAGAATTTGCGGAAGGTGCTGGCACGATGCATTAAATCCAACCTTGTGTTAAGCTGGGAGAAAAGCCACTTCATGGTAAGAGAAGGTATTGTGTTAGGCCATGTTATTTTCGAAAGGGGAATAGATGTAGACAAGGCTAAGGTTGATCTGATTTCCAATCTTCCTCCCCCTTCGTCTGTCAAGCAAATCCGCTCTTTTCTTGGCCATGCGGGTTTTTATAGAAGATTCATTCAGAACTTCTCTACCATTACTCGTCCGCTCACTAAGCTCCTAGCCAAGGACACTCCATTCCAGCTAGATGAGTCTTGTCTTGAGACTTTTCACTCTCTTAAAGCGGCCCTCACTCAAGCCCCAATCCTACAGTCTCCTGATTGGTCGCTCCCATTTGAAATCATGTGCGATGTCTCTGACTATGCCACAGGAGCTGTCTTAGGCCAGAGAATTGATAAAAAACCTGTGGTAATTTATTATGTGAGTCGCACCCTCGTCGATGCTCAATTGAATTATACCACCACAGAGAAAGAACTTCTGGCTGTTGTGTTTGCCCTAGAAAAATTTCGCTCATATCTTTTGGGGGCCAAAGTCATTGTTTATTCGGATCACGCTGCCTTGAAATACCTGCTCACCAAGAAGGATGCTAAACCCCGTTTGATTAGATGGATTCTCTTGCTACAAGAATTTGATCTTGAGATCAAGGATAAGAAGGGGTTAGAGAATGTTGTAGATGATCACTTGTCTAGGATTGTGATTCCTGAAAGTGCTCCTATGTCTGATTCCTTCCCTGATGAGCAAATTCTTTCCATCTCTCACAACTCAACACCCTGGTACGCTCACATAGTCAACTACCTGGCGGTAAGATAGATTCCAGGTGGGTGGTCTAGGCAGGAGAAGGATCGATTCTTTTCAAAGGTTAAGCACTACTTTTGGGAGGACCCCAAATTATTCTATGTGGGTCCGGATCAAATAATTAGGAGGTGTGTCCCCGAGGAGGAACACCAAAGTGTTCTGAACTTTTGTCACACTCTATCTTGTGGGGGACATTTCTCGGGAAAGAAAATGGCTACCAAAGTGTTGCAAAGTGGATTTTTCTGGCCCACTCTCTTCAAAGATGCCTATGAATTTAGCAAGACTTGTCTTAGGTGTCAAGCTATGGGGAACATAAGCAAACGAGATATGATGCCACTTAACCCCATTCTAGTGGTTGAAATCTTTGATGTTTGGGGAATTGATTTTATGGGGCCCTTTCCGCCATCATTCGGACATGAGTACATTCTTGTGGCGGTCGACTATGTGTCTAAGTGGATTGAAGCCATTGCCACCCGGACCAATGATCACAAAGTTGTCATGAAGTTTATCCGAAAAAATATATTTTCAAGGTTCGGGTGTCCGAGGGCGATCATTAGTGATGGAGGTTCTCATTTCACTCATGCCCAATTCGAGCTCTTCTCAGGAAATATGGGATCACTCATAAGATTGCCACCCCCTACCATCCCCAAACAAGTGGCCAAGTGGAGACATCCAATAGGGAGATCAAAAACATCCTGCAGAAATCTGTTAGGCCCGATAGGAAGGATTGGTCTGAAAGATTGGATGACGCTCTTTGGGCCTATCGGACAGCATACAAAACTCCCATTGGCATGCCTCCATATAGGTTAATCTTTGGGAAAGCTTGTCACCTACCCGTTGAGCTTGAGCATAGAACCTATTGGGCTATTAAGCAGTTCAATTTTGACTTGGCCAAAGCCGGATCTTATAGGGCCCTACAACTAAATGAGTTGGAGGAGTTGAGGAATGAAGCTATGAAAATGCCAAGATTTACAAAGTCAAGACCAAAGCTTTCCATGATAAACACATTGTGAGAAAATCATTTCAACCTGATCAAAAGGTTTGGCTTTTTAATTCTAGGCTGCGCTTGTTCCCTGGTAAGCTCAAATCCAGATGGGACGGATCATTTGTAGTTGTTAAGGCTTTTGACCACGGTGCTGTCAAAATTTTGAATCCTAAAAATGGTCACATTTTCACTATCAATGGTCAAAGATTGAAACCTTATTTGGAAAATGATCAGCTGCAAAAAGAATCCATTATTCTAAGTGGTCTAGAATAAAATCTTCATGAGCTCTCATGCGTCTGGCTGAAGACGGAAAACTTAGCGCTTCTGGGAGGCAACCTAAGGTTTTTGATGTTTGACATTTTTGTTTGAGTATGTTTTAGTAGTCAGGTCAAGGCCATGGAGAGGAAGTCATCACCGTTCGTGACATTGAGGGAGGTTTCATCCCGCCTATCCAGTTGTCTCTTTCTGACTCAGAAGTATTTATTGATACATTGTTCTATTGCGTTCAATTTTATATGCCATTGAGGACAATGTCATTTAAGTTGGGGGGAGAGAAAAATTTTCATGATACATATAGTACAACCTGATAGGAGTCTGTGTTGCATATCATCAAAGTAGACAGATGTAAACCCCATTTTGAGTTTCATGATTCATATTTAAATTAAAAGTAATTCTGGAATAGAAAAGACTAGGGAGAAGGATGATGAGAAATTTAGTCAATCTAGCCGTGGAAAACTGATATAAGAATCCATTTAAAGTTCATGTCCACTTTAGAAAAAAGAAATTCACATTACACACTAATGAAACAAGCAAGACAAGCCTCCTGCCATTTTAGGTATGATGTCTGATATTCTGCACTTCTTAAGAAAAGAGATCTTTTTACAAAGCTTTCTGCCAAATTATTTATCAAATAAGTGCAATGGCACTATGAAAAAAAAGAAAAAAAATATCATGAAAAATGCCCCTACTCTTAGTAACCGGGCCTACTTCACCTAAGACGTGTTGAGGTTCGCGTAAAATGGAAAAGGGAACCTGGATCTGCGAAACTAGGCCTGCTTCTCCTAAGGCAAGAGTCGAGGTTCACGTTAAGCGGTGAAGGGTAGTGCAGAATCATGTGTGATATAAAATATTCCAAAGGGACAACGTAATAAGGCAGATAAAAAGCTAATATACTTAATGCTCTGATCTAAGAGGTGCAGGGTTGAAAGGTATTTGCTTAGAATAGCGAATGGGGGATGCAATTGTCAAAGCTGTGGATTTGGTAGTTACACATGCACAAGTGCTATTGAGCTTTGATTTTAATTCTTGATCATGTACTATTAAGTTTCTACATAAGGCTAGTGTGCATTAATGATTCCAGATTCTTAATCTTTGGTTGATTCTATGAAGGGAGAACTGGATATGAGAGCATGAATTTTACAAACTCTTGTTAGTCCTAAATTTTAATTTATTGGCATTGCTAAAGGACTAGCAATGAATAAGTTGGGGGGTGTGATAAATGTCCATTTCTTATGATAATTCATCGCATGTACACCATTTTATGTGCATATAATTAGGCAATTATGCATATTTCATAGTTAACCTCAACTCCGCATTTAAATTAGAACTTTCATGCAAATTAATTAATTTAGTGATATTATTTAATATTAAATTAAAGTTGAGGGCCATGAACATTAATTCTCCATTGCATAACCATGAGTATTTGAGATTTATGTGCACATTGTGGTAATTTTTATGGACTAAATTATAATTATGTGTGTGCAGGACATTGAAGGTAATTGCAAGAAACTCCGAGGGTAAAATTGTCATCACCACTTTGACCAAGCCAAACACAGAAGTTTATATTTTGGTTGGAGGGAAAATAAATTTCAAAAGTTTAAAATTGAGAAAAAGAAACACATATTTTGGTTGGAGGGAAAATTGAATTCAAAGTTTAAAATAAATGAGAGACATGATGAGCCATGGGAAATGGGGTGCCCAAAGTCCAAGAAAGGGGCTGCCCACCTCCTTTTCCTTTTCCCCATACATCATATTCTACTTAAATCACAGCCATCTATCTCTTTTTGATACAATCTCCACCCTCCATTGACCCAACTTTCCCTATAAATAGCCCATGATAAGGAGGAGAAAGGGGAGTTCTTCTTTTGGCAATTTTCACCCTCTCCCTCTCACATCTTAGGTCACCGAGTTGGCCCTCTTCCTTCTTTCTTCTCCTCTTGATGTCTTCATGAAAGTTATTTGTTTTTAAGTCTTCTACATCATCTTCTAATTCCTTCTGGTTTTTAAACTATTTCGTATTGTTCACTATGCTATCCTGTTCATCTGTGAATCAGTGTTCCTCTCTGTTCTTTCTAGTATTTCTCACTCTTCAATCCATTTTATCCTCCTACTATCTTCATAAAAGTTCTTTGTTTTTAAATTTTCTATAACTTCTTCTTCTGCGTCATCTTCTAATTCATTCACGTTTTTAAGTTATTCCCCATTTTTTACATTGCTGTCATGTGAGTTTACTATTCATCTGAAGTGCTAGAATCTGTTATTCCTTCGTTTTGGAGCCTTTCTTCTCTTCTTTTCTCTCTGAATTCTTCATAAAAGTTTTTCCGCTCTTCCTCCTCTTCAACTTCTTCTTCTTGGACATCCCCTAATTCATCTTGGTTTCAAAGTTATTCACCCCCCAAAGGTGGCTTCAATGACGAAGGTGACTTTCTCCCGGCGTAGACCATATCTTCCGCAAGGTGGTTCGTGATCCAAAGTCAAGAGAGGACGGCGACGTCATCACCATTGCTGCTTCTATCTTCATATCTCAGGCTCCTCTTGTTGTTATTACTTTTGTGTTATTTTACTTCATTGTAATCTTGTCACCTCTTTGTTGTAAACTTGTCATGCACTTCATGTACTCTTTCTTTTAAGTTAATGAAGAGAGTTGTTCTTTTGATCTAGTTCTTGATCTTCTTCCCTCTCTACCCCCTTCTTCTATCTCTTCTTTTCACTTCATGCAATTAAATCCAATAGCATAGGCGCATAATCATAGGTGTTTTTAATTAAGTGTTTGGTTTTTTCTTCATTTCACTATTTTCTTTAAGCAAAGTAAAATCACAAGTGTTTTCTAAAGGACTCCAAAGTTTTTAATTCTAAAAATCTCTTCTTCTCTATGGATTCGACCCTTCTCACCACCTTATTACGTCTTACTTTCATCTAGTGTGAGTTGGAAATTCTAAGATTGATATGCATATTTTAAACGACGAACTTTCACGTTATCAACCTCCTCTCTTGACCCCGAGGGTACTCGATCGGTCCTTCTCAAAGAGCTAGAGCGATCGAGCATTGATTCGGAGCTCCTGACTGTTGACTCGACCTCCCCAAGCGACTGGTGTACCCCCTACCTGTCGTGGCTCCAAGACTCTGAAGAGCCTCCCGACCTCCGGGAAGCCAGGAGATTGAATTACCAAGCTCGGTGATTCGTCATTCTGGACGGCACTTTATACCGAAGATCCTTCTCCGGTCCTCTCCTGAAGTGCCTCAGTACCGGTGAAGCCAACTGAGCGATTCAAGAGGTTCACAAAGGCCTGTGCGGAGCGCATTTAGGAGGAAGGTCGCTCGCCAGGATCTTGCTACGGCAAGGTTACTGCTGGCCCACTCTGCAGCACGACTGCTCGACCTACGTACAGCACTGTGACCGATGCCAGCGATTTGACCACTTGGTCCATCAGCCGACAACGGAGCTCGTCACCCTAGTCGAGTCTTATCCTTTCGCTCGCTGGGGAATCGACATCATCGGGCCGTTCCCTACAGCTAAGGCCCAGAAGAAGTTCGTCATCATCGCCATCGACTACTTCACCAAATGGATCGAGGCCGAAACCACAGCTAGGATCACCGAGACAGTCGTCTGGAGTTTCATCTAGAAGTCGATCATCTGTCGCTACAGCATCCCCCGGGTGATAGTGAGCGATAACGGTCGGCAATTTGATTCTCATTATTTTTGAGACAGATGCGCCGACCTAAACATTCGCAATCACTTCACCTCGGTCGCCCACCCTCAAGCTAACGGGCTGGTCGAAAATGCCAATAAGACTATCCTAAAGGGCTTCAAGACCAGGCTCGGTAAATCCAAGGGGAGCTGGCTTGAGGAATTGTCGAACGTACTTTGGTCACACATAACGACTCCCAGAACAACAACCGGTGAAAGTGCCTTTCAGCTGGTGTACGACGCCGAGGCCCTGATCCCGTTGGAGATTGCCAATCTCTCCCTCCGAGTCATCTATTTCTCACCCAAGGCAAATGACCAGAAACTGCTCGAAAACCTCGACCTAGTGGATGAACTCCGAGAGATTGCCAGCATTCGAGCAACGGAATATCAACACCGCCTCACTCGATACTACAACGCCAAAGTCCGAGATAGATACTTTCAACCGAGAGACTTCGTTCTCAGGAAGGTCGAAGCCTCTCGACCACTTGAGGCCGCGGGCAAGCTATCCCCTAATTGGGAAGGCCCCTACCGAGTGGTCGAGATGCTCAGGAAATGTAAGACCCGTGTCTTAAGGGGATTCTTAGTGGTTCGGATCTAGGCTTTGTCCTGATCGTTTTGGCTATTTTTGCGGATTTTTAGGCGTTCGTTTGGCATTTATTGAAATTTGTTCAAGATTAATGGAAATTAGAGTTAAGTTTTCAAATATATATATATATATATATATATATATATATATATATATATATATATATATATATCTCTCTCTCTCTCTCTCTCTCTCTCTCTCTCTCTCCCCCATCGAGCTCTCTCTCTCCCTCACTCGTTCTCCCTCTTTCTCTCTCTCCCTCTCGCGATCTCTCCTCTCCCACTCTCTCGGATTCGGTCCGGACGGCCGCGGATCGAGGCGCGGGAGGTGTCGTTGGAACCGGCTCGTCGCGAGGAACGCGTAGGCGCTGACCTCGTCACGGATCGTGAGACGTGGAGGTGAGACGGGGCGAGAGGAGCTGCGGAGACCCCTCGCTTGCATGCGGCCCAAACTTGATTTTCGTCGCGATCGAGGTAGGGGGATGGAATCCTTACCTCACCAAGATCGCATTGGCATAGCATGCACGCCCATCCGACGTCGTTTTCTTTAATTTTCATGCTAAATTCCATGTTAGTGTAATTTAGGCTAAATTCTTGAAAATCACTCCATGGGCATTGTTTTTATGTTTTGATGTATGGATTAGTTGTAGAATGTTGTGGTTTGGTAGGTTTTACAGTTTTTCTACGTTTCCCCGTCGATCCGGCTCGACCGGGAGGGGGTTTGGTTTTGAGTGTATCGGTTTAAGCTCCCAGCTTGTGTGACGGTCCTTTCAGAGGCCGTCACACTGTAACGGCCCTTGTGGGGTGCGTTACGTGCGTGTGACGGCCCACAGTGGGGGCGTCACACTTAGTGTGGCGGTCATCTGATGGACCGTCACATGACCGTTACTTGACCCATTTGACCGTTGACCTTGTTAAGGCGGTTGGCCTGGCGGTCTATCGGGCGACCGCCAGAGCCATGTGACGTGCCCTTCTAGGTGCGTCATAGCGTAGAGACCCCTGGCCCTTCTTAACCTCGGTGGCCCTGACGGCCCACCTGGGGCCCGTCATAGCCCTTGTGACGCACCCTACCTCGACCGTCACAATCCTTGTGACGCCCCTTTCCTCGACCGTCACATCTGTAGACACGCTATTCTTGACGTCTCCTGAGAAAGTCTCATATCACTATACAACGCCCCGCGACGGCTTACGCGTTTTGAATCACTTGAGTGCTTCCTTTTCTTGAGTCTTCTTCCGCCCTTTTCGGCATCCGGAATCGCCTCGTCATGGCATTCGGGCGGCATCAACACCAGTCAGACGCATCAGGAGGTTCCGGAACCAAGAAGGGTTTCTGTCGGGCAGCCGCCAACGCCTGAACTGAGGACCCGGGTGGGTCTTTATGGGGGCGTCCAGGCCCCTGGATGCCCCCATTCTTTTAATTTATTTTTCACAGTCCAAAATCAAATAAAAAATAATATATTAATGGAGGCGTCCAGGACCCTGGACGCCTCCATAAAAACAAGTATAAAAAATATAAAATGCCAGCTTTGGCATAAAAACAAAACAAAAAATAATATATTTATGGAGGCGTCCATGCCCCTGGACGCCTCCATCAACTCCCTCACGGGCGCCGCCCGCCGAACGACGGTTTATCGTGTGTGAAAAAATCCAAATTATGGAGACGTCCAGCCATCTGGACGCGCCCATTTCTGAATCACGAGACGCCGCTTACAAAACCACGCGTTGTGCCAAACTGCGTGCGGCCGTCGGTGGTGTTCGGTGGACCTGTTGGAGGCGTCCGGGGCCATGGATGTCTCCACAAAAATATTCTAAAAAAATAAATAAAAATAGAATAAAATATTAGTTCGGCCCTGATGGAGGTGTCCAGGGTCCTGGACGCCTCCACCCTCCGGAGCCCTATAAATAGAGGCCCACCCCCTCAGTTCTAGAGGGCTTCTAAGAGATCCGATAGGCTGCCGGAGCCCAGAGGCTACAGAGTCATTTCTAACCCGTGGGGTCTTTTGTAGGTGGAGGTTCTGCCGGCTTCTCAGGTGCCCACGCTCACGAGAGGAAGGTCGTCTTCATCCATCGCGCTTCCACGTCATCCCCACGCTGCCGGAGCTCCGCCGGATCTCACCCTCGGCTCCTCCAATAAGCCTTTTCTTCCCCTTTTTCTCCATAGTTCTTTACATTCATCATACTGCATCCTCTATCTCCCTACATAAGGGTGCCGTCTCTTGCATACTTCTTGCATTCATCATCGCATTTTCCTCCTACTCGAGTCCGAGAGGGGTTTAAAACCACACCAACCAGATGTGTGTCAGGTCACGATCTCGCTACTTTTATTGCAAGGAATTGTTACTACACTGCCATTTTCTAATTCCGTTCGTTTATTGTCTACTATTTTTCAAGGGTAACCAAGGAAAGCCCTCTCCGTTGGCCGGCCGAAGGGGGAGGAAGAAGCAACCCGCCATCTCCCACTCTTGAGGTAGGCGCGATCACTTTCTTTATTTTGGGGTCTTTTGGCCCCTGACGATCACATCTTGTTCTCGAGGCCGCGGCGAGTCACTTCCCCAATGGCTGTTTAAATTTCCGTTCTTATATTCTCTTTATATTCTGTTATATTCTGCTCATATTCTCGAGGCCGCGGCGAGTCACTTCCCCAATGGCCGTTTAAATTTTTGTTTTTATATTCTCTTTATATTCTGTTATATTCTGCTCATATTCTCGAGGCCGCGGCGAGTCACTTCCCCAATGGCCGTTTAAATTCCCGTTCTTATATGTTATATTCTTATCTATTCATATTCTCGAGGCCGCGGCGAGTCACTTCCCCAATGGCCGTTTCAATTCTTGCTATTTAATTTATGCACCATTCCCGTCCCCTCGAGGCCGCGGCGAGTCACTTCACGCTATGGCCGTTTAACCCCCATATCTTGCTATATTACATGTGTCCCGCTCGCCCCGCCGGAGCAATCTCCCGTGGTGGCCCCTTCTCTCTTCTCTTATTTCTGTGTTGCAGCAAACAAAAGAGGAGCCCGCGCGCTCCGCGTCTTCTCCGCTCCCCGAACCGCGTGACGTCGCTCACAGATTGGCGATCACGGTGGGACCTCTACTGCTTCCTTTTGGCTACCCTTGCAAGTTCGGCACCGTTCGTGCCTCTCCACCTTGGCGCCCTCGCGCGCCCCCGTTGTGCTCACGGCAGCACTGTCAGTTGTGATTGGTTGGGTTTTTATTATATGTTTGTTATTTCTGTTGTTTTCTTACTCTATATCTCTGTCAGCATTCCATTGCATACATCCATCCCTCTTTTATATCCTTTTTCATTTTTTCTAAGGATCACCCTTTCCCGGTGAAAGAAGGACTCTCCGTTTGAGAATTCCTCTCAACGGACTAGAATCTCCTCCACTGGGACCTCCGTAAGTCCCCGACATCGAAGAATCTCCTCTTCGTTCACTGGGCTGGTTGTACCATTGAAGTTCTCTGGAGTTAGTCATCCCATTCGTGGTGAGACGAGAGACCCTAGCTGACACGGTGGTGAAACAAAAATAAACTAGGGTCCCTATTTTGTGTGAACTTCGGATCTCGCTAAAAACACAAAAAAATCATCAAAATCAAAACACAAAAAAAGGCGTAAAGGCATCCACTTGTTTGATAATCTCTGCTACATGCTTGCTAGTGTATGTTTTTGCGTTCTGGGAAAACTGTGAGCATGGCTCACGAGTCTTTTGAGGAGAACCACCCTAGTCGTGGTTTGTCAGCCGACCCGCGAGTCTATGCTATGGACTCGGGTCCTTCTCATGAGCCCTCGCATGAGGTGCAAGTTATTGCCGGGGACACGTCCCCACCACAGGATATCTCTTCCTTACTAGGCGTCCTCGCCAACACGGAGCTTACCTCTGAACAGCTCCGGGCCTTCCAGGCCATTCTGAAGGGAAAATCTGTTTCCCCCATGCCCCAGGAATCAACTCCGGCCATTGCACCTCTCCAAGAGTCCGTGCAGGCCATTCCATCTCCTTCATTGGCGCAAGCCATCCAGTCTCCCTCGCTTCAAGGACAAGCGAGCCAAGAACCACCCTCATTCCAGTTCCCGTCACAATCTCAAACTCCCGTTGTTCCCCACATACCGCTTCAGCCGGGGCCAACTGTCGGCGGTCCGACAGCTCCCTCTCATTCGGGGTTCCCCCCTCAAGTCTCCGGGAGACAATTTCTCCCCCAGTGGCAAGTGCCACCTTCACCTCCAGAGGAGCTCGCCCAATCGCTCCTCAATAGGTTCAATCGCATGGACGAGCAATTTCAAAATCTGAGAAGAATGGTGGACGTGAAAGCCACCCCGGAGGTTACTTTGCCAATCCTTCCCGTCATTCATCTTCCTCCCTCCGAAATGCCCACGTACCGCAGATACAATGGTACCGGCAACCCCTTCATTCACCTCAAGGATTTCATGTATGAATCCTCCTATTGGCAAAACGATCAGAGGTCCCTGGCATACCTCTTTCGGAGATCATTGGATGGTCCCGCGCTAGAGTGGTTCTATTCTTTGGAGCCCCGCGAGGCCGAGAATTTTGAAATAGTCCAGAGAAGGTTCTTGCAGAAATATAGGGATAGGGTCGGTCCCACACTCTCCATTACCAACCTAGTGGCCGAAAAGATGAAACCCGACGAGGATTTTATCCGCTATGCTGATAGATGGAGGTCTCTGGCGGAAAGAATAAGGGATACCCTCTCCGAGCCCGAACAAGTGAAGATGATTGTGTCTAATGCAACCCTATAGTTCAGACACGTCCTGGCCATGAATAAACTTACTACAATGGAGGAACTCTATGAAAGGGCCCGGTACATCCAAACCCAGTTAAAAGACTCCCCCATTATGAACATGTTTGAGTCACCGAAGCCCAAAGTGGTCAGAAAGACAGGCGCTGGTGTCCCAGGCGGAGCCACAGAAGGGGTCGTGACAAATGAGCAAGTGGGTGCGGTCAACAATGACAACTATGCAGTCAACCAAATGCCTCCACAAATGCCCCGACTTCCCCTCCAACCAGGTCCTTTCCCTCTTCGTCCTCCACCCCAAAATAATCCACCCCAGGATAATATGCCTCCATTACGTCAACCCCAGCAACAGCAACAACAACCACAACCTCAGCAACAACAACCACCGCTTCAGTACAACCAAGTTCCACCCCCGGGGAACTATGGTCCCCAACAGCAACAAAGGAGGCCGGTCGGTCCCAAGAGAGCCTACTATCCACCATTGCCAGAAATCTTAGCAGACATTTTTAATGCCCTCATGGCATCAAACCAACTCGCCCTACCCAGAGAAAGGCCCGTGTGGCCTCCGAATGTTGATACCTCCAAATACTGCGTCTACCACAGGCAGCCAGGACACATAGTAGATTACTGCTTCCATTTCAAAGATTACATCCACGATATGAATGATGAACATCAAATAGATTGGGATGAAATGAGACGATACGTTGCGGCTCTCAAGGCTAGGAGACCTCCTCATAGGCCACAGCAGCAGTTACAATAGCAGCAGCAGCAGCAACAGCAACCACAACAACAACAACAACCCGACATGGGCATAATCCAGAATCCATTACCGGAGCACCAACAGCCCAATCATCAGGTTAACCCCATCTCCTCCTTCTCGAAAGTCGGGAGAGAGCAGGTGTGGCACCCGGAAAGTACCTCCATTCTTTCTACCGCCCATCTTATCATCACGCAACACCCTTGCCTTGCCCGGGTAGCACCTCTCTCTCATCAACCCGCGTCAGTATCGCCTTCACCATTTCCACTACCATTACGCCCTCTCATCCGTACCCCGATCCCCTATCAACCGACACTCTCCACTACGCCTTCACACCCTCTCATCTTCTCCCACTCCCCTACTTTACCATCCACCTCTACCACATTTACCCCTACACCTTCTAAACCCCTTATCATCCGTCAACCATACATAACCCCGTCTTTCTCCACCGTATCACCACTAATGCCTTCAAAACCACTCATTAACCATCACCCACCTCAAAATCCTTGCCCGCTTCAAGCCCTACCCACTTCTATTTTGTCTCCACCTCCACTTTCCAGACCCCTTATCCTTCATAATCCGCCCGATATCCCCTCTACCTCCACCATGCCTCCACCTAACAAACCCCTCATCAGAATCTCTGCTCCCGTCATCACCCCTGCTTCATCAACCATTCCTCCACCACTACCCCTCAAATCCCTGTTAAAACCCACTGCTACCCCCACAGAGGTACAAAAGCTGCAGGCAATGGTGCTCCGGAGTGGAAGGATTTTCCACAGGGTTTTCCCCCACAACAGTCAGAATCTTGAGCAATCTCAGCCAGAGAAGGATGATGGAAAACAACCAGAAAGAGCTATCCCTGGAACACAGTATGATCTATTGAAACACTTGGACAAGACGCCTGCTCGGATCTCCATCCTGGAGCTACTTCAAAAATCCACATCCCACCAGGCGGCCTTGATGGAATATCTTCAAAAAGTCATGGTTAATGAAGACCTCCCCGTGGAGAAGATTTCGACCGTCCTGACCCCGACAGACACACAACCGGCCATCATGTTCCACAACTACGAGCTCGCTCCCAAGGAGGCTTGAAAATATGCACTGTGCATTTCAATAAAAATTAATGGGGTATCCATAAACCTGTGTCTTGTGGACACGGGTGCGTCCATAAATGTGATCTCCATGAGCACTCTTCAGTTGTGTGGGGTCGACGAGGAACAAATAAGACCTTCCTCGATCACGGTCACGGCTTATGACAATAGCAAAAGGCCGCCGCAGGGGATGATTATTCTGAAGGCAGAACTAGGCCCCATGTCAATTCCCACAGAATTCCATGTCCTCGACATGGACCCCACATTCAAGGCTATACTGGGTCGCCCTTACATCGAAGCCATGGACGCTGTGCCTTCCACCAACCATCAGTGCCTGAAGTTTCCTTACAATGGGAGAATTATTAAAGTGGTCAGTACACCTATCCTTCACACAGTGGATGCTATCAACACCTCTCTACCCTCTGTTTGGCTGTCTCATCGACCCATATTGTCACTACTAGACGTACGTGATTCATCTCACGTTCCACTAGCATCAAAGGAGCCGGTCAGGACAACCGTAACATCATATCTCCCTTTTCACTCCAAAGGGTGGGAGATTATGAGGAACATCGGCTACCAACAGGGTAAAGGTCTGGGCGCACAGTTACAGGGTAGGCTCAAATCGCCAAAGGAAATTAGGCTGAACCGCAGGTTTGGCCTAAGCTTCAAAGGACCGTTCAAGGCAGATTGGAAGCCCCTCACATGGACTCTATCAAACCACTTCAACAGAGGGCCCGTTGTTCAGATGGGAGATTACCCACGAGAAGCATATGGGAGATCACATGCTGTATATTTGGCTGAAAAATATCCGAGGATCACCAAAAGAGGCAAGATCAAAGATCCGGAATGCGAGTGGAACAAATGGTTCGACATACGGGACATTTCCGTTGCACTGGAAAGGATGTTCTCGTCTCCGCAGTTTGAAGGACCACCATTGATCTCCGAAATACCAGAGAATATTATCACTCTTTTTCAAGGTTCCAAACTATCCTCGTCCTCGCCAGAAGGACCCTGTCATCGACGGATCTTCATCCGTCCTCAACATTGCCGTCAACGGCTCATTAGCCGCCATCTTCTCCATCCACTCGTCTCAGCCTTTGCTAATATCATCTTCCTAGGCTAGATAATTATCTGATGATCTTCCTAGATCCCCTTCTCTGCTTACATACCTACGCGGGCTTTTCAACCCACGCCAGGTCTTCAACCATGATCTGCTCTATGAGCCTCATAATCCTCTAGCCATAACCACTTTTCTCTCTCCTCCAATCTCTTTTCACTGCTTTGTCATTCAAAATGAAAACGAAAAAAAAACGTCAATTTTCAAACTCCCCAACAACACATCTTCGTTGAGAAAACCTCCTACATCTCCCACGGGTGCGTACCGCCCTGCGGACCACCCGTCCAAGGTCCGATGAGCGACCTTTTCTACCCCTCCTCTGAGGGGTCTTCTCCTGTACATTCTACACCATCCTCTTCGTCTTCCTCTTCTTCTGTAAATATTGTCAGTCAATCTAGGAATGATAGGCCAAGGGTAGTACCTAGGAAGAAATCCAAGGGTAGGCAGATCCCTCGTCGATTCCTTCTGGATTTGGCCGCCAGGTGTCAGGCCCTTCTTGCCATCCCCCAGTTGTTAGAAAATCCCATCCAGCTACCGAAAATAGAATGTGAGGGCGACTGTGCATTTGATGAAGGATATGGAGTCTACGAGATCACGGATGAAGAATGCCCCACTGAAGATGAGGGTGAAGAATATGAGGATGCGGCAGGCGCATACGCAAGTGGAATGAGGAGATTCGATGAGCCGTCAACCGCCGTAGAAGAATCCACCAAAGAAGTCAACTTGAGAACTGAGGAAGACCCTAGGATCATCCTCATAAGTGACAACCTACCACCCTCTGAAGAAGAGGCATTAATTGAGGTTCTCAAGGAATATAAGGACACATTTGCATGGAGCTACGAGGATATGTCGGGTCTAGATTCAACCTTGGTCGAACACCGTTTAACCCTAAAACCAGGGTCCGTCTCGATAAAACAAAGGTTAAGGCGTTTCCACCCTCAGATGGCTTTGAAAATGAAAGAAGAGGTCGATAAGCTCCACAAAGCCAGGTTCATTAGAGTCGTCCTTTATCCTCAATGGGTGGCGAACATTGTCCCGGTCATGAAGAAAGATGGGAAAGTCAGGATTTGCATCGACTTCCGGGACCTTAACCGCGCGTGTCCAAAGGATGATTTTCCCTTGCCTCACATTGATGTGTTGATCGATAACACGGCAGGATATGAAACCCTCGCATTCATGGATGGATTTTCAGGATACAATCAAATTCGTTTGGCAGAAGAAGATCAGGAAAAGACGTCATTCACTACCCCTTGGGGAACATATTGTTACATGGTCATGCCATTTGGGTTAAAGAATGCTGGAGCTACTTACCAAAGAGCTATGATGGCCATATTTCATGACATGATGCACATATACCTGAAAGTGTATGTAGATGACTTGTTGGTGAAATCAAGGACCAGGATGGAGCATCCAGAAGTTTTAGCTAAGGTCTTGCAGAGGTCAAGGGAGTTCCAATTGAAAATGAACCCGAAGAAGTGTGTGTTTGGTGTGTCGTCAGGTAAATTGATGGGGTTCATTGTGAGCAAAAGAGGGATCGAGATAGATCCCGACAAAGCTAAGGCCATCGGGGATATGCCGCCTCCCAAGAATTTGAGGGAAGTCCGAGGTTTAATCGGGAGGTTGCAGTTTATTCGTCGGTTTGTGTCCCAACATTCACAAAGGTGTAGACCTCTCTACGAGTTGACCAAGCCAGGAGTAGAATTCCACTGGAATTCTAAATGTCAGAAAGCTTTTGAAGGGTTGAAGGAATATCTGGCTAGTCCACCCGTTCTCATTCCACCCAAACCAGAAAAACCTCTGATCCTTTACGTCTCAGTCTTGGATGACTCCGTGGGAGCCATCCTCGCACAAGCTGATGAAGAAGGCAAGGAACGGGTAACCTATTACTTGTCCAAACTTCTCAATCCCTGTGAGCAGAAGTACACCGTCATGGAGAAAACCTGTGCTGCCCTCGTTTGGGTAGTGCAGAAATTGAAGCACTACTTCTTGGCTCATGAGGTCCACTTGATTGTTCGAATGAATCCTATCAAATTCCTTCTGGAGAAAGCCGTCCTTACGGATAGGCTAGCACGCTGGCAAAGTTTTCTCTCTCAGTTCGACATCACCTACATCCAGCAAAAGGCGATTAAAGGCTATGCCATAGCCGAGCATCTCGCTCACCATCCTCTTCCCAAGTTCGATCCCGTCCAATCAGAGTTTCCAGATGAAAGAACTAATGTCCGTCAACCAATCAGATGAGCCAACGTGGTCGCTATATTTTGATGGAGCTCTGAATTCTCAAGGGAGAGGAATCGGCTTCGCCCTCCTGTCGCCTGAAGGCCTCACATTCCCATTTGCATACCAGCTCAAATTTCCAGTTACCAATAATATAGCCGAATATGAAGCTCTTCTAGCTAGCCTAGAACTCGCCCATTCTTTTCGTATCACTGAGTTGCGAGTCGTAGGTGATAGTCAACTCATCCTTCGCCAGGTGCTCACTAAATATCGCACTCGCGATCCCAAACTCAAGCCATACCAAGAACTCACTGCTGCCTTTGCCAAACTGTTCACCAAACTGATCTTTGTTCATGTCCCTCGTCATCAGAATATTCTCGCCGATGCCCTCGCCTCATTGGCATCATCCATAAGGTTCCCTCTAGGAAGATGGTTTGAGTCCATTTCTATCTACAAACTTCACACCCCTACAATCGATGATGCTTCCTACGTAAACATCAAAGACAGGATAGCAAGGAAGATCCTGCAGGAAGATATCCTTGAGAAGAGGGAGATCATGTTGGCAGAGGCCGAAGAAGAACTGGCTGATGAAGAGAAACCATGGTTCTATGAAATCGTCAAATACTGCCAAGATCAGTCTTATCCTGAAGGGGCCACCACAGAGGACAAGAAAGCCATAAGAAGGGTGGCTCAGAAATATACATTGGTTGGAGGTCTACTCTATAGGAGGAACCTTACTGGTATTCTGCTAAGATGTCTTGGTGACGATGAGGTTTGGAAATGTGTAGAGGAGACGCACTCGGGTGTGTGCGGTGGCCACGTGAATAGCCAGATGCTCGCCAAGAAGATCATTCGGCAAGGCTTTTATTGACCCACTATGGAAGAGGATTGTGCTGTCTATGTCCGTAGGTGTGTCAAGTGTCAACTTCACGACGATAAAATCTATTCACCATCTTCCTCACTTCATCCAATATCCTCCCCATGGCCTTTCTCCATGTGGGCATTCGACATCATTGGTCCCCTAGGTGATCCCAATTCCCTCACCAAGTAGAAATCTTTCATCCTTACTGCGACGGAATACTTCACCAAATGGGGTGAAGCCGAAGCTTACACGAAAATCAAGGCATCAACAGTCTGCAAGTTCATCATGAAGAACATCCTCGCCAGATTCGGCGTCCCAAGCATGATCGTCACCGACAATGGGCCACAGTTCATTTCTCAGGACCTACAGGACCTCTGCAAAAGGTACGCAATTGCATTGCATCATTCATCGCCTTATTACCCACAAGGTAACGGCCAAGCGGAGGCCACCAATAAAATATTGCTCAAAATCATCAAAAAAACCTGCGAGTCTAGTAAGTTTTCAGACTGGCCAGAAAAACTTATCGAAGCCCTATGGGCCTATCGCACTTCAATCCATACCCCCACCGGACAGACTCCATTTGCCCTTACTTATGGTATGGAAGCGGTAGTCCCATACGAGACTCTGATCCCTTCTCTCATGATACAATTGGACGAGGAATTTCCCCTCGACGATCGTCGTAATTCACTCCTCGCCCAGTTGGAACTCTTGGATGAGAAACGGCTGGCCGCTGCCGAACACGCGCGTGTGTATCAAAATAGACTCGCTCGCTTTTACCAAAAGAAAGTCGTTGAGAGAAAATTCAAAGTCGGTGAGATGGTCGTAAAAAGAATTTTTGTCAAACCTGGAGGGCCGCGTTCTAAGCTCCAACCCAATTGGGAAGGACCATTTGTAATTCAAGCCGTGTACCCTGGCAACGCCTACAAGCTAGTCAACGCCGAAGGGACCGAGTTATCCCACCCTTGGAATGGGCTTTATCTTAAGAAATACTACCCTTAGCATAAAACAAAAAAATGATGAAAAGATAAAAAACATCAAAAATAAAGAAATACCGAAAACCACTAAAAATATGGAAAATTCAAAATGCCGATGTCTGGCAGTCACCATGTAGTTAAGTCCCTGCATCTAACCTTCATGTTAGGATAGGGCCCATTAAGGCTTGGTAGGCACCGGGTCTTGGTTTGCCAGAACCGTGAAGATCCCTGTCCGGCCACGTCGGCCTAAGCTCGCTCGAAGGAAGCTAACATGTGCTCACTTATGTATTTTATTCAAAAAAAGTCGGTAGCATCACCTACGGTGGGGCCCCACCCAGAAGATCTCCGGAAGCTGTAATCTTTATTCTTTTCTCTTCGACCAAATGAGACAGTCGGCGCCCTTAAAACGCTGAGCATGAGAAACCGAAACTCAAACCCCAAGGGCAAGAGTAGGATCCATTTCCTCGAGCATCGATTAGAGCACGAGAAGAGGGCAGTGTCCCCGCAGGCATACGAAAGGGAGCCCACAAACGTCAAATGACTATATCTCCCTCACAAAAAGAAATACAAAATCAAAATCAAGAGCCTGGTCGTGACCGTGCCTGATGCGATAAATGGAACCCCTCAAAGCAAAAGTTTGAATCCACAAAAAGGGGGGGCTATGGAATGTAAATACTCGAGATTTGGTCCGAAGTTGCCCGAAAGGAAAGAGTTAATGGGCCCTTATTCGCTCGCCGGGTTAACAGCTTTGCCGGTCCTCTCAGGAGGTTTATCCCCTACACTCTTCCTTCTCCCTCTAAAGATGAAGGTTCGATGGAGTTTCTGAAAGGTGAAAACTGCCCAGGGTCTGCGACCTTATTTTAATATACACATTTGGTTGCCTACTTTGAAAAGCAAAAGCTATCGCTGCGAAGGAGTCTCCGTGTTTCTGGCTGGTCAAGACCCCTGTTTACCACCTTGATGTCTTCTTGTTTAACCTCGGGCTTAGGCCAATGCAAGCGCGTCACCTATGGGTGCGACGGCGTCTGATTCCGGGTCAGCGTCGCGCGGTTGGTCGTTAGGGTTCCAGGGTGTTCCATCATATACCATCTAGAGTTGTGAGGAAACAGACCCGGGTCGGGTAAATCTCTTACCTCAAACACCTTTTGGGTGAATCCCTGTGGTCGGAAGCGACTGGGAGCCTAAGCATGGCATGACGGTATTGTCATCAGGGTAAGTCTTAGCCGGCGGGATCATCATTCGAGGGGTCTAGAGGCCCAAATCAACCTAGATGTGCACTTAGGATACCTGGGAGGTCAGTAAGAAACCCCTGTTCTCACGTAGGTTAGGTGCCATTTGGGTGCTTGCCAGGCGTTAGCAACAAAAAATTGAAATGATAAAAACAACAAAAATGGAAAAGAGAAAATGTACATATTTGTAAACAAAAAAAATCTTTTTTATGATAAAATGAAAAAATGCCAAATATAAAAAAGAAAACAAATCAATTTTACATGATTGCATTTACGTGCAGCATCCCACTTCTAAATTTCGCTTGCATCCATGTGTTTGTGTGCCGCATTCATCATCATATCTTTATCTTGCCTTTATTAATAAAGGCTTGGCCCCTTGACCAGTTTCAAGGACAGTCACAGGACCATTTGCTTATTGAGCAAGGGGCCAAGTCAGAACAGAAATTTTGATTTGTTTGTTTCAGTGATGTGTGCAGGGATTCAGGCAACAAAAGTAAAGGTGAAAACCAAACAAACCGAACCTTGTATTTTATTCCAAAAAACTAAAAAAATTACATCAAGTTCCGCCCTCTCTCTCTGTATTACTCATCCCACTACTCTCCAGGAAAAACGCTCTCAAAGGTTCTACCCAACTACGAAAAGCGATACTCCTACCGCTCTGTACTCCCCTTCCTATTCCCACATCCCGGCATTGATCCACGGAAGCAGCAGAGAAGCTACCAACACGAAAGCCACACTCTCATGCTCTTTGGTAGCGCTCCTCACCATCTCTCAGCCACTGTTCAGCAAGACCAAGGCTGATTCGGAGTTCGAATAGTTGGGCCTCCATGGCCCTTCGTTCCTCCCTTTCAGTCAATCTGTTGGCTCTTTCTCTCTCTGCGTCTCTTTCTTTCTCTGCACGTTCTCTCTCGCGGTCTTCCCTCTCCAACTGGAGAGTGATCCTCAGTTCCACGGCATCCCTAGAGGAGTCGTCATCAGGATGACGCCGCAGTTCCCTCTCCAGTTCTGCTATCCTAGCCTCCTTCTGCGCAGCTTGGGCAAGCGCTTCTTCCGTCTCCTTTTCCTGCCGAGTCTACCATCTCATATACGCGATAAGGCGTAAACAAAGAGAACTCAACACTGAAATTTTTACCTGTATACAGAGCATCCCTTCTGCCTCCGCAGCACGCTGCGTGGCGTGAGCAAGTTGCTCATGAAGCAAGTCAAGTTCTGAGGTGGGAATCCACAAGCTGGAAGAGGCACCACCTACTCCCATCGCTGGGGAAGCCGCGCCAATCTGGGCATGCTACGACCGTGTGAATTAGCAGCCAACATCTAGAATCTGGGGTTTTAATTAGGAACGCACCGTACACCTACCAAGGCGCTCGTAGCTCCACGGCCATCACCCAACCGTTGCTCCATCTCTGCCAAGCGAGTTCGTAAAGTCGCTATCATCATATCACGGATATCCTGCAGCCATACGAGTCAGCATTTCCACCAGAAAATCAAAAAGGGAGAAAGAAGAAAAGAGAAAAAGGGGAGACCTACCTCCACAAGTCCCCGGGGTTGGAACTGCTCTGCGTACCTTGTCTTGTATAGATGCAGGTAATCCTCGCTATCCCGTGCCTGCGATTCCACGATTATGCCACCCCGTTGCTAGTCTTCATACTATTCAGGGAACCGCACGGGCCAGTCAATGCAGGTCGCCGGTCCTCGCGTCTTTCTCCCGACGCGAGGTGGCGCAGCTGAATCCACCCATTCTTGAGCCAGTCCCAAAGTCCTCATAACCAATCGTAGCCGAAGCGGCTCGATTTCATTCAGGCAATGCATCCACAATTCCCGTCCGAACCAGGCACGACTTGCTAGAACCCACGGCTGGTCGGCATCGACCATGTCTGAGTAGGGTCTCCAGTTTACCATCCCTGTAGGGAACTCCTGTAGCTCCCGCCTTAGCACCATCAGTTGGTAGGTTAGGGGTGCCGCACTCATGATGGGTTCCCACCGCCTGGCTATCGGCACCATCGCGGGTCGCCAATGCCGAGCTCTCCCCATGGGGAGGTAATAATAGCTCCACAGCTGCTCGGCGCAGGTCATCAGTACCTTGCAAACAAAATAAAAAAATATAAAACAAGCAAAACCAAAAATACCTGGATGAATGGTGTGAAACCACTCACAGTCATCTCACGGTCCGCTTCTTGGAACAGACCTGCAAACAAGTGGGCCAGCATGGCAGCTCCCCAGGCATAGTATCCTACTCTTTCAAGGTCTGACAGCAGCTCCAGGAAGTGACATTGGATACCATCCCCTTTCGAGCTCAGTACCAATCTCCCCAAAAGGAAGAGGAGAAATCTCCTCAAATCTATGTTGCATCTTTCCCAGTTGCCGAAATCTATGCAGTACATGGCACGGCATCCTATTTCCATCCTTTCCATGAACTCTTCTAAGGATTCATCATCCCGCCGATGAGTGTCGGTGAGCCCTAATGCATCCATGAGGGACGCCCTAGCTACCGACCTATTTTTCCGACCATCTAGGTCCAAACCCAGTAGCTTCCGAGCACCTTCTCGGTAGTCCGCGTAAGTAACTCCGGTCACTGCCTCACCATCCACCTTGAGGCTCGTAATTCGGACCACATCCGCCAAGCTGGGCACCATGTGCCCCCAGGGCATCAGGAATGCCCGACTCACTGGGTCTCATCTCTCACACAAGGCTTGGATCAGGACCAGGTCGAGCTGGATCGGCTCGATCCGAAGAAAGGCACCAAATCCCATCACGTCTAGCCTGGCCTTCTGAAAATCCGGGAGACCCCTGTATGCGGCCACTGCTAACTCCCATGAAATGTGTGATTTCATCATGCTCTGTGCGTGCATAAGAAATGGAGAAGGGTGTTGTCAAGAGGAAGGAAGAAAGAATGAGAAAAGGGTAGGAAAGCTCAGCTTACGAGTTGTGATTGGGCCCTTTCGCTGAAGTGCCCTTCGAGGTCCGAAAGCCTCCTGGAATTACTACCACTGGACCTACTTCTCTTCGAGGAGTGGGAAGATTCGCCCTCCATCCAACTCTCAGAATTTTGAACTCCTCCTCTCCCGTGAGAACTTGTGCTCCTCGAGTTAGCTCTCGATATACCTAGAAGGATAAAAGGGACACGAATTTATAGAAATGGAAGGAGTGCAGGCCAAGATTGCCTCCATCACCTGTTAATGATAGCCCTCGCGATAAGGCACCTGCCATGCGGTCCCGTGTGTCACTTCACCGCTCACACAGGGTGATTGATTGGACGAAGAATATGACGACTAGCCCCCCTATGTTGTCTAAGGATACCCTATCATGTTTTGGAGGACGTCCGCAAAATTTGACACAACATCCGGGAAAAGGGACTAGGGCCATCATTATTGACTTCGACGGGAGATTCCCGTGGAAAATGGTCACAACAAGACGCGATTCTCTGCTTGGGGTGGAGTCTCGGCAGACCCATCACATGGAACAGTGCAAAGAGAAGAAGTGTAGGGAAGAAGGAACGCACAAGAGAACAAACAAGCAGCAGAAAATCAAATCACTCCATTCATAATTCTACATAAGCTGTCATAAACACTACAATCATAGAGAGGTGGCGGGTCCACTAGCTCGCCAACTCTTGCCATTATTTTCATGCTCGTCCCTCTAGGCGTCCCTCTCCTCTCCCCTGAGGTGAGGGTCCCTCAGAAGCCTCCGGGATCCCCGTGCAGTAGCACCCGCCTCGCCTCGTGGCGCCGGCTCCACAGCAATGACTCGCTGCTCCTCCCCTGGCGTGGCAAAGAAGCCACTAGCGGCAAAGCGACCAGACTGGCGCAGTCGCTCCCCGAACTCTCGCGCTCTCTCGTAGCGCGTCTCCATCCCTCCTAGCCTCTGCACGACGGCCTGAAGGCCCAGCTGGAGCTCCCTCACTTGGGCCTCCAAGGCCCTCCTCTCGGTCTGATCCCGCTGTCGCTCGGACCTTCTCTCGGCTTTCTCTCTCTCTGCCTCTCTCCTCATCATCTGCAGAAGAACCCTTAACTCCAGGATGTCTGGAGAAGGTCTCTCCTCACCGCGATGTCGCAGCTCTGCTACAGTCGCCACCCAGGCATCACGCTCCTCTTCCGCCAGGGCAGCCCGAGCCACCGCACCAGCAAGTTGCTCCCGAAGGGAGGCAATCTCGAGAAAAGGGGCCGAGGAACTGGAAGATGCGCCGCCAGTCACTCCCACCATCGCTGTCTGCTGGGCACGCTGGAACGAACAAACAATAACCGTCAGCTAAGCTCCACATTTAAAATAGAAAATGCAGCACTTAGCTTACCAAGAGCGACAGTTCCTGTTGAGTGGCGGCCAACTGCCGCCTGACCTCGTCTAATTGGGCACGCGACCCGTCGACGTCGCGCGTATCCCCGGCTTGGGGAAGCCCCGCATAACTCTCTCTCTGCCGCCGCAGGAAGTCGACACTATTCTACACCAGTACGCTCCCTTGCTGCCCAGGGAGACGTATGCGCCAATCTTCAAGCTTCGCGACTCTCCTTCCTGACGCGGCTCGGCTCATCTGCACTCGCCCACTCATCGGCCAGGCCCAGGGTCCTCGCCATGTCCTGCACCAAGAAAGAAGGACCTCGCATCATAACAAAGAACGCGTCCCCTGTCTAGGACGCGTCCATCATTTGAATGCAACACTCGCCGAACCCTTTTCCCATCGCGCGGCTCGCTTCAAAACTCAAAGTGGATCAAAAGAGGAAGAGATCGGAGGACCTACCAGACTGTGTTCACCTCCCTCCGCAACATCGGGCCCCTTGGGTCTCTCGGGGGCCCGAAGCGGCCCTTCCTCCTCCATGGACGCCGTTCTGTGCTCTTGCGTGTCCCTCCTCAGGCGAGGGGTCCCGCGTCCCTCTCCACCTTCGCCATGGTCCGGACCACCAAACTCCATCAATCGAGGGGAAGAAGACAAAGACGGGCGAGCGAGTTTCGACGAAAGGCGGGCTCGTTTGCGGGTAAGGCACGGGAGAAGAAACGCCACCCGGTGCTTTAAATTTGAATTCAAGGATTAAGACGCGTCCTCGCGCCTGGACGCGCCCAAAAAGGGAGAAAGGAAACAGAATCCCCCCATGCAAAGCGTAGTTCCCCGCTGTTCAGGGCAAGTTCTTGTGGAGCGTGCCTCGAAGGACAAGTGCAAAGAAAGAAATGTGAGAGAGGAAAGGTACACACAACACAAGAAAGCCATTTTCATTTCATATAATAGTCGAAAGTACATCATGCAGTAAGGAGGGTGGAGTGTACAAGCAACTCTCTAACTCTCACCATCGCCCTCCTGGTCATCTCTCTCCTCCCCCCTTTGACGGGGATCCCTAGGGGGTCTCTGCGACCTCTGCGAACCCTAAGAAGCCGTGCTCGCCTCACCCTGCGGTGGCACCCCAGCCTCGAAGGCACGACGACGCTCCTCGGCCGAAGAAACCAGATAGCTGCCCATGGAAAAAGAACCAGACTGACGAAGTCGCGCCCCACGTTCCTTCGCCCTCTGGTTCCGCTCCTCGCTCTCTCGAAGCCTCCCCTCCGCCGTGCGGAGACTCAATCGGAGCTGCATCAGCTGGGCCTCCAGAGCCCTCCTCTCGTCCCAGTCTTGCAGTCGCTCCGCCCTCCTGTCCTCTCTCTCTCTCTCTCTCTCTTTGTCCTCTCTCTCTCTCTCTCTCTCTGCCTCTCTCTCCCTCTCCTCTCTCTCTCGCGTCGCCTCCCTCCTCGACAGTTCGATGGCGATCCGTAAATCCAGCACGTAACGAGGGAGCTCCTCAGCCTCCCGTCGACGCTCCTCTTCCAGCTCCACAATCCGGGCGTCACGCTCCGCCACCCGAGCGTCACACTCCTGCTCGGCACGAACAGCACGCGCCAGGGCCTCTCGGATCTCGGCCACCTATTAAAGTACGCGTGCATCGTGAGAGAGAGGTGAAGGATGAAAGAGTAACTAGAGGAGGGTCAGGGCCAAGTAGGCACTCACTCGAGCCTCGCGATCGCACTCGGCCTCCTCAGCCCGGGCCACCGCGTAGGCCAGCTGCTCCTGAAGAGCAGAAATCTCCGGAGGAGGGCCCCGCAAACTGGAACCCGCTCCACCAGCCATCCCGGCTGCCGCTGTCTGGTGGGCCCGCTGAAACACGGGGCAAACGTCGGTCAAAGGCTAAGCATCAAAAATCCAGGTCACAAAAAAAATGCATTGCATAGACTCACCAGGATCTCCAACTCCTGTCGGATGGCCACTAACTGCCGCATGGCGTCTGCCAGCTGGGCCCGCATGTCAACAATCATGTTGTCACGAGCATCCTACATTGCAAATAAGTTAGTGCCACATGCATATACATATAGAAGGGTGAAGCATTTTCATTTCACTTACCCCTGCCATACCACCAAGGAAGAGGCGGTCCCCGTACGTAGCCCGGTACCGTCTCAGGTAATCAGTACTGTCCTGTACATGGGACACCACTGGGACCCCGCCCTGTTGCCAGTCCTGGTACTGTGCTAGGAAGCGCGTACGCCAGTCCACAATCTTCGCCTTCCCCTTGGTCTTCCGCCCGATGCGGGCCGGCTCATCTACATCAACCCACTCCTGGGCTAGCCCCAACGTCCTTATAACCAGCCTCAACCGAAGCGACTCGATCTCGTTCAGGCAATGGACCCACACGTCCCGCCCGAAACGAGGAAGACCCACTGCAACCCAAGGCTGGCCAGCGTTGCCCATGCCCAGGTAGGGTCTCCACACCACCTACATCATCATACATGCATCATATTAGTTACCATTTAGTCACATAAGAAAACACAAAAAATCATACGTATCATACCATGGCCTCAGGATACTCGCTCAGCTCCCGACGAAGTGACACTAGCTGGTAGCTGTGTGGTGCCGCTACCACGACCGGCCTCCACCGCCGCGCCAGAGGCACGGCCCTCCTGTTCCCATGCCTAGCCCTCCCCATCGGGAAATAGTAATAGCTCCACACCTGCATCCATCATACATCATTAGTACAATAATTGCATATTTAACTGTGGGAATGCATAAATAAAATGTTTACCTGGAGAAAAGGTGCGAAGCCACTGACTGTCGTCTCCTTCTCCGAAGTCTGGGAGAGATCGGCAATCAGATGGGCAAGCAGAGCCGCTCCCCACGCGTAGTGCCCCACTCTGTCAAGGTCCACCAGGATCCCGAGGAAGCGGCAGTGGATGCCATCCCCCTTCGTCCCCAGCATAAGGCGGCCCAGGAAGAAGAAAAGAAACCTCCGGAGGTCTAGATCCACCAGCTCCCGCTCGCTCGGGTCCTGGGTGAAAGCTGCACGGGCATCTCCCTCCAGTCGTGCCAGAAACTCCGCTCCAGTCTCGCTAACCCGCTGGCGCGGGTCGACGAATCCGAGCGCCTCCATGATCTCCACTCGGCCGACTACCCTGCTGTCCCTGTCAGTCACGCTCGTCTCTAACCACAGCAGGTCCAGGGCACTCTCTCGGTAGTCGGGGTAGGTGACCCCGCTCACCGCCTCTCCGTCAACTCGTAGCCCGGTGATCCGAGCCACGTCCTCTAGTGTCGGCACCATGTGCCCCCAGGGCATCAGAAACGCCCGACTCGGCGCATGCCACCGCTCCCTCAATGCCTGGATAAGAGGAAGGTCGAGCCGAAAGGGCTCGATCCTAAGAAAAGCTCCGAAGCCCATGGCGTCCACATGCGCCCTCTGAAAGTCTGGCAGCCCACGGTATGCTGCCACCACTAGGGACCAGCTGATCCGGCCCTTCATCACGCCCTGCACACCACAAAACCAACAAAGAACACATCAGCATCATGAATAGTAATAAACAATAACACTGTATATACTACTTATTTATTTTATTTTATTTTTATTTTTAAAAAAATATTTGTGTTTTTTTGGAGGCGTCCAACTCCTTGGACGCCTCCTTTACATTTTTTTTATTTTTATTTTAGAAAAACCCAAAAACCAAAAAATAAAATAAATAAAAAATATATATATATATTATCATGGAGGCGTCCCAAGACCTGGACGCCTCCTTATTTTTAATTCTATTTTTATTATTTACGTAAATAAATAATTAAAAAAAAGAATATGGAGGCGTCCAGGCCCCTGGACGCCTCCTTCCCTCACTCCCCGGCGTTCTCCACACAGCCTCTCGTCCGCCCGTTTGGCCCAGTGAACCAATAGAATGGAAGTCTAAGGGGCTTACCGGATCGTGCTCGTCCTCTCCCGCGTCACCAGCGCCCGTAGGGTCCTCCACAGCCAAAAGAGGAGCCTCCTCCTCCACGGCAATCTCCTCCGCCACGGCAGCCTCCTCGGCGTCATATCTCAGCCTCCTCGGATGACGAGCCCATCGTTTCCACTTCTCCCCACCCTGGCTCGGGCCTCCTTGCTCCATTGGAATTGGGAATGGGTCGTTTAGGGTGAACGAGTCGTCAAAATGAACAGTAGAAGTGAAAAGGGGGTGAGGCCCCCCTTATATAAGAAAAACCCATTTTTGGGGGCGTCCAGGCGCCTGGACGCCCCCACTTTTTTCTTTCTTTTCAAAAATTCAAAAAATTTAGGGGCGTCCAGGCGCTTGGACGCCCCCAAACAAAATTAAAAAAATAATAATAAAAGGATAATATAGGGGCGTCCAAGCGCCTGGACGCCCCCCAAAATAAAATAAATAAATAAATAAAAATAAATTAAAAAATTGGAGGCGTCCAGGACCCTGGACGCCCCCATTAAAAATATATATTTTTAATATATATATTTACATATGATCATATTGTGAATAAATAGGTACATAAAAAGAAAGAAAACATAAAAATAGAAAAACGGAAAAATAAAAATCATAACAAAGGGAACTGGTCCAAAACATCAAAATGCCAGATTTTATTCCATCAGAAAGCAGAATGAGCTACATCAGGGGCTTAGGCGCCTTAGGCCTTAACTTCCCCAGTTCAGTTACATAAGCCCTCCACAGCTCGCATTCTTCCCCCACATGCGCTAAGGCCTTTCCCGCAACACTTGTCTTCCAGGGTGCTTTGACGGCCTTCGCTTCCTTCGCGTCCGCTTCAGTGCCCAACTCCCTCTTCTTCAAAGGAACGATGCCAGTCGGTAGCGGGAACGAATGGCGTGGGATGCCAATCTGGAGGCAGCACCGATGCACATTATAAAGGACGAACTCGGTCGCGCCGATCAGTTGAAGATCAACTTCCGGAGAAGGCCTCATGAGGAGATCAAGCGAAAGCAAATATGCCGGTGCGCAAGTGAAAAAGCCTTGTGTCACGGTGCGGAAGTGAGACCGCCAGTCTTCACGTTTCTTCAGCCACGGAACGCGGTTCACTACAGTACCACCGAAGCCTAACACGTCGGCTATGTGATGAAGAGGGCTTTGTTGGAAGAGCTTCGAAGCAGTTGGCATTCCCTCGCGGTGGTCGAATTTGAAGTGCAAATCAAGCCAGCAATTCAAGATAAGTGCGCAACCAAAAGGAGGCTTACCCATGCTCGAGGCAGTAAGGCCGCTATATAGGTAGGCAAGGACAGCGGGTCCCACCCTCTTTCCACTCCAGATTCCGCGAATGGCACTAGTTGATCTCCTCCACCATGTTGTCGGTATGAGGAAACAAGAGAGCACCCGCCAGACAGATAGTGAACCCCTTCATGATTCCTTCTAAGTAGTCATCGT
The DNA here is from genome assembly GCA_022559845.1 of Amorphophallus konjac. Taxonomy (NCBI): domain Eukaryota; kingdom Viridiplantae; phylum Streptophyta; class Magnoliopsida; order Alismatales; family Araceae; genus Amorphophallus; species Amorphophallus konjac. Next base: position 350,890,039 of record CM040123.1, on the reverse strand, counting down.
CTGGTGCCCCCCTCAGGGCGTCCATGACCCACTCCGCAAGCTTTTGCAAATCAATCCCCTTTTGAGTACGAACCTTCTGGCCGCGTCAGGGCGGCATGAAGCTTCCAAGGACGCTTTCGGAAGTCCCCCGTGTCAGCATCCGCATAGCCTTCACCTTCCCGTCACTCTTGAATTTCTTCAATCCGAGCAGAAGTTCCACCTCCTCGAGGAGGATGGTCACCTCAAAGGTCGGGAAGATAAAAGTGTGGGTCTGGGGATGCCAGATCTCCACTAGTGCGCCCATAGCCGCCCAGTCCATACGAATCTTCTCGTAGTGTTTGGCGTGAATAAGGAGCCCCTGCAGATGCCACTTCGAGAGTATGGCCCTCATGCCGATAGAGATGTTGGAAGTTAGCTTTGAAAGCCATGGCAGTTTGGAAAACTTCCTCGGGCCTGGGAAGAGTGGATATGGCTGGAAGAGAAAAGAAAGAAGAAGAAATGAAGGAAGTAAGAAGAAGGTTCACGTGGAGAAATCTGAAAAGAATCAGCTTACCATATGCGACATGATCGTCCCACTCAAATGACCCTCGAGGTCAGAGAGTCGCCTGATCTCGCTGCTAGGCCTGCTCCTCTTCATAACGCGGGAAGACTCTCCTTCCATCCTGAAATCTCTAGATTCTCCTCTCTTTCCTCTCCTGAGCTTCCAAAACCCACCTTGATGCATTTGAATGAACTAGCCTAAGGGGAGTTCTTATAGGAAGGGTAGGGCACTACAGGACGGAACATGTCACATCAGCGGTCAATGTCAGGATTTTGGCTAGATCTCCTTTCCATTGTGGTGCAATTCTTTTACGATTCTGTTACTTTCTGATGTTATTAATCCATGCTAGCCTGTGCAGGTTTTACTAATGGACGTCTTTGTCCTATCTCCTGTCCCACCTTTCAATGGTTGGTCCCACCATGTCATGCATCATAGTATATGATACCTACGCTACTAGAACATGTCAAGGACCTTGCGGCCCGAACGAATCTGGGATTTGAGTTCCCCTTCAATAAAAACAGTGATGATCCCGGAAGAATTTGGGTTGTACGGATAGGCCGTTAACTTGTGGTAGCATGGGGACGACGGTTCCATTCAGTGAGTTGGTGCGAGGATAAACGGGCCCCAGCCCAGTGTCGGCTCACCGGATCGGTATCCTGACCCGTTCTTAATAAGTTGACAATATTATCCTTGGCTATTTTCTATTTTAGTTTGTTTTAAATTTTTCTTTAAGCCCAACATGCATTCATATAGGACTTTGATTTATTGCGGAAGATCATTCAAGTGATTCGATTGCGAAAGCCGCTGTGCTTCAATTCTTACAAATATGAGATATTCCACTCCGAATGAAATACTGAGTTTCCTTGAAACGGCCCTACGTTGCTCTTCCAAAGGAGACCCTTGTTTGGACAGACTCTCAGATATTTCTTTACTTTTTACCTTGTTTGACCCACCTTGGCTGCAGCACTTCCACATTGGCTGGTAACCGCTCCCCAAAGGTGAAACCTGCAGGTTTATGACCCAGGTACTTCCACACCGAGAAGTTGGTCTCCTTTATTTTCGTGCCTGAGTGCACATTTCACCCTCCCTTATTTGATCTCCGTCCAAGCAACCGTCAAGACTTGAAAGACCTCCTTCAAGGTCGCCTCATTGAAACTTCAAGAAAGATTCCAGACAGTAACGTCAAAAGCGTGTCTCATCACACCTTGGCATCAACTTATCAGTCCGCTCCCACTTCATTTCACTCCACTTCGAAACCATTCCACTACGTGTCGCTCCCTTGCAAAGCAGACGCCAAGGCGGGGTAGCTGTAGACACGCTATTCTTGACGTCTCCTGAGAAAGTCTCATATCACTATACAACGCCCCGCGACGGCTTACGCGTTTTGAATCACTTGAGTGCTTCCTCTTCTTGAGTCTTCTTCCGCCCTTTTCGGCATCCGGAATCGTCTCGTCACGGCATTCGGACGGCATCAACACCAGTCAGACGCATCAGGAGGTTCCGGAACCAAGAAGGGTGTCTGCCGGGCATCCGCCAACGCCTGAACTGAGGACCCGGGTGGGTCTTTATGGGGGCGTCCAGGCCCCTGGACGCCCCCATTCTTTTAATTTATTTTTCACAGTCCAAAATTAAATAAAAAATAATATATTAATGGAGGCGTCCAGGACCCTGGACGTCTCCATAAAAATAAGTATAAAAAATATAAAATGCCAGCTTTGGCATAAAAATAAAACAAAAAATAAAAATAATATATTTATGGAGGCGTCCAGGCCCCTGGACGCCTCCATCAACTCCCTCACGGGCGCCGCCCACCGAACGACGGTTTGTCGTGTGTGAAAAAATCCAAATTATGGAGACGTCCAGCCATCTGGATGCGCCCATTTCTGAATCACGAGGCGCCGCTTACAAAACCACGCGTTGTGCCAAACCGCGTGCGGCCGTCGGTGGTGTTCGGTGGACCTGTTGGAGGCGTCCGGGGCCATGGACGCCTCCACAAAAATATTCTGAAAAAATAAATAAAAATAGAATAAAATATTAGTTCGGCCCTGATGGAGGTGTCCAGGGTCCTGGATGCCTCCACCCTCCGGAGCCCTATAAATAGAGGCCCACCCCCTCAGTTCTAGAGGGCTTCTAAGAGATCCGATAGGCTGCCGGAGCCCAGAGGCTGCGGAGTCATTTCTAACCCGTGGGGTCTTTTGTAGGTGGAGGTTCTGCCGGCTTCTCGGGTGCCCACGCTCGCCAGAGGAAGGTCATCTTCATCCACCGCGCTTCCACGTCATCCCCACGCTGCCGGAGCTCCTCCGGATCTCACCCTCGGCTCCTCCAATAAGCCTTTTCTTCCCCTTTTTCTCTATAGTTCTTTACATTCATCATACTGCATCCTCTATCTCCCAACATAAGGGCGCCGTCTCTTGCATACTTCTTGCATTCATCATCGCATTTTCCTCCTACTCGAGTCCGAGAGGGGTTTAAAACCACACCAACCAGGTGTGTGTCAGGTCACGATCTCGCTACTTTTATTGCAAGGAATTGTTACTACACTGCCATTTTCTAATTCCGTTCGTTTATTGTCTACTGTTTTGCAAGGGTAACCAAGAAAAGCCCTCTCCGTCGGCCGGCCGAAGGGGGAGGAAGAAGCAACCCGCCATCTCCCGCTCTTGAGGTAGGCGCGATCACTTTCTTTATTTTGGGGTCTTTTGGCCCCTGGCGATCACATCTTGTTCTCGAGGCCGCGGCGAGTCACTTCCCCAATGGCCGTTTAAATTTTCGTTCTTATATTCTCTTTATATTCTGTTATATTCTGCTCATATTCTCGAGGCCGCGGCGAGTCACTTCCCCAATGGCCGTTTAAATTCCCGTTCTTATATGTTATATTCTTATCTATTCATATTCTCGAGGCCGCGGCGAGTCACTTCCCCAATGGCCGTTTAAATTCCCGTTCTTATATTCTCTTTATATTCTGTTATATTCTGCTCATATTCTCGAGGCCGCGGCGAGTCACTTCCCCAATGGCCGTTTAAATTCCCGTTCTTATATATTTTATTTTTATCTATTCATATTCTCGAGGCCGCGGTGAGTCACTTCCCTAATGGCCGTTTCAATTCTTGCTATTTAATTTCTGCACCATTCCCGTCCCCCCGAGGCCGCGGCGAGTCACTTCCCGCTATGGCCGTTTAACCCCCATATCTTGCTATATTACATGTGTCCCGCTCGCCCCGCCGGAGCAATCTCTCGTGGTGGCCCCTTCTCTCTTCTCTTATTTCTGTGTTGCAGCAAACAAAAGAGGAGCCCGCGCGCTCCGCGTCTTCTCCGCTCCCCGAACCGCGTGACGTCGCTCACAACATCCCTGTGACGCGGTGACGCTTGGCCGTTACATCCCTTTAGCTTTTAAATGCATGCATATTCCGTTTCTAATGCATTCCACATTATTTATGCGCCATGTTTAAATTGTTTTATGAACGATGGCTTGTTATTAGATCCCGATGGAATTACTTTCTCTTTCCTTATGATGGAACCACTAGTCGTAGCCCAGCGACCGAGCGTGTCGTCCCACCCGAGAGAGGTGGAGGGGTGTTCCCGAGGAACAGTTTGTAAGCTAGTTACCGTGGGCCCCTGCGGTTACCGTTGCGTCCAACGGGAGGGGGGGGGAAACTAGCTAGAGACCTGGCTCTAGGTAGGAGTCAGTGTGTGCACACGTGGTCAGAGACTTGGACTGGCACTGACGAGTGTCGCTCTGACTAGTACTTGGTTTGGTCCTGTTACGCCTCTCACTTGTCGAGATCCAGACTTGTGAGTTGCCAAGACGCAGTGTAAGTCTTCAATGGACGCGTCTGGTCTTGTTCTTCTAGTGGGTTGTTCCGTCTCTCACTTCACTTGGTTAGTGACAGTTTATTCTATTGGTAGATTTATTTCTTGTCGTTATTTATGTATTAAATTGTGCATCTGCTTTATTATTTAAATGCATGCTCTAATTGCTTTTATATTTGCCTGCTTGTCTACTTAGTTTGAGGTAGGGATCCGTGTGACCCCTACTGAGTCTGGCTGTGACTCACCCTTCCTTCTTTCAGGTGAGCCGCCCCAGTCGTCCGCCGGTTCTTCTCGAGGTTGTGCCGACCGTCGTTTGAGAGAGCCAGCTGTGTTGGTTTGTCTTTTTGCTCTGTTGTGCCGGGGTATGCCCCGTGTAGTTGTACAGTGGACCTCTTTTTATTGTAAATATGGACTATTGTATATATTTTACCACTCTGATATTTTAATTGCTTTCGCACTTATTTATTAATTGATGTTCTAATTAATATTGCGCGCCTGCGGTCCCAATTCTTTATGCAACTCCTCAGCAAACTCCTTTAACCCTTCAGGGGCCTCATCAGCCTCTTGGGTGGCTTCCCTAGTTCTTGGTATCGATGTTATCGGTATATCGGTATCCGAAGCTCTAGGTCGTCACAGTTGGTATCAAAGCGGTGTTGGGGATTTGTATTATGAATTAGAACTTGCGTTGGTCCAGAGCTAGTCCACTGAGTCGTCTGTTGCTGGCTTAGGATGTTTCTCGTGATTATTGATGGTTTTTCCATTATCGTATGTTTTCTAGGTTCAAGATGTTGCCTCGTGCATGGAAGAAGGCTCGGGCTCCTCGGGAGGAGAGTGGCACTTCCTCTGCCCCAGCTGTGCCAGCTTCTGTCAACCCTGTTCTGCGTGAAGAATTGTCTGGTGGACGTGGTAGAGCGTTAAAGGAATTTATGCTGTTCCACCTACCGACTTTCGAGGGTCAATCTGATCCGGAGGCAGCTAGATCATGGCTCGATGCCACTGAGTGCGCGTTCCAGTCGATGGAGTGCGCGGATGATGAGAGAGTCATGTTGGCTACTTATCAGCTTCAAGGTACCGCACGCACGTGGTGGACTACGGAGTGGGAAGTCACCTTCCGTTCCCATCCGCTTCGGTAAATCACCTGGGCAGAGTTCGTTGCTGCTTTCGAGCGTGCTTACACTCCAGCCTGCCTCAAGTTAGCGAAGATGTATCAATTTCTAGAGCTGACGCAAGGTGACATGACTGTGTTGCAGTACCGGAATAAGTTCATCGAGTTGGGCAGGTACGTGCCCCATATTTTTGCTAATGAAGCTTTGAAAACTCAGCAGTTTCTGCGCGGACTGAAAGTAGAATTGAGCCTGCCGTTGTTCGCTACCCGAGTGTCTGAGTTGGATTCAGCGTACCAGGCAGCTGTTGCAGTGGAAATGGAAATGGCGAGGACTCGAGGGCTTTCTCAGGCAAGAATGGTGCAGCCGACTGTGCAGTTTCAGCCGACTTACTAGCCGTCTATCCCAGGAGTTCCTTCTGCTGTTCCTGTTGTCGGCGGTGTTTCTTCTTCTTCTGACTCTCACTTCCGGTAATTCAAGAACAAGAAGTCAAAGAGGAAGTTTGAGCATTCAGCGCCTTCTGATCCGAGTCAGCTGTCCATTCCTTCTGTTCGACCGCGTCAAGATTTTTCCGGTGGTCAGCAACGTCTGTGTTCGAGGTGTGGTGGCAGTCATTCAGGCGTGCCGTGTTCTTTGCCGATCGTATGTTATGGCTATGATCATCCGGGTCACGTGGTTTGAGACTGTCCGCTGAAGTTGAAGCCGGTACAATTTTCGCAGTTTACCCAGCCGCAGCAGTCTCAGTTTCGTCTTCCTCCGTCGCCTCAACCTCAACCGTCTTACCTACCTACTCCAGTTTCTTCCCAGCAGTCTTCTGTAGCCGGCCGCCCTCCGAGAGGCAGGGTCACTCACATCACTCGTGCAGAAGCTGTGGCAGCTAATATGGTTGAAGGTACAGTTTCGATTTTCGGTCATCCAGCTCATGTTCTTTTCGATTCTGGTGCTACTCATTCTTTTGTGTCCGAGGATTTTCTTGCTCACATTGAGGAGCTGATGACCGAAGTGCCCTGTGCATTGCTTGTTGAGTTACCCTCTAGAGATTTCATGTCCACTCCGGTGTGCCTGGAAGATTCTCCTATCGTCGTCAACAATTGCAATTGGCCGAGTACGACGCCATTCTAGGCATGGACTGGCTAGAATTGTATAGTGTCGTGGTTGACTGCAGATTCAAACGCGTCTATTTTATGCCACATGGAAAACCAGCCTTCTATTTCCAAGGTATCCGTTTCTGTTCCTTTCGTTTGCTTGTTCCTGCCGTTAGGTGTAATTTTCTTTCAGCTTCCTCCTTGTCCTTCCGTTTAATTTCGGGGATGAAATTCCTTTTAGGGGGGAGGGACTGTAAGACCCGTGTCTTAAGCGGATTCTTAGTGGTTCGGATCTAGGCTTTATCCTGATCGTTTTGGCTATTTTTGCGGATTTTTAGACGTTCGTTTGGCATTTATTGGAATTTGTTCAAGATTAATGGCAATTAGAGTTAAGTTTTCAAATATATATATATATATATATATATATATATATATATATATATATATATCTCTCTCTCTCTCTCTCTCTCTCTCTCTCTCTCTCTCTCTCTCTCTCTCTCTCCCCCCCATCGAGCTCTCTCTCTCCCTCACTCGTTCTCCCTCTTTCTCTCTCTCCCTCTCGCGATCTCTCCTCTCCCACTCTCTCGGTTTCGGTCCGGACGGCCACGGATCAAGGCGCGGGAGGTGTCGTTGGAATCGGCTCGTCGCGAGGAACGCGTAGGCGCTGACCTCGTTGCGGTTCGTGGGACGTGGAGGTGAGACGGGGCGAGAGGAGCTGCGGCGACCCCTCGCTTGCATGCGGCCCAAACTCAGTTTTCGTCGCGATCGAGGTAGGGGGATGGAATCCTTGCCTCGCCAGGATCGCATTGGCATAGCATGCACACCCATCCGACGTCGTTTTCTTCAATTTCCATGCTAAATTTCATGTTAGTGTAATTTAGGCTAAATTCTTGAAAATCACTCCATGGGCATTGTTTTTATGTTTTGATGCATGGATTAGTTGTAGAATGTTGTGGTTTGGCAGGTTTTACAGTTTTTCTACGTTTCCCCGTCGATCCGGCTCAACCGGGAGGGGGTTTGGTTTTGAGTGTATCGGTTTAAGCTCCCAACTTGTGTGACGGTCCTTTCAGAGGCCGTCACACTGTAACGGCCCTTGTGGGGTGCGTTACGTGCGTGTGACGGCCCACAGTGGGGGCGTCACACTTGGTGTGGCGGTCATCTGATGGACCGTCACACGACCGTTACTTGACCCATTTGACCGTTGACCTTGTTAAGGCAGTTGGCCTGGCAGTTTATCGGGCGACCGCCAGAGCCATGTGACGCGTCCCTCTAGGTGCGTCACAGCGTAGAGACCCCTGGCCCTTCTTAACCTCGGTGGCCCTGACGGCCCACCTGGGGCGCGTCACAGCCCTTGTGACGCACCCTACCTCGGCCGTCACAGTCCTTGTGACGCCCCTTTCCTCGACCGTCACATCCCTGTGACGCGGTGACGCTTGGCCGTTACATCCCTTTAGCTTTTAAATGCATGCATATTCCATTTCTAATGCATTCCGCATTATTTAGGCGCCATGTTTAAGTTGTTTTATGAACGATGGCTTGTTATTAGATCCCGATGGAATTACTTTCTCTTTCCTTGTGATGGAACCACTAGTCGTAGCCCAGCGACCGAGCGTGTCGTCCCACCCGAGAGAGGTGGAGGGGTATTCCCGAGGAACGGTTTGTAAGCTAGTTACCGTGGGCCCCTGCGGTTACCGTTGCGTCCAGCGGGGGGGGGACTAGCTAGAGACCTGGCTCTAGGCAGGAGTCAGTGTGTGCACACGTGGTTGGAGACTTGGACTGGCACTGACGAGTGTCGCTCTGACTAGCACTTGGTTTGGTCCTGTTACGCCTCTCACTTGTCGAGATCCAGACTTGTGAGTTACCGAGACGCAGTGTAAGTCGTCAGTGGACGCGTCTGGTCTTGTTCTTCTAGTGGGTTGTTCCGTCTCTCACTTCACTTGGTTAGTGACAGTTTATTCTATTGGTAGATTTATTTCCTATCATTATTTATGTATTAAATTGTGCATATGCTTTATTATTTAAATGCATGCTTTAATTGCTTTTATATTTGCCTGCTTGTCTGCTTAGTTTGAGGTAGGGATCCGCGTGACCCCTACTGAGTCTGGCTGTGACCCTTCCTTCTTTCAGGTGAACCGCCCCAGTCGTCCACCGATTCTTCTCGAGGTTGTGCCGACCGTCGTTAGAGAGAGCCAGCTGTGTTGGTTTGTCTTTTTGCTCTGTTGTGCCGGGGTATGCCCCGTGTAGTTGTACAATGGACCTCTTTTTATTGTAAATCTGGACTATTGTATATATTTTACCACTCTGATATTTTAATTGCTTCCGCACTTATTTATTAATTGTTGTTCTAATTAATATTGCACGCCTGCGGTCCCAATTCATTATGAAACTCCTCAACAAACTCCTTTAACCCTTCAGGGGCTTCATCAGCCTCTTGGGTGGCTTCCCCAGTTCTTGGTATCGGTGTATCGATGTTATCGGTATATCGGTATCCAGAGCTCTGGGTCGTCACAGGAAAGAAGCATACCGGCTATCTACTATGGAAGGAGAACCCATCCCTCGGACCTGGAATGCGACTACACTACACAAGTTCTACTTCTGAACACTTCAGTCGTGTAAGCAATATGAAAATAAACAAAAGTCTCCTTTTCTCTCTTATTCAAACAATTTGTTTGTACATTAGAAAGGCCGAAGCCAATACAATACATGTCAAAAAAGTAAAAATACATCTGGCACCGCCATACGAGCCCATCGCTCGGCTGACTCGGTTAACTTTCCTGCGTCCAGCCACTGACTCTGCCTTGTGCAGAAACTGGCTCGGATAAAGGGTAGTCGACCCCGTTGGCTCGGGTAACTCGGAACAGAGGTGACAAGGGGATTAGGAAGGAGAAGGCTACCTTCCAAGTTGTCAGAGATGGAGGAAGGGGAAGAGGGAATACGAATGAAGGCCTCCTCTCTACCAATCTGCCAACTCTTTGGAAGGCAGAGAGTGCAAGCACCCTCCGAAGAGTGAAAGAAATGATAAGAAGGGCAGAGGAGAGAGAAAGAGGCTACGAGAGAACAGAGGAGAAGCAAGAAGTGGAGAGGAATCTTGAGAGAGATCCCCTCCAAGGAGTGAGTGAGAAGGACGGGCGGCAGGAATGCCTGATTCCCCCATCCGTTCGCCTTCACGCCCCTCCCCGCAAGCGCCGGTCGGAGTTGATAAAAGAAGGCAACGTGCTTCCGCACGTCGAACCCTCTTTAACCCTGCCCGCCGACCGTCGAACCCCCTTTAAACCTGAAGCAACGAGGACCCTCTGCCCTCCATCGTCGGCAGCCTCGTCTTCCAGAGCATCTTCCATGCTTCAAATCCGACGGCACAACGCTTCGTGAAGAAGGAGAGAGGAAAGACTGTCAGAGAAAACCCAAAGTGATGGAGAAGGAGAGACGTCCTTCAGACCTTTTATAGGCGAAGGGAGGTTACTTGCCTTAAATGATTCTCCCCTCGAAAACACGCTAAAGGGACTTCTCCCTATGAACGGTCACCTCAGACTTCTCGGTTCCCTCCCAGCGGGACACACGGAGCGGCCAAGCAGTTAAAGCATGAGAAAATGGAAAGACACCCTGTCAGACACTCGCCCAACCATCGTGCGAGATCCACGCAGAAAGTATCGGCACTTTCCAACTATTTCAAATACGCTGAACAAACTACGGTAATGGCGGTACAAAAAAAGTTAAGTCTTCATCATAACGCTACTGCCTTACATTTTTCTTTTCCATAACAAGGGAAGTTTTTCTTCAAAAAAGGAAAGACATACAAGGAGAAAAAGTAAAACAGATACATTAGGCCTCTGGCCCACCCTGAGGCTCGGAAGTGGGAGGCTATGACGGTCTGCCCCCGGCACCCTTGGCGACGGCCGACCCTGGCACTGACCCCACCGATGTGGAAACTGCCTCGGTTGTGCACCCTCCCGAGGCATCCGGAGCTGGCGACCCCTCGGACGAAGAGGCCCCCTGGTCTCCTTCCTCCAACGCCAAACCAGAAGAGTCGGAGGATGACAAATCCGAGTCATAGCATTGCCCGGACGGGAAATTGATTGTCTCGGACGCCTGCTCCTCCGCGTAAGAGATGGCCCGGTCATAGCCTTGCTTGAATCCCTTGCGGATGCCCCAGCGAAGCGCTAACTCATAGTAGGGGAGGGCAGCCTCCTTAAGATCGACCCGGTAGGCCTCCGAGCGTCTGTATTGCTCGAGTGCCTCCGCCCTAGCCGATTCCAACCTACCGAAAAGTTCAGCCTTCTCCCGCTCCTCCTCGGATAACCTCCGCTCGGCCTCGACCATCTGCTTCTCCTCCTTGGCCTCCATTCGAAGACGCATGGCTTCCTCAGCCCGGTCCACCAGCTCAGCGCGCTCAGCCTCCCACCGGACGTCTAGCTCGACGCGAGCCATGCTCTCCTCCTCAAAAAGCCTGCTCTTCCTCTCGAGCGATTCACGGGCCCTAGCTAGTTGCTTGGTCAGTGCTCGGGCCTTTGCCTGGCTCGCCCGCGCCAGCTCTCTAACTGAGGAGAGCTCCTGCCGAAGCCCATCACGCTCCTCGGCGAGCCGAGCCATCTTCCTGTCAGACCCACCAAGGGTCCAGGCAAGGGTCGACCGCTCCGACTCTGACCGAGCGTAAGCTTCAGCCAGAGTGGCCCAGATCTGGGCCAAGGCCAAGCCGCCCTCCATAACCATCTCGAGGGCCGCGGGCAAGGAGTGCTGCCTGTCTCCCCCCTTCACCTTCGCGGCTATACTGCGGCATACTTGATACAGAGGGCCTTGGATGCCTAGCCTCTCCAGAGCCACTGAAATAAGGGCCCCACCTCCGAGTGGCATCTCCTCGGGAGCCCCACCGGCGGGCCCAGATCGAGCCGCTGCTTCATCCGCCCCTCTTGCCTCGGTCGGTTGGGGCTGAGTTGCCGCTGCTCGCGACCCCCTGGCCTTGACCGGCTTGGCACCTGCACCGCCACCCAGAGCGTCACCCGCCTCGATCAACGCCCCAATCCCGGCCGCGGTCCTAGAGTCGCCCGCTTCGACTCCGGCCCCCTCGGTTCCTGCTGAGGGGAGAGCCGACGCAGCGCCACCGCCACCAGCTGAAGCGGCCCCGGCCCCCTCAGCTCCTGCTGAGGGGAGAGCCAATCCAACGCTGCCGCCTCCAGAAGCGGCCCGGGCCTCCTCGGCCCCCTCTCACTCAGCAGATGGGGGAGCCGGACCAACAAGGTCGGCCCTATCTCGCTCGGAAGAGGGGACAACCGCCGAGCCAGATTCACCTTCGATAGCGGGGGCGGACCCGGCCTTCTTGGCTCGCTTCTTGGCCTTCACGGCGTCCCTTATCATGCCCTACACGGGATCCTTGCGTTTGGCCCCCTGCGGCCTGGAAGACCCCTTGCCCTTATCTTGGGCTCGGGTGCGCCCCTCGGGAGATCGCGACTCATCGGCGGCTAAATCATCGCCAAGATCGATCACCGCCCGCTCGGCCGCAGGCTCCTCCTCCACAGCCGGCCGCCTGGCGTCTACGCAGAAGAAGATATGATCAGGAAAAAGAGAAGCTGGGAAACTAACTCGTGACGCCCGTACCTGTCAGCCGTAGCCGCGTGAGAAGACACCGCTCGATGTTCTCCGGAGTAACCAGCTCCTCCGTAGACTGACGATGCTTCAGCAAAATGGTCGCATACTCCTCCACGTCTGGAGAAAACTCGTCCTACCTCGGAGGGAAGTTCGGATGAAAATTGGGGATTACGGGACACCTCCAAGTCTCCTCCACCGAATAAATCCCTACCCAGAAGAACTGAGTTTTCCATCCCTTGTGCGAAGAATCCTTCGCGTCCAATGTCACGCCCCGAACAAGGCGGAAATATCGGGACGTACAGTTAGAGACATGCTGGCAAGAGAGAGAACTAATCTAAAATAATACACAAGTGCTACAAGATGGAAATACTAAATGATCATTAACAAACCACAACTGATACAATAACCTCAAGTTCAACTTAAAACAACTGGAATAATCAATCACTAAAGCTCAATAACATGACTGAGACTAAATGCTCTCCAAAACACAACTAAAAGTAAGATAACACACTACTAACACACTAGAACTGATACACTCAAGACATCACTCCTGCCCTTCCCCATCGGTAAGTGCGTCACCTGAACAGCCTGGAAAAGGGGGAAAACACAACTATGAGCTGACGCTCAGTAGGGAATAACAGACAGGTATAAGCGATTAGCAGTTTAATTACATTTTAAAATGTCATGCTACAAATGATAAAATAATAAAAAGATAACGATGATATCACGAAACAAAATTCAAAGATCTTGCAAGCTTAAGAAATATAATGAATAGAATGGTAAGACAAGAATTTACTACAGGAGATAATGATAAAAAGTTGGCCATATCAAGACAATTCAAGTCATGTCAAGCACGTATGTAATTTCATTTTCACGTCCAAGTAATCAACAAGTAAAGTAACAACAAGTAGAGTATAGAACAGTGAAGAGTGGAAAGTGAAAAGTAGTAGAAAGTAATGTAGAGAGTAGTGGACAGTCCTAGATTTAACACATGTCAAGTATTGGTGCCAAATGTCACACCTAGCCATTCACCTCCCTGGGGGTACACGTAGTGTTCGGGCGCTCTTCCCAGGACTAGACCGAGCCCTTAATTGTTTGCCAGGTATTGATTTCTTTGGATCAAAGATCCCACGAATCTAGACTTCCACAGTTTATGGCCAGAATTCCAAGGTTTAAACTAAGTAGCAATAACGACTTCAAGTTGGAAAGAGATTCATTTCCAGAATTTCAAGGTAAGTATAATCATCAAGGAGATCAAAACCAAGTCACAACAAGAGTTAATCGTGCTGCGCTACTGTAAAACAGCAGCAATCAAACAAGCAAATCAACATATTAATCCTAATCACCAAGTTAAGATATCATGATTAACCATTATCATTTGTATTAGCCAAAGTGCCAACAAGCTAGAACAAGTTGTCGAGGTAAAGAACAAGCTCTCACAGAGGTGAAAAAGAATGCATTATCATGGGTTTTAGTTACACCATTAATCATTAATTATGTGAGTTTCTATTTAACCAATGTAAGTGTTGTAATGGAGATGGTAAACATCGTGTTTTGTACTATGTTTGCAAGAAAGGACCAATGCAAATTTGAAATCAAGGGTGGTATATGAATAGGTCAATTGTTCTTCAAAAATATAATTTCAGTGGGTCTAAGTTAAATGGGTTGATTCCCCACTGATTCGGATCCATCTTCGGGTCGAACAATGATGAAAATCAGGTTTCTGGTGTACGGGTCGATCCCTGGGGTCGACCCCCACCATTTCCTTCAGATGGGTCGACCCCTGGGGTCGACCCCTACATTCCAGTGCAATGGGTCGACCCTTGGGGTCGACCCCCATGCAAGGAGCTGGATAGGTCGACCCTTGGGGTCGACCCCCATGCAGGAACAGGAGGGGACGACCCCTGGGGTCGACCCTCGGGCCTGCAGGGTTGCCCAGAAAACGGGTCGACCCCTGGGGTCGACCCCTGCAAGAACAGCAACGAATGTTGCTTCTGGAAACCACATAAACTCATCCAAATGGGGTCCAATTGAGTTGAAATCAAAATCACATGATCTAGGAATATTAATAGACATTCTAGGGTCATAAAACTACAATTTTGAAACACGAATTGTTACAGAAATTGATTGAATCTCAACTTATATATGATAAATTCATGAAAACCCTAGTTCCTGACCCACTTCTACTAAATCATGCAATTCTCTTAACATACACAACGGAATTTAGGGCTTTTGGTGTCAAAAGAAAGCTGACTCGATTATGAATCCAACCATGTATGGTATGCTACATGAAGATCAAGTTACAGGGCTCAAAATTAGCCCGAAATCAAGCTCTGACTTAAAGGAACACTATATGAAACATGTTCTAGATATGCTCTTACAAAAATTTGAAATTCACGAGGCATGCTCAATGGAATTTGGGGCTTTCTACATTAAATGAAAGATAATAACATGCTGATTATATCATGTAAGTTAATTAGAGTTTGGTTGTTAGATCCTACCTCAAATCGGAGAGAGAAAACTCAAACCCTAGGATGAAGAACACTTGGACAGCACCTTAGAAAACCCGTGATAACTCACTCCACACCTGATGAAAATTGGGGCTTTCAGTCGCAATGGATAGATCTCGACGAGATGCACAACTTGCTATACTCATGATCAAAATTTGGTTGAGAATTCCTACCTCAATCGATGGATCAAAGAAGGATGAAGGGAAGCCAACGGCCTACTGACCCACCTCCACAAATCGAGCTAGATCTCCCCAGATCTGAAACTTCAGCGAACCCCACAGCAGCCAAATGAAAGAAGACTCGTAGGGCTTCATTTTGATAGCTCATAGAGCTTCTGGAGCCTTCGGAGTTGGGAGTATTCGCTGCTGCAAGCTACGTGTTTAGAAACGGCGCCGAAATCCTTGACTTGACCAAACTATGTCGGCATCACGTTTTGGGGCTAGGTTTACCTCAAATTGATTAAGGGTAAATGTTCCTTACATTGTGGCCTTCCATTTGCCACTGATTTCAGATCATTTGGTTGAGTATTAAGGTCAAATTTCGTGTTTTAATCTAAGGGTTAGGTATGGGTCAAAAAGTGTGCACTTTTGGGTTTAAACTCTAAATAGATCTTACCACGGATTTACAATGGCCTAATGCCAGAAGGAAAAGTTGTTATCTACCTCGACCTTAACATATTTACTATTTTTACAGATTTTTCTAAGGTAGTCGAATTTTCACTCATACTATTTCTAACGAATTAAATATTAATAAATCTGAAATTCAATTATTAATTCAATAAAATTCTATTCTCAATTAATAAAAGCTAAATAAGAAATATTGGGCTCAATTAAATAATTTGGGGTCTTACACCCTCCCCTACTTAAAGGAATTTGGTCCTCCAAATTCACTGCACTAAAACTGAGAGTAGAAAAAGATCGCTCACCTAGAATAGATCGGGATACCGCTTTCGCATAGTCTCTTCAGACTCCCATGTAGCTTCTTCGGTCCCACGCCGACTCCACTGAATCTTGACCATCGGTATCGAACGATTCCGGAGTTGCTGTTGCTTCCGGTCCAGAATCTTGACAGGTCTTTCCTCATAGGTCAAATCTTCCTTCAGTTCAAAATCCACTTGCTGAATGATATGAGTGGGATCGTACACATATTTCCGCAACATAGACACATGGAAAATATTGTGTACGCCAGACAAATGCGGTGGTAAAGCCAGTCTATATGCCACCTCTCCCACTCTATCTAGAATCTCGAATGGACCAATGTACCTCGGACTCAGCTTGCCATGAATGCCAAAT
Organism: Amorphophallus konjac; assembly: GCA_022559845.1. Lineage (NCBI taxonomy): Eukaryota > Viridiplantae > Streptophyta > Magnoliopsida > Alismatales > Araceae > Amorphophallus > Amorphophallus konjac. The sequence goes on along the minus strand of CM040123.1, from coordinate 350,874,142 downwards.
CTTCGGATCCCTCTCGTCGGAGAGACCTTTAAGAACACATGCTCGCCAACCTGAAATTCCAATGCTCTTCTCCTGTTGTCGGCATAACTCTTCTGTCTTGACTGGGCTACTTGTAACCGGTCTCGGATAACACGGATGTTTTGTGATGATTCCGAAACAAGATCTGGTCCAAGCCACTGTTTCTCACCTACCTTGTCCCAACACAACGGGGAACGACAACTTCTACCATATAGTGCTTCAAAAGGAGCCATCTAAATACTAGACTGATAGCTGTTATTGTAGGAGAATTCAATTAATGCCAAATGCTCACTCCAATTACCATCGAAATCAATCATGCAAGCTCGCAGCATATCTTCCACTATCTGATTGGTTCTTTCAGTCTGTCCATCTGTCTGTGGATGAAAAGCAGTACTAAAATTCAGACGAGTACCCAAAGACTCTTGCAGTCCCTTCCAGAAATGTGAAGTAAATCTAGGGTCTCAATCAGATACTATATTCACTGGGATACCATGTAATCTCACCACTTCCTTTATATACAAAGCAGCCAATACATCAATCGTCCACTTGGACTTAATTGGTAAGAAATGAGCCGACTTTGTCAATCGATCGACAATCACCCATATCGCATCAAATCCACCACGAGTCCTAGGTAGACCCATAATGAAATCCATGCCAATGCTTTTCCACTTCCATTGGGGTATGTCGAGTGGTTTCAATTTCCCTGCTGGTCTGAAATGTTCGGCCTTAACTTGCTGACACACCAAGCATCTACTCATAAAATCTGCAACTTCTCTTTTCATATTCGGCCACCAAAAGGACCTTTTCAAATCTCGGTACATCTTAGTGCCTCCAGGATGAATGGTATATCTGGATCTATGAGCCTCCTCAAGAATTTTGTTCTTTATTGTAGCCTCATCCGGAACACAAGTTCTGCCTTTAAATAATAATCTACCATCATCGGCCAACATGAAGTCAGGTCTGCTGCTCAAGTTTCCCTTGATCTCTACCAACTCGGGATCATTTTCTTGCAAGGACTTGATTTCCATCAACAATTCGGGCTTAAGTTGGATCTGAGCAATCATGACCCGATCATTGTCAATATTAAGATCTAGACTGGATAATTGTTCCAACAACCTCCATTCTTGTAACATGAGACTTGACAATCTAGTTACTGGCTTCCGACTTAATGCATCTGCCACAACATTACCTTTGCCAGGATGATACTCAATCGAGAAGTCGAAGTCTTTCAAGTACTCCAACCATCTCCGCTGCCTCATGTTGAGTTCCTTCTGAGAAAATAAATACTTCAAACTCTTATGATCTGAAAACACTGTAAAGGTTTCTCCATATAAGTAATGCCTCCATATCTTCAAAGCAAACACGACTGCAGTAAGTTCCAAATCATGAACAGGATAATTATCTTCGTGCTTCCTCAACTGCCTAGAGGAATAGGCAATCACCTTCCCATGCTGCATGAGTACACAGCCTAAGCCAATACCTGAAGCATCAGTATAAACAACAAATCCTCCTTCACCAGAAGGTAAAGCCAAAACAGGTGCAGTAGTCAAACACTCCTTCAGAGTCTGAAAGCCTCGTTGACAATCATCTGACCAATCAAACTTATTTTCCTTGCGGGTTAATCTTGTCATAGGTACCGCAATCTTGGAGAAATCTTGAATAAATCTTCGGTAATAGCCTGCCAGGCCTAGGAAACTTCTGATTTCAGTTGCACTAGTAGGCTGCGCCCAATTCTTCACTGCCTCAATCTTCGAAGGATCAACTGAAATACCTTCCTTGGTGATAATATGTCCGAGAAAGGACACTTCTTGTAGCCAGAACTCACACTTACTAATCTTGGCATAAAGTTGATGATCTCTCAACAGTTGCAATGCCATCCTCAGGTGTTCAGCATGCTCCAATTCACTCTTGAAATAGATCAAGATGTCATCAATAAATACCACGACCCATTGATCAAGATAGGGTCGAAATGCATTGTTCATCAACTACATGAAAGCTGCTGGAGCATTCGTTAGACCAAAAGGCATAACGACAAATTCAAAATGACCATACCTGCTGCGGAAAGCTGATTTATAGATATCCTCCTCCTTAATCCGCAACTGGTGATATCCAGATCGAAGATCGATCTTAGAGAAATATTGAGCTCCCGCTATCTGGTCAAATAACTCGTCAATCCTCGGCAAGGGATATTTATGCTTGACAGTCTGCTAGTTTATTTGCCGATAATCAATGCACAACCTCATCGAACCATCTTTCTTCCTGACGAATAACACAGGGGCTCCCCACGGAGAAGTACTACGACGAATAAAACCCTTCTCAAGTAATTCCATCAGTTGCTACTTCAGTTCCCTCAGTTCCGCAGGAGACATACGATAAGGAGCCTTAGAAATAGGAGATGTGCCAGGAATAAGATCAATAGAAAAGATAACTTCCCGCTCAGGCGGAAGTCCTGGTAGTTCCTCCGGAAAGACATCAGGAAAATCTCGGACAACAGGAATGTCCTTGATCTCAATCTGCTGCTCAGGAGTTGTACAGACAAAGGCTAGAAAAGCCTCACACCCATGCCTCAAAAGCTTATCAGCTCGAAGAGCCGAGATAAGTGACACCGAGTTGTGATGCTTAACACCCACAAAAGAAAGTCTCGGGTGCCTAGTAAAAGACACGGAGCTAGAACTGTAGTGAACGCTAACCTCATAACGAGCCAACCAATCTGCTCCTAGGATTACATCATAATCCTTCATGTCCATGCAGACCAAATCTGCTGGTAAGTTCTGCTCACCAATCATCACCTTACTAGAAGGATAGAAATGATGGATTGTTGATCTAGTGCCAATAGGGGTTGAAATCTCTAACGGAGTATTCATCAAAACAGGTTCCACAGCTAATGACTTAGCAAATCTCCGTGAAATAAAAGAATGTGTTGCACCAGTATCAAAGAGAGCAAATGCGGGCTTATCGATTATAGTAAGGGTACCTTCGACGAGTCCGCCATCATCAGAAATCCCAGTTTCATCTGCATGTAAAGCTTGAAGCTTGCCTTGTGGTTTCTTGAAGACTATAGGTTTTGCCGGTGTAGCTTGCTCCGATATGAGAGGATAATTGGGGATACGGTGCTCCTTGCTTCCACATCGCAAACAGGCGCCTAGCTTGCGCCAGCACTCCTCTATCTTGTGACCCAGACGATCACAATAGTTGCACACGCCCTTGAATGGAACAATAGGACCAGGCTTCTTGTCTTCATGCCTCGGCGTCTTGCCCTTCCACGATCCGGACCCGCTCCACGAACCAGGTCCACTAACAGGCCTCTTCTTGGTATACCCGGGTTTGACACTCCCGGAACCCGTAGGTAATTCTTTCTTGGTGCCTTTCCCACGAATTCTCTCCGTCATTTCAAGAGTATCCTCCAGAACTTGCGCTTTCCTTACCACCTCGGAATACGTGGAAATCTCCATCGGTGCCAATTGGTTGATATAATGAAGCTTCAATCCATTGAGAAAGCGCTTCGCCTTCATCTTCTCGGTGGAAATGAGATGTGTAGCATATCGAGAAAGCCGTGCAAATTGAGCCTCATACTCTGCCACGGACAAACCTCGCTGTTTCAGAGCCGCGAACTCTGCCGCTTTCTTCTCTTGCACTCTATCAGAAAAATACTTGCTGTTGAAGAATTCTTCGAACTCTTCCCACATAACTTGCCGATCACCGAGAGTTGCCTTGATAGAATCCCACCAAGTACGTGCATCATGTTCCAGCTGAAATGTGGACAAAAGGACACGCTCCTGGTTGGTGCATTGCATAACTTCAAAGATTCTCCCCATCTCATCTAGCCAGTGCTCGGCTTGGTCGGGGTCAGTCGAAACAGCGAATCTAGGCGGATTCATTCCACGGAAGTTCCGGTATAGATCACCGGTGCCATGCTGTGCCGCTCCTGCCTGAGCTACTTGCTGAAGGGCCTGAGTAAGGCCTTGAACCGTACGCTGCAGGTTCCTCCATTCAGCACGATCAGCTGCCATCTACATGAGAAATAGGTTACTTAGGTCCAATAAGATAGATAAAGCACGATTAAGGAACGAACTTAACCCAAGTTCTACCCAATCTCACAGGTCAGGTCTTAAACTTTCACAAGGTTAGGGATCTAGTGCACCTAGATACGACCAAAACTCGGTACCTGGCGGAGATAATCGATCCGAAGACCACTCGCGCAAGTATGCGACCTTCCCGATAGGCGTAGCCTAACGTTCGGACAACACCTTTTGATATACCGATTATTGGGATGCAATGCAAGAAAACCTAAAACTTAGGGAACCTAGGAATGTGAAACCTAGGGCTCTGATACCAACTAAACTGTCACGCCCCGAACAAGGCAGAAATATCGGGACGTACAGTTAGAGACATGCTGGCAAGAGAGAGAACTAATCTAAAATAATACACAAGTGCTACAAGATGGAAATACTAAATGATCATTAACAAACCACAACTGATACAATAACCTCAAGTTCAACTTAAAACAACTGGAATAATCAATCACTAAAGCTCAATAACATGACTGAGACTAAATGCTCTTCAAAACACAACTAAAAGTAAGATAACACACTACTAACACACTAGAATTGATACACTCAAGACATCACTCCTGCCCTTCCCCATCGGTAAGTGCGTCACCTGAACAGCCTGGAAAAGGGGGAAAACACAACTATGAGCTGACGCTCAGTAGGGAATAACAGACAGGTATAAGTGATTAGCAGTTTAATTACATTTTAAAATGTCATGCTACAAATGATAAAACAATAAAAAGATAACGATGATATCACGAAACAAAATTCAAAGATCTTGCAAGGTCAAGAAATATAATGAATAGAATGGTAAGACAAGAATTTACTACCGGAGATAACGATAAAAAGTTGGCCATATCAAGACAATTCAAGTCATGTCAAGCACATATGTAATTTCATTTCCACGTCCAAGTAATCAACAAGTAAAGTAACAACAAGTAGAGTATAGAATAGTGAAGAGTGGAAAGTGAAAAGTAGTAGAAAGTAATGTAGAGAGTAGTGGACAGTCCTAGATTTAACACATGTCAAGTACTGGTGCCAAATGCCACACCTAGCCATTCACCTCCCCGGGGGTACACGTAGTGTTCGGGCGCTCTTCCCAGGACTAGACCGAGCCCTTAATTGTTTGCCAGGCATTGAGTTCTTTGGATCAAAGATCCCACGAATCTAGACTTCCACAGTTTATGGCCAGAATTCCAAGGTTTAAACTAAGTAGCAATAACGACTTCAAGTAGGAAAGAGATTCATTTCCAGAATTTCAAGGTAAGTATAATCATCAAGGAGATCAAAACCAAGTCACAACAAGAGTTAATCGTGCTGCGCTACTGTAAAACAGCAGCAATCAAACAAGCAAATCAACATATTAATCCTAATCACCAAGTTAAGATATCATGATTAACCATTATCATTTGTATTAGCCAAAGTGCCAACAAGCTAGAACAAGTTGTCGAGGTAAAGAACAAGCTCTCACAGCGGTGAAAAAGAATGCATTATCAGGGGTTTTAGTTACACCATTAATCATTAATTATGTGAGTTTCTATTTAACCAATGTAAGTGTTGTAATGGAGATGGTAAACATCGTGTTTTGTACTCTGTTTGCAAGAAAGGACCAATGCAAATTTGAAATCAAGGGGGGTACATGAATAGGTCAATTGTTCTTCAAAAATATAATTTCAGTGGGTCTAAGTTAAATGGGTTGATTCCCCACTGATTCGGATCCATCTTCGGGTCGAAAAATGATGAAAATCGGGTTTCTGGTGTACGGGTCGACCCCTGGGGTCGACCCCTGAATAATTGGGGTCTGGAAGCTGAATGGGTCGACCCCTGGGGTCGACCCCAGCAATTTCTGAAGATTGGTCGACCCCTGGGGTTGACCAACACCATTTCCTTCAGATGGGTCGACCCCTGGGGTCGACCCCCATGCAGGGAGCTGGATGGGTCGACCCTTGGGGTCGACCCCCATGCAAGAACAGGAGGGGACGACCCCTGGGGTCGACCCTCGGGCCTGCAGGGTTGCCCAAAAAATGGGTCGACCCCACCAAAAAATGGGTCGACCCCTGGGGTCGACCCCTGCAAGAACAGCAATGAATGTTGCTTCCGGAAACCACATAAACTCATCCAAATGGGGTCCAATTGAGTTGAAATCGAAACCACATGATCTAGGAATATTAATAGACATTCTAGGGTCATAAAACTACAATTTTGAAACACGAATTGTTACAGAAATTGATTGAATCTCAACTTATATATGATAAATTCATGAAAACCCTAGTTCCTGACCCACTTCTACTAAATCATGCAATTCTCTTAACATACACAACGGAATTTAGGGCTTTTGGTGTCAAAAGAAAGTTGAGTCGATTATGAATCCAACCATGTATGGTATGCTACATGAAGATCAAGTTACAGGGCTCAAAATTAGCCCGAAATCAAGCTCTGACTTAAAGGAACACTATATGAAACATGTTCTAGATATTCTCTTACAAAAATTTGAAATTCATGAGGCATGCTCAATGGAATTTGGGGCTTTCTACGTTAAATGAAAGATAATAACATGCTGATTATATCATGTAAGTTAATTAGAGTTTGGTTGTTAGATCCTACCTCAAATCGGAGAGAGAAAACTCAAACCCTAGGATGAAGAACACTTGGACAGCACCTTAGAAAACCCGTGATAACTCACTCCACACCTGATGAAAATTGGGGCTTTCAGTCCCAATGGATAGATCTCGACGAGATGCACAACTTGTTATACTCATGATCAAAATTTGGTTGAGAATTCCTACCTCAATCGATGGATCAAAGAAGGATGAAGGGAAGCCAACGGCCTGCTGACCCACCTCCACAAATCGAGCTAGATCTCCCCAGATCTGAAACTTCAGTGAACCTCACAGTAGCCAAATGAAAGAAGACTCGTAGGGCTTCATTTTGATAGCTCATAGAGCTTATGGAGCCTTCGGAGTTGGGAGTATTCGCTGCTGCAAGCTACGTGTTTAGAAACGGCGCCGAAATCCTTGACTTGACCAAACTATGTCGGCAGCACGTTTTGGGGCTAGGTTTACCTCAAATTGATTGAGGGTAAATGTTCCTTACATTGTGCCCTTCCATTTTCCACTGATTTCAGATCATTTGGTTGAGTATTGAGGTCGAATTTCGTGTTTTAATCTAAGGGTTAGGTATGGGTCAAAAAGTGTGCACTTTTGGGTTTAAACTCTAAATAGATCTTACCACGGATTTACAATGGCCTAATGCCAGAAGGAAAAGTTGTTATCTACCTCGACCTTAACATATTTACTATTTTTATAGATTTTTCTAAGGTAGTCGAATTTTCACTCATACTATTTCTAACGAATTAAATATTAATAAATCTGAAATTCAATTATTAATTCAATAAAATTCTATTCTCAATTAATAAAAGCTAAATAAGAAATATTTGGCTCAATTAAATAATTTGGGGTCTTACATCCAAGGAGACACAGCTCCTATTCCACCTCACCTGGATGAAATAGAAGCCCTTCCCGGCCGACGGATGCGCCTTCTACTCGAAAAAATAATGAAAGAGATCCAAGGAAGGAGGAACCCCGCATTGGCGACAGAGGATGCGAAAGGCGGAAAGAAGAAGATAAGATTTGGCTACCAACTGTACAGGCGCCAACCGAAAGAAAGTGAGAAGCTTAAGAACAAAGGGCTCCAAGGGAAGGCGGAACCCACCCTTCCACGACAGAAGGAAGGTGTAGATATGGCCCGTACGGGAATCCTAGCTCGTCTCGTGCGGGGCAGCCGCAGTGAAATAAAATTTATAGGGCAAGCAAAACTGGTGCTCCAGCCGTTTCACCTCTGCCTCCCCCAGCACGGTGCAGTTTGGAGTCAGCGGTATCACCATCGCCCTCGCCGCAGACTCGCCCTCCCACTCTTCGACCTCCAGACGTTGATCCGTCATAGAATCTGGAGAGGAACTTGAAGAGAAATGCTCCCGAGATTCCAAAGACTCCGGAGGAAGAGGAATCTGTCAGACTGCCAACGCAGTTATCTCCTTCAACTCTGCGAACGCCGCTACAAGCCTCTGCTCTTCCGTCGTGTCCTCACGACGCATCAAAGAGCCCAACAACAAGCACGAAGGAGAGCAAAAACCCTAACATGGAGGGAGTCTGGAACGACAACAAGCGCACAACGCCTATATTCCCACGCGGAAGGCGGCGCGTCGTTCCGACCTCCGAGAAAAGGAGGCCCCTTCATTTCAAATCCGTCAGGATTATCATTATTACGGGCCCAGGTGACCACGACACATGGCTTCTTAACACCGCCAGATCTCCACCCACCCAAGCCGCGCTGGTCCAAAACCCTAACAGCTACTCTTCCGAGCCTACCAAGGCTCGGGAGTAGGAGGGGGACAAGTGGAGAGGGGGATTTCTGGAGCCCATTTAAAGAGCGGCCGAACCAGGTCCAGCAAGACCAAACGAGGCCCAGCTCATCTAAGTGACCGCCCCGCAGGGCCCACTTAGCATAAAAGCCCAATAAGATCACTCGTGATCAAGCCCTTCCTCGGCGGCCCTTAGGCTCGGAAGGCCCGAGCGTCGGTCCGGTTGGAGGAAGACCCAAGCCCGAGTTATCCCCCTCGCCAGGATAAAGGCTAGCGCCCTGCGTCCAATCCGACCGAGCCTCATCCGAGCTATGTTTATCGCCCGAAAAGGGCAGGCACTCTTTATGCTCGGGACAACCAACGATTACTTATCCACGCTGCTGTTGAGAGCCCTTTATGAGCAGGAGTTCACAAAGATAAGGGACCCACGAATCCTCATGGTTATAAAGAGCCCACGATGAGGACGTAAAGAGTCCACGTTCGGGATGTAACCCCCGCCTGAAACTCCTCAGCTTACGGGACTCATAAGGCTGGCGCACTATTTAAACCTGGGACTCCCTCTGATGAAAGGTAAGGCCAACACATGCCTAGCATTCCCTGAGCAGGAACCATTTCACCACCTTGGTGTAGAGGGATCTCGTACATCTCTTTCCTCCTCCCTTCATAGCTTCCACCATTGCTCTGCTGACTTAGGCATCAGAGGATTTTTTCCAGGGAACCATCCCGGGGCCCCCTGATCCGTTTCCCTTCCTTGCAGTTCACTACTCGGTGATCATCTCCTCCAGCTCAGGACTAGCGCGAGATCGCCCCTCTTCAGGTTTAAACACCAGTAGTTGCCCAAGCAAAGGGAAGAAAAGATCCGGCTGATCCGAATAAAAGACTCCTATGAAATCAAATACGGAATTCTATTCTAAATTATGGCGGACGCCAAGAAGAAAGTACTCCTTTGATGCCTCTCTATGGAAGAAGCCTGGAGAGTCATGAAAGAAATCCATGCCAGGTCGGCTGGAGCACACGAAGCAGGGCCAAAGATGAAAATTGAAATAAAAAAGATAGGCTACTACTGGCCGTCAATGTTCGACGACTGTTACAAGTACGACAAGTCGTGTCAGAAGTGCCAAGAGCATGCAACGGTCCCCAGGCGACCTCTAACACAAGTACACCCAACAACACCCAGCTGGCCATTTGCCCAATGGGGAACAGATGTCGTGGGCCTACTGTCCCCATTCTCTTCAGGATGCAAGTACATTCTGGCAATAACATACTATTTCTCTTGCTGGGCAGAGGCCGTAGCCCTCAAAGAAGTGACAGGAGAAATTGTGGCCCAATTTATCCGGCGAAATGTGATATTCCGATTCGGCGTCCCCAACCGGACTGTCTCAGACAACGAAAGCCATTTCTGGAATCAAAAGGTCTACAGATTGGCCGAAAAGTACAAGATTGACTGGAGGACATCTACTCCATACAACCTACAGGCAAACGGGTTGGCTGAAACATTTAATAAAACACTCTGCACCCTCCTGGCGAAGACTGTCAGTTCTAACAAAAGGGACTAGGAAGACAAGATGTACAAGGCACTCTGGGCTTACCGTACTATCTATAAAACTCCAACGGGTTGTTCGCCCTTCTCTTTGGTGTACGGCTCAGAAGCAGTCATCCTCATTGAACTGGAAGTACCCTCACTTCGGGTCGCCATCCAGCATGAATTGGTCAAGGATGACTGAAAAATGGTAGAACGAAGGCTGGAAGAGCTCTCCGACCATGAAGGGAAGCGGTCGCTCAAGGCTCAGCAGAACATACAAGTGTACCAGGCCCGCATAGACCGCGCCTTCGACAAGGTTGTCAAAGGGCGTAAATTCAAGAAAAGTGACCTCGTGATGTTCAAAAGAAGAGAGGTCATGGCTGCCAACCATAAAGGCAAGCTGTACCTCGAGCCATATGTTGTCCAAAAAGTCTATAAAGGAGGTGCATATGTGGTTGACAACCATAAGGGGGAGACTCAATTCCCACCTGGCCCTTAACGGAAGACATTTGAAACTATATCGCACATCACTTCCCCAGTTCGAAGAACAATTAAACCCTGCGCCTCACGCAGAACAAGAATGTCTCTTGGACCTCCCTTGAGGCCATGCAATATCCATGCAAAAAATGATAAAAAGAAGAAAAAAGAAGAGAAGAAAGAAACTCGTCAAGGTCACCGGGGGGATGTCGATTCATCAAGTCCCACCGTAATTCAAAATTCCTTCCTCCGGCTTAGACCATCTCGTCTTGGCCGAATAACCAAACAGCTGCATCCCATGTGGAGAGGGGGATTCTCGCAGCCCACTCAAAGAGCAGACCCAACTAGGCCCAACAGGGCCCGACGAGGCAAGCTCGTCCAAGTGATAGCCCACAGGGCCCACTTGGAAAAGCCCAATAAAACAATGCTCGAGGAAACAACTCTCCTAGGCGGCCCCAAGGCTCGGAGAGCCCGAGCTTCGGTCAGGTCACAGGAAGACCCGCGCACGCTTTATCCCTCCACACGAAGGGGGGAAGCGCTAGCCGGTCTGTCCGACCCATCTCCTCACCGAGCTAGGCCTATTGCCCGATAAGGCCGGCCCCCCTAAGCTCGGTACGATCGATAAAATGTTTATCATTGCAGCCGTTAGAGTCCACAGCGGGCCGGGCGCCAAGAAGTCCAGGAGCTCCAGCTTCCCCGCGAGGATAACGCCCCCACAATGAGGCCATAAAAGCCCACGACGAGGACGTAACCTCCACCGGAGACCCCTCGGCTCGCAGGACTCCCGAAGGCGGTGCACTATTTAAACCTGGGATACCCTCCAGCAAAAGGTAAAAAAGTGAAAAAGGGCATTGATCCACCCCCAATTCCTGAGCACAGATCACTTCACCCCATTGGTGGAGAGGGATCTCGCACCTTCACCTTCTCCTCCCTATCGCTGCTCTCACCATTGCTCTACTGACTTGAGCGTCCGAGGGTTTCGCCCCAGGGAATCCCCCTGGGCCCTCTGACCCGTTTCCCTGTCTTGCAGTTCACAAATTTGGTGATTACCAACCCGCTCAGGAACCAGCGCGAGATTTCGCCTCTTCATCTGGCGCCGTCTGTGGGAAACGCACGAAGAGCCAACATGGTGAGAAGGAGCTCAGGGAGGAGGTCCACCGACGAAAGGGGTAAGGCCATGGTAGCAGCAGAGGATGGCCCTTCCAGGGCCTCACAGAACCCTCCCTCCAACGCCAGCATCCCCACCGACGGACCACCACCCCCCCCATGGCGGTGGGGCTACCCCCCTATGGTGGCGCCGAAGCCTTCCAGGCCCTCAACGCCAAACTGGATGTCCTCGTGGAACTCATGAAGACCCAGGCGGCCAGGGATGTAAGGTCCCGTGCCCCGTCAGGGAGCCCCCCCCGCAGGAGTACGTCCCAGCACACAGCTGGGGGCCGCTTCACCCTCCGCGGCAAGTAGCTCATCCGTAACAGGGTCGGAGGACCCTCGCAAGCTCCACCTCCGGAGCAAGAGGCCTCCTCCACGCCGAGGAAAGGAAGGTGGGGGACACAACGGCCAGATCCAGAAGCCGACGTTCCCGGAGACTGCCAAGACGCTCCCCCCAGCCTCGCGGCACGACAGCAACCGGAGTTATCCCTCCGAATGCAAGATTTTGAAAGGCACTTCGCTGAGCAGGAGCGCGCCCTTCGCGCCCTGCAGAAGGCCTCTTCCCCGGAAGACGAGGAGAAATCCCCGTTCTCCGAGTATATCTTGAAGGCAGAGGTATCTCCCAGAGCCCCCATACCAACCTTCAAGCTTTACGACGGCCAGGGCGACCCGGCCGACCATTATGATAGCTTCGACGCCCTGATGACTCTACACGGAGCGTCGGACCCCATCAAGTGCCGAGCCTTCGTGACCACTCTGGTCCAGGGCGCTCAAGCGTGGTTCCGGGCCCTCGCCCCCGGATCCATCCGAGACTTCAAGCAATTCAGGCGAGTCTTCAAGAAGAGCTTCGCCGGAAGTGCCCCCCCAAGGTCGGTAGCGGGGCTCTTGGCCCTCAAACAGGCGCAAGGGGAAAGGCTCCAGGCTTACGTCCACCGATTTAAATCGAAAGCCCTCCGAATCCCCCGCCTGGACGTGGCCTCGGCCACAACCGCACTGACTGGGGGTACCCGGGATGAGAACCTCTGCCGTGAACTTGTCCTCTACCCTCCCTCGACCCTTGCCGAGCTAGTGACTCTGGCTCTGCGCCACGCCGAGTGCGAAGAAGTACTCAGCGCTTGCCGAGACGTAACCGGCTCGGGTCGGGAGGGGGACAATAAGCGGGGCCCCGACCCAAATCCTAGCTCGGGAAAGAAGCGAGACCGAGATGGAGAGCGCAAGCGGAAGTACGAGCGGTACACCCCGTTAACCGCACCGGTCTATGAAATCTATGAAGACGTCAAAGACTCCGGACTCCTCCGCAGGCTCGAGCCGATGAGGTCGAAAAACCGCAAGCGAGATAGACATTGTCTATTCCACGGCGATCATGGGCATCACACCGGTGATTGCCACCACCTCCAAGATGAAATCGAGCGCCTCATCCGCCTGGGGCACCTGGCTCGATTCACCGCCAAGAGCAGAGAAGATCAAGGCGCCGCAGAGGAGATCGACAACGCCCCCCGAGGGGTCCACATCAGCGTCATCTCCGGAGGAATAGCATCAGGAGGCGACTACAGCCGTGGAAGGAAGCGTCATGCCGAGCGGGCGAGCCGAGCCCCAGAGCCACCCAAGGCCCCGCCCCAGGTCATAGTCTTCTCTGATCAAGACCTGGAGGGGCTGAGCACCCCGCATGATGACGCCCTCGTAATCTCGGCCACTATAAACCATTGTAACGTAGATCGGATTCTTATGGACAATGGAAGTGCCCCTGATGTATTGTCTTATGACTGTTTCCTCAAAATGGGAGAGGATCCATCCAAACTCCGCTCGATCCGAACGCCCCTTTGTGGGTTCAACGGCCTGGCCACTCTCCCCGAAGGAGCCCTAAGCCTGCCGGTTACCCTCGGCACCCCACCCAAAACCGTTACGGTCATGGTAGACTTCATGGTGATCAAAGGGATGATAGCGTACAACGCCATCTTCGGCTGGGGAATCCTCAGCCGGATCAAGGCAGTACCATCTACCTATCACCAAAAAATGAAGTTCCCCACCAAAAATGGGGTTGGGGAAATCCGAGGTAACCAGGCCACGGCCCGAAGGTGCTATAATATCTCGGTGGAGGCCACGAGGCCGGGCGGGAATGATAAGGGCCCCCGGGAGGCCACTGAGCCGGGGGGCGAGTTGCTAACAATTTTTCTATACGATGACCCGACCCTAGGAATAAGGATCGGAGCCGACCTACCACCCGAGGAATAGCAGCAATATAAGAAATTTCTTTCTGAGTACATCCGAGTCTTCGCTTGGTCCGACGATCAGCTCCCTGGGATACCAGAGGAGACCGTGATGCACAGACTCAACCTCAACCCCACCATGAAGCCCGTGCAGCAGCGCCGAAGGAAGCACGCACCCGAGAAACAGACGATTATCATGGTGCAGGTCACCAAGGGGCAAGAGACTGGTCTTTTTAGACCGGTCCTGTACCCGACGTGGCTAGCTAATGTCGTCCTGGTACCAAAGGCTTCCGGCAAGTGGAGGATGTGCGTGGACTTCACCGACTTGAATAAGGCGACCCCTAAGGACTGGTATCCCTTGCCCAGCATCGACCAACTGGTCGACTCGACATCGGGCAACGAGATGCTCAGCTTCATGGACACCTATTCAGGTTACCATCAGATCAGAATGAATTCTGAGGACGTCGAGAAGACCACCTTCATCACCGACTACGGCGTGTACTGCTATACCCGGATGCCTTTCGGGTTGAAGAACGCCGGAGCCACATATCAGAGACTAGTCAATCACATGTTCGAGGAGCAGCTAGGTCGGAACGTCGAAGCCTACATTGACGACATGCTCATCAAGACCCCCAAGGCCCAGGACCACTTCACCGACCTCGCTGAAACCTTCGACGTCCACCTGAAGTACAACATGAAGCTTAATCCTGCCAAGTGCGCCTTCGGAGTAAGATCCGGGAAGTTCCTGGGTTTCCTGGTCACTCAGCGTGGGATCGAAGCCAACCCCGACAAGGTCCAGGCCATCCTGGACATGCGCCCGCCCGCCTGCATTAAGGACGTCCAGCGTCTGACGGGGCATGTCGCCGCTCTCAGCCGTTTCTTGTCCCGTGCGGCCGAACGATGCTTGCCCTTTTTTAAACTGTTGAGGGGGCCCAAGTTGGCATCTGCTGCGTTCGCATGGGATGAGGAATGCCAGAAAGCGTTCACCGAGCTCAAGGAGTTCCTGGCTTCGCCCCCGGTGCTCTCCAAGCCCGTGCCGGGCGAAGTCTTGCTGCTCTATCTCTCGGCGACGTCATCGACGGTCAGCTCGGTCCTAGTCAGAAATGACTCGGGAATCGAAAGACCAGTCTAATACACCAGCAAGGTGCTTAACGAGGCTGAGAGGAGGTACTCCGCAACCGAGAAGCTCGAGCTAGCGCTGGTTACCTCTGCGAAATGCCTCCGACCCTACTTCCAGGGGCACCCCTGTTGGGACGCTAAAGGGTGATCTAGAGGGTGGTGAATAGATCACACACCCGTTAACGATTTACTGCAGTAGAATCAAATGCGGAATTAAAACTTCTACTGAACAGATAGTGGGCACAATGCGAATACCACCCAGAACAGATGAAGAACCGTCCTAAGCATACATCTACTGCGCGAAGATAGAAATATAGAAGCTAGGCAAACCACAAAACAATCACACAGTAGACAAAGGATTTTAGGTGGTTCGGTCCTCCAGACCTACATCCACCCCATACTCAACCTGAGTGTGGCTTACTGCTGACTCACAACTTGAACCGCTGGGCATCACAGCTTGCCTACAATCCCCTGGGCAACACAGCTTGCCGTCCGAGGAATCCTCCTCGCCCGCTGAGCAACACAACTTGCTGTCCAGTGGAATCCACCACTGCAAACCGCTGGGCAATACAGCTTAGCCGTCCAGAGGCAGCACCTCTACAAAACCCGCTGACTAACAGCTTGAAGAAAGGATAAAAGGAAAACAAAAGATAGAACAAGACAGCAACGGAAAGCTGAAACAATGAAGCATAAATATAGCTCTCGAATGGAGCAGATCTGGCTTGGATTTGATCCAATGCCAGAAAACCCAATCTCTCTCTCTCTCAGCTAGAGCTCTCTATTTCTCTCTTTCTCTTCTTTCTCTTCTTCTTCTGTTCTTCTTTCACTCTATGCTCTTCTGTTCTTTTCTCCTCTCTGTCTGGATCGTGGCTCTCTGTATGGACTTCACCTCTCGCCAATTCGATCTACCTCCTTCAGACAACGGAGACTACCCTTTATAGCAGCTCGAGCAGGGGCAGCACTGGGCGCGTGTGGCCTCCACATTTCCCGCCCAATCGACTCTGTCAGCATCTCAGCTCCTTGGATCACGTGCCAGACACCTGCAAAACAAATGAGGAGTTCAGTCGATTAACAAGATCAACTGAAGACAGTGTATAGACTTTATAACTCATACTGTAAAATACAGTGTATAGACATGTGAAAGCGCATGCATTGTACAGACTTAGTGAAAGGGAATGCATGTAATACAATTCTTTTAAATACCCAGAGACTAGTGCGTTCTCGCACGGGAGCATATGAAGTCTCAGGGGAGCATCTATGGCCTCTGGATAGCATCACCAGCGTCAGGGGAGCATGTGGAGCACATGTTGTCTCTGGGGAGCAATCGCTGCTCCAGGGGAGCATCCTCAAAGTTAGGGAAGCATTAGCAGTCACTGGAGGGCATACTCGGTCCCAGGAGAGCATCCGGGGGGACAGGCGAGCATGCACGTCTGATGTACAGACTCTACCAATGTATAGACTTGGTGGATAGTGATGCATAGCCAAACAGATGTACAGACTTCACTGTGAATGCATGAATAGTGAATGAGTGTATATACTTGATCAAGAGAGACGCTGGCCAATCGGAGCATTAACAGTCACTGGAGAGCATACTCATGTTGTGTCCCTGTGATTTTGATGATAGCAATCACTATAAGTCAATTGAATGCATACAATTCTGTTTGTGGTGCAGATGAATGTTTCATTGAAAATCTTATCTAAATTATTGCTGCATTTAAATATGGCTGTGTGGTGTGTGCTTTGGTGCATTTCATAATTGCATTTATCTGGATTCTTTGATGTCATATGTGTTTACTTCATTCAGAACTGCTCATTCAGAACTTGGTACATTGCTTAACTGTGAGCATGGCATAGACTGTACACTCGTCTGTCTGCATGAGTCACCAAGTCCACACATTGCATCGTGTGTTTTTCATGAAGTCTATACATTGGCATGCAGCGTCTCATGAAGTATGTACATCATCTTCAAGCATTTCAAAGTCTATACATTGCTGAGCGTCTCACTGACTGTCTCATGCAAGTATATACAGTGGCATATGCATTCACTGTAAAGCCTATACATCCTGCACCGTCTCATGCAGCATCTCAAGCCAAGTCCATACATAGTCCATCAGCATTTAGAAGTCTGTACATCGGTCCGTCTTGTTCAGCGTCTTAGTGCATTCAAAGTCTGTACAGCGTCCGTCTCAGCCAGCGTCTCATGCTGCGTCTTAGGCAAGTCTGTACATCGCCTTCAGACTTTCAAGTCTATACACTCCATGCTCATTCAAGTCTATACATCCACAGTGTAACTTCAAAGTCTGAACATTGTCTCACTCCGTCAAAGTCCATACATTTGTCTTCTCTTCAAAGTCAGTACATTGGCGTTGGGCATCCAAGTATATACATCGCCTTCTGCAAGCTTTATTTCAAGTCTGTACAGCCTACTGTCTTAATTTGCGTCTCATGCATCGTCTCTCAAGCATTCAAAGCCCATGCATTGAAGTCGAAGTCTGTATAGCCGACCGTCTCATTCAGCGTCTTTGCAAGTCTGTGTATTGCTTGCATTTAGACAAGTCTGTACATCAGACTGTTTCATCAGCAAGTCTAAACATTGGGCTGTAGCTTGCTTGAAGTGAAGTCTACACATTGATTCACTGTTCATGCCTTCACTCAGAGTCTATACAGCCATTCCTTGAGTCCAAGTTTGTACATCGCCTTCAAGGCATCAAGTCTATACACTGGACTGTGCTCATAAAGTATGTACAACGTGAGTTTCGGTTCTTAAAGTCTAGACATTCTCCCGTTCAAATCCTTCAAAGTCTATACATCAGTTTGATTGAGTAAGTCTGTACAGCATGCCTTGTTGTTCAAAACCTTTAAAGTCTGTACATCGGCTTCGCATCTGCAAGTCTGTACATCGGTTTGATATCAACAAGTCTGTACATTGGCTTCAACTCTCCAAGTCTGTATAGCCACATTTAATAGGTAAAGTCTATACATTCTTCAGCTGGAACTGTGCAAGTCTGTACATCGTTGCTTGCCAAAGTTTGTACATTGGCATCTGTTCCTACGTTGCACTTCCAGGTCTGCACAATGGGTTCTTTACCTACGTTCAGCTTTGAAAGTCTGCACATTGGTAGTTTTAGCAACGTTGCCTTGCCAAAGTCTATACACTGTGTTTGTTCAAGTATGTACAGACTTAGCCTTGTTCTAGTCTGTACATCGACCAGCTATAATTGGCAAGTCTACACATCGTGATTTCATCATGTCTGTACAGCCTCTTCATTGAAAGTCCACTCATCACTCAAGTCTATACTATGCACACTTGCTTTCTTGCATAAGTCCATACACTGCACTTGGCTTGTGTTCTTCACACCAAGTATGTACAGCCTAAGCTCGCATGAAGACTCAAAGTCTATACAGACTTCATTGTCTTAGGGAATGTCTCATGCCTTTGCCAAAGTCTATACAGTCTGTATCTGCGTTGCATTGCATGCATCATGGTTTAAGTCTAGACATTGCCTCAGGCTGAGCAAGTATATACATTGCATGTTCGTTCAATCAAGTCCATACACTGAGCAAGTATATATATTGTCTGCCTGTCGATTGAAGAGTCTATAGATTGCTGTTTGTCTTGTAAAGTCCATACAGTAATGTCTGTACGTTGGCTTTAAACTGAAGTCTATACAATGTGTTGTATTCTTCAGAGACTGTACAAGGTTTAGACTTAACTGATAAATTTGTTCTTTGTCTAACAGGGAATCTTCGTGAAGCCTAATGAAGGCACGTGATCCAAGGAAGGACGAGGTGCCCAGATGAGGACACGTGTACTGATAGCCTGCTTGATGCTGCCACGTGGTCCGAATTCTTAGGGCGGGAAATGTGGAAACCACACCCGCCCTGGCTGCTGCTGCTGCTGCTATATATACGAGCCTTCTTCCACCGAAGAAGACTGATCGAAGTGGCCAAGTATATACAGAGAGAATAGAAGCCAGTGAAGGAAGAAGAGAAGCAGAAGAAAGAGAGCAACGATCAAAAAAAAAGAGTAGAAGCAGAAGAGAAAAGAAGAGATAGGGAGAGCCTGCGAAAGAGAATAAAATAGAGAGTGAGAGCAGTAGAAGAAAGAGAGAAAGATTGCGTGAGCTGAGAAGAAGAAAGAAGAGGAAGAAAAGAAGTGAGGAGAGAGTTCTATTGAAGACCTGTGCAGTCTGTTCGTGGATCAAATCCAGAACGACTATTGTGTTTCATTTCTAGCCTTTGTCGCTATTCCTTTTATGTTTTCTTATTTTTCATTTTGTTTCTCTGGTTAGTTTTGTTCTTCCGATTGCCCTGTTGGGGATCGGGTTCCTCCTGTTGGTTCAGGAGAAGGGAGATCTGATCTCCGGGTTGCAAGTGACAGGTTGTCACTTGTGGGTTCCCTCTGGTTAGAGGAAGGGAGGCTCGTCCTCCGGTTCTGGGCTTGTAGTTACAAGTCCAGGGGTCCCTCCTGGTCTGGAGGAAGAGAGGTCTTCGACCTCTGGTTTCCAAGTGGCTGGGAGTCACTTGGGGTGTCCCTCCGGTTGGGAGGAAGAGGGGAGGCTGTTCCCCTGGTCAAGCTGTGTGGCAGCAAGTGTTCACAGACTGAGTCTGCTTGTTTCTAGCGTTGGCTAGTGAAGCCTCACTCCGGTTGGGAGTGAGGGGTGGATGTAGGTCTTGGTGACCGAACCACCTAAAAATCTACTGTGCAGTGGTTTTGGTTTGTGCGTTTGTTCCTTGCCTTCTACCTCCCATTCACAGGTTGTGCATGCTTGGCTAGTTGTATTATCTAGGGAGTTAACCTTGAGCATTATATTTTTGATAGGTGTGATTAGTTTGCTTAGTTTTGTCTGCGTTTCTGGTTTGATCAGGTGGCTGCATTGTTGCAGTTCAACTGTTTGATCTATTGTTGTATTATCATCTCATCTTGGAAAGCTCATTAGTGTTTATTCCGCATATCTGAGCTCTAGAGATTTAATTTGGGCATAATTTTTGAAGGGGATACATTCACCCCCCTCTGTATCCGAGCCTAGCACCCTAACAATTGGTATCAGAGCGGTGTCTGCTTAGAAGGTCCAGCGACCTGCAGATCCGATCCTACTGTCTTCGGTGCTAATTTGTTTTTAGTGCATCAATATTCCTGTTGCATTGAATTTTCTTGCTATTTGTTCTCATGGCCCATCCACCGATTTTCAGTGGTTCGCATTTTAATGTATGGTTTGCTAGTCTGAAGAATTATGCTAATTCTGTTAATCCAGACCTGTGGAAAGTAATTTCACACGGTCCTCATGAACTACCAAAGAAAAAGTCCAAATGGACTGACAGTCACAAATCTATGCATGAAGAGAACCAGATAGCTATAAATCTAATGAAGGCAGCTACTGATAGAGCTTTTCATTCATGTTTCTTTGATTGCAATTCTGCTAAAGATATTCTGGATATACTGAAGCGAACTCAGATAAGAAATGAGGACAGCTGCATGATGGCTGACAGAAATAATCAAGGTAGCAGTCAAGATGAAGATGATGATGATGATGATGAGGTAAATCCCTTTGAAAACTATACTTTAGATGATTGGGAAAATGCATATTCTTAGCTACTTGAATCTCATGAACTGTTAAGAAAACAGTATAAAAAATTGAAGAAGGGTACTGGGTCAGTTAGTTCAAGTTCTCCATGTAGAAATTGTGTTGAATTGAAAAATGTTCATGATGCCTGTATGTCTGATTTTCAAATGTTGAAGAAACAAATTTCATTATTGAAAACTAAGAATCAAGATCATATAAATGTGATATCTGAACTCAAAGAAAAATTCAAGTCAGATAATGATAATCAGACTCTTGTTAACTATCATGACCAGTATAAAAAATTGCTGAAAAACTTTGAAAGTGTGAACTCAGATTTAAACAAGCTAAAATCTGAAAATGATTCTCTGAGAAAATCTGTTAATGAAAATGATGAAAAATTTGAGAAACTTGAGCAGGAGAAGAACTTGTTTGCTGAAAAATTCAATGCCATAAAATCTGTAAATATAGAATTACAGAAAGATCTGGAGAAACAGCAAAAAGAATTAAAGGAATTTGAGGCTGAAAGAAAACTTGGAGTTAACTCAGATGATCAGACTCTAATAAATGAATTGGTTCAGAATGACAAACTTAAGGAAGAAAATGAGAAATTAAAAATGCTGAACTCCACTATGACAGAGAGACTTCTAGCTTTGGAAAGAGGAAAAACTGTTTGCATTGAAGATTCTGATAAACTGAGCAATCTAGAACAGGAAATTGAGAAATATAAAACTGCTAACAAAGTTTTGAGTGAAGCTATGAATTGCAGTGAGCAAGAGATTGCCAGTTACGAGTTGCATATTTCCTCTTTAAAAAATGAAATTCAAGACTTAAAAAACTCTTTGTCTAAATTTGTTAGTGGGTAAGATAATCTGAACAAATTGTTGGGAACAAAAGTCAATGTCAAAAAGGAAGGGTTGGGCTACAACAATGTCAATAAAAATGCTTTTCAGAACAAGCTAATGACATCATTTGTAAATGCTTCAAATGTAGCCACAACATCAAAAGACAAACAGCACATTGTTCAGAAAAAGCTGGGAACAAAGATTAATTTTAAGAAAGAAGGACTGGGTTACAGTCCAGTCATGAGGAAGGTTAATGGAGCCAACCTAAAAACTATTTTTGTTAAATCTTCTGAACAGGAAAAGCCTTCTACTTCATCTCCAACTCAGTACAAGGCTAAGAAAATAGGAAAATAGGATAAAAATCAGAAAAGGACTGTAAATCAGAAAATAAATGAAAAGGGTTCATCAGTGCATATTGATCACAGTCCCCACACACACTCACAGGCATCTAAAAAGAAGATTATCTGTCATTACTGTCATAAATTTGGTCATCTGATGCATGAGTGTAAGTTGATGGAGAAGGATGATAAGAATGCTAGGAGATCTCATGATAAAAATCCTTCACCTCAGAAAAGGAGTGTCACATGTTCTAATTGTGGCAAATTAGGACACTCAATTGCTCATTGCTGGTTTGCTAGTGGTAAGAAAACCTTTTATTCATATCATGCTAAATTCCCTGCAAACCAACATGTTTTTTGTAAAAACAAATCTGTTTCAATGAACCAGCACATCATCTGTTTTAACTGCAACATGATTGGTCACAAGACCTCTGAATGCTGGTCAGGTTCTTTTAAAAGAAATTCCTTCAAATGCTCTCACTGTGGAAAGCATGGCCACAGGGCCATTGAATGCTGGCTGAATGCTGGTAGGAGAAACTCTATTTCATGCTTTGAATGTGGAAAGAGTGGCCACAGGGCCATTGAATGCTGGCATGCTCAGGGTAGAAATGAGAATTTTAAGAGAATGAATTCTTCTCATTGTTTTAACTATGGAAAGCCAGGTCACAGGGCTGCAACCTGTTGGCTGGCAGGATATCAAAACCAAACTGGTTTTGGCAAACAGAATGTTAATTCTGTTAACAAAAATCCTCATGCATATGCACATAGAATTCATGCTAACAAGAATGTGCATAAATCAAATCTGAAAACTGCTGCTCCTTGCCATCAAGATAAAAATGTGCTGAGAAAATCTGCTAGAAGTGATACTGCCTTGTCAGGGCCCAAGACTTCTTGGGTACCTGTTTGTGCAAAATAACTTTGCCTTGCAGGTGTGCCTTGGAATGGAATAAAAAGGGGTATTAATCCAAGGCACTCAAGAATGAAAACCCCTTCTGAACTTTTCAAGTAAATTCTCTGCATTTCCTATTTTGAAATTCATTACATATCTGATTTGATGTAATCTTGCATATCTGCCATTTGTAGTTGTTTGATAATTGTTGAAATGCATAAGCTCTGAAAACAAATTACATTCTGAAAAATCTGGACTGCATATGAATGTTGTTTGAAATTTCTCTGTTGCATAGTTCATTGAAAACCTGAATTGCATATAGGACTGTTGGTTTTACTTTGTTATTCATGACCTTTATGGTATATCAAATGGTAAGCTACCAAAAAGCAGGGAAATCTGTCTGGAGGTCCTTACTATGTGAGAGCTGGTCTTTTAGACCAAGTGCTTCGCCTAGTACCATGGGTCATTTTGCTTGATAGGGCAATCTGAATGTGCATGAATCAAAATCATATGTTTAGTTTCTCATGGCAAACATTGCATGTTTTTTAGGGGGAGTTAATTGCATGACTTTGCATAGCAATCAATATTAAGTAAATTGCATATCCTTGCATACATATAGTGCATTGCATTTCCTGATATTGAAAAATGCCAAAAAGAGTGATTGAATGCATGTTGTCAGGGGGAGTCAATGCATTGCATATAGGTTGTCAAATGCATACATTTGTCAAAATTCATTGCATATCCTTTCTTATTCACTTGCTTGACAAACCTCGATCATACTCTGAAAAACAATCACTGGGCTTCAAAATCTCTCTTATCAATTGGTATCATTTGATTTCAGAATTCTATCAATCTTCATGAAGATTTCAATGGGCTATCTCGATCATAAATCTGAAAACTCTTGAACTAGAAACCTTCTATTATACATTTTTATGAATGTCTGAAATAACTCATGTGGTTTAAGTTTAATGTTCATGGAGTTTGACTTTAAAATCTCTTAAAATTATCTGAAGCATGTTTAATAAACCTTAACCATCTGTTTCATGCTGTGTCTTGTGAAAATTTCTGAAATCTGCACTTTTGAATACATGACTTTAATTGGTTAAGTACATGAAACTATTATTGATTTGAAGCAAATGATTTTTGCTGAAATGTCTAAAGGGTAATATCTGTCAGAGCAATGACATTGGTCACTGAGAAACACATGTCCAAAGGACTGTGTCATGAGGTGCCTTAGTTAACTCTGCATAAAATTCGTTGAACATCAGGCAGAGCAATGACATGCACACTGAGAAATACAACTCACTCATTAAAAAATAATTTGTAGTGTGTCATGATGTGTAAATGCTAACTCTGTTCACATAAAGCATGACAGTTAGTCACACTAAGGGCTTACGGATATTGGCCTCTAATCAAGGTATATCCTCTAGTTACAATGTGTGCACTGAACTAGAGTGCTCGTAAAATTTGTAGCAAGAAAATTGTTGAACAAATTAAAATATCTGAATATTGATGCTAAAATCAAATTGCTACAACCCTAGACAAAATCATATGACTTCATAATTGCTTGATTTCAATACTAGTGCATGTAATTCTGAAAGAAGTCAATAGATTTGATTATGTAAGAGAAAGGGAGATTAATCAAGATAAATATGAGGGCTTGGTTCATTTTTATTAAACCATGGTTTTAGATATCAATACAGAATTTTATTGATAAACTCTGCATACATTATGGTTAAACCATGCTGAACAATAAAGCTCATTCATAAGCCCTTATAATGGAAGACTTTGAAAACTTATGTTTTAGATTTATGAGATTGCTATCTCTCTGAAAATCTGACTGAATTTCTTGTGATTGGAGCTTCTTTAAAAATCTGCTACTTGAAACTTTTCTGCTCAATATCATTGATTCATTGACCTGAACCTCTCCTTGTTATCCATCTCATCAGATTCCACTTATTGAGGGGGAGCTTCCATGTCATATGCATCATGCTGCATAGAAACTCTTAAAGGGGGAGAATTATGCTCTTGCATTTTGGTATCTCCTTCTGCATCTGCATTCATATTGATTATATCAAAGGGAGAGACTTTTGCCAAAGGGGGAATATTTGTTGCATAGGCATGACTGCATCAGTTGTTTGACTAAGGGGGAGAATTGATTTAAATAATTCTGATATTGTTTATCAAAGTATTTTTTTGATGAAGTCAAAGGGGGAGAATACTTTGATGAGTCTAGTCTGAATACTCCATTTATTTCATTCATAAGACTCATAGTATTGCCATCATCAAAAGGGGGGAGATTGTTGTGTCCCTGTGATTTTGATGATAGCAATCACTATAAGTCAATTGAATGCATACAATTCTGTTTGTGGTGCAGATGAATGTTTCATTGAAAATCTTATCTGAATTATTGCTGCATTTAAATATGGCTGTGTGGTGTGTGCTTTGGTGCATTTCATAATTGCATTTATCTGGATTCTTTGATGTCATATGTGTTTACTTCATTCAGAACTGCTCATTCAGAACTTGGTACATTGCTTAACTGTGAGCATGGCATAGACTGTACACTCGTCTGTCTGCGTGAGTCACCAAGTCCACACATTGCATCGTGTGTTTTTCATGAAGTCTATACATTGGCATGCAGCGTCTCATGAAGTATGTACATCCTCTTCAAGCATTTCAAAGTCTATACATTTCTAAGCGTCTCACTGACTGTCTCATGCAAGTATATACAGTGGCATATGCATTCACTGTAAAGCCTATACATCCTGCACCGTCTCATGCAGCATCTCAAGCCAAGTCCATACATAGTCCATCAGCATTTAGAAGTCTGTACATCGGTCCGTCTTGTTCAGCGTCTTAGTGCATTCAAAGTCTGTACAGCGTCCGTCTCAGCCAGCGTCTCATGCTGCGTCTTAGGCAAGTCTGTACATCGCCTTCAGACTTTCAAGTCTATACACTTCATGCTCATTCAAGTCTATACATCCACAGTGTAACTTCAAAGTCTGAACATTGTCTCACTCCGTCAAAGTCCATACATTTGTCTTCTCTTCAAAGTCAGTACATTGGCGTTGGGCATCCAAGTATATACATCGCCTTCTGCAAGCTTTATTTCAAGTCTGTACAGCCTACTGTCTTAATTTGCGTCTCATGCATCGTCTCTCAAGCATTCAAAGCCCATGCATTGAAGTCGAAGTCTGTACAGCCGACCGTCTCATTCAGCGTCTTTACAAGTCTGTGTATTGCTTGCATTTAGACAAGTCTGTACATCAGACTGTTTCATCAGCAAGTCTAAACATTGGGATGTAGCTTGCTTGAAGTGAAGTCTACACATTGATTCACTGTTCATGCCTTCACTCAGAGTCTGTACAGCCATTCCTTGAGTCCAAGTCTGTACACCGCCTTCAAGGCATCAAGTCTATACACTGGACTGTGCTCATAAAGTCTGTACAACGTGAGTTTCGGTTCTTAAAGTCTAGACATTCTCCCGTTCAAATCCTTCAAAGTCTATACATCAGTTTGATTGAGTAAGTCTGTACAGCATGCCTTGTTGTTCACAACCTTTAAAGTCTGTACATCAGCT
Organism: Amorphophallus konjac; assembly: GCA_022559845.1. Taxonomy (NCBI): domain Eukaryota; kingdom Viridiplantae; phylum Streptophyta; class Magnoliopsida; order Alismatales; family Araceae; genus Amorphophallus; species Amorphophallus konjac. Next base: position 350,848,025 of record CM040123.1, on the reverse strand, counting down.
TCGCATCTACAAGTCTGTACATCGGTTTGATATCAACAAGTCTGTACATTGGCTTCAACTCTCCAAGTCTGTACAGCCACATTTAATAGGTAAAGTCTATACATTCTTCAGCTAGAACTGTGCAAGTCTGTACATCGTTGCTTGCCAAAGTTTGTACATTGGCATCTGTTCCTACGTTGCACTTCCAAGTCTGCGCATTGGGTTCTTTACCTACGTTCAGCTTTGAAAGTCTGCACATTGGTAGTTTTACCAACGTTGCCTTGCCAAAGTCTATACACTGTGTTTGTTCAAGTCTGTACAGACTTAGCCTTGTTCTAGTCTATACATCGACCAGCTATAATTGGCAAGTCTACACATCGTGATTTCATCATGTCTGTACAGCCTCTTCATTGAAAGTCCACTCATCACTCAAGTCTATACTATGCACACTTGCTTTCTTGCATAAGTTCATACACTGCACTTGGCTTGTGTTCTTCACACCAAGTATGTACAGCCTGAGCTCGCATGAAGACTCAAAGTCTATACAGACTTCATTATCTTAGGGAACGTCTCATGCCTTTGCCAAAGTCTATACAGTCTGTATCTGCGTTGCATTGCATGCATCATGGTTTAAGTCTAGACATTGCCTCAGGCTGAGCAAGTATATACATTGCATGTTCGTTCAATCAAGTCCATACACTGAGCAAGTATATACATTGTCTGCCTGTCGATTGAAGAGTCTATACATTGTTGTTTGTCTTGTAAAGTCCATACAGTAATGTCTGTACGTTGGCTTTAAACTGAAGTCTATACAATGTGTTGTATTCTTCAGAGACTGTACAAGGTTTAGACTTAACTGATAAATTTGTTCTTTGTCTAACAGGGAATCTTCGTGAAGCCTAATGAAGGCACGTGATCCAAGGAAGGACGAGGTGCCCAGATGAGGACACGTGTACTGACAGCCTACTGGATGCTGCCACGTGGTCTGAATTCTTAGGGCGGGAAATGTGGAAACCACACCCGCCCTGGCTGCTGCTGCTGCTATACATACGAGCCTTCTTCCACAGAAGAAGACTGATCGAAGTGGCCAAGTATATACAGAGAGAATAGAAGCCAGTGAAGGAAGAAGAGAAGCAGAAGAAAGAGAGCAACGATAAAAAAAAAAGAGCAGAAGAAGAAGAGAAAAGAAGAGATAGGGAGAGCCTGCAAAAGAGAAGAAAATAGAGAGTGAGAGCAGCAGAAGAAAGAGAGAAAGATTGCGTGAGCTGAGAAGAAGAAAGAAGAGGAAGAAAAGACTAGAGGAGAGAGTTCTATTGAAGACCTGTTCAGTCTGTTCGTGGATCAAATCCAGAACGACTATTGTGTTTCATTTCCAGCCTTTGTCGATGTTCCTTTTATGTTTTCTTATTTTTCATTTTGTTTCTCTGGTTAGTTTTGTTCTTCCGATTGCCCTGTTGGGGATCGGGTTCCTCCTGTTGGTTCAGGAGAAGGGAGATCTGATCTCCGGGTTGCAAGTGACAGGTTGTCACTTGTGGGTTCCCTCTGGTTAGAGGAAGGGAGGCTCATCCTCCGGTTCTGGGTTTGTGGTTGCAAGTCCAGGGGTCCCTCCTGGTCTGGAGGAAGAGAGGTCTTCGACCTCTGGTTTCCAAGTGGCTGGAGTCACTTGGGGTGTCCCTCCGGTTGGGAGGAAGAGGGGAGGCTGTTCCCCTGGTCAAGCTGTGTGGCAGCAAGTGTTCGCAGACTGAGTCTGCTTGTTTCTAGCGTTGGCTAGTGAAGCCTCACTCCGGTTGGGAGTGAGGGGTGGATGTAGGTCTTGGTGACCGAACCACCTAAAAATCTACTGTGCAGTGGTTTTGGTTTGTGCGTTTGTTCCTTGCCTTCTACCTCCCATTCATAGGTTGTGCATGCTTGGCTAGTTGTATTATCTAGGGAGTTAACCTTGAGCATTATATTTTTGCTAGGTGTGATTGGTTTGCTTAGTTCTGTCTGCGTTTCTGGTTTGATCAGGTGGCTGCATTGTTGCAGTCCAACTGTTTGATCTATTGTTGTCTTATCATCTCATCTTGGAAAGCTCATTAGTGTTTATTCCGCATATCTGAGCTCTAGAGATTTAATTTGGGCATAATTTCTGAAGGGGATACATTCACCCCCCTCTGTATCCGAGCCTAGCACCCTAACAACTCGGTCCCAGGAGAGCATCCGGAGGGACAGGCGAGCATGCGCGTCTGATGTACAGACTCTACCAATGTATAGACTTGTCCTTAACAATGAATGATGTACAGACTTGGGCAAACACAGTCTGTATAGACTTTACCAGTGTGCAGACTTTGAAGAGCATTCAGCAATGTGCAGACTTCACTGCATATGAAGCAGCGTATAGACTTAACCAAGCAATGTACACACTTGCAGAGTTGACGCTACATGAAACACTGAGTTGACGCTATCTGAAACATGGACAGTGTACAGACTTTACCCACTGTATGGACTTCATGCAATGCAAACGAATGTGTAGACTTCACTATGTAAATGGCTGTACAGACTTAGTCCAAACACGATGTATAGACTTTGGACTCCAAGGGCGATGTATGGACTTTCACATGAAAGGCTGTACAGACTTTAAAAGCTGAGGCCAATGTATAGACTTGTTGTAATGCAGTGTGTTAACCTGTGAGATGCATAGAATACACAGACAATCTGATAAAATAAATTTCATCAAAACATAAACAGTGTTGCCAATCAATCGAAACAATGTGTTGCCATATGAAATAAAATACATGTCAACACCATCAACACAGAGGAGTCACAACAATCTCCCCCTTTTTGATGATGGCAACCCCCTATCATATAGAGTAGCAACATCCTGTCATACAGATGCATTTTTGATGAAGGACATGATTTGTTATTCAGATTGTTATGCAGATGCTATGAATGCATGCTACATGCTACAAAATGTGAGCAACTTTCCCCTTTTTCCATACCATGATGCAGATGCATACACTACCCCTGAATTCAGAATTCTCCCTCTGGAATGAAGGAATGAATTCAGACAATATTCTCCCCCTTTGCCATCAACAAAGAGGAGGGAAAGTGAGTACAAGGGAAAGAGTAAGAGAGATCATCTAACTGGCATTCTGAACAAGTAGTTCATGAATAAGCATTCTAAAGCACAGAGTCTTCAGTCATATGAATTTAGAAACTACTTTCAAATAGAAGTCTGGTTTAAAGGTTATAAATTTTGAGTTCATCCACTACAATCAATGGATAAGTTGGTTGTGCATGATAAAACAATAAACCAGAATCACATTTGCATGAAAGATTCAGTTTCAAAATATCCTACTTTCGTATGCTCATTAAAAGTTGTTAAGAGAGGCTAGGTCATGTATTGAAAATAAACAAATTGACATCCATGAATTTTCTTTTGAAGGAACAGCATTATCAATATTAGTTCATTTAGGGCATTCAGGTACCATAAGTCTTTCTGCTTAAGGGTATACATTTATCAGACACCAATACCCCTAGATACTCAACAAGATGGATAATTCTGCCTATGATCAAATTCAACAGAACTGATTTATACCTTTTTGTGTGAGGGTACACGTTTATCAGACGTCAGTTACTCTCAGGTACTCAGTGAAACCAGCCTACTGTTTTGATCATTTTATACAGAGATAGCTGATACACTTCATGACATGAGTGCTGTCCACTTCTTTGATGGATCACTCAGTTTCTTAGTGATTTACCAGTCATTGCTCTGCCAATGTTAATTTTCAATGATTTTCAATATTTTTCAATATCTTTCTTAGCTGTCCTTTATATGTTTCAGAATGACTTGTTTAAGAATAATACACATACTTAGCTTCTCTAACATGATTTCAGATGAGTTTTCAGATTTCAGATATGATTAGCTTTGTCTGACATGAAATAAGAAAGGGGTTGAGAGTTTTATCAATTTTCAGCTTTCTTATTTACTGATTGCAATATTTAAACTTCAATGATTATAAAATTTAAACAATTAAATCAGTCTTTAAGTAATTTAAAATTCTTATAAGAGAAGAAGTATATTTTCTATTGCTTAAAAATCAGAATTGACTAATAGATTGCCATATGTCAGACTCAATCATTTAGAGTCAAGGATGAAATAATTCAATAGAATTGATGACCACTCTGAATTTCTAACAATACTCCCCATGTCTATATGCATGCAATTTTGCTAATGAATGGCAAGATTTAAATGAGAGAGAACTTATGCATAGGTCATGAATGAATGATATGCAAAGGCATGCAAAGACTCAACAAACTCCCCCTGAATACATGCAATGTTTTCTCTGAAAACTGAACAAAGGATTTTGAAATTCATGCTCATTCAGACTGCCCTATCAATCAATATAACCCATGGTACTAGGCCGAGAACCTGGTCTCAAGGACCATCTCACACATGGTAATAACCTCCAGACATATTTCCCTGCCCTTTAGTAGCTTACTATTTAGTATACCACGGTTATGCAAAAAAATACAGTTCAAAGCAGTTTTATATGCATGTGATTTTAGACATTCATGACTAAATGATATGCAATGATGATCACGAAGATATGAATGTCATGCATGATCATGAGTCTGTTACAACATCCAGCATTCACAAAACCATCAGAGAGTTTATTCATTCAGAGAGCATCATTCGGGAGCAATCAATTCCTCAAGATAATTCAGTTTCTAGCATTCAGTGTACACAGTGCAATAGTATGCAAAGAGAAGAGAATCATCAGCTTTTGTGCAGAATTTAAATTCAGTAGCTGAGTCTGGAATGCAGACTGATCAGCTAGATAAGAAGAGAAAGTCAGAAATTAACCAATCAAATCGCCATTACTTTCTCAATTCAATTCTGAAGATAAGTCACTTACCTGCTTTACCTGACTGATTTATTTTTACCCTTAGTGTTCCATCAGATTGTTGACAAGGCCTCCAATCTCTTTTATCTTTTGAATTTGTGGCCTTATCTCCTGTCATATGCCTGAAGCAGCCACTATCCAAGTACCACAGATTTATCCTTGGCTGCCAGACATACTTGCACACACAATCAGGTAGATGAGTTTGGAACCCAAGTCTGATTGGGCTCCAGAGAAGATGGAATAGAAGTAAAGCAAGACAGCAGACTTTTTGGTATCCACATTTGTTTGAAAGAATTTTGTTCAGTGGATCCTACAGATTTCTTTCTATTGTTGTTCCTTTTCGTTTTGTTATTTTTCTTCTTATTTACACCAGCATAATTATTGACATTGTTGTTTCTTTGCCAGTGCCTTGGCCAGGGTGTGTTCACGAAGTTTTGGCCATAGTTGTTCCTGGGCTGACTGAAATAATGCATATTTCTAGGTTACCAGTTGCCATACCCACTAACCCAATTTCTAGTGTAAGGTCTATGATATTGTGCAGCCTGATATGCAAGACCTGTAAACCTTCCCGGAGTTCTAGTCCAACCTGACCTATTGAAATAGGTTGGCTGTGCATTGTAGTAAGTCTGAGTTCTGGGTTGATAGAAATAATTGGGTTGACTCCTGGCAGCATTCTGTCTCGCCTGTACTTTGGACCCTGCTGACCTATTCATGGGTGTGTATTGGGTCTTCTTCAGAGGTGGTGGTGATGGTGGAGACTTGGTGGCCTTGACATGGGGTTTATAGGACTATTTAGGTTGACCCCTAACCTATGATTAAGCCTTGGGATTTTGCTTGGATATGCTGGCTCTACTAGGCTCATTAACCTTTTGTTTGCCCTTCTCCTCAGCACTGGGCTTTTTCAGATTAGCAGTTTTGTTCATTGAAATGGTTGAGTTCATGCTAATTAGCGGTCCCTTTTCTTTTTGAGCAACAAATGAAATTGTTTTCATCACAAATGTTTTTGTTGCACTAGAATTTAATCCTAGGCCCTCTTTTCTGAAATTAACCTTTGACCCTAACAAAGCATTTAGATTCTCTGTACCTTAGGTCATTTTCTCAATGGTCTTACGCTTGTCCTCATTGTCCTTTTGAATATCTTCAACAGATTTCTTAAGTTCAGTATTCACAATTTGGACAGCTTCATATTTCTCATTCACCAGCTTCATCTCACTCTCATATTTTTGAATTTTCAGTTTCCATTCAATAATTTCCTTTTCTAACCTCACATTCTCTTCCCTAGAAGTTTTTAACTCATTCTTGATTTCCTCTGATTCAGAACATGTGAGTTTGAGTTTATTATTCTCAACTTCAAGACATGCAATTTTATCAGACAATGAGGTATCATTTTGCATGGAATTGATTTTTCTTTTTAGATGCCTATTTTCCCTTCTAATATCATCTGCTTGATCAGCTAGTTTATGATAGGCATCTACCCACTCAACAATAGTAAAATTATCAAATGGAGAAATTACCTCATCTGAATCTTCCTCTCTGTCTTCAGAGCTAGTTGCCATGAGACAGATTGGTTTTTTAGCTTCAACTTCACTGTCCGAAGTATTGCTGAGACAACCTTCATCCTCATCGCTCCATGTGCTGATCATGGCTCTTCCTTTTGTGTTCTTTCTATTTGATTTGTCCTTGTGCTTCTGGTTCTCCGGACAGTCAACTTTCAGATGGCCAGAGTTCCTGCATTGGTAACACACGTAAGTTCCATATTGATTTGCAGGTTTAGATTTATACCTTGTGTCCTGCCGGCCGCCACTATGGTTCCTTCGGTTGAATTGTCCTCCTTCTCTCCTGAGGAACCGCCTGAATTCTCTAGTCATCATAGCCATCTCAGTATGAGTTATGTCTTGTTCATTCAAGCTCTCCTCGGATGATGATCTGCTAGAGTTGGATCGGTTTGATTTGCTGGATTTGCTAGCACCAGCCTTCAGTGCGATCGGTTTCCTCTTCTCTTCAGCTTCATCTACCTTCGACAGATTCATCTCATATGCCATTAGAAATCCAATTAGCTCATCTGCCCTTGTATTGTGCAGATCTCTTGACTCTTCCATGACGGTGGCCTTGGTGTGCCAAATTGAAGTCAAGGATCACAAGATCTTCCTGACTATATCATACTCAGAATACTTCTTCCCGAATCCTCTGAGGCCATTAGTAATAGTTGTCAATCCAGCATACATCTCCTTGATGGTCTCGTTGGGTATCATCTTGAAGGCTTCATATTCAGACACAAGCAAATTGGCCTTCGTCTCTCTAACCTGAGAAGTCCCTTCATGAATCGCTTCCAGTGAATCCCACATCTCCTTAGCTGACTTGTAGGCTGATACTCGAGAAAATTCAGTGGGATGCAGAGAACATTGGACTGCGTTGATTGCACTCCAGTTGAGCGTGGATCGTCTGATTTCCTCCTTGGTCCAGACTTCCTCATTCGGGGACAGCTCATAAGGTCCCTTGCTGACTACCTTCCAAAGCTCGTAATCCTTAGCCCTCAAAAAGACCTGCATACGGTTCTTCCAGTATGCGTAGTTGGATCCATCGAAGTACGGGGGCTTTGTAGTTGAGTGACCTTCAGCAATCATCCCTCGAACATCCATCTTGCCTTTCCTCTTCGGGCGATGAGTCCCTATAGAAGAGTTAGGCTCTGATACCAAGTGTTGGGACGCTAAAGGGTGATCTAGAGGGGGGTGAATAGATCACACACCCGTTAACGATTTACTGCAGTAGAATCAAATGCGGAATTAAAACTTCTACTGAACAGATAGTGGGCATAATGTGAATAGCACCCAGAATAGATGAAGAACTGTCCTAAGCATACATCTACTGCGCGAAGATAGAAATATAGAAGCTAGGCAAACCACAAAACAATCACACAGTAGACAAAGGATTTTAGGTGGTTCGGTCCTCCAGACCTACATCCACCCCATACTCAACCTGAGTGTGGCTTACTGCTGACTCACAGCTTGAACCGCTGGGCATCACAGCTTGCCTACAATCCCCTGGGAAACACAGCTTGCCGTCCGAGGAATCCTCCTCGCCCGCTGAGCAACACAGCTTGCTGTCCAGTGGAATCCACCACTGCAAACCGCTGGGCAATACAGCTTAGCCGTCCAGAGGCAGCACCTCTACAAAACCCGCTGACTAATAGCTTGAAGAAAGGATAAAAGGAAAACAAAAGATAGAACAAGACAGCAACGGAAAGCTGAAACAATGAAGCACAAATATAGCTCTCGAATGGAGCAGATCTGGCTTGGATTTGATCCAATGCCAGAGAACCCAATCTCTCTCTCTCTCTCAGCTAGAGCTCTCTATTTCTCTCTTTCTCTTCTTTCTCTTCTTTCTCTTCTTCTTCTGCTCTTCTTTCACTCTATGCTCTTCTGTTCTTTTCTCCTCTCTGTCTGGATCGTGGCTCTTTGTATGGACTTCACCTCTCGCCAATTCGATCTACCTCCTTCAGACAACGGAGACTACCCTTTATAGCAACTCGAGCAGGGGCAGCACTGGGCGCGTGTGGCCTCCACATTTCCCGCCCAATCGACTCTGTCAGCATCTCAGCTCCTTGGATCACGTGCCAGACACCTGCAAGACAAATGAGGAGTTCAGTCGATTAACAAGATCAACTGAAGACAGTGTATAGACTTTATAACTCATACTGTAAAATGCAGTGTATAGACATATGAAAGCGCATGCATTGTACAGACTTAGTGAAAGGGAATGCATGTAATACAATTCTTTTAAATACCCAGAGACTAGTGCGTTCTCACACGAGAGCATATGAAGTCTCAGGGGAGCATCTATGGCCTCTGGACAGCATCACCAGCGTCAGGGGAGCATGTGGAGCACATGCTGTCTCTGGGGAGCAATCGCTGCTCCAGGGGAGCATCCTCAAAGTTAGGGAAGCATTAGCAGTCACTGGAGGGCATACTCGGTCCTAGGAGAGCATCCGGGGGGACAGGCGAGCATGCACGTCTGATGTACAGACTCTACCAATGTATAGACTTGGTGGATAGTGATGCATAGCCAAACGGATGTACATACTTCACTATGAATGCATGAACAGTGAATGAGTGTATAGACTTGATCAAGAGAGACGCTGGCCAATCGGAGCATTAACAGTCACTGGAGAGCATACTCGGTCCCAGGAGAGCATCCGGAGGGACAGGCGAGCATGCGCATCTGATGTACAGACTCTACCAATGTATAGACTTGTCCTTAATAATGAATGATGTACATACTTGGGCAAACATAGTCTGTATAGACTTTACCAGTGTGCAGACTTTGAAGAGCATTCAGCAATGTGCAGACTTCACTGCATATGAAGCAGCGTATAGACTTAACCAAGCAATGTACACACTTGCAGAGTTGACGCTACATGAAACACTGAGTTGACGCTGTATGAAACATGGACAGTGTACAGGCTTTACCCACTGTATGGACTTCATGCAATGCAAACGAATGTGTAGACTTCACTATGTAAATGGCTGTACAGACTTAGTCCAAACACGATGTATAGACTTTGGACTCCAAGGGCGATGTATGGACTTTCACATGAAAGGCTGTACAGACTTTGAAAGCTGAGGCCAATGTATAGACTTGTTGTAATGCAGTGTGTTAACCTGTGAGATGCATAGAACACACAGACAATCTGATAAAATTAATTTCATCAAAACATAAACAGTGTTGCCAATCAATCAAAACAATGTGTTGCCATATGAAATAAAGTACATGTCAACACCATCAACAGATAGGAGTCATAACAACCCCATCACCGTGCTTATCGGCGAGCCGTTGAAGAAGATTTTGGCCCACCCCGAGGCCTCGGGGTGACTCGTCAAATGGGCCATTATGCTTGGGGCCTACGACATCTCATATCGCCCGCGCTCAGCTATAAAAGGTCAAGCGCTCACCGACTTCATCGCCGAAAGCACCATCCCGACCGAAGGAAGACTACCGACCATGCCCGGGCCAACCTGGGAACTGCACGTCGACGGATCTTCCAACTCGGTCGGTAGTGGTGCTGGGATCCTCCTAAGATCCCCCGAAGGAGTGGAGCTGCAGTACGCCTTGAAATTCAACTTTCAGGCGTCCAACAACGCTTCCGAGTACGAGGCCCTTATATCGGGAGCACGCATGGCCCGGCGGTTGGGGGCTGAGCGAGTCAGGATCCACACCGACTCTCAGCTGGTCGCAAGCCAGGTCAACGGCGAGTATGAAGCTCGAGAGGCACCCATGATCAAATGCCTCCAGCTGGTCAGGAGCCTGGCCCAACAATTCGAGGGATTCGAGGTAGTCCGAATAGCCCGGGAAGAAAACTCCCGAGCGGATGCCCTCTCTCGGTTGGCCTCCTCCCTAGACCCAGAAGGTACCCGATCGGTCCTCCTCGAAGAGCTAGAACGCCTGAGCATTTACTCGGAGCTCCTCGCTGTTGACTCGGCTGTCCCGAGCGACTGCGCCCCCCCTACCTGTCTTGGCTCTGAGACTCCCAAGAGCCCTCTGACCCTCAGGAAGCACGCCGAATGAAGTACCAAGCCCGGCGCTTCATCGTCCTGGACGACACACTCTACCGGAGGTCTTTCGCCGGCCCTCTCCTGAAGTGCCTCGGCCCCGACGAAGCCAGCCGAGCCATCCAAGAGGTTCATGAAGGCCTGTACAGAGCGCACTCAGGGGCAAGGTCACTGGCCAGGATCCTGTTACGACAGGGGTACTGGTGGCCCACCCTGCAGCGCGACTGCTCGGCCTATGCTCAACAGTGCGACCGATGCCAGCGGTTCGACCACTTGGTCCATCAGCCGGCTACAGAACTCGTCACCCTCGTTGAGCATTATCCCTTCGCTCGGTGGGGGATCGACATTCTCGGGCCATTCCTCACGGCTCAGTCCCAGAAAAAGTTCATTGTCGTCGCCATCGACTACTTCACTAAATGGATCGAGGCCGAAGCCACTGCAAGGATCACCGAGACAGTCGCCTGGAGTTTCGCCTGGAAATTGATCATTTGTCGCTTCGGCATCTCCCGAGTGATAGTGAGCGATAACGGTCGGCAATTCGATTCTCGATATTTCCGAGACAGATGCGCCGACCTAAACATCCTCAACCACTTCACTTCGGTCGCCCACCCTCAGGCCAACGGGCTGGTCAAAAATGCCAATAAGACTTTCTTGAAAGGCATAAAGACCAGACTCGGCAAAGCCAGGGGTAGTTGGCTCGAGGAATTGCCTAGCGTACTGTGGTCGCACCGAACGACTCCCAGGACGGCAACCGGTGAAAGTCCTTTTCAGTTGGTGTACGGCACCGAGGCCGTCATTCCATTAGAGATCGCCAACTCGTCTCTTCGAGTCATCCGCTACTCGCTCGAGGAAAACAACCAAAAGTTACTCGAGAACCTCGACCTAGCCGATGAACTCCGGGATATTGCCAGCATCCGAGCGACGGAATACCAGCGACGCCTCACTCGATACTACAATGCCAGAGTTCGAAGCAGACACTTCCAACTGGGAGACTTCATCCTCAGAAAAGCCGAAGCCTCTCGACCACTAGAGGCGGCGGGCAAGCTGTCCCCTAACTGGGAAGCCCCCTACCGAGTGGTCGAGACGCTCGGGAAAGGTGCGTATATGTTAGCAACAATGGAAGGGGATCCCATTCCTCGGACATGGAACACAGCCGCACTACGCAAATTCTATTTTTGAAATTGTACAACAAGAAGGACGAAATAAATCCCTTTTCTTTTCATTCAAAACTATTGATACATCAGAAAGGCAAAGGCCAGTACATTGCATGACAAAAAGTAAGACAATCCGTCTAACACCGTTGCAAGGGGTCATCGCTCGGTTGACTCGATCTCGATCTCCTCATGTCCAGCCACTGACTCTGCCTCGCGTAGAAACTGGCTCGGACAAGAGGGGGCCGATCCAGTTGGCTCAGATGACCCCTGACAAAGGTGACAGAGGGACTGCAGAGAAGGTAACCACCTTCTAAGGTTGGAGAAGGCTACCTTCCAAGTTGATAGAGGCTAGGGAGAAGGAGCGCCGTGAAGACCTCCTCTTTCCCAACCAACCAATTCCCTGGAAGGGAACAGAGAGCAAGCAGCCTCCGAAGAGTAAAAGAAATGAAGAGCAGAAGAGGGAGAAAGAGGCTGCCGACGGAGGAAGGCTTCGGTGAGGAGGGAACTTGATGCGCCTCCCCCCCATGCAGAGGGGGAGTGGCGGCAGGCATCCCTGATACCCCCATCCGTCCTCCGCCTCGGCGCCCGCCTGGAAGCCACGCCAGAACTGAGAAAGGGCAAGAGCCGTGCCCTCACACGTCGAAGCCCTCTCCAGATCCGCGCGGTGACCGTCGGACCCGTCTCAAACCCGCGCGGCGACCGTGGGACCCGTCCAACAAGCCGGGACGGCCAGAGCTCTCTGCTCCCCGTCGTCGGCGGCGTCACCCTCCGAAGGATCCTCCATGCTCCGAATGTGGGTTCAACGCAGAGTGAAGAAGAAGGAGTGAGGAAAGACTGTTAGAGAAAATCCCAAGCGGTAAAGAGGAAAGGGCACCTTTCGGTCCTTCTTATAGGCCAAAGGAGGCTACACGCCTTAAATGACTCCCCCTTCGAACACACGCCAAAGGATTTCTCCCCTGAACAGTCACCTCCAACTCCTCGTTTCCCGCCCTAGCGGGATTCACGAAGCGGCCTGGCATTCAAAGCGTGAGGGAATGGAAGGATGCCCCATCAGAAGCCTACCAAATCAGCATGCGAAAACCACGCAAGACATATCGGCACTATCCAACTACTTCAGATACGCCAACCAAATCACGGCAAGGATGGCGATCAAACAAGTAAGTCATTCATTATCTCATAAAGAGGAAACTCTCTAAAGGAGGGAAGAGAGACAAACAAGAGAAAGGGGCAAAATAAGGTAAAATACATCAGGCCTCGGGCCCACTTTGAAGCTCGGGAGCGACGGAAGGAGGCGCGTCACCCCCAGCACCCTCGGTGACGGCCGACCCGGGCACTGACCTCGCCTGTGCGAGAACTGTCTCGGTCGCAAGCCCTCCCGAGACGTCCGGAGTTGGTGACCCCACCGGAGGAGACCCCTTTGGATCTTCCCCGCTCGACGCAGAGGAGCTAGAAACCGACTCATCCGAGTCATAGCTCTGGCCCAAAGGGAACTCGATCCCGGAGTCTTGATCGAAGGCGTAGTCCACCGCCTGACGATAACCCTGCTTAAACCCCATTCGGGCGCCCTGGCGAAGCGCTACCTCGTAATATGGTAGGGCGGCTCTCTCCAGGTCGGCTGAATAGGTGTCCGAGCTCCTATACCGCTCGATCGCCTCCGCCTCGATCTGCTCTGTCCTTCCAACGAGCTTGACCCAAGCCCGCTCCGCCTTGGCCGCACGCTCCTCTGCCCCCGCCAGGCGTTCCTCTGCCTCGACCCTCCCTCGCTCGGCTTCGCTAGACCACCTCTCCGCCCGGGCTCGGTCCGCCTCGGCCACGGAACGAAGGTGCTCCGCTACCTCCGCCCGGTCCAGTAGCTCGGCACGTTCGAGCTCCCAGCGACCGTCCAGCTCGAGGTGACGCAGACGCTCCTCTTCCAAGAGTTTACCCTTCCTCTCAAGAGACTCTCGGGCCTTAGCCAACTACTCGGTCAGCACCTCGGTTTCTAGCCGGCTCGCCCGTGCCGAATCCCTGATCACGGAGAACTCCCGTCGAAGCCCCTCATGCTCCTCGCTGAGGCGGGTCAGTTTCCTCTCGCACCCTCCGAGGGCCCAGGCGAGATTCGACCACTCCGCCTCCGTCCGAGCGTACGCCTCCGCCATCAAGGCCGCCGACCGAGCCATGACTAAGCCACCCTCCATGAGGACGTCGAGGACTCCGGAGGGGGAGTGGCACTTGTCTCCCCCCCTCGTCTTTGCGGCAACCTCTCGGCAAACCCGGTACAGGTCGCCCGAAACACCGAGCCTTTCCAAGGCCTCCGGCATGGAGATCCGCTCCCCACCGGATGCCTCGCCAGAAGGTTCGACTCGAGCAACGGGGCCGACCGCCCCGTGCGCCGTGGTCGATTGGGGTTGCGACGCCTCCCCGGGCGAACCCCCAACCTCGACTGACGCCACGGGATCGACCGCACCGGGAACTTCGAGCACTTGGGGCTGCGACACCCTCGCGGGCGAACCCCCATCCCTATCTATCTCGGTCCGCGCCTCACCGCCCGAGACAGTGCCGACCTCGACCGGTCTCCCGGTCTCGACGTCGACTGCTTCAGCACCGGTCCCCTCCATCCCCGGGGAGGGGAGAACTGACCTATCTCCGCCCTCTGAGGGGCCCCTGGTCTCCTCGGCCCCCTCTCGCCTGGTAGGTGGGGGAGCTGGCCCGGAAGGGTCAGCCCCATCTTGCCCCTGAGAGGGGAGCACCGCCGAGCCAGAGTCGCCCCCGGTAGCGGTAGGAAGGCCAGCCTTCTTGGCCCGCTTCTTGGCCTTCGCAGCTTCCCGCAATTTTCCTTCCATGGGATCCTTCCGCTTCGCACCGCTTGGCCGCGAAGATCCCTCGGAGGCCACCCCCTTGCCCTTATCCCGGGCTTGGGAATGACTGGCGGGAACGACAGACTCATCAGTCGCCGAGTCATCCCCAAGGTCGATGACTTTGGTGACCTCTTCCAAAGGTTCCCGCCGGATGTCTGCAATGAAGAGGAAGATTCGGTTAAGAAGCGAAAAGGTGACCCTCCGACCCCGCCGAAAGATCCGAAGGATGATACCTGATGGCTTGAGCTGTGTAAGCAGATACTGCTCTACGTTCTCCAGCGTCACCAGCTCCTCAGTCGACAGGCGATTTGTCAACAAGCGAGCGGCGTATTCCTCCACATCGGCGGGGAACTCCTCCTGCCGCGGGGGAAGATTTAGATGGAAGTTGGGCATAACCTGGCACCTCCAGGATTCATCCACTGCTTCCGCCTTCACCCAGAAAAACTGCCTCTTTCACCCTTTGTGCGAAGAATCCTTCGCCGCCAGCGGAATACAACTCCGATTCCTGCGCGCCTGGATAAAATAGAAGCCTTTCCCCGCCGACGGATGTGCCTTCAGCTCGAAGAAATAATTGAAAAGATCCAGGGACGGGGGAACCCCCTGCAGGCGGCAGAGGATCCAAAAGGCAGACAACAGGAGATACGAGTTGGCCACCAGCTGAACAGGCGCCAACACAAAAAACTTGAGAAGCTTCAAGACGAAAGGCACGAAGGGGAGGCAGAATCCGCTCTTCCACGCCAGGAGAAAAGTACAAATATGGCTCGTGCGGCTATCCAAGCTCGTCTCATATGGGGCAGTGTCTACAAAGTTATATCGGAGAGGCAGGCGAAACCGATGCTCCAGTTTCTTCACATCAGCCTCCCCCAACTCGCTGCGATTAGGGACGGGCTCCCGCCTCACCTGCTCGATTTCCGAGCACAGATCCGCCATCGAGCTAGAAGAAGAACCTTCACTAGAGCCCAAAGACTCCGGGGGAGAAGGAAGCTGCTGGATCGCCGCCGCAAGAGCTTGCTCCCCCGTTGTATCTTCACGGCGCATCAAGGAGCCCCAGAAGCAAAGAAATGGAGGAAAGGCCAAAAACCCTAAAAAGACTGGGAGGAACGAGCAGCGCCCTACGCCTATAAACCCTCGCGGGAGGCGATGCACCGTTTCAACCTCCGAGAAAAAGGGGGCCCCTTCATTTCAAATCCGTCAGGATCATTATTACTACAGGCCCAGGCGACCACTACACGTGGCTTCATAACGCCGACAGGATTCCACCCACCCGAGCCATGCCGGTCCAAAGTCTCGAAAAACTACTCAACCGAGCCTCCTTGGCTCGGAAGTAGGAGGGGGACAAGTGGAGAGGGGGATTCCCACAGCCCACTCAAAGAGCAGACCCAACTAGGCCCAACAGGGCCCGACGAGGCAAGCTCGTTCAAGTGACAGCCCACAGGGCCCACTTGGAAAAGCCCAATAAAACAATGCTCGAGGAAACAACTCTCCTAGGCGGCCCCAAGGCTCGGAGAGCCCGAGCTTCGGTCAGGTCACAGGAAGACCCGCGCACGCTTTATCCCTCCACACGAAGGGGGGAAGCGCTAGCTGGTCTGTCCGACCCATCTCCTCACCGAGCTAGGCCTATTGCCCGATAAGGTCGGCCCCCCTAAGCTCGGTACGACCGATAAAATGTTTATCATTGCAACCGTTAGAGTCCACAGCGGGCCGGGCGCCAAGAAGTCCAGGAGCTCCAGCTTCCCCGCGAGGATAACGCCCCCACAATGAGGCCATAAAAGTCCACGACGAGGACGTAACCTCCACCGGAGACCCCTCGGCTCGCAGGACTCCAGAAGGTGGCGCACTATTTAAACCTGGGATACCCTCCGGTGAAAGGTAAAAAAGTGAAAAAGGGCATTGATCCACCCCCAATTCCTGAGCACGGATCACTTCACCCCATTGGTGGAGAGGGATCTCGCGCCTTCACCTTCTCCTCCCTATCGCTGCTCTCACCATTGCTCTACTGACTTGAGCGTCGAAGGGTTTCGCCCCAGGGAATCCCCCTGGGCCCTCTGACCCGTTTCCCTGTCTTGCAGTTCACAAATTTGGTGATTACCAGCCCGTTCAGGAACCAGCGCGAGATTTCGCCTCTTCACCATGCAGTGGCAAAAAACCCCATATGTGGCTCAACACCACCCCAATATTATAACTTCCTTGTCCCACCGATGAATAAACCTGCGGCTCGGGTGATGAGGACATCTACAGCTATACGGGTAGACGTATTTGTGTGTTATGGCTTGTATGGGATTGTACTTGTGTATTTGTTTCATTTCTTTCATTTGGGCTCCTTGTAAGGCTTATAACAAGCCAATGGGCCACTTGTAATGTAATGTCCATGGCTAGGTTACCATTAGTAGAGTCCATTAGGAGTGATTATCATATTGGACCTTATGCCACCCTTATGGACCATAATAGCCATTTAAGGCCCAATTGGGCCACTCCCTCTCATGGGCTATCTAGATGGGAGAATCCATGGACCAAGCATGGTTTGTGGATTGGGTTGGCTGGCCTTGGACCAGCCTAGGCCCAAGAGAGGCCCATGAAGGGGGCGCCCCCTCTTTTGGCCTTATTAGGCTTGGTTGGTGTGTATTAGGTGGAGTTGGAATGGAATTAGTCTAAGGTTGAATGGAGATGGTCAAGTTAGATTAAAACATTGTATTTGGTGTGTTATTCACACTTCATCTCAGCCATTCAATCCCCAACCCTTGATCCAAGGGTCCACAATAGATTTGGTTGGAGTCATATATAACCTTGTATTTTCATATGAAATTCAATGGAAAAATCAGAATTTTTGTGAGTGTTCAAGGAGCTTGGTGCCCCCCTCTCCCCTCCCTTGCTGTTCTTCCTTCCCCAACCCCAGATCTAGAGTGTATCTATCTCCCTTCATCCCCTCTCAACCTCCGGTGATCGTCTGTGCCGCCGCCGCCGCGGTTCGTGCCGCCTTCGAGCCGCCGTGGAATCGTCGTCAAGTTTCTGTCCTGCTGGACAGAGGTGTAATTCGTGAATTCCTGAAGCCAACCACGACTTCAGATCGATTTGAAATTTTGAGGGTTGGTTCCTATCTTCTATCCCATTCTCCACAAAAAAATCCAGATTCAAAAGCCACCGTTTCATATTGTTTCCTCTTCGTTCAACTCTCAATTTCAGATCTGTTCTGTCACTGTCTACAGTGACAGTATCCCTGAGCTCTCCACCTTTGACCACCCTTTTGATTTTTTTTAGACCTCCCAATTTACCTGGGCGTTCTTTCCATCGTCCCCTACTACCAAAATTTTTATTAAATTTTTATCATCCTTCTACCTATTTTTAAAAATTCATGTTCTACCGGAGCTATAGTACTTTTAGTCAGATCCCAGATCTGACCTTTGTCCAGTAAACAAATCACAGAAACTCATAGACACATCCAAATATGTCCAAACCAATTTTTATGTCTTCCCAATTCCATTTCCAACAACTTCTATGAAGAACACAACCCCAGATTCGGACGTCTACCTCACGGTCAAAGGTAATCCACAGTCAAGTTCTCTGTAGGCCTGAGTCTTCGGTTACTGTACAACAGGAGATTGAAAATTCCATAAGTCAAGATCCGAGCAGATCCAGGCCAGATCTTTGGGCCTAGGTTGAAGAACTTCAAGCTAGCTTTCCAACGGTGCCAGTCTTGTGTCGATCCGACATCGGGGTTGATCGTAGCGTCCATTCTCGCCGGAACGCGCGTTGCAAAACAGCAACCACCAGTCCGTGGACAGCAAACCCGACGGGTGCCGATCGGAACCGCCCGACCCCCGGGTGACGTTCCGGTGTGCCGCCAGCCCAGGGAACACTTCCCTAAGTGTCCACACTACAGCGGTGCCACCGGGTCCTACACGGCCCCTCCAGACAGCACGTGGGCCCCACGGTCGTGATCACGCGTGTAGCCGAATCAACACACGAAGCTGCCCGTCATCCCGAATTCGGCCCTCCCGGGCCCATTGTGTCGCCCTTTACCTCCCTGCGTGGAGTGGGCATATTTCCATTGCTGTAATATTCATGTATTAATTGTCCCGGGAGCACGAGTTCGGCCGGGCCCGTCGTCCCCACGCCGAGCGCGTGGAGGTATCGCATTCGCTCCCTTACTTGGCATTTTGCTTAATTTTCATATATGCTTGCTTATGCCACTGCTAGAGAGCATGATAGGGTAATTAGCTCGCTTTCTATTTATATTACCGCTGCTGCGAGAGAGAACGTTACCGTCCCGTGACCCGATCTGGGCACGAGTGAGAGCCGACCACCCTAGCTCACAGCCGGTTTCTCAACCGCGCACATCCGACGCTTCCCTCGTTAAGGGGCAGTCACGAGCTTGTCGTGTCCGTGGTCTCGTCCCGCATCATCGGGCCTCCCACCCGAAGCCACGAACAAAAAGACCCTTCCACTCTGGATCGGACCTTTCGTCCGACTAGAGAACAAAAAGGCCCCTCTTACAGTCGGCAACCCCGGCGCAGTTGTTGCGCGGGTTTTTTATGCCGATTACCGGGGTGAAGGAAGGGATACAACGGGGAAGGAAAATACGTGAATTTGATATATCTCGGGTATCCTCCTTACGGTTGCATGCCTCTCACGGTGGTATCGGGCACTCTCCTTTTACGGAAAGTCGGGAAGGGTCGAATGGCACGAAAGTGTCAGGATAAGAGTTAACCGGATTGGGTGCGGGCGTGCCAGTCGATTTCTTGACAATCACTCATGGAACCAAGGCTTGACCGGGGAAGCGCCACCAGGGTTCGACACGTGGGCTCAGGCGATCAAATGACACGTGGAGAGAAGGGGTTCCATGGGTGCGAGTGCGTAGGCGATTGTGGGAATCGTGTACTGGACGTCTTTCCCCACCGGCCGCAAGCAACCGGTGTCTATTTACATCGGATTGAATCCGAATACCTTCATTCCGAGCTGAATAGAAGTATGTATATAAGTCTGAAGCCATGGGTAGAGGGCTGGGGGCATTCTGCAGCTATGGGTGCGTGTTAGACTGAGGGGTGTGTTTACTGGGGTTAGGGTGTCGGGCACGGATGCCGAGTGGTATATGTAGGAAGCTGGGGGCCCGAATGCGGGCCCTTGTATTTTACTGGCTTGATGGTGAGCCACATGGGTTTACATATGGGCCTAGAGGGCCAAAGTACAACGGGCGCAAGCCGCGGGACAATTCCGACAAGTGGGTCGGTCCCCGGGTCAATGCGTGACAAAGCAGATATCCGTGTGCTTTACAGAGGCTCTTTACAGAGGGGTTGGTGTGAGTCCGACTGCCTTGGTGGCCAGAGCGGACACAGACTGGCACCTGGTGGAGGTCGGACGTAGCTCGAGGTGAGCGATCGGGTCCGGGTCTCGGACGGCAAGTGCTGTCATGCCGGAGAGTCGAGGTCGGCCCTGGGACTATGATTCCCAGGCCAGAGGTCTGACTAGACTTTATTCGTTAATTCGAGGGGCCAACAGTCGACTGGGGGGGGTGAACGGTGGGCACGCGGTTCCGTGTCGGGGCCTGACGCGGCATTATAAAGTGCCCTTCTTCATCGTCGTAAGCTAACGTACACGGGCGCACCCGGGGTGCGGGTGTCTTTGCCGTTGGCATAGTCATCTTACATGCGGCAAAGGTGGGCTTGGTGTGAGACGGCTAAACACCGCGTGAAGGGAGTACGCGGGACATACCCTCGGCGTGTGTGAGCCGACTAGCAAGCCAACCCCGCGCGCACTTGTCTTCTTACATTCCCGACCCTTGCCGAAGGCCTCGGAGGTCCGAGGGTGCGACAATTGTGAACGTGACACACAGACATTTTAAAGAAAAAGAACAAGATTTAAAAATGAAAATGGATGGATAAAAATGTGCTAAAATATATGGGACATAAAGGTAAAAGGGGAGCATGAGATGCTCTAAGGAGGGTGATCGGTAGAGGGGTTACCTCAAAAATGTAAAGATGATCGCATGTACCTTGTATGAAGCGGGGAATGTGCAAGTCCTTCCTTCCTCCTTCTACCGGCCGGCCGATGAAGGGGGTTTCTATTTTGATTACCCTTGCAAGAATACACACAAAACAAACAAAGATATGGATTAGCCAAAAGATGTGTAGTATCAATGCTCTAGAAATATAGAATCAAGCAAATTGGGCATGAACACACCTTGTGTGTTTTGGTTTTAAACCCCTAAGAAGAGCAACAAGGTAAGGGATATATGATATGATATGCAAAGCTAACAAGTGATGCAAAGTAATCTAAATATATGATGAAGGTATCTCTAGCAGAGAGCTAGAAAGAAAAGGTGCGTATGTGATGAGACGCTAATAATAATAAGTAAAAAAAACTAAAGGATGATGCCCCTTTCTGCTGTGTGCGCAGCAGCAGAGGGAGAGAAACAAGGACGCGGCAACTGTAGGATGAAGAACTCGCGGGATGAAGAACTGCTGCCGATGGGAGGAAGAACGCTTGGAAGAAGATCACCGCTGGGAGGAAGGGTCATCCGTGGAAGAAGACCTCTTGATGAAGAATCTGCAAAAAATAAAATTCTCTTCTCTCTCTGCTCCGTAGGCAGAAAACCAGCTTTTTATTCTTCCTGTTAACCTCTCGCGCGAGAGAAACACTATGGGGTATTTATAGTGCTAAAGTTCCTTATGTTAATAGGATTAAAACAAGGAATCCAATCCTCCATCAAGGATCTTCCTTCCTAATCGAACACGATGTGCAAAATGGGGAAAGGATGATCACGGGAAGGTAGCAGACAAAACGGAGATGGAAGTGAAAATGACGACCTGAAGAGGGGTGTTAATTGAAATAACGACAGCAACACAGTCGTTAATTCATTGATTTATTTATGGCAATGAAATACTTTTCTTATTTGAAAAATGACAAATGACGCCTTCGTGAATGGGCGTCAAATAAATCAACGCCCCAGAGATGGACGTCAATTCTTTGAGTTTTAATTTGATTAGGATTCGTAAAATCCAAGAAACAATGCCTGTATGAACAATCGTTTATTGATGAAACCACGACCCTCATTAAGTCGTCAGTTAAATAACGCCCTTCCTCCAGGCATTAATTACAACTATTATAGAAAAATATCAAATAATTAGAAAAACTTCATATTAAACAAATATTGAAGTCCACTTTGGGGCGTCACGTGGTGACATGAGATTTACTCATCATAGCATCGATTTTGGCGTGTCTACAGCGTCCACGCCTTGACGTCTGCTTTGCAAGGGAGTGAGACAGAATGGAGCGAAAGTGCAACAAGCAGAATGAAATGAGAACGGATTGATAAGTAGATGCCAAGGTGTGATGTGACACACCTCCGACACTAAGTGTTGGAAATATTTCCATGATTCTGAATGAAACAACTTCGGATGATCATGAGAAAGTGATGATTGGCTGGATGAAGGAACTAAACTAATGAATTAAAATGTGCACGTGGGCATGGAAGGAAAGACACCATTGGAGAGCAGTTACCAGCTAATGTGGACATGCTACAACCAAGGTGAGTTTGCAGGAAAATAAAGACCCAGCAAATGGATGCTTTCAAGGAACCAGCCTGAGCAGCTTCAAGGAGAATATAGTACTTGATTTTAATGAAATACCTCTTGTCAACTCAATTAAGAGCGAGCGACCCTCATTATTGGCGTAATATGAGGATTTTCATCATTAAAGCTCAAAGTCCTACATGATGCATGTTGGGCTAAAAGAAAAATTAAAACAAACTAAAATAGAAATAATCAAGGATAATATTGCTAAACCATCCAGACTTGGTCAGGAATCCAGATCTCTGAGCTGATACTAAGCCGTAGCCCGTTTATCCACGCATCAACCCAGAAAAATGGAACCGTCGTCCCAAACCTTAGATGACCTAACGGCCTATCCATGCGATCAAGACTCCCCTGGAACTATCACTATTTTTGATGAAGGGGAACTCAAATTCCAGGTTCATCAGAACCACAAGGTCCTTGATATACTATAATAGCGTAGATATCATATAGTAGAAATACATACAGGAGAAAATACAAAGAATGGAATGATGTTACCAGCAGAAGGAATCCAATCGTTTCAAGACCTGCTTAACCTGTCTTTCTGTGCTCAAAAATCATTAGCTCAATAGAGATCATCAGCTCAATAAAGCTAAAAATATGATCATAAGTGCATGATATAATCAATTTCATCAAGATATAAAGCACTTAAGTTCATGATAATTATAATACTGTAAAACAATTCAAAAGATGTAAGCTCAGGAAATGACGACTCTGCATAGAGGCGTTATAAGCATGAATGACGACAACCACGATGGCGCTAATTACAATCAATGTTTAATTTGGAATCGGACTGCAAATGACGCCTGCGCACGAGGGCGCTAGATAAATGACGACACGAACAATGTCACCTTTCAAGGAAATGACGCCAAGACCTATGTCATCAATTAACTACAACGTCCGGCGCTCCGTTCCCTACTCGAAAACAAATTGCCAGCAGCTGAATCTTACTCGAACACAACTGCACTTATTCTAAACAACTGTCAGCGTTTCAAATATTATAAAAAGGCAACCTGTCGTCTCCTGAACACATCAACACGACTGAGAGCTGCAACCGAGAACAACATAAAACCGAAGAATAGTAGAATAGAGACTTCTTCATCAACCGAAGGGAGATGGAAAAAATGCTGTAGAGACTTTCAAAGAAACCTAAAATGGGGTTTCCTAGGATATCTGAAATTGCAGGCCACATTAATGGGATGATCACTACGGGCCAAGTAAGTATTGATTTTATTTTAAGCATTATTCTACCATTCTTCTTTTCTCTCAAATTCTGATCACATTCTCTCTTTTCCTCTCTTCTTTTTTTATTTTTTTCAGGATTATCCAAATATACCGGGGCCAAGAAGGTTTTTGAAGATCAAGTGGCTACCTCTCCTCCTTTTTAAATTATCATTAGACATGAGATCCTTTCTTTCTAGATGGCATCTTCTTGGTCTAGTTTTTTTTAACTAAAGTTGATACTTGCAGGAGGGGAGACAGGAGAGGGGGTTCATCTCTTCATTGCGGAAGACGATGAAACCACTATCCCGGCCACCAGGCAAGCGATTTTCATATATGAAAGCATAAAGGAGAAAGGGGTACAGAGGGGGGGGGAGGGAAAAAGCCCACAGAGGGGCAAGAGGCGTACAAGGCCAAAGGACCAAGAAAGCCAAAAGAAAACGGCTAAGAGAACCCAAGTGCGGGCAGAACAATTGCCCAGGAACCCACAGAAGAAACAAAGCCCCTACAAATAGGCGTCTTCGTCGAAAAACCCTTCCGAGTCAGACGAGAACACAGAACGGACACCGCGCAGATGAGCGGGAGAGCCAGGCCAATCAAGAGGATCAGCCTTTGAACCGTCGGGATCAGGCACGTCCGAGCCGGAAGGCTCGATCAGCGGCGGGGGCGCCATCGAAGAAGACTGGATCCGGAGAGAACGACGAGGAGGAAGAGCAGCATCCTCAAACATGCACTGACGATCACGCTTGGAGGAAGTGGAGTTGGAGCGCCGGAAAGAACGCCGAGGAGCTCCGCCATCCATCCTCAATGGCGGCCGAGAATGGTCCAAGCCAGCGGACCCCACAAAAGCCGTATGAGCCGCCGTAAGGTCACGGAACCCCGAAGAAGGCTCAAGCCCGGGGACATGGAGAGCCTGGACGAGCTTGGGGAGCCTGAGAGTCATGCCGAGGTCCGGGGGAGGCACAACACCCATGGGATGCACCGGAGCAGGAGGCGGTGCGGAGTCAACGATCAGCCCGGGCGGAGCCCGGTTGATTTTCTTCTTCAGAGCTTGAGCGAAGGAGAGGCGGGGGGCGGCCGTCGGAGGAGAGGAGGAAGCCAAGGACCCTTCAACGCAAGCCGCCTTGGAGGAGGGCTGCGCCCCGGGGGACCAAGCAACCACCCCGGCATTAAGCCCAGAGGAGGGGCCGCAAAGGGGGTGAGCATCTGGCGCCGGGAGGCCGAGGACCAAAGCGGAGGACTCCCGGGCCGCAGGAGAGATACCCGCCGGCACAACTGAGCATGGAAGTGGATCACCTTTCCCGGAAGGGTGAGCAGCCGGGGGGAAAGACGCGATGGCCATCGTCAGAGAAGACGGGGGGCAAACACCACGGTCACCAGGGACCGGAGGAGGGTGTAGACACGCCGTTTCTGATGTTACGACGAGTAAATCCCATATTGCACCGTAATGCCCTGAAGTGGCTTACATTTTCTTTTATTTGAGTGATTTTCATAATTGTGGTTAAATTACATTATTTTGTGAAAGGGAGAAAATTAAAATATGTGTCCATATAAAATAAATAAAAAGATAAAAATAAATTCAAAAAAAATGTGTGTAGTTGTGTTTACGTAAAAATAATATAATTGATTTTTTTTACTACATAAAATAAATATATATATAAGTGGTTAGTATATATTTATTAAAAAGCAAAAAAAATATAATAACCATAAATAATATATATATATAAGCATTAAAAAAAGCAAACAAAAATAAACAAAACAAACAAACATAAAATATAATAAATAATGAGATAATATTCCCTACCCCATTTTATTATCTCAAGGTCTCTTTCTATTTTCTATTCCCTTCCCTCTCTCTCACGTAATCCCCTCCCCTCCGTCTCTTTCTTTCCCTCTCACCTCACTGCACACACCCTTCTTCTTCATGGCACACACATACGCACACACTTCTCTCTCCCTCTTCTCTATTCTCTCCCAGCCGCAATCTCTCCCACACTAGCCACCCATTCCCTCTCTCATTCGGCCTCTCTTTGCAACCCATTCCTTAGACCTCCTCTAACCCAACCAACGCACCCCCTCGTCGTGATCACCGGCCACTTCCGCAGAACCACCTCCCAGAACTCCCGCTAACCCATTCCTCCTTTCCGTACCACCTCTCCCACCTTGACACAGCCCTCCGGCTACCGCCGCTACACTCCCTCTCCGGCCGTTTGCCTCCACGGCAGCTGCCACTCCCTACCCGTCGCCTTCGGACGCCCACGAGACCTCACGCCCGTGAGCTCCGCCCTCCTACCGGTGCACCACGCCTTCGACAGCCCACGACGCCGCCCACCAGCCGCACCCACCTCGCCTGCACCCCCTGCCGCACCACTGCGACCACCACGCCGGTGCACCCCCGCGTCGACCCCCACCATCACCAGCGACGACCACCTTCGCCACCACCCTCACCGGACGCCACTGCCGCGACCGCCACAACCGTCGCCCACATCCACAGCTAATCTCCCACCTGCGCACGCCCTCACCGCGGCGGAGCCACCTCCCACCTGCGGACGCCCCCCACGTCGCCCTGCCAGGATAGCCGTCGATGACAAGCACGTCGCCCTCCCTTCAACTGTCGCTGCTGCACACCCAAGGCCACCGCCGGTGCACCCCCACGCGACCGTGGGTGTCATCGTCCACCGTCCCACCACCGGCCATGCATGCACCGTGATCCCCCGCGAGCCCGCGAGCACGCCGACCGCCCCCCGTCGTCGTCCCTGCTGTCACCATGCAACACCCCCGCGGCTACCCTCACCGCCGCAACCGCCGCCCCTCTCCCCGCTTCTCTCTCCCTCTCACCCTCTCTTTCTCCCTCTCTCCCGTCGTCCCCCTCTCTCTCCCCCTCTCCCATTTTCTCTCTCTTCCTCCCTCTCTCTCGCGCTCTCTCTCTCCCTCTCTCTTTCTCCCTCTCTCTCTCTCGCGCTCTCTCTCTTCACATTCTCTCTCTTTCTGCTCCCTCTCTCTCTCTCGCGGGTTTCTCTCCCTCTCTCTCTCTCCCACGTTCTCTCTCTTTCCCTCTTTCTCTCTCTCTCCCACGTTCTCTCTCTTTCCCTCTTTCTCTCCCTCTCACGGTCTCTCTCTTCCTCCCTCTCTCTCGCGCTCTCTCACTCTCTCCTTCCCTCTCTTCTCTCTCTCGCCTTCTCTCACTACCTCTCACGTACTCCCTCTCACTCCCTCTCTTTCCCTCATCTCTCTCTCATTTTGCCTCTCTCTCGGTCCCTCTGGCATCTCTTTTTTTTATTATTATTTTATCTTTCTCTCATCTCTCTCCCACACGTTCTCTCTCCCTCTCTTTTTCGCCTCCCTCTCTTTATCTCTCGATCTCTCCCTCTCTCCCATTTTTTATTTTTCTTTAATCCTCTCTCTTACCCTCTCGATCTTTCTCTCTTTTTTATTATTTTTTTAATTATCTCCCCACTCTCTCTTTCTCTCCCTCTCTCTTTCTTTCTCTCTCCTGTATATAATATATACGCATAGTACACACACATATATATATATCATATATATATATATGTATATCTTCTCCTTTTTCTTCTAAAAACAAAGTCTTAAAAATAAATAAAAAAAAGAGTTTTCTCTCTCCCTTTCTCGCCTTCTTCCTCAAATTTTCATTCTTTTATTTCGACCAGTTTACATATATGTTTATATATGTTTGTATTTACATATGTTAAATATCTTTAATATGTCTAAGTATATGTTTATATAAATATACTCATCATTCCTATGTATACGCTTGTGTGTGTGTTATTATGTTCGGCCTAATCAGTTTATGAAGTTCGCTCTGAAGCTCTTTGGTCGCGCTGTGCTCGTGCTATTGAAGCCCTTCTCAAAGCTCGTCGCTGGCCTCCACCGATAAGCTTTTCTCCCCTCTCTTATTTTTATTTAGTCAATCAATCATGTTCCATGCATCATTTAGCATATGTGCCATGCCTTTCTCTCCGAGAGGGCCTACCTTGTGAGTGTCTCTGTATTTGTGCATTTCATCATGTTATTCTCCTACCCTTTTAGTTCTAAAGGGGTTTTAAACACACCAACCAGGTACGTATTCGTTTATGTTATTTACAGTTTCGTTACCTAAGGATTGGTACTACACCACCGTCGTTCTCACCAACAAGTTTTCCTCTGTTTGTTCTTTGTGTGAGGGTAACCAGTTAATGGCCCTCTTCTTCGGCCTGTCGAAAGAAGAGGAAGAAGTAACCCACGTAATTCCCGCGTCAAAGGCAAAAGTGATCAATCCACTCGGGACCCTCGGTCCCTGGCGATCACAACACTCTTAACGCGCGCTCCATTTTGATCATCTTTGTTTTAATAACACCCGCGGAGAGTCACTTCCCGCATCGGTCATCTTCTTCTGTCTTTGGCCTCACCAGCGCGGAGGATCATTCCCCGCGGCGGTTCACCTCCCCTATTTAATCCCTCAACATTTTTATTTCCTATACATCTAACCCCTAACTGGTAGCGGTGGGTCACCTCCCGCTACCATTTTACTTTTCGCACTTGTATTTCTGTATATCTAACTCCTAACTGGTGCGGTGGGTCACCTCCCACGACCGTTTCCATTTCAGCATTTTATTTTCTGCACTTTACTTTTTAACTCCCAACTATTTAATTTCAGCATTCCCCTATCATCGCTTTAAAATCCCATGGAGATCAACATCTCGCGGCGGTTTATTTGATCCCTTTTCCTTTCCTATCACATATACTTATATTATAGTAAAGATCCCTCAGAGGCCACAGTCTCGTGGTGGTTTATATATATATATATATATATATATATATATATATATATATATATATATTTATATTTATATATTTATTTATTATTTATTATTTATATTATTTATGTCGCATTAAAGACCCCTCAGAGGCCACAGTCTCGTGGTGGTTTATATATATATATACTTATACTTATTATTTATGTTATAGTAAAAACCCCGCAAAGGCCAATGTCTCGTGGTGGTGTGTATATATATTTATATTTATTATTTATAATGCATTAAAAACCCCGCAGAGGCCAATGTCTCGTGGTGGTATATATATATACTTTTATTTATTATTTATATTGCATTAAAAAATCCCGTAAGGCCAATGTCTCGCGGTGGTTTCTAGATGTACATATATTAATTACTGCTCATATTACAATATTGTTGTTAAAACCCCGCAAAGACCAATGTCCTGCGGTGGTGTGCTTTTATTCATATTGTTCTTGTAACTGTTCGGGGAGTGATATATCGTTACAATTTCTGAGTCTACGTGTCTTCCCGTCTGTCAACTCCTATTACGTAGAGTCCCAGGGCTCAAATTTGGTATCTGAAAAGCTGCTCTCGGAACGGTGGGTTACGCCTACCGGGAAGGGGTTCAGTTTGCGTGAGAGGGTCTTCGGACCCCTATCTCCGCCATATACCGGAGTTCGGTCAGTCTAAATTCTTTCTGTCTCCATTAGAGTGTCATCTGTAGGTGTACTTATCTACCGTTCTTTCATATCCCCTATAGCGCGCGTTTCATTGTTTGTCCTCATTTCTTTCACCCTTTATTACTCAGAGAGAGAGAAACCCCATCTCTCTCTCTCAGTCCACCACGTGACGCGTTCACGATCACAGTGTGACCTGCTTTTTGCTTTTCTGGTTACCCACAAGCTTTCGGCACCCACGTGTGCCCCTCCTTTTGACACCCACGTGTGTCCCTCTTTTCGGCACCCACGTGTGCCCTTCCTTATTGCGCCCCCGTGCGCTCACTCCCCTCGTGCACCTCGTGCACTCCCCCGGTCCTTTGTGGTTACTTGAGAGGATAACGTTGTCTCATGCACCACGTGCATTTCCCCTACCATTCGGCACCCATGTGTGCCCTCCCTACCATTCGGCACCCACGTGTGCCCTCCCTACCATTCGGCACCCATGTGTGCCCCTACCATTCGGCACCCACGTGTGCCCCTTCCCCTACCATTCGGCACCCACGTGTGCCCCTTCTCCTCCATTCGGCACCCTCGTGTGCCCCGCCTCCTTGTTCCCCTCTATTTGGCATCCTCGTGCCCCACCTCTTTATTGCGCCCACGTGCGCTACGTCATTCCCCCCGTGCACTACGTGCACCCTTAGAGCCCCTTTCTCTTTTTTTCAAGTGATCTACGTGTCTCGGAAAGAAGAACGGTTGTATCTTACTCCATCCGTTTATTGCTTTTATATCTCTGTTATATCATTGTGATTATCTCTGTTCTATTTGTGTGTTTATCTCTGGAATTTTTGTGTTATACATCTTTTATTCAGCACTGCATTTCATGCATTTACCCCTTTTCTTTTCTTTCTTTTACTTATTTAAGGATTAACCCCTCTCGGTGAAGGAAGGACTCTCCGTCGGGAATTCCTCTCGACGGACTAGGATCTCCTCCATTGAGACCTCCGTAAGTCCCCGACAGCGAAGGATTCCCTCTTCGTTCACTGGGCTGGTTGTACCACTGAAGTACCCCGGAGTTAGTTACCTATTCGTGGTGAGACGAGTGCCCCTAGCTGACACGGCGGTAAAACAAAGTGCAATTAGGGTCCCTCCTACTAAGTGTGAATTATATATTTGTTAAAATCATAAAAAAAGAGAAAAAGAAAAATAAAAAAATTAATTAAGTAAATCAAAACACAAAAAAAGGGGTTAAAATAAAAACAAAAAAAAATGGCGTAAGATCATCCACTTGTCTGTTAATCTCTGATACTTGTTTGCTAGTGTATGTATTTACGTTCTGGTAAAATTACAGGAATGGCTCACGACTCTTCCGAAGAGAATCAATTAGGTCGTGGTCAGTCAGCTGACCCACGGGTCCACGCAATGGATTCAGGCCCCTCCCGCGAGACCTCACAAGAGGTCCCCGTTGTTCCACGGGAGGTAGCTCCACCCCAGGATATCTTCTCCCTTTTGGGTGCCCTTGCTAGTACCCAGCTCAGCCCTGAGCAACTTCTGGCCTTTCAGGCCATTTTAAATGGGAAGTCTGTTTCTCCCCCTCCTCAGGAGTCAACTCCGGCTCCCACATCCTACCAACAGCCGCTCCAGGCTACTACATCTCCATCACATGTATATGTCGCTCCTTCTTCTTCACTTCTTGGACAGGCGAGCCAACAGCCCGCCTCTCACCAATTCCCCCCTCTACAGTCTCAAACCCTTGCCATCCCTCATACGGTACCCCAAGCGGGTCCGTCCACTGGTGGGCCACCATACCCTTCTGGTTCAGGGCTCCCTTCTCAGGCCCCTGTGAGGCCTTCTCAATCTCAATGGCAGGCCCCGCCTCCACCCGCCGAGGAGCTCACCCAGTCACTCCTCAACAAATACAATGAGATGGACCAGCAAGTTCAACACTTAAAGAAAGTGGTGGATGGGAGGTCCGCCCCTGAGATTTCCCTGCCAATCCTTCCCACATTTCATCTCCCACCCTCCGAAATGCCTACATACCGTAGGTATAACGGCACGGGTACCCCTTCTATTCACATCAAGGATTTTATGTATGAATCCTCCTTCTGGCAGAATGAGCCAAAATCCCTGGCTTACCTTTTTCGGAGGTCATTGGATGGTCCTGCCTTAGAATGGTTCTATTCTCTAGAGCCAAGTGAGGCTGAGGATTTTGACATTGTCAAAGCTAAATTCATACAAAAGTACCAGGATAGGGTCGGTCCTTCTCTTTCTATCACTGACCTAGTTGCTGAGAAAATGAGGTCAGATGAGGATTTTATCCAGTATGCTGATAGGTGGAGGTCTCTGGCTGATAAAATAAAGGGTACCCTTTCAGAACCCGAGCAAGTCAAGATGATTGTGTCTAATGCAACCCCGCAGTTTAGACACATTTTGGCCATGAATAAGCTTACCACGATGGAGGAACTTTATGAGAGGGCTCGGTATATCCAGACCCAATTAAAAGATTCCCCCATCATGCACATGTTTGAACCTTCAAAGCCAAGGGTGTTTAAGAAGACGGGCACTGGTGTCCAAGGAGGAACAACTGAGGGAGTCGTCATAAACGAGCAAGTAAGTGTGCTTGGCGGCCCCAACCAACCAGTTAACCCAAGGCCTCCTCAGGTTTCGCGACCACCCTTTCGGCAGGGTCCACCACCCTTTCAGCAGGGTCCACCTCTTTATCGTCCTCCACCCCAAAATAACCCCCTTCAAAACCACATGCCTCAACCCTTTCATCCCCAACAACAACAACAACCACAGCCTCAGTATCACGAAGTTCCACCCCCGGGAAATTACGGCCCACCACAACAACGGATGAGGCCCATTGGACCCAAAAGAGCCCACTATCCACCATTGCCCGAGGCATTGCCGGACATTTTTAATGCCCTCATGGCTGCCAACCTACTTACTTTGCCCAAAGAAAAGTTTGCATGGCCCCCAAATGCTGATACCTCCAGGTACTGTGTCTATCACAGACAGCCGGGTCATACGGTGGAGAATTGTTTCAACTTCAAAGATTACATTTACGACATGAATGATCTGGGTGAAATCGATTGGGATGAAATGAGGCGATGCATCGCCACCCTAAAGGCCAGGAGACCTCCGCCTAGGCCACAGTTACCATAACAACCACATCAACAACAACAGCCTCAGCAGGCCCCACAAAAGCAGCCTAATATGGGCATCATCCATAACCCGCTTCCGGAGCACCAACAGCCCAACTACCAGATTAATCTGATTTCCTCCTTCTCGGAAGTTGGAAGAGAGCAAACCTGTCATTTAGAAAGTACCTCTGTCCTTGCTACCAGTCATACCACCAATCAACCTCCTCGACTCCTTCGAACAGCATCTTCTTACCATTCAACCCCCTCACAACCCCTATTTGGTACTTCTCCCGTTCCACAGCCATCACGCCCTCTTATTCGTACCCCTGTCGTCAATTCACCATTAGTCCATCACCAAAGGCCATCTCACACTCCTTTTTCACCCCCAAGTCCCCTGATCACTTCTTATTCCTCTAATTTACCATCTACCTCTATCGCACCTTTACCCCCGCCTTCTAATCTTTTTACCGCCCATTATCCGTATGACACACCATCCACCTCTATCCCCACTGAACCTCCTCCTCCACCGTTTAAACCGCTTATCAGTCACCATTCATTTGAGGTCCCCTCTACTTCCACTATATCCCCTCCATCATATAAACCCCTTATCGTCCATCATCCACCCCAAGTCACCTCTGTTTCTAATCTACCTCAACCATCTAAACCCTTTATCATCCGTGATTCACCCGAGACTCCTTCTACCTCTACTGTACCTCCACCAAGCAAACCCCTAATCAAAACCCCTACACCCATCATAACCCCTATCCCACCAACCATTCCTCCATTATTACCCCTTAAACCTTTGTTAAAATCCACACCTAATACCATAGAGGTACAACAAGACCCACAAGCAATGGTGCTCCGGAGTGGAAGGATGTTCCACCGGGTGTTTCCCCAGAATAGTCAGGCCTCTGAACAATCTCGGCCCGAGAAAGATAAGGAAGAGCAGTCAGAAAAGTCCATCCCTGGGACCCAGTATGACTTGTTAAAATATCTGGATAAGACGCCCGCCCGTATCTCCATCCTTGAGTTGATCAAAAGATCCCCATCTCACCAAGAAGCTTTGAAAGACTATCTTCAAAAAGTCATGGTGAATGAGGATCTCCCTGTGGAGAAAATCTCGACAGTCCTGACGCCCACCGATACACAACCGCCCATCATGTTCCATAATCATGAGCTTGCCCCCAAGGAAGCTCGAAAATATACGTTGTGTATTGCGGTGAAAATCAATGGCGTATTAGTGGATCCGTGCCTGGTAGACACGGGCACGTCTATAAATGTGATTTCCCCGAGTACTCTTCAAGCATGTGGGGTTGATGAAGAACAACTCATGCCCTCCTCAATCATAGTCACGGCCTATGACAATAGTAAAAGACCGCCAATGGGGATGATTACCCTCAATGTAGAACTAGACCTTGTATCAGTCTTCACGGAATTCCATATCCTTGATATGGATCCCACTTTCAAGGCTATACTAGGCCGTACCTACATTGAAGCCATGAATGCTGTACCATCCACCAATCATCAGTGCTTGAAATTTCCATACAAAGGATGGGTTATTAAGGTAATGAGCATGCCTCTCTGTTCTACGGTGGATGCCATCAACACCTCTTTGCCTTCGGTCTGGCCGACTCATCGGCCCATACTATCCTTGTTGGATGTGTATGACCCCTGCCGTGCTCCCTTCACACAACAAAAGCCATTCCCTATGTTAAACTCACGTCTCCCCTTCCGCTCCAAAGGATGGGAGATTATGAGAAATATTGGTTACCAAGATGGCAAAGGTTTAGGAGCACAACTGCAAGGAAGGCTGAGACCACTCCAAAAGATAAAGCCAATCCATAGAGCTGGCTTGGGTTTTAAGGGGCCATTCGAATCAGACGGCAAACCCCTCACTTGGACTTTGTCCTCACATTTCAAAAAGGGGCCCATCGTCCAGATGGGAGATCCTCCACCAGAATCACATGGGCGGTTACAGAATGTATTCTTGGCTGAAGGATGTTCAAAAACTCCAAAAAAAGGAAAGATTGTCCACTTGGATTGTGAATGGTATAAATGGTTTGACATACCAGATATACCCATTGCACTGGAAAGAATGTTCTCTTCTTCACATCTAGAAGGCCCACTTTTGATCTCCGAAATGCCAGGGGACACCACCACACTTGCCAGAATGTCAAACCCTCCTCGCCAAGAGGATGTTGTCATCGACGGGTCATCATCCGTCACCAATATTGTCATCGACGGCTCATTAGCCGTCATTTTCTCTACCCACCTATCACAGCCTCTGTTGCTGTCTCCTTCCTGGGCCAGACAGTTGTCTGATGATCTTCCCAGGTCTCCTTCTTTACTCATTTACCTGCGTGAGTTTCTCAACTCGCGCAAGATTTTCAATCATGATTTGCTCTACGAGCTACACAACCCTCTAGCTGTAGTCCCATTTTTATCTCCTCTAAGTCCTTTCCATTATTTTGTCATTAAACATGAAAATGAAAATGAAAAAAAAATGCCAATTCCACAACTCCTCAACAGCGCATTGTCTTTGAGGAAACCTCCTATATCTCCCACGAGTGTGCCCCGACTCACGGGCCACTCATTCAAGGTCCCCTGAGCGACCTTCTTTTCCCCTCGTCTGAGGGGTCTTTCCCTGTACATTCTTCACCATCCCCTTCAGTTTCTTCTTCTTCTTCTGTAAATGTCAATCTAGCTAGCAATAGTAAGTCAAGGGTAGTGCTTAAGAAGAAATCCAAGGGTAGGCAGATTCCCCGTCGATTCCTTTTGGATCTAGCCACCAGGTGTCAAGCCCTTCTAGCCATCCCCCAATTGCTAGAAAATCCCGTCCAACTGCCAGAAATAGAATGTGAGAATGATTACATGATTGGTGAAGGGTATGGGGTCTATGAACTCACTGACGAGGAATACCCCATTGAAGAAGAGAATGAAGAATATGAGGACGCGGCTGACACCTATGCTAGTGGAATGAGCAGATTTGACGAGCCGTCAGCCGCTGTAGAAGAGTCTACCAAAGAGATCAATCTGGAAACTGAGGAAGACCCTAGGATTGTCCTCATAAGTGATAATTTACCATCATCCGAACAAGAGGCACTAGTTAAGGTTCTTAAGGATTACAAGGACACGTTTGCATGGAGCTATGAGGATATGCCAGGATTGGATTCTACTCTGGTTGAGCATCGTCTCACCCTCAAACCAGGGTCCATCTCGGTCAAGCAACGGTTAAGACGTTTCTGCCCACAAATGGCTTTAAAAATGAAGGAAGAGGTCGACAAGCTCCACAAAGCTAGGTTCATAAGAGTCGTCCTTTATCCTCAGTGGGTCGCAAACATCGTCCCGGTCATGAAGAAAGATGGAAAGGTGAGAATTTGTATTGACTTCCGGGACCTTAACCGTGCGTGTCCGAAGGATGATTTCCCTTTGCCTCATATTGATGTGTTGATTGATAACACGGCAGGATATGAAACCCTTTCATTCATGGATGGATTTTCTGGATATAATCAAATCCGTCTGGCAGAAGAAAATCAGGAGAAAACTTCATTCACTACTCCCTGGGGAACTTATTGTTATGTGGTCATGCCATTTGGACTGAAGAATGCTGGAGCCACTTATCAAAGGGCTATGATGGCAATATTCCATGACATGATGCACATATATTTGGAGGTATATGTGGATGATTTGTTGGTAAAATCTAAAACTAGGGCGGAACATCCCGAGGTCCTTGCAAAGGTGTTGCAAAGATCACGTGAATTCAATTTGAAAATGAATCCAAAAAAGTGCATGTTTGGTGTATCATCGGGCAAGTTACTTTGCTTCATTGTGAGCAAAAGGGGAATTAAGATAGATCCCAACAAGGCTAAGGCAATTAGGGATATGCCACCCCCGAAGAATCTGAGGGAAGTTCGAGGATTAATCGGGAGGTTACAATTTATCCGTCGCTTTGTGTCGCAACACTCGCAAAGGTGCCGGCCCTTCTACGAGTTGACCAAAGTAGGGACCAAATTCTGTTGGGATTCTAAGTGTCAGAATGCTTTTGACGGATTAAAGGAATATCTGGCCAACCCGCCTGTTCTCACTCCACCTATTCCAGATAAGCCTTTGATCCTATATGTCTCGGTCCTAGACGACTCTGTGGGAGCCGTCCTGGCACAAATCAATGAGGAAGGCAAGGAACGGGCAACCTATTACTTGTCCAAACTCCTCAACCCCTGTGAGCGAAAGTATACTACCATGGAAAAGACCTGTGCCGCCCTCGTGTGGGTGGTACAGAAATTGAAACATTACTTTCTTGCTCAGGGCGGTACAGAAATTGAAACATTACTTTCTTGCTCATGAAGTCCATTTAATTGCTCGCATGAACCCTATCAAATTTCTCTTGGACAATTTTGTACTTACTGATAGGCTAGCACGTTGGCAAAGCTTTCTATCTCAATTCGACATCATCTATATCCAGCAAAAGGCGATTAAAGGCTATGCTATACCTGAGCATCTTGCTCATCACCCTCTCCCCAAGTTTGACCCTGTTCAATCAGAGTTTCCAGATGAGGAACTAATGTCCATTACCCAGTCTGATGATCCGATGTGGACATTATATTTTGATGGAGCTTTGAATTCCCAGGGGAGAGGTATTGCATTGTCCCTTTTGTC